>OX031061.1:63782191-64982191 GCA_943736015.1 Tridacna crocea | reverse complement strand
TTGCTAGTACCTTGCCATCTGACTACGACGAATTTATTATACTGCAAAGGTTTACCATTCCAAGCTGTATTATGCGAAATTTCCCAGTAGGCCTAATTTCCTAGTCCCCTGCCATCTGACTACGACAAATTATTATAGTGCAAAGTTTTATCATTCTAAGCTGTACTATGCGAAATTTACTAGTACTAGTACAGAGTACGCTGATTTACACATAATGTCCCCTCTGCATGTCCAAAATTAAAAAAAAAAACTGACGTCACTCAGATGACGCCACTAAAATCTTCGTAAAATGTACAATTTGGTGCAGAAACTAGATGAAAGCACTGCGATAGACACTCGACGTATTTTTATTTAAACATGGATTTATACAACCTCAGTGTATGTAATCATGCATTTTAATGATTTGTTGGCGAAAGAGAACGACCAATAGTTGCCTCAAAAGACCATTTGGTTATCCTTGAAACGTTACAATAGTAATGCAACAAGTTTTTTTTTTTTTTTTTTTTTTTTTTTTTTTTTTTTTTTCTTTTTTTTTTTTTTTTTTTTTTTTCAAGTGAAATGTTCTATTAAACACTAACAAATCTAAAAAGATACATTTTTCCTATTTATAAAACTGTTTGTTTCGTTCAAGTATCTCAAGTAGAATAGAAGTTATTGAGTGTTAACCTTTTACACCAACAAACACAAAAATTTAGCTACAAATGAAATATGGGGAAAAAAGGGACACAACATTATATCAATATCTACATTAAAGTATTCTGTGAAATGACTTGAGATTTAATAAAAAAAAAAAAAAAAAACATAGAATGCTTCCAGTTTTGAACACCGCTTATTTCATTTAAATATCTCAAGCAATAAAAAAAAGTTATGATATATTTAACCCTTGACAATTAGCTCAAACATATGCAAAAAACTACTGGAATAAGAAGACAAAGCCACCAAATACATATCTGTATACTAAACTTTATGCCAAAAGAAATTAATGTTCTCATTTAGTGACACAAATACCATAAATATATCAACGTAAATCATAGACAATATTCTTCAATAGTACAATTGACTAAGATTTTATCCCTTTACTCCTTTGAAATCCGCCGAAAATTGTGATTGTATGAAAGATCTTTGTCTTGCTAGAAAAACAAGTTTCAAGATCAGTTCAACGTCTTACAGTTTAATATCAATAAGTAAAGTGAACACAACCAGAATCTTCTATTTTTTTTTTTTCTTTCTTCTTTATTTGACCGAAGTGCCATAGCCTGTCTTGCTATGCTAGGGCGGCCAATATCCATTTATAATAAAGGTAAACCTCTATGTGAATGAATTTGTAAAATTAGTGAGCAAAAATATCCTAAATATGTACAAGTCTTAATACAAATTGAGATTATAATTCTAACCAACTGGGGATGTTGGGGAAAATAATCTTTATCGTAAAAAGGTAAGGTTATAGGTCCAAGGTCAAGGTCAGGAAAGAAGGTCAGAAATAGTCCCATCCATTATTTTTACATTTTCTATTACACCTATAAAATCAAGATGGGTGGTCTGGTCATGACTTGTTTGTTCATAACAGAAAAATGCTCCTTTTGCACTGTGTTTTCAAAGACAAAAGGGTGTGAAATTAGTTGCTCAAAGAAAACATGGGTTTTCTCTTCAGCCAGTGTGGGAAATGACGCTATACATTAATCTCTCATGATATTCTCTCCAAGACAATCATGATAGAAAAATATTGATGTAGTTTTATCTGCCAGTATATTGATATTCAAATTTCTATGTTAATCAGTTTAGTCAAGAGAATTGCAACTAGTTACATTTTCTTCACTTGAGTGCATGTATTTGCCAAGCGGTATCAAGTATGTTAAGAGTGACAAAATTTTGATCATTTTTTTTAAACCATTCAATAAGACAGTTTCAACTTTGGATCCTTTATTTAAATAAGGGAATTGTTTTATAACCTCAGTGCTAAAGACAGAATTCAATAATCCCCGATTTTGAAGCTTGGTGAAATTAGTTACGATGAAATATAACTTGTAAGAAATAAAAAGAACAAAGTTGTACTGGTACGAAACTTAAAGTGTGATATTTCACTTCGGTAGTGGTTATCATGTATGATAATAAGAAAAGCTTTTATCTGTCAACTACGCAAATATCCATGCAATATCACCCATGATATATTTTTTGTTATATACCACAGTTATTTTTAGAACAATGATATACCACGGATATTTATAGAACAGCACATGCCAGAACTACTTTCGACCTAAAACTTGACAACATTGTTGACATTTTGTCAATACACAAATCCAAGCAAGACAACAGTTGCTAGAAAAAAAATCTATAGAACAAAAACAGAACTTTTGCTGTCTTTATTTAAATTAAACAAATACAGAATATGTCACACTGCAGGTCTGGTGTGGTTCTGTAGGCAGGTAAAATGCTGACTGTCTTCAAAATCTTTACTTAAACTTCTTCCATAACTCCATGCCTTATTTCAGTTATAATTTTGAGTTGTCTTGCACTGAAATTAGAAAGAAGAAATTATAAATTGAATGCCTAATTATGAGAAAGAAAATCAGCAGAGTAACCCTTTACATCATAATTATGTCTTTTTCAGAGTAAGCAGACTTTTACAGTAGAAAACATTGCAGTAATGGAAAATTGTCTAGTTATGAGCACATTTTCTTGATTTTCTGAATGAAAATTTACAGAATGGCACAGTGACTATGAGAGTGGCAAATCTACTCGAGGGGAGAGTTTCCTGGATAGATGTTGGCGTATTTGATTTTCTTTCTAATACATACTTCAAAACAATTTATCCCTTTAGCACACAATTCCAAATTATCCATCATAGGGAAGAAAGGTTCTTAAACAGTAGAAGGAGGAAGATGAAAAAATTTTGTTATGCACATTTTATCCATTTCCCACATTGTTTTCAATATATCGGAGAAAAAAAAACGTAATGTAACTCTTTACAAAAATTATACAACAGTCCAAATTGAAATCATTTGCAGATGACGAATTCAACTCGCATCTTGAAATTAGTTTTGAAACGGGATAAAATATGGTCAGATATTTTGGTAAACACAAGCAGCGGTGACACGTACCTTTCACTGGCTTTCAGGTCTTGAAAATCACTGTCCCCCACGCAGTAATAGCGTGTCTCAAATCTCCACAGCCCAATCCCAGCTTTCAAATCAATTCGCATTTGCAAATGAAGCTAGAGCCCATGAAAATCCAGTGTGTGAAGCCCAAGTAACTCCACCCGCCATACCTGAACAGCTGCATATTCCAAACTTGAATAACTCCACTAGGAATAGTAGTGTGACAACTCCAATGTTCTACGGAACCATATTAAACGTAGGCAGATTAAAAGTTTATCCATATCAGAATCTATCTGATCAATAGAAATGTCAAAAAATCCATGTACTTTTCTCCTACGTTTAAATTTCAATGATTTGCACTACACGACCGTTTAAAAGTACACAAACAGTTTGCTGGTTACCCGTGATATATTTTTTTAGGCGACTGCTTATCCAACGTATTTCTGGTCAAATGCACACTTGATTTCTGTTACAATATTGACAAAAATTCAATTTCTGTCGGTTTTTTTTTTTTTTTGAAAACGTTAAATTGAGTACAAAAACGAATAAACATCGTGAAATTCTTTCTTTGTGCAGGCTTTATACGTCTATGAGTAATTTATTTGTGTATTAGATTAAAAGCGCGTGCTGTGTCATTAGATAATTTGCATATAGTGATAAATTCGTGTTTTTTCTTGTTGAATAATAAACAGGAATAACAAAAACCGACCAATCAGACGTTGAAAGATAAATAGAATACATACCTAGTGTTGTAGAATATCAAAAAAATCTAACTCGGTTGTGAGAATTGATAATTGTCTCGCCAAGGCTCGACAATTATCAATTCTCCAAACCTCGTAAGATATTTTTGATATTCTACAACACTAGGTACGTATTCTCTATATATCAGACATGTTCCTTAGTCCAAGAATGAAAACTCAGAGGCAAAATTTATTGGTAAATGATCGATCAAAATTGGAACTATCATTTTCGTTTTAGTCGCCATTATATATTTTTTGTAAACGTGTATCCGGGATTCAAAAGGGTAATAATGACATATTTTGCCAGTGGATTATATCAGAAAAAACATCTGCAACAATCATAATAGTAATATATCTCCGTCCAAGAGTAATTTGACGAGCGTAATCGCCTAAGAAATGAAGAAAGAATTGATTGGAATTTTTCATTTTCTTGTAATTTTTTTGTAAAAAGGAATTTTCGCGAAAACTTCAATATATCTACTGAAGTTTACAATTAAGTAAAAACGTATTTTTTTGCTTTTGTACCCTCGAGCGTAATAAATCTGCCCCAACGTTGGGTCAGAAATGGTGCCTCATCAATATTCATAAGATCAATTCAAGGGACGCTTCTCTTTTTGATTGAGCATCGCTAATTACAATGTACGAGTTTCGGCACTTTACGGATTATTTACCTGGCAAAGGGGTGGTTCTTTTTAACCATGTGTTTGTTTTAGAACGACAACAAATGATAATACATGTAACTATATTCATCTGTTTTTCAAAAATAATCCATTACGTATTAATGACAACCATCTAGGGAAACTAGAAATAATAAGGTACAGGCCACTCTGTATATTTGTCTTGTGGGCTGGTATTCTGGACATAGTATCCAATCAAATCGCGAGGAATTTCGTTTGCAGTAAAATAAAACAAGTCGAATAAGAAAACATCACAAAGGTCAAACCTCATAAACGAAGCTTAAATTTCAACCCTGTTCGTCGTGTCAAAATAAGTTTTCAACGAGATGGAGATTTGCATTCTGGGAACTATACAAGATCTGAGAAGAGCACAGAGACGTTAACAAACAACAAGTAAATCTATCAGTCAGTCAATTAGCCATTCAATCGGTCAGGGTATCGATCGGTCTATCAATCCACTTTCCCGCCTACATATCCACACGTACAACTGTCTATGTGTCTGTCCAAACACCCAATCACCCATCTTTTCATCCGTCCGTCAGATCGGTTTTCCATCTATCTATCTATCTATCTATCTATCTTCAAATATCTGTGCTTTTTAGCCTACCTGGTTTTGGTGTAGGAGCTGGGGGCGGCGACGGGTTTAAAAGATTGCTATTGAACAGCAGTCTGATAATGACGATAAACACAAACACTGAAATACAACAATAAATTTGTTAATTTGATACTAAACAACCCCGTGCTCAAATAATCCTGGAGAAGACGCCTCCCTGAAAGCAACGTGGGAAACAAATAAATGCAGGTGGCTAGCTTTTTCTCTTTTACATTCATCTTTTCCTATTCTACGGTCGTCACATGGCCGAAGGCTAGATATACAAATATATCTGTTGAAGTCGTCCATATAGGATCTGAGCGAGCAACCCGGATACATTTCAACGTTAACAGTTGAAGTATAGTTGCAGTAGTAGTTGTAGCTGTTATTGTTGTTGGTTTAGTCGTTGTTGTCGTTGTCTAGGTGGTGGTGGCGTTGTCTGCGCATGTGATAATCTTCGAAACTCAGACCTGTTTGATATGATGCATCATCCATTCCATATACATGGGAAAAAATGGAGTTTATTTTACCAGCTTGTGGTTAATATGGGGAAAGATTTGCCTCAAGAGGGAAAGGTCCGCGACAGACCTTTCCCTTTTGAGGCAAATGTTTCCCCATATTAACAAGCTGATGAAATAAATTATATATTTCTTCTGATTATTTTGTCAATGAATGCCAGTTTTAAGACTATTTTTAGCGATCTAGAACAAAAAAGTAGTTCCAGATTTTTTGCAGGAGGAAAATATTCACTGTGACGGGGAAATAATTTTCCCCAGCTTAAATTACGACCTTTCTTTACCCATAACATTTCTGAAAATAGACACATGAAATATAATATTAGGGTCTATACCACAGGCTATAACCAAAGCCTAGGGGCTTGTTTTAATAATGACCAGTGCATATCTTACATGCTAGCTGATCATAGCTGAATGAATCGCACCACGTGGCGTTATATAGAGTGCATTTGATATTATTTTGAAACTTAAATAGAGGCTGTTGTTTTGTACTCTGGTTCTGTATCCAGAATGTCGAAATTAGATAGATGTGTACTTGTTTTATGCTATCGAGTGGAAGATAAAGGTTGTAGTGGTTATACTTGGTCTTGCGCCATTGCCCAAAGCGGCAGAGATAGACAACTGATTTTTTCTAAATGAGTTCTTGTAAAATTCAGTTTGATGCATTATACCGACAGAGCAAGTGATTACAGAAGTCTGAATCTCTGAAGTCTATTTTGTTTAACAACCGACCAAATTTAGAGGTAGATCGGTCTTTTGTCATGCAGAAAATTGACCAATAGCAAGGACTTTCGGCCCACGTCACCCAGCAATGCCCTGTGCAAGCTGATTTGGGTCGATCATTTTTCTAAGATGCATACAACCCGCATTTTCACAGAGCACAGTTCAAATGAATCTCACACTCGTTCAATAAACTTTTATCTTAAGAGTCAACTTGAGTTAGATTTTTTAAATCTTTCTCGGCTTGTCTAAATTAATTGGACGGAATGGATCATGGGTCAGACTGCACTTCATGTGCAGTCGGATCTTGATCCGTCCTTTCCGCATTAAGACCTGTTTTCTCACATGGTGGTAACAGCTTTTAAAGTGTTATAACGTCGGTTCTACTTTAAGATGGATTCGACGAAAACACCAAAGTACATCTAAATAAAACTGTAAACTCTTTTGACAATATTGATAATGATTAATATAGGTCACCATTCTTCAACGTTTTTTTCTTCAAAATCATAATACTTTCTCTGACTTCAGTGAAGTCAATCAGTCATCTTTTCCTTTATGAATTAACATGCGTGTAAACAACTAAAAAAAGATAACAGAACATTGAATATATAAAATTCAGCACTGTTTGCGAAAAACTAATTCATTGATGCAGAATACAAATTAGTTGTAGATCTATCGATACAGAAAGAAAGCAAACCACAATATTTTCAGACAAAAAATAAACAACAACAACGACCAAAAGAACCAAAAAAAACCTTAGAGTCTGATCTTGGAACAACTTTTTTAGTGAAGTTCTAGGAGTAAAAATATTTCTGTGTTTTGAGAAGTAGATTTTTATCAGCTCTAGAAAGAGGTAACATTCACTTCATATTTTTCCAAGAATCTCTTGAAGATGTTTCTAATAAAACATGTGAGTCAAGATTTTATAGACGGGTAACAGATAAACAATAGTAGAGTATTTGTTACTTACAGAATATGAGTATCGAAAAGATTCCCCCTCCAGCACCTTTATAACCATACTGACCATAGGCTGACATCATCAGGCCCACACAGGCCAGGAATGTCCAAAACGCCAGCGTGAAAATCTTGTTCATATCTGAAGAGACACTAGTGAGAGTCCTATTCATGTCTGACGAGACTTTTACAAAAGACTTATTCATACCTTATAATGGGAAATTTTTAAAAGGCTTGTATACATCTGAAAGAAACATTCGTGAATGTCGTTTTATATATATTCGTATTTGAAGAGAAATTCGTGAGTGTTATTCATGTCTGATGAGACATTTACAAAACTCTTATTTATATCTGAGAGACATTCGCAAACTTCGTATTCATCATTGAAATTTCATCAGCGAAAGCCTTATTTATATTTGAATAGATATTCGTGAAAGTCTCATTATTATCTGAAAAGATGTTGAATACGGTTGACTCATATGGAGCAAGGGTCCGTATTCATCCACCTTTCTGAATTACATTTGAAGACACTCGCAAAAATCCTACTCAAGTTTGAGAAAGAGTTCACGAGAGTCTCGATAATAGGGAAAAGAGAATGTGCTGGTTATCTGCCTATTTGCTCATTTCCACTTTATTTAAAAAAAATGTTTACTCAGGGTTAAGTAACAACAGATTTATATCTTTAACGTTGTTAGAACAAGATAACAGAAAATACAAGTGGGGGTCATTCTGACAAAAAAATGAAATATACAGCAATTGAAGTATGTAATCTATCTTAGCATTTATTCTTATGTTTTTTCTTTGTTTTAACAGTATTTTTCAGCGCTTATCTTGAATCCTTTGATAAAGGAACTGTGACCATTTTTCAGCAGTTGCCTAGATTATTCAGCGAGAGAAACTAAGGACCAATTTTCGAACTCGTCAAGAAATCATTACGACAGCTACTCCGGTCAAATTTCACGAGTGTGAAAATATGACGCAAAATAGTTTTCATAAGGTTCAGTCATGAGTTTTACTCTATGTATAACACAGAAAGAAATAAGAACAGTACAGAACCTAACAGAATATTCTATGTTTGACTTGTTAAAGTTCATCGTCATAACAAACAACATATATACAGACACGCATTAAAAGGGATTAAGATTTACTTATTTTATACAATAATGATAACAAAAAACATCTAAAATGTCCATTTTCCTTAAAAGAAATAAATAGTAATTAAATAATATATATTATTTGATATTACCTGCAGAGAGATGCTTCGTCGCTGTGAAGGAAAATCTGATCAGCTAGCCTTATATATGACCGAACCGGAAGTACATGTACGTCATTTTTTTAGTAAAAATTCAGACGGTTTCGGTAAACAAGTGTGGGGAACTTCCGCTTGGGAACTTTTTTACCGTTACAGCGTTGGTATTCGATTAAATGCTAATAGGGAGAGTTCAGGATTAATATCAAGATGTGCTGTCTTTGCTGTGCAGTATGACCTTGGAGGTGTACCGTCCGATAATTGGTGCGACATCATGATTTTGCAAGCATTTTAACGGATAGATAATTAAAAAAAGAATAGTTTCTTCTTCTTTTTCAATTCAATATAAATTAACTACATGTTGATGTAGATCTATTACTGTCTGATTATTTTAAAGTATGGTGTTTGAAAACGGCTATAAATCTACTCTTGTTAGCCCGGTAAAGGTCGATTTGTTTTAAAAAATCTTGATGGCTGCTATCGATGTTCATCGCTTGAAATTGATACTCAAAACCAGAGCTGAATTATCAATTAACTGCAATATGCATGAACTTTGAGCAAAACACCTTTTAAAGAGCATTAAACGACATTAAAATGCTTCAAAAGCTCTCCAGAAAATGCTGACAAAAACTCTTAATTTTCATTCGGATACAAAGGAATCTCTATAATTCAAAGGTAAATGGAAAAACACAGAAAACAAAAAACAAATCACACATTTTGGTAATTTTACTTTTAAAATTCCTTTACTATTGGTAACGGCGCAGCCGCTATTAAGTAATACATACACTTTAAAAGCAAGTAAATACTTGTTTGAACCATAGCTCATTAGTTAGAATATAGATTTTCATATGAAACTACCCATCTCATGGTAAGATGATAATGCCCCCGTACCGTTTAAAAAAAATAAAAACATAAAAACGGATGTGCTACATTTATTTCAGTTTCAGTATATGCAAATAATACCAAGGTATGGCCACGTGCATTGTTCAGCCAGGTATAAGGTTTGAGATGAAAAATTTTTAAACGAATCTTGAAAAAATGTCATTCAGTGAACCTTTAGAGAGCTTATAAGCAAGTTTGATAAAAAATTTTATTTCATGCTTTCTGGTAGGACATCGAGAAATAGCAGTGAAAATAGTTTTGATCTTACACTAGTACCACCAGTGAAAATACCGATTTTCGCGTTCTTGTTGTCTAGGTAAACTGCGCATGCCTAACAACCAGATGGGAAATATGACGTCATATACATGTACCTTACCTTTCTCGCGCTTGACGTAACGTAAATATGAGGAAGGGGTACGCCACGGGGAATAAGGGAAAAGAACTGTACCGGATTTTGATAAAGCTCCTCCCAGAAGGGGTAAAATGCATGAAATAAATAGAATATTTGTTTTTTTCGTTGAAAGATCGAAATTTATTTCATCTCGTGAACACCATCGGTAATATTTTCACTCGTGGCTGCACCACTCGTGAAAATAGTACCGATGGTGTCCACTCGATGAAATAAATTTCGATCTTTCACCGAAAATATTATTTATTTATTCCTTTACATGTATTTACTTATTCATTTCATAATTATATATATTACATTTACTTAGCCTAAATGATTTATCATATGCACCCTCCATTAAACAATCCTCTGTTTTAACAACGTTGAAGAAGAGAGTTTTCAAAACGCCATTGGCAAAAGAGAAAACGCTGATAACCAGAATTTTCTCCTTTACCTCCAGTGGTTTTTTTCTACGCCATTAAGGAGAGATACTTACGTTCTATTTTTCGTCTCTGTATGCTCTAAATTAGATCAATCTAAATTTTGCGTATGTACAACACCCTCTGTTACAGTTTACGATTAATCATCCACACGGAATTGAGATCATTATATTCTTCTTGCTATTTCTAGATATCAGATGGAAAAAGAATTCAATTGGCCTCCATGATTCACTTTAAGCAAGTAATCACATAACAATGCTTTCATAAAATTCATTGTCTAATAATGGGCTTAATCATGATGTAGAATGGTCCTCAGAAGTGCAGAAAATTTACAAAATGCAAATAGTTTCGTCCCATATCAGCCTGCGCAGACTGTTCAGGCTAGCATGGGTCGAAACTGTTAGTAGATGTATGAAACCCCCTTTTAACAGACCGTGACTGATATGTTAGCCACAGAAAAAATAATCAGAAAGATAACGAAATCTGAATGTATCAATTTTCCTCGACATCTGTCAAGGATAATTATCTAAAAAGTTAAGTAATTTGATAATGTAATATGATATTACCTGCAGAGAGACTGTTCGTAGCTGTGAAACCGAATTCTGATCAGCTGGCATCATTATATGGAGGGACCGGAAATACGTCATTGTTGATAAAAACAGACGGCTTCGTTAATTATTTGAAGGGATCCTTCCGCTTGGGAACTTTTTTTAACCCTTACGGCGATGGTATTGATTTAACCCATTACCACACAGAAAAAAAAATCGACCTGTCCAAATTGCAGACAACATTTTCAAAGTGGCTCATATGGTGCAAGTTTACTTTGACATGGTAGAAAACTTTGTGGGAAAAAGGAGAAAATGCTGGTTACCAGCATTTTCTCCTTTTCCCACAATGTTTTCTAAAGGCTTCTTTCTCAGAGTCGTCAAAAGTAGGGATTGTGTGGTAATGGGTTAAAACGCTGGTAGGAACATATCAGATCAACATGAGAATGTACAGTCAGATTTGTGCAGGATGACCTTGGACGTGTACTGGTCTACAACATGTGAGATATCATGATTTTAAACATTTAAATAAATATATACATGTAAATATATTTAAAAAAAAAATACAACCCTGATTTTATATGTAATAATTATTATTTACATGTTGATGCAGATTTATTAATGACTGATATCTTCAGTGTAGGGTGTTTGAAAACGGCTTTAAATCTAGTCTCATTAGCCAAGAAAATATCATTTGTTTTACAAAGGCATGACGACTGCCATTGATATTCATGCGCTTGCCAGTGACATAACAATGCATAATTATCAGTTAATTGTAGTGTGTGCATGCTCTTTAAAGAAAATACCTTCTAAATGGCAATAAATGATATTTTAATTCGCAAAGTTAAAGAACATTTTAACATAGACGGCTATTTTTCATTTGGATGCAAATATATCTTTAAATTTCAAACAAATGTAGAATGCAAAACACGGAAAACACGAAGAATTTCCAAGAATTTTGTATTTCAGTTTTAAATTCCTTTACTGTTTCTATTACTAAGCAACAGATAAAGCATAAACAATTGTCCGACTGCAGAGTTTTGGTCTCTGTATGTACACCTATCTTTGTTTTTTTTTTTTTTTTCCCCAATTTCTTTCCTGCTCATGTACTAGGAATGTCAAAAACGCGAGCATAAAAATCTTGTTCATATCTGAAGATACATTCGTGAAAGGCTTATTCCCATTTGAAAAGACATTTGTGAGTCTTAGTCAAGTGTGACAAGACATTTACGAAAGTCTAATTTATATTTGATACGCCTTTCGTTAAAATCTTATCAATATCTGAAAAGACATTGGATATGGTTGACTTGTATGCAAAGTAATGTAGAATAAATATCAGATGGTCATGGAAAAGGCATTCAATGGGCCTCCATGATTCATTTTAAGCAAGTCATCACATAACCATGGATTCATAATAATAAAAATCCTTTCGTAGAATAATGGACTGAATCATTATGTAGAACAGTCTTCTGAAGTGCAGAAAATTTAAAAAAAGCAACAGTTTAGACCCATATCACTGGGTTGAAATTGTTCGTAGATAGATTAAACCCTCTTTGCACAGAGCATGACTGATATTTTAGCTACAGAAAAAATTAAGAACGATAACAAAAGAATTCGAATATCTCAATTTTCTACGACATCTGTAAAGGATAATAATCTAACAAGAGGAACATGATGGTCCTATATCGCTCACCTGAGTACCATGCAGCAAAGGTCTAAAATAAAGATAAATACCACATATCATGGTTCAAGGCCAAATGATAATGAAACAAGAGCAGCAAATTGTCGCAATTTAACTTGGGACTTTGAAGTTCCGTTCCCGACAAGCAAGAAATACTGTAAAAATGAAGACTAAAGTGGAATTACTCAAAATTCACGCTAGGCAGAGTTATTGTTCTTGCACACTGTACTCCGTAATATTGCAACAAACATGCATAGCAAGTTTTAAGTCATTCCGACTTGAGATGACAATTTATTTTGGACAGGCACTTAATGCTATAAAGATGATATTCAAAGGGAAATAACTCAAAGACAGCACGAGGTAGAGTTACAATTCTTAGGCACTGAACTTCTAAATATTGCAACAAATAAGCATACCAAATTTCAAGTCATTCCTACTTAAGATGACAAAAATGCTGTAAAAATGATAATCAAAGGAAATGACTCATTGACAGTATGAGGTAGAGTTATGGTTCTTCCACACTGCACTCTGTATTACTGCAACAAACACAAATACCAAGTTTCAAGTCAATCAGACTGGAGATGACAAAGTTATGCTCCGGACTAAGAACTATTTTAAAGAACTTTCTAATTCAAGGGCAAATAACTCCAGTTGTTCTAATCCGATTAGACCCATAATCGAACTCATCCAAGATCTAATGGTCATGTATATTTTGACCAAGTTTGGAACTAATTGGTTGATATTTGTAGATGCTAGAGTGTAAACAAAGCGAAATATAGCAATTTTTTGAATTCAAGGGTAAAATAACTCCAGTTGTTCTGGTCCGATTACATCCATAATCAAACTTATCTGAGATGTTATGGTCATGTATATTCTTACCATGTTTTGTGCTGATTAGTTAATAACTGTAGATGCTAGAGTGTAAACAAAGTCAAATATTTAGCAATTTTTCTAATTCAAGGGCAATTAACTCCAGTCGTTCTAATCCGATTTGACCCATTATCAAACTTATACAAGATCTTACAGTTATATATATTTTGGGCAAGTTTAGTGCTGATTGGTTAAAAATTGTAGATGCTAGAGTGTAAAGAATGTCAAATATAGCAATTTTTCAAATTCAAGAGCAAATAACTCCAATCGTTTTGGTCCGATTAGACCCATAATCGCACTCATCTGAGATATTATAGTCATATATATGTTGACCAAGTTTGGTGCTGATTGGTTGATATTTGTAGATGCAAGAGTTTAAACAGAGTGAAATATAGCATTTTTTCTCATTCAAGGCAAATAATTCCAGATGTTCTGGTCCGATTTGACCCATAATCAAACTTATCCGAGTTCTTATTGTCATATGTATTTTGACCACATTTGGTGCTGATTGGGTGATAATTGTAGATGCTAGAGTGTAAACAAAGTGAAATATAGCATTTTTTTCAAATTCAAGGGCAAATAACTCTAGATGTTCTAGTCTGATAAGACCATTAAGCAAACTCATCCGAGATCTTATGGTCATATATATCTGGACCAAAATTGGTGCTGATTGGTTGATATTTGTAGATGCTAGAGTGTAAACAAAGTGAAAAATAGCAATTTTTCCAATTCAAGGGCAAATAACTCCGGATGTTCTAGTCCGATTTGACCCATAATCGAACTCATCTGAGATCTTATGGTCATATATATTTTGACCAAGTTTGGTGCTGATTGGTTAATATTTGTAGATGCTAGAGTGTAAACAAGAAAATGTGAACAGACAGACGGACGCCGACACACGGTGAGTGATCACAATAGCTCACCCTGAGCACTTTGTGCTCAGGTGAGCTAAAAAGTTAAGTAATTTGATGATGTAATATGATATTACCTGCAGAGAGACTGTTCGTAGCTGTGAAACCCAATTCTTGTCAACTGGCATCATATATGGAGGGACCGGAAATACGTCATTGTTGGTAAAAACAGACAGCTTCGTTAATTATTTGAAGGGATCCTTCCACTTGGGAACTTTTTTAACCCTTACGGCAATGGAATTGATTTAAAACATTGGTAGGAACATTATCAGATCATCACTAGGATGCGCAGTCAGTTTTGTGCTGGATGACCTTGAACGTGTACCGGTCTATAATGCATGATATATCATGATTTTCAAACATTAAAAAAAAACTGCTTTCATATGTAATAAGTATTAATTACATATTGATGTAGATTTATGAATGACTGATATTTTTAGTGTAGGGTGTTTGAAAATGGCTTTCAATCTATTCTTATTAGCCAAGAAAACGTCAATTTGTTTTATAAAGGCATGACGACTGTCATTGATAGTCGTGCCAGTGAAATAACAATGCACGATTATCAGTCAACTGTAGTGTGCATGCTCTTTAAAGAAAACACCTTTTAAATGAGAATAAACGACATTTTGTTTCGCAAAGTTTACAGAAAAGTTTATCGAAGACGGTTATTTTTCATTCGGATGCAAATATATCTTTAATTTTCAAATAAACGTAGGTGGAAAAACACGGTAAACACAAAGAATTTTGTATTTTACTTTTAAATTTCCTTACTGTTGGTAACGGGACAGCCGATATTACATGGCAAAAGATACATATATACTTTAACTCTTTACCACACGACAAAATTTTAGACTGGTTCAAATTGAAAGCATTTGCAGACGACAAAATGAAGGTGACTAAAAATTTGAAATCTGTTCTGGGAAGGGTAGAAAACACTATGGGAAAAGGAGAAAATGCTGGTTACCAGCATTTTCTCCTTTTTCCACAGTGTTTTTCAAAAGGCTCCTTTCTCAGGGGCGTCAAAAGTAGGGATTGTGTGGGAAAGAGTTAAACGCAAGTAAATCTCTAGTCTAAAGCCTGGCAAGCTGGATTGATTTTTTTTCAATCCATCTCGTAGAAAAATTTCATTGGTACCAATTAAGTTACAGGAGAAAAAATACATTGGGTGCCCTGGTGATTCCCCACCCACCAAATTTGCATACATTTACTGAAAATCATGAGCGTTTAAGACCTTTGGGTTTCAGCTTCTTGTGGAAGGGTTTGATGAGAACTAAATGCTTACTATTGTGCTAAATTGCTGCATTGTAATTATGTTACGGTCTTGCTTATCCTTTACCCAACTCATTATGAGCTAATATATAGTTATGGCAGATTTTAGGAGACAAGATTTTTGAAAATGATGTTGGATTTTTTTTATAAGGTGTCTTATCTGTACAAACAGAATGAACTGCACGCGCACGGAAAAATGCATATTCCACACTTGAATATTGTCTACGGTGATGCAATGCCGATCGTAACACATCGACATGTCCTTCATGTAACGAAATTGTAAAGTAAAAGAAATCCAATTCTAATTTAAAAAATTAAATATATTTTAGGTCAGATTGCAATATTTCACTTCGAACCATCTGTATAACATATATTTGTTTTATTTGAATTCAGTATTTTGGAACAGAATTTTGGCACGTTATGTCAGAGAAAATCAGTTTTTCGCAACTATTTAATTCCTTGAACAATTTATATAGATTTAGTAAATAGCTGTTTATAATATAGATGTAACTGTATTTTCCGTTTTGTTTCCAGAATTTTCTTTATGAAATTAAATGGCGTGGCTTCCTTTTATGAGCAGTTTTTTATAATTGTTACATAATAAACGACACATGTGTTACAGCAATGACACAAAATGTTACAGCGCAGACACATAAAAGTGTTGAAAAAGTTTTGTACTTAGTGCCTTTATTTGAGAAAAATTAAACTAAACGATTATTTAATAGTTACATATGAAATGAAGTAAAGTCATTTTCACTAATACTGTCTTGTTGTCTTGATAGCTTGTAGTATTTGGTCATAGATAGCATTTTATGAAACGAATCGAGAAAGATGTCTTTTCTTTAGCCTTTTGCAAGCTTATTAACATCGTTCCTGGCATGTTTGATCAAAGTTATTTCAAACGCCAACGAATCAGACATTTATCATATAACCGTTTCTCAATAATAATTTGTTTTTCACATCTCCATGAGAGATCGAACCTTTCCTATGCATGGTAGGGATAAACACAAAGCCAAAGAAGCTGACTTGCAATTAACTTAATCATAAATCTGAAAAGGCTTTGTGCCATTTTTGTAATAAAAAACCTTTTTGAAATGAAAATTTTCAACTTTGCTATATTTTTTCAATATCGACTCATATAGTTCGAAACAAATTGTGTGTATATGATTTTAACCGAAAAGTAAACAGAAAACATCACAAACAATGGAGAAAATTTTGTTTGAATATGTTATTACAAAAGGCTGTTTGCTAAAAAGAGTAAAATATAGATCAGCACTAGAACGAAAAATAGTCTTTTGTGGTAAAATTCTAAACCTCAAAATATTCTTTCATTTCCATCTGTCATGATGTTTCTCCAAACTTTCGGGCTTAAACCAGACGTTTTTTTTTTAACAGGCTGAATACTGAAAGAGCACAGTGAGACTGAAAAGTTTATTACAGCAAGCCGTTTTTTCTTTTTTTTTTCTTATCTTCAGTGTCATCAACTTTCAAGTTCAGTTGATCAGGTTTAATTTGATCATCGTGTTTGGATAAATGACAGGTAGACAAAATTTCAATAGCAAAAGACGCCATGTTACTCTGTTATGATGTCACATACCGGTATTATCTTAACTCTTTACCAAACAACAAAATTTTAGACTGGTTCAAATTGAAAGCATTTGCAGACAACAAAGTAAAAGTGACTAGAAATTTGAAAATTATTTTGAGAAGGGAAGAAAACATTGTGGGAAAAGGAGAAAATGCTAGTTACCAGCATTTTCTCCTCTTCCTACAAGAAGGCTTCTTTCTCACGGTCGTTAAAAGTTTGGATTGTGTGGTAAAGGGTTAAATGTGTACAGATAAGAAAATAAGGAATTGCTATATTACCTTTGAAATCAAGTAAGCTAACTGATGAACCTATACCGGTTGACTACATTTTGTGTATGTAATCAATTTGACAGAACGCCTTTTAAATTCAAGGTATTTTTTTTTTATTAAACAGTTAAAGTGTTATACATGAGATTCGAAGGTGACGATGGGTTCACATCTTGCTGAGTTAAGCTGTCTTTTTTCTTGTTTGGTTTCATAAAATGGTTAACCATAGACCTTACCTAAAACGAAAAAAAAAATCAAAAAAATTGTAACATAAGGGTGGTAGATTCCAAGGGTAAAACAGCTACAGTTAATACTCGTATTTTGGCGTCATAATAGTAAGGTGTTTCAAGACTATACCACCCGCTTGTTTAGTCAAGGTAATTCCTTATACAAGTTTTCCCGGGTGCTTGTGGAGTGAGAAGACAGAGGCCGAGTTTAACGGTGAAAGAGTGTATCTATAGACTTACGCTTAGTCGCACTCGGTGTAACTGCATTTTCAATTATATCGACACCAAGCTCATATAATTCGTTTGCAGTGATTATGGTAGATCTACATGTACATTCTGAAGTACCTCCGAAAAACGAGAATTGAATCAATACATGTATCTCATATTATAATAATTATACCAATGCATAAACGGTAAATTCATTATATGTACTAACTGAATTGTTGGGACTGAATATTTTTACTTGGTTTACGCTGGAGTTAAAATAGAAAAAAAAAATCCCAGGTTGTCAGTCAAGAGTAATATCAAAATTTTCCCACGTTCTGACAATCTAGCACAAGTGCGAATAAAATTCTATAACTATTACCTTTTACAAGTACCTTACAAACTTTGCAAAAGTTCCTGTGAAATGGAACTAGCCGATGTCCCCTCCTGAATAAGCTGAAAATACAAGTCAGTGAAACGCAGAAACGTTTCTGTCTTATATGCTTCACTGAACAAGTGAGCGGCATAGATCCAAGATCAAGCTGCACGTAAGTCCGATGTTGATCAAAGCCGTGTGAGAAATCTCATGTTTTTGCCTTGTCACGCTGAAGCAGTTTAGAAAGCGTTACGAGCGTACTCTTTGTTGTTTAGAGTAAAAGAACATGAATAATGAAACATCACAGATATAGGTAACCTGTTTGTAATGTCAAAATCAATTTTCAACGAGATAAAAGTTTGCATCCTGGGGCCCGTATAAAAATGAGAAGAGCACAGAAAGACGTTAAAAAACTACAGATAAATCTATCAATCAGTCGTTTAGTCAGTCAGTTAGCCAGTCTATAGATCGGTCTATTAATCCTCTTTCCTGCACACGCATTCGTTCGTCCATCTATCTATACATCTGTCAGTCTATCACTCTACTCATCTATCTATCTAGCTATCTATCTATGTTCAGATACCAGTGACTTATATCTTACCTGGGTCTGTTTTTGGTGTTGGTGCTGGGGGCGGTGAAGGGTTTAATAGATTGCTATTGAACAGCAGTTTGATAATGATGATAAACGCAAACACTGAAATACAACAATAAATTTGTTAATTTCTTATTAAGCAACCCCGAGCTCGAATAATCATGAGGAAGATGCTTTTCCAATAGCAATGTGGTAAACGGATAAATGCAGGTGACTAGGTTTCCTCTTTTCATCTCATCTTTTCCTATCCTAAGGCTTAAGATCAACATCTATCCATTCAAGATGGCCATGTGTAATATGACAGAGCAACCCGGACATATTTTAACACGAACAGTTTTTTACATCAAATTGACCGATGACCGGTGTAATGCAGAGAAATGACCCTCCCCTACAAAATGACCCATGCGTCATTTCCTTACGTAGAGGAATCACCCGGATCATTATTCTACGTAAAGAAATGAGCCCAGAAGTCATTTCACTACGTAGAAGAATATCCCGGGTCAAGTTCCTCTATGTAATTAAATGACCCATGGGCCATTTCGTTGGGGAGGGTCATTTCTCTGCATTACACTGGCCAACGTCAGCCTTTGGGGTCTGCACTGATACTGACCTTTGTCATTGATACTTGCAGATGCGTAAAGCCCTCATTTTCATAGAGCATGCTTCAGCTAAATTTTAGACTCGTTTCATAAACTTTTATCTCTAAAGCCAACATCAGCTTTTAACTCCTTCGGTTTGTGTAAACAGATGGACAGAATGGATCCTCGTTCAGACTGCAGTTCCTGTGCAGCCTGATCTTGTCCCATCCCTTCCGTATTTAGTCCGGGTTCACGCATGCTGCTTATGGCTTGTAAAGTGTAAGGTTCGTGTAAATAAAACAAAAAAAAATATTTTGACAATATTGATAATGTTTTATATAATTCACAATTTTCGACATTGTTTTAAATTATTCAAAGAAATAACTTTTCTTCGAGATTTTTTAATCATTATACATATTCTGGCTTCAGCTAGTCAATAAGTCATCATTTCCTTTATAACATACGTGTAACATATTTGAATCTTTTGACAACAGGACGTTAAAGTAAGAATTGAGCCCTGTTTGCAAAAACTACTTTTACAAATCAAATTCTTTGACCCATAAAGCAAATGAGTTATTGATATATCGAAACATAAAGAAATCCAACCCCAATGTTTTCAGGCACAAACAATTTGCAGTCTGACCTTGGAATCACGCAGACCACTTTTTTGTTATGGATCTATTGAAAAACGGATAAATATACAACCAAAATGTTTTAAGCCAAAGAAAGAAAATTGCAGTCTGATATTGGGACCACATATACTACTTTAAAGTGAAGACCCGTGAGTAAAAACCTTTCTGTGTTTTGAGAAGTGGGTATTTTCTAGCCTTCACTTCACTTTCTCTCTTTCCAAGTACTTTTTCAACCCTTTAAAGATAAATCCAATCAAAGAGGATGGTCCAAAATTTCACAGTAAAAGAGAAACAAAAGTAGAGTGTTATGTTACTTACAGAATATGAGTATCCAAAAAATGCCCCCTCCAGAACCGTTATAGCCGTACTGACCATAGGCTGGCATCAAAAGGCCTAAAGAGACCAGGAATGTCCAAAACGCAACCATGAAAATCTTATTCATATCTGAAAAGACATTCGCATAAGTCTTATTCGTGTCTTACAGGACTTGTCATAGTTGAAGAGAATTTTTTTGAAAAAAAAAAAAAAAAATACCCATGTCTTGAAAGATATTCGTGAACGTATCACAGTGAATTCAAATCTGAAGAGACATCTACATAGTTTCATCTATCTGAAAAAAGGTTGTGAAAGTCTTGTTAATATCTGAAGAGACATTCGTCAAATTTTGATTCATACCTGAAAAGACATTTGTGAAAGTCTTATACATATGTGACCCATCACTCAAAAAGGGACCATCTGGGTATTCAGTACATCAATTAGATGAAAACAGATCAACGATGGAGAAGGTCAGTTTAAGTTGACAATTCAAAAATAATTGTAGATCTATAACAAAGAACAATAATCACTTTTCACACAGAAAATGTCATGCAGCAAGTATCATTCATGACGTCATTGTTGCAGCTGCTTCAAAGGGCTTTAACCCGGTTCTTCTTTTTCCAAGATATCTTGTTGAGGCTTGCAACACGGGAAAAAGGGCATTGGGACATTTGCGTACAGTGTCGTCTCTGATCAGCCTGCGCAGTCCGCACAGGCTGATCCGAGAAGGCACTTTATGACTACATTACATTTTGTGCTACAGTAGATTTTTGCGAAACAGAAAATCACATTTGAACGGAAAATGTCGTTTTGGATTAGCCTGCGCAGATAGCCCTGGCTGATCTGTGACGACACTTTACGCAGGCGTCCAAATGCCCCTTTTCGCATGTTGCAAGCCTTGTAAGAAAGAAATCAATTCATGCAAAAGATTCATTATAATTGACATAAAGGATAAATAAAACAGATCTAAGACAGTTGATGTCTTGGATAGGGAAAGTCTGTATCAGGCTCGGGTTCGGAAATTTATCAATAGTTCAGTCTCTATCAATTTTTTGTTTGTTTGTTTGTTTTTTTATTTTGTTTCGTTACAGTGAGTGACAGGAAAGATAGGATGGATGGTTGGTGTCTTCGATGGGTTAAGTTTATCGGCCGATAGACGCTGTTGAACAGATTGTGGGAGAAGTATTATTAACAAGCAATGTTCCCTTTTTCCCATTGCATTTCCTTCTGTATTAGAAATTTTAAATCATCTTTGACTGTGAATATAGATTTTGGTGCTTTACTTACAAAAAGAAGTTTTCTCTTTGTTCCCATAACCTTTTTTCAAGAGATAATGTTGCTCTTTGATGACATTAATATTCTTTTTTTTTTTGTAGTAGCATGGTCAGTGTAGAGGCAAAAAAAAGTTCAGGAGAAGATGTTACAAGGGCAAAAACTCTTCTAGTGAAGCTTGAACTTGATCAAAGGAAAACAGAAAAGACATTGTTAAACATGCTTGAAGATTATTATACTTTGAATTTTGTGTGTTACATAATCATAGATGAGATGCTTTCAAAGCAAGGGGCTATCACCCTGTCAACGACACCATAATGAAGATAAAATAGCATTGTACACATAGTCATTCATACAATGGTTTAAACAGACTGTTAGCCTAAATGATTTTCTGAATTTATATAAAGTGTGACAAAAGATTTAGAAAATTGTGTACGGAGGAAAATATGTAGACAATATTGCTAGCCATATGGTTTATCAAAAAGAAAGTAGTATCTCCATACCATTTATTGGTGATACAAAATTCAGTTTGTTTGTACTTGTATATCATATGAATAGGATGAGAAACTGCCAATTTAATCCCCAATAACATACATATTTAAAACTAATAGTGACCAGTGACGATGGCAAAACATTTTCGTTTTTTGTTGGTGGCATTGCTACTGTTGATGTTGCTATTCATGAGCTTGGACAATTTTCCTTTAAAGTTATGCATTGAATAACAATATGGCATTTTTCATTTGTTTATTCAATATAGAAACGGGCCATATTCTTTTGCTTTTGGAGTTGTACTGCTGTCTGATACATGCTTGTAGCTGACAGAATTTTTATCAAAATGTAAACGGTAAAAGTTGTTAAATTTCACACCTTTGGTTTACAGGATCTTCGGAACAATTATGATACCCATGTTTTTGGGCTATCTCATCTGGAAAGCATAATAATTTCGATTCGAAATTTAAGTTGCTGTGATGGGGAAGCACAAAATGAATCTTTAGAAGGTGGTACTCATGATTGTAACATTAGTTTATTTAGTGTAAGATTTTTTCCAAGCATTTTGTTGTTTATTCTAGGTATGCATGGTATAAATTATGGTTAAACAAGGAATTATGTGCATACGTGTTTTGACTAGATTTTTTTATAACCATTTTTCTATAATTTTGTTAGTAAATATTTGCCTTCATAAAAGACGAAGGGGTTATGGTGGAAAAACTGAATGTAACAAAAAGAAAAGGGTAAATGTTCATGATATCTCAGATTATGTGTGTGATACAGAAAGAATATTCAGTATGAGGTTCAGAATTTTATCCATTAAGGTGGCCTTAAAGGTGGGTATTTAGAAATTTTACATCTCACCAAATTAAAAAATATATATATATCACTGAAATCGATATGAAAAAATAATACAAATCATCAATAATTAAGATTCATAAAATTACAAAAACAAATTTTTTTGATGGTATTCCCTTAAAAGCCTACGTAGCCTCTTAAGCTATTTTTAGATTTCGCGCCAAAAATCAATAAAGCATTGTGGGAATGTCAAGTGACTGGCACGTGACTCATAACGTTTAAATTCCCTATCATAACAAACATGTAATAATTATTTTCCATAATGTCTTCTTCGGACGCTATGTTTGAAGCTTTTTCTGCGTATTCCTGTAAGTAAATGAGCGAATTGGTCATCTAAAAATAGAATGTGTCTCCCGTTTGTGTCAACCTTGGCCGTAGTAAATCTCTAAATTCTCGTGTTGTCGGACGGTTTTCGACTACCGGGTTTTATGAATGAAAATTAAAAGGCTTTTGGAGTATTAGGATGATTTTTTTGCACTTTTGTAAAATTTTCGTCCCAAAATCTGAAGGGCCTCCTTTAAGAATGGGTCTACGGTAATATATCCAACACCGTCTTCTACAGTTTTCACGATACAATAAAGCAAACGAACATCATCAAAATCCCAGTATTGCTGTTGTTTTTAGATATCAATTGCTCTAATATTTTTTTCTTGCCAAATTTATTGTTTTCAAACTTCCAGTTTAAGTTCAATTGATTTTTTTGTATCTCATATAAGAAAAGAACATAATTACAAACTGGCTATTTCTGAAATTTTAGGAGAACCCAGAATTAAGAGCGTCATCTAATGTGCTAGCCATAATTAAAAAATAATAATCATCAGTGGCGATAATCTAATATATCAAGCAGGTTATTTAGTAATTATGGATTTATACAATGCATTTGTCTGACCTTAGACGTACAAAAATGCACAAGGAGCAGAATGTTCTGGCCCTGCACGGACGGCGTACGCTGGCATGAGTGGAAACTTTTTGCAGGTGCATTTTTAAAAACCCCTTTTTTACTGATATGCAAGTCAGAAAAAGAAATAAGAAGAGAATAGAACCTAAAGAATATTTGTTGTTCGAAGTGTACAAATTACATCGTCATAATAGACCTGTACGAGAACTTTGGACGACGACAGTGAGTAGCGAACTCGATGAGGGGGCGTTCTCAACCTATTTGGGCAAAGTGCAAAAAAGGCCAAGCAAAATGTTATTGTGGATTTACATCTACTAAAAAGAAACGACTAGAGTTGGTATTTTATTTACCCCATTTCTACCTGTTTTCCTTCAACGTGGACCAACATAAGTATAAACTTGAAAGGCTAAGATGCAGTCAAGCATCTTTTTCATAATTCTATTCGATATTTGCTTGAAAAAGCATACTTTTCATAATTCTATTTGATATTTGCTTGGAGAAAGTGGTGGATAATGTAAAATTGATTTTAATAGACATTCCTAATACATATTTATCGTTTCTAAACATGCCCAAGGTCCACTAAAATAGGCCATGCAAAACAAATAACGTTATGATGACATTTTATCTGATGTTATAAAATTAGAGGTTCTGACTGCTAAATGATCATCCCCTTATTCAAACACCCGAAATGCACATCTTCATTGAATAAAAATGTGCACTGCAAGATTGTGTGTGATTGTAAAGGAAAATATGTCTTCTTGTATTTATCTGTATTTTGCAAGATTTGTTTGTTTGTAGCATGAAAACTAAATAGTCCCCTGTAAAGGCTTATGGTGAGACTGGTAAGCCTTTGCATGTTTATGTTACTTTTGTAATCTATGTTCGGCTGATCGATACAGCTGTTAGGTTATTCTCGAATTGGAAAGTCAAATCAGGTTGATTAATAATTGAATATGAGAAACTGCACCTCAGTCCTGGATCATCAGTATTACAGAGCAGCATCCGAAAGCAGTCAAATAGCGAATATTTACAGATTACTAGTTCTGAAAAAAAAGAATGTAATCATCAAGCTATGTTGATCCATCTTCGCGAGCCAAGGTTACAATCACTACATGGATCTTAACTTGGCGGATCGAGCCCGATTTCAAGATTCCCGCGATATACACCCCCTATTGGATGCTGGTTTTTATCCCCATTTTCATCATATTTCTGATAGCCAATCAAATATCATTTTACAAACCGCTCAGGTGCTGGAATATAGCCTAAAACCTCTGATAATTGATTGGTCACACTTAAACTTACTTTAAACATTGTTCGTCTTCTTTTACTCGGTAATAAATCATTACAGATCCTGCACATATCCACGGAGGTATCCAAGTTTACTACCTATTTTTATTCGAAAGGTCGCGACCTTGTTCTATTTTTATCAAAAAATAAATGCTACAAGTAATTTGATTCGTGCAGTTAGAGCTCGCTGCAACCAATAAAAATGCGTATCGCGGGAATGTCGAAATCAAGCTCGATCCGCCAAGGGTAGAGCAGCATACTGGATCGTCACCCTTGGCTTGCAAAGATGATGTTGATCAGGCTCTAAAATCTTTCTGTCAAATGGAATCATCAAATCAAAGAAATGGGGGAGCTGGTAATTACATGTACACTGTTTGCCTTTGAAATCTTCATATCTTCGTTATCTTAATCTTGAGCAGCAATCATTTCACATAGCTTTTAAGATACCTGTGGGAAGCTTTTTAAAGGACCGTATCTGTAAGGTCTCTGGTACCATTAGGAAATTGAACCCGTGTTTGTAAGGTCTCTAGCACCTTTAAGTAGTTGGTCCAAATTCTTCCTGTTGTTCTGCAAAATGCAGCCCAATTTTCTTTGTTGTGCTATGTATGACCTCAGAATGAGCAATCTCTCATTCTTAATTGCTTTAACTAACTTATTTCAACTTTTGAGTTCGTTACTGAGAATAAATAATGTTACTAAAATTGTTTGCCTTAACCTGGCACGAAGAAAAAAATAGGCTTAGCCTATGTATACTTGATGCACGAGCAAGCCAAGCTTGTATCATACCAGTTAACCAGAAAATACCGTAATGTAATTCAATACCAGTTACATTGCAAGATTGATTTGCACAGATAGTTATTTAATCAGATCTATTTGTGTTTATCAATTTAACAAAGCTTCTCGTATATAATTGAATCTGGTAGCTCCATTTCCCACAAAACAACAGCCCAGTGTACTTGAAAATCACTTGATTTTCTGTTGTCGTGTCAAGGATAAATATTGTAGAGTTCAATTAGTGTTTATTAAATGTTTACTAAGTTAATTTCAGATTAACGCACATTAACTGAATCTAGCTTAAATTATATACAAACGTATAGGGCTTTCAAAGTACAATTTCCCATGGGTTTGCTACGCCTATGTAAACGGTGAGACTTTTTCCCGATCTGTTTGAGATTTTCCCTCGCAAAGAGCTCGTCTTCTGATGTTCACTCACGCGCTCGTCATAATTCGTACAGGTCTAATAAAGAACATACAATAGAAGGAATAAACACTTACTTATTTCTATATAAGAAAGATAACACAATCTTAATGTCTCAATTTTCTAAGACATTTGTGAAGTAAATAAATATTATATTATATGACAATCATTACCTGCAGAGAGATTCTTCGTCGCTGTGATACCAAAGTCTGATCAACAAGCTTCATATATGGCGGAACCGGAAATACATCATTGTTAGTAAAAACTCGGCTTCGGTAAAAAGGAAAAAAGGAATTTTCCGCTTGGAAACTTTTTTACCCTAAGGGCGTTGGCATTCGTTTTAAATACTATTTAGGACAGTTCAGATCAATATTATGATGTGCTGTCTTTTCTGTGCAGTATGACCTTGGCCGTGTACCGTCCGATAATTCGTGCGATATCGTGATTTAGCAATCAATGAAATAAATAAATCAGAATGTTTTCTTCTTCTTTTTATACATAATCAGCATTAATTACAGGTTGATGTAGATTTATTGATGACTGATATCTTTAAAGTAGGATGTATGAAAACGGTTTCAAATCTAGTTTTATAAGCCAAGTAAAGGCCATTTTGTTTTTATAAAGGCTTGATGACTGCCATCGAAGTTGGTCGCTTGCCAGTCCCATAAAAAGTACTACATTATCAATTAACTGCAATATGCATGCACCTTGAGTAAAACACCCTTGAAATATGATTATACCTAATTTTGTTTTAAAAGTTTTCCAGAAAATTTTAACAAAGACGGTTATTTCTCAGTCGGATGCAAAGATATCTCTGAAATTCAAAGGCAGAAAGAAAACACAGAAAATCCACTTAAAATTCTGACATTTTTTTGTAATTTTAACTCTATAAATTCCTAAATAGTTGGTAACGGTACAGCAGTCATTGCATAATAACAGATACATATACTTTTAACACATGTAAATCACAGATTGACGCATAGCTAAGTAGTTAGAGTTTCAGATTTCCACATGAATATGTCCATTTCTTAGTGGGATGAATAAACAAGTGTCTGCCTGACGAGTTTTAATCCCTATAGTTAAACCGCTCGATTTTTTCCGATTTATTTCATGCCCATGCACTATTCATTCAATAAAAAACATGCCGTATGAATGGACAAACTTCTTTTATGTTCAGTTTATACAAAAAATACCGAGGTATGGCCGTGTGTTGTGTTGGATAAGATTATGTTGTTTGAGATAGAATTTTATGAAACGAGTGGAGAGAAATGGCATTCAGCGAGCATTTGGCGAGCCTATTAACATCATTATTGACAAGTTTGATAAAAATATCTCAGACGCCAACGAATAATAGATAATTTTTATCTTATTACCGTATCTAAAGAATTACTTGAAAAATCATATATATCTTTATGAGAGACCGATCCTTTCCTAGGGCATACCTGTAAGTTCGGAATGAATGTATTTCCAAAGAATCTGATATGAAATAAACTTGATCCCAAGTCTAAAAACTGCACAGAGCCTAGCTCTGTTAGAACCACTTTTGTAAGAAAACGCCTTTTCAAAATAAAATTTCAACTGCTATATTCCTTCTATATCAACCCATATCGTTCTTAACAGATATATATGTCTACATGATTTTGACCAAAAGGTAAACAGAAAACATCATGAAAAGTGGAGAAAATTGTGTTTGAATATGTTATTACAAAAGGCTGTTAATTAAAAAGTGGGTGAAATATAGATCAGTACTGAGAAAAAAACAAAAAAAAAAAAGCCTTTTATGTTAAAATTCTAAACCTCATTATACATCTTCATTTCCACCTTTCGTAATGTTTCTGTAAACTCTTGGGTTGAAACCAGACAATTTCGAACTATTGGACTGAATATTGAAGGAAAATACCAGTGAAATTGAGAAGTGAGAATAAGATTTAACTGTCTTTTTCTTTTATTTCTTATCCACCACTACCATAGACCTTACCTGAAACGAAAACAAAGTAAAAAAAAAGTAAGATAAGGGTGCTAAATCTTAGATGTATGTCAGCTAAAGTTACTAATTTTCGGCGTCAATAGTAGACAGCAGGAGCTGTTGAGCATGGCATTATCAATTGTACGGTCAGGAGGCAGGGGACTTGGAAACTTGTTCATGGCTGTGGCCAATCATGTCGCCCCGAATCGAAGTTGTTCATGGCTGTGGCGAATCATGTCGCCCCGAGCAGAAGGCGAGTTGGGGGACATGGTTTTCTCCACTTGAGTGCATGTATTTGCCAAGCGGTATCAAGTATGTTAAGAGTGACAAAATTTTGATCATTTTTTTAACCATTCAATAGGGTGGTTTCAATTATGGATCATTTATTTAAATAAGGGAATTGTTTTATAACCTCAGTGCTAAAGACAGAATTCAATAATCCCCGATTTTGAAGCTTATACATCTTCATTTCCACCTTTCATAATATTTCTGTAAACTCTTGGCTTGAAACCAGACAATTTCGAATCATTGGGCTGAATATTGAAGGAAAATACCAGTGAAATTGAAAAGTAAATTACAGCAAGCCTTTTTTATCTTCATCATCATGAATTTCGAAATTCAATTGATCAGATATAAGTGAAACGCCGCTTTTGGAAATAACTGGCTAGAAGACAATGTTTTTAATAGCAAATGACGCCACAATATGCTTCTATGACGTCACAAATCCTATCTCAAATATGTAAAGATAAGAAAACTAGTAATGGATACGTGACACTTTAAATGCAGACGAAGATATTCTATGAACATAATTATGTAAGCTTAATACACCAGGATCTTCACACGCACTCAGTTTGACTGAACGCCTTTTTAATTCAAAGTAAGTTCTTTATTCAGCAGTTACAGTACAATAAATAAAACACGAAGGTGACGGTGGGTTCACATCCTGCTGGGTTTAACTGTCTTTTTCTTTTATTTCTTATCCACCTTTATAGACCTTACCTGAAACGAAAACAAAGTAAAAAAATGTAAGATAAGGGTGCTAAATCTTAGATGTATGTCGGCTAAAGTTACTAACTTTAAGCGTCAGTAGTAGACAGCAGGAGCTGTTGAGCATGGCATTATTAATTGTACGGTCAGGAGGCAAGGAACTGGGAAACTTGTTCATGGCTGTGGCGAATGATGTCGCCCCGAATTGAACTTGTTCATGGCTGTGGTGAATCATGTCGCCTCGAGCAGAAGGTGAGGTGGGGACATAATTCGCAACAGCCGTAAACAAGTTTCCTAGTCCCCTGCCATCTGACTACGACAAATTATTATAGTGCAAAGTTTTATCATTCTAAGCTGTACTATGCGAAATTTCCCAGTACTAATATAGACTACGCTGATTTACACATAATTTCCCCTCTGCATGTCCAAATTCAATAAAAACTGACGTCACTCAGATGACGCCACTAAAACCTTCGTAAAACGTACAGTTTGGTGCAGAAACTTGATGAAGTCACTGCGATAGATACTCGACGTATTTTTTATTCAAACATGGATTTACACAACCTCAGTGTATGTAATCATGCTTTTTAATGATTTGTTGGTGAAAGTGAACGAACATTATTCGCCTCAAAAGACAATTTGGTTATCCTTGAAACGTTACAATAGTAATGCAATATTTTTTTTTTCATTTGAAATGTTCTATTAAACACTAACAAATCTAAAATAATACATCTTTCCTATTTATAAAACCGTTTGTTTCGTTCAAATATCTCAAGTAGTATAGAAATTATTCAGTGTTAACCTTTTACACCAAAAAGCACAAAAAATTAGCTACAAATGAAATATATATATATAAAAAAAGGGACACAACATTATGTCAAATATCTACATTAAAGTATTCTGTAAAATGACTTAAGATTCTAAAAAAGAAAAAACATAAAATCTTTCCTGTTTTGAATACCGCTTATTTCATTTAAATATCTCAAGTAATAAAAAAAAAAGTTATGATATATTTAACCATCGACAATTAGCTTAAACATATGCAAAAAACTACTGGAATAAGAAGACAAAGCCACCAAATACATATCTGTTTACTAAACTTTATGCCAAAAGAAATTAATGTTCTCATTTAGTGACACACATACCATAATATCAACCTAAATCATAGACAATATTCTTCAATAGTATAACTGACTAAGATTTTAACCCTTTACTCATTTGAAATCCGCCGAAAATTGTGATTGTATGAAATATCTTTGTCTTGCTAGAAAAACAAGTTTGAAGATCAGTTCAACGTCTTACAGTTTAATATCGATAAGCAAAATGAACACAACCAGAATCTTCTATTTTTCTTCCTTTTTTTTGTCTGACTGAAGTGCCATAGCTTGTCTTGCTTTGCTAGGGCGGCCAATATCACTTTATAATAAAGGTAAACCTCTATATGAATGAATTTGTAAAATTAGTGAGCAAAAACATCCTAAATATGTACAAGTCTTAATACAAATTGAAATTATAATTCTAACCAACTGGGGATGTTGGGGAAAATAATCTTTATCATAAAAAGGTAAGGTTACAGGTCCAAGGTCAAGGTCAGGAAAGAAGGTCAGAAATATTCCCATCCATTATTTCTACATTTTTCTATTACACCTATAAAATTACTTTAGGTGGTCAGGTCATGACTTGTTTGTTCATAACAGAAAACTACTCCTTTTGCACTATGTTTTCAAACACAATAAGGTGTTAAATTAGTTGCTCAAAGAAAACTTTTTTTTTTTCTCTTCAGCCAGTGTGGGAAATGACGTTATACATTATTTCTCTCATGATATTCTCTTCAAGGCAATCATAATAGAAACATATTGATGCAGTTTTATCTGCCAGCATATTGATATTCAAATTTCTATGTCAATCAGTTTAGTCAAGAGAATTGCAACTAGTTACATTTTCTTCACTTGAGTGCATGTATTTGCCAAACAGTATCAAGTATGTTAAGAGGGACAAAATTTTGATTATTTTTTTTAAACCATTCAATAAGGCAGTTTAAACTATGGATCATTTATTTAAATAAGGGAATTTTGTTTTATAACCTCAGTGCTAAACACGAAATTCAATAATCTCCGATTTTGAAGCTTTGTAAAATTAATTAGGATGAAATATAACTTGTAAGAAATAAAAAGCACAAAGTTGTACTGGTACGAAACTTAAAGTGTGATATTTCACTTCGGTAGTAGTTATCATGTATGATAATAAGAAATGCTTATATCAGACATGTTCCTTAGTTCAAGAAAGAAAACTTAGAGGCAAAATTTGTTGGCAAAAGATCGATCAAAATTGGAACTATCAGTTTCGTTTTAGCCGCCATTGTATTTTTTTCTCTTTTTTTTGTAAACGCGTATCCGGGATTTAAAAGGGTAATAATTACATATCTTGCCAGTGGATTATATCAGAAAAAATATCTGTACATAAAAATCATAATAGTACTATATCTCCGTCCAAAAGTAATTTGACAAGCGTAATCGCCTTAGAAATGAAGAAAGAATTGATCGGAATTTTTCATTTTCTTGTAAATTTTTGTAAAAAGGAATTTTCGCGAAAACTTTTATGTATCATATCTACTAAAGTTTACAATTACGTAAAAACGTATTTTCTTTGTTTGTTTTTGTACCCTCGAGTGTAATAAATCTGCCCCAACGTTGGGTCAGAAATGGTGCCTCATTAATATTCATAAGATCAATTCAAGGGACGCTTCTCTTTTTGATTGAGCATCGCTAATTACAATGTACGAGTTTCGGCACTTTACGGATTATTTACCTGGCAAAGGGGTGGTTCTTTTTAACCATGTGTTTATTTAAGAACGACAACAAATGGTAATACATGTACCTATATTCATTTGTTTTTCAAAAATAATCCATTACGTATTAATGACAACCATCTAGGGAAACTAGAAATAATAAGGTACAGGCCACTCAGTATGTTTGTCTTGTGGGCTGGTATTCTGGACATAGTATCAAATCAGATCGCGAAGAAATTCGTTTGCAGTAAAATAAAACAAGTCGAATAAGGAAACATCACAAAGGTCAAACCTCATAAGGTAGTCTTATTCCAACGAAGCTTAAATTTCAACCCTGTTCGTCGTGTCAAAATAAGTTTTCAACGAGATGGAGATTTGCATTCTGGGAACTATACAAGATCTAAGAAGAGCACAGAGACGTTAACAAAAAACAAGTACATCTATCAGTTAGTCAATTAGCCATTCAATCGGTCAGGGTATCGATCGGTCTATCAATCCACTTTCCCGCCTACATACATGTATCCACACGTACAACTGTCTATTTGTCAGTCCAAACACCCAATCACCCATCTTTTCATCCGTCCGTCAGACCGGTTTTCCATCTATCTATCTATCTTCAAATATCTGTGCTTTTTAGCCTACCTGGTTTTGGTGTAGGTGCTGGGGGCGGCGACGGGTTTAAAAGATCGCTATTGAACAGCAGTTTGATAATGACGATAAACACAAACACTGAAATACAACAATGAATTTGTTAATTTCTTATAAAACAACCCTGACTCGAATAATCATGAGGAAAACGCCTCCCTGAAAGCAACGTGGGAAACAAATACATGCAGGTGGCTAGCTTTTTCTCTTTTACCCTCATCTTTTCCTATCCTACGGTCGATACATGGTCGTAGGCTAAATATACAAATATATCTGTTGAAGTCGTCCATATGTGATCTGAGGGAGCAACCCGGATACATTTCAACGTTAACAGTTGAAGTAGTGGCAGTAGTAGTTGTAGGTGTTATTGTTGTTGGTTTAGTTGTTGTTGTCGTTATGTAGGTGGTGCTGGCGTTGTCTGCGCATGTGATAATCTTCGAAACTCCGACCTGTTTGATATATCCATTCCATATACATGGGAAGAAATGGAGTTTATTTCACCAGCTTGTGGTTAATATGGGGATAACTTTGCCTCAAAAGGGAAAGGTCCACGAAAATATCTCGTGCGACGGACCTTTCCTTTTTGAGGCAAATATTTCCCCATATTAACCACAAGCTGATGAAATAAATTATATATTTCTTCTGATTATTTTGTCAATGTATGCCACTTTCAAGATTATTTTTAGTAGAACAAGAAAGTAGTTCCAGATTTTCGGCAGGAGGAAAATATTCACTGTGACGGGGAAATAATTCCCCCAGCTTAAATTACGACCTTTCTTTACCCATAAGATTTCTGAAAATAGACATATGAAATATGATATTAGGGTCTATATCACAGGCTATAACCAAAGCCTAGAGGCCTGTTTTAATAATGACCGGTGCATATGTTACATGCTAGCTGTCCATAGCTGAATGAATCGCACCACGTGAATTTAATATTATTTTGAAACTTAAATAGAGGCTGTTGTTTTGTACTCTGGTTCTGTATTCAGAATGTCGAAATTAGATGTGTACTTATTTTATGCTGTCGAGTGGAAGATAATGGTTGTGGTGATTATACTTGGCCTAGCGCCATTGCCCAAAGCGGAAGCGATAGACAATTTATTCTTTTCCAAAAAATGAGTTATTGTAAACGTCGGTTTGATGCATTATACCGAGCAAGTGATCACAGAAGTCTGAATCTCTGAAATCTGTTTTGTTTAACAACCGACCAAATTTAGAGGTAGATCGGTCTTTTGCCATGCAGAAAATTGACCAATAGCAGAGACTTTCGGCCAAAGTCACCCAACAGAGCCTGTGCAAGCTGATTTGGGTCAATATTTTTTTAAAGATGCATACAGCCCCCATTTTCACAGAGCATAGTTCAAATGAATCTCACACTCGTTCAATAAACTTTTATCTTAAGAGCCAACTTGAGTTATATTTTTTAAATCTTTCTCTCGGCTTGTCTAAATTAAGTGGACGGAATGGATCATTGGTCAGACTACACTTCATGTGCAGTCGGATCTTGATCCGTCCTTTCCGCATTAAGACCTGTTTTCTCATATGGTGCTAACAGCTTTTAAAGTGTTATACCGTCGGTTCTACGTTAAGATGGATTCGACGAAAACATCAAAGTACATCTAAATAAAACAGTAAATTTTTTTGACAATATTGATAATGATTCATATAGGTCATTATTCTTCAACATTTTTTTTTTCAAATCATAATACTTTCTCTGACTTCAGTGAAGTTAATCAGTCATCCTTTCCTTTATGAATAACATGCGTGTAAAGAACTAAAAGAAAAGGTAACAGAACATTGAGTATATAGAATTAAGCACTGTTTGCGAAAAACTAATTTTACAAATCAATTCTTTGATGCAGAACACAAATTAGTTATAGATCTATCGATACGTAAAGAAAACAAACCACAATATTTTCAGACAAAAAATAAATAACAACAACAACAACAAAACTTAGAGTCTGATCTTGGAACAAATTCTATAGTGAAGTTCTATGAGTAAAAATCTTTCTGTGTTTTGAGAAGTAGATTTTTTGCAGCTCTCGAAAGAGGTATTATTCACTTCATATTTTTCCAAGAATCTCTTGAAGATGTATCTAATCAAACAGGTGAGTCAAAATTTTATAGCGCGTGAGAAATAAACAATAATAGAGTATTTGTTACTTACAGAATATGAGTATGGAAAAAATTCCTCCTTTATAACCATACTGACCATAGGCTGACATCATCAGGCCTACACAGGCCAGGAATGTCCAAAACGCCAGCGTGAAAATCTTGTTCATATCTGAAGAGACACTAGTGAGAGTCCTATTCATGTCTGACGAGACTTTTACAAAAGACTTATTCATACCTTATGGGAAATTTTTAAAAGGCTTGTATATATCTGAAAGAAACATTCGTGAATGTCCTTTAATACATACTCGTATTTGAAAAGAAATTCGTGAGTTTTATTCATATCTGATGAGACATTTATGAAACTCTTATTTAAATCTGAGAGACATTCGCAAAATTCGTATTCATCATTGAAATTTCATCAGCGAAAGCCTTACTTATATTTGAGTAGATATTCGTGAAAGTCTCATTCTTATCTGAAAAGATATTGAATACGGTTGACTCATATGGAGCAAGGGTCCGTATTTATCCACCTTTCTGAATTACACTTGAAGACACTCGCAAAAATCCTACTCAAGTTTGAGAAAGAGTTGACGAAAGTTTTGGATAATAGGGAAAAGAGAATGTGCTGATTATCTGCCTATTCGCTCGTTTCCACTATGTTTCAAAAAAATGTTTACTCAGGGTTAAGTGACAACAGATTTGTATCTTTAACCTTCTTAGAACAAGATAAAAGAAAATACAAGTGGGGGTCATTCTGACAAAAAATTTAAATACACATCAATTGAAGTATGTAATCTATCTTAGCATTTATTTTTATGCTTTTTCTTTATTTTAACAATATTTTTCAGCGCCTACCTTGAATCCTTTGATAAAGAAACTGTAACCATTTTTCACCAATTGCCTAGATTACTCAGCGAGAGAAACTAAGGACTAATATTTGAACTCGTCAAGAAATCATTACGACAACTACTCCGGTCAAATTTCACGAGTGTGAAAATATGACGAAAAATAGTTTTCATAAGGTTCAGTCATGAGTTTTACTCTATGTATAACAGAGAAAGAAATAAGAACAGTACAGAACCTAACAGAATATTCTTTGTTTGACTTTTTAAAGTTCAACGTCATAACAAACAACATATATACAGACACGCATTGAAAGGGATTAACATTTACTTATTTCATATAAGAATGATAACAAAAACATCTTAAATCTCCATTTTCCATATAAAAAATAAAAAGTAATTAAATAATATATTATATGACATTACCTGCAGAGAGATGCTTTTTCGCTGTGAAGGAAAATCTGATCAGCTAGTCTCATATATGGCGGAACCGGAAGTACATCATTTTTTAGTGAAAAATCAGACGGTTTCGGTAAAAAAGTGAGGGGAATCTTCCGCTTGGGAACTTTTTTACCCCTCCGATAATTGGTGCGACATCATGATTTTGCAATCATTTAACGAATGAATAATAAAAAAGAACGGTTTCTTCTTCTTTTTCAATTCAATATAAATTAACTACATGCTGATGTACATCTGTTACTGTCTGATTATTTGAAAGTTTGAAAACGGCTATATAATCTACTCCTGTTAGCCCGGTAAAGGTCGATTTGTTTTAAAAAATCTTGATGACTGCTGTCGATGTTCGTCGCTTGAAAGTGTTATTTAAAACCAGAGCTGAATTATCAATTAACTGCAATATGCATGAACTTTGAGTAAAACACCTTTTAAAGAGCATTAAACGGGATTAAAATGCTTTAAAAGCTCTCCAGAAAATGTTGACAAAAACTGTTAATTTTCATTCGGATGCAAAGGTATCTCTAAAATTCATAGGTAAACGGAAAAAACACAGAAAACAACAACAACAAAAAAAATCAGACATTTTTGTAATTTTACTTTTAAAATGCCTTTACTGTTGCTAACGGCGCAGCCGCTATTAAGTAATACATACACTTTAAAGGTAGGTATTTAAAATTTTTACATCTCACCAAATTAAAAAAAAAATATATATATATCACTGAAATTCATATGAAAAAATAATACAAATCATCAATAATTAAGATTCATAAAATTACAAAAAGAAAAAGAAATTATGGTATTCCCTTAAAAGGCTACGTAGCCTCTTAAGCTATTTTTAGATTTCGCGCCAAAATTAATAAAGCATTGTGGGAATGTAAAGTGACTAGCACGTGACCCCCAAACGCTTAAATTCCCTATCATAACAAACATGTAATAATTTTTTTACATAATGTCTTCTTCGGACGCTATGTTTGAAGTTTCTTCTGTATATTCCTGTAAGTAAATGAGCGAATTGGTCATCTAAAAATAGAATGTGTCTCCCGTTGGTGTCAACCTGGGCCGTAGTAAACTTCTAATTTCTCGTGTTGTCGGACGGTTTTCGACTACTGGGGTTTTATGAATGAAGATTAAAAGACTTTGGGAGTATAAGGATGATTTTTTGCACTTTTGTAAATTTTCGTTCCAAAATCTGAAGGGCCACCTTTAAAAGCAAGTAAATACTTGTTTGAACCATAGCTCATTAGTTAGAATATAGATTTTCATATGAAACTATACATTTCATGGTAAGATGATTAATGCCTCTGTACCATTTAAAAAAAATAAAAACCTAAAAACGAAAGGACGAAATTAATTTCAGTATATGCAAATAATACCGTGGTATGGCCACGTGAATTGTTCAGCCAGGTATAAGGTTTGAAATAGAATTTCTTTAAACGAATCTAGAAAAAATGTCATTCACGGAGCCTTTAGCGAGCTTCTAAGCAAGTTTGATAAAAATCTATCTCTCATGCTAATAAATAAGAGACTACCTTTATCATATAACCGTTTCTCAAGAATAACTTGAAAATCATAATTATCTCTGTGCTAGACCGATCCTTTCCTATGGCATCAGCGCTCGTTCGGAATTAACACAGTTCCAAAAAAGCTAACTTGTAAGCAACTTGATATTCAGTCCGAAAATGATACAAAGTCTACCTCTATTAGACCTATTTTTCTTTTGTAATAAAAAGGCTTCTTGATATAAAATTTTTAACTTCGCTACATTCCTTCAATATCCCTAAAAAGTTCAAAACATGTGCATATTTGTGTATGATTTAAACCCAAAAATAAACAGAAAACATCAGGATAAAAAGCAGAGAAAGTTGAGTTTGACATTTTTTATTACAAACAGCCACTTATTACAAAAAGGTTAGAACACAGATTAAAGTTTTTTTAACGATAAAACGACCTTTGTGACCAAATTCTCAACTCTCTCATCTTACCTCTCATGATGTTTTTGTAAACGTTAGTGTTCAAACCGTACGTACTATTGAGCTGTTTATTTAAGGAATATAGTAAAACTGTTTAAAGTTTATGCCACAAGCCATTTTAGCGTCTTTATCATCCATTTCAAAGTTCAATTGATCGGGTTTTAAGTCTGACGTACCTTTGGAAAATAAGGGACAAAAAGACAATGTTTTTAATGACAAATGGCGCCACGTAATGCTTTTATGGCGTCAAAAAATCTTATCTCAAATGTGTGAGGATAAGAAAGTAATCAAGTGAAATAAGTGATAAATTTATATATTCTGCAACATCGAGACCTTTACATGTACTCGATTTGATAGAACGCCTTTTGAATTCAAAATTAGGTGTGTTTTTTTATTAAGCAGGTACATAAGACTCGAAGATGATAGCGGGTTCACGTGCTGCTGAATTTAACAGTCTTTTTCGAATGTTGATTTTTGAATATGGACCTTATCAGTACACCTTACCTGAAACGAAAAATCGTCAAAGATTTTTATGATAAAGTTGATAGATTTAAAGTGTAAGTCGGCGTTACTGTATTTAGGCGTGTTAGTCGACAGCAAGAACTGTTGAGGTTGGCATAAGTCAACATCATGCCGCACAAAAATATAGTCTAGTGATGGATATATACCATCCGCCTGTTTAACCCTTTCCCAAACAATCCCTGGTTTTTACGGGTCTAGAATAGTAGCCTTTTGAAAACATTGTGGGAAAAGGAGAAAATGCTGGTTACCAGCATTTTCTCCTTTTCCCACAATGTTTTCTACTCTATCATAGACAGAAATCATCTTTTCAGCAAGAGTTGATTTATTGTCTGCAAATGCTTTCAATTTGGTCTAGTCCAAAAGTTTGTCGTTTGGGAAAGGGTTAACGAATGTAATTTAATAGTTTGTACATCCACCAACGTTCACATCCATTTTTTCTATTCGTCCTTCCATCTATCTATCTATCTATCTATCTATCTATCTAGCGGTAAGTCTATCGTGCTATCGATCAATCCGCTTCACCACCCATACACCCGCTCACCCATCCACCTATCTGTTTGACTGTCCGTATAAGGTAGTAGAACCGTAATAGAAAACAGGTAGTTCCACTACACTGAAACGAACTGCTTAGCGGCCACTTTTGTCTCTCCTATAAATTGCAGCAAGTAAAAGAACGTTAACAAAAACAAAATGTGGCATATATCTGGACGTTAACCTTGGTAGTGTGATGAAAAGATTCTCAATGTTGCCAACAGAAGGACTCTCTTTTTCAAAAAAAGGAAAACTAGTTGTTTGCGCATGCGTGGTGTCTACCAGCCAAAACAGTTTCAAAAAGAGAAGCGTTAAGTACTGGACTTCTGTAAGCAATAACAAAAATCATAAAAAAAATATTTTCTGTGAAAAAAATGTTATCCGAAAAAACAAGCATGAAGTTTTCTAAAATTTGATATTTCAATTTACAATGTTGAGTGAATGAACGCCCAATAAGTTTCTTCCGGATAAAAATGGAATGAATTCTCTACAGATTTTGGCGTAGGTATGTTTTCAAACCGGTGAATTATTCCGCAAAAAATTGAAACCAAATAAGCTGCTCTTTTATAGGCAGAGGACGCCAGAAAACGTCTATGGGAAATTACAGGTTAAAAGTGGCCGTTTAGACGTTCGTTTCAGTATACATAATATTATTCTTCAATATTTGTTATGATTAAAAATGAGAATTATTGTCCATCTTCAACCGAACCACTTTCTCCTTTTTTCCTTCTTAAAATTATTATTTATAAATCCAAGATCACTATATTGTAATTACAATGTGAGATATTAATTACCTCTTTTTTCTGGAAACTGACAAAAGTATTAACATTTAATTTCGAGACAGACATCAAAGAAATTTCTGGTCTGTCAAAAATGTGCAAAAGTATTATATCTGTATAAATCCATATTTATCAGCTATCAAGAAATTTATTCCATGTTGCACTAAAAGTGTTAGGGGTCTACTACCTTAAATACATCTATCTACCTACCCACTAATTTTCTATCTATCTATCTATCTATCAATCAATCGATCTTTCTTTCTTTCTATCTATCTATCTATCTATCTATCTATCTATCTATCGATCTTTCTTTCTTTCTTTCTATCGATCTATCTATCTGTTGATCGATCTATCTATCCATCCATCTATCTATCTATCTTTCGATCTATATATCTATCTATCTGTTGATCTATCTATCTATCTATCTATCTATCTATCTATCTATGTTCAGATACATGTGTCTTATGTCTTATGTCTTACCTGGGCCTGGTTTTGGTGTTGGTGCTGGGGTTGGTGACGGGTTTAAAAGATTGCTATTGAACAGCAGTCGGAAAATGATGATAAACACAAACACTGAAATACAATAATAAATTCATTAATTCGTTGTTTAACAATCCCGTACTTAAATAACCCTAAGACAGTTTTCTGAAAGAAATTCACGAAATGGTGACATACTGGTGACTAGCTTTTTCTCTTTTCCCATCATCTTGTCTTATGAAGTGATGCTTTAAAAACATATTTTTTCTGTGTTTTGAGCAGTGGGAATATCAGTCTTTAATAGAGGCAACCCTCCCTTTACCCAGAATCCCGGTATTTTCAACCCTTTTAACGACAGATCCCATCAACCAGGATAATCCAAAACTTTTATAGTCGAGTCAGAGATAAACAATAGTAGATTGATTTGTTACTTACAGAATATGAGTGCCGAAAAAATGCCTCCGAAACCTCTAGAAGCATACTGGCCATAGGCTGACATCATAAGGCCAAAACAGGCCAAGAGTGTCCAAATCGCGAGCGTGACAATCTTGTTCATATCTAAAGAGACAATATGGTAAGTCTTAGTTAACCCTTTCCCAAACGACAAACTTTTGGACTAGACCAAATTGAAAGCATTTGCAGACGACAATTCAACTCTTGCTGAAAAGATGATTTCTGTCTATGATAGGGTATAAAACAGTGTGGGAAAAGGAGAAAATGCTGGTTACCAGCATTTTCTCTTTTTCCCACAATGTTTTCAAAAGGCTACTTTTCCAGGCCCGTAAAAACCAGGGATTGTTTGGGAAAGGGTTAAATCTGAAGAGACATTCATATGTCTTATTTATGGCTGACGAGACATTCATTTAAGTCTTGAACAACAATTCGTCAATCCTATTCATTTCTAAAGAGATGTTTGCGAAAGTCCCATTCATATCTGAAAAGACAGTCGTGAATGTCCTGTTCATATCTGCACTGACTTTCCTGAAAATTCCAATTCATATCTGCAGTGACATTCCTGGAAGAGGAACAGATATCTGGAGACATTCCCGATATCTAATGTAAACATTTATCAATTTTTTTTATTCTCTTTCATATTTGAAGGCATCAGCCAAAGTCTGTCATTCATATCTGAAGTAGACATTGCTAAAGATCTTATTTACATCCGAAGAGTTATTCGTGCAATTCGTTTTCATGTCTAAAAAGACATAAGTAAATGTCATTTTCATATCTGATTAGACATTAATGAAAGTCTTATTCATATGTTAAGAGAAGCTTAATAAAGTCGTATTCATATCTGAAGAGATACAATGAAAGTCGTCTTCATATCTGTAAAACTTCAGTGAAAATCGTAGTTTTTATCTGAAGAGACATGTGAAATCGTATTCATATTTGAAGAGACATTAGTGAAAGTCTTATTCATTTTTGTAGAGACATTGAAAACGATCGACACCATTGTGGTCAAGGCTACAAGCCATTTTTAATGTTGTTCTCAGTCTTATTCTAATTTCACATCATTTGCTTATGCTGATCAGAATTGTTTTTGCTTTTAGAATTAGGAAAATTTTGAGTAATAGATTAAGAATTTTCTTAGGAATGGCTTGAGATTACAGGTCTAGGTCTTCTGGAAATCCTACCATCGAAGTTTACCCCCCTACAGAAAAAAAACAACCCTTCAGTACTGAAGAAGACGCTTTAAGAAAACATTGTTGGTAACCAATTTCTCCTTTTCCCACAATGTTTTCCACTCATAAAAGCAAGTTCAAATATTTAAGCCACACACAATTTATCGTCTGGAAATACTCTCAAGGTGGACAGGTCTAAAAATTTTGTCGTCTGGAAGAGGTCAAATATGGATTAAGTCTCTGCAAAACGACACGATTTTAGATGGTCCCTACTAAAAGCATTAAGCCATGTTAAACAAGATAATGCAAAAAATGATAAGCATGTTAGACAAGAGCCACGTGTTCACCAAATGCATCTCTTTGATACGTTATACAACACAAGTCATCTAATAGTGATCTTTAAGGTCCAGTTTGTCAAAAAACCAACTGCATAATGAGGTTGGTTATGTTCATTGGACTTGGATCAAATTTATCTAAATAAAAAAAGTTTTGACACACGTCGGCCTGCACACACTGCGCAGACTGTCTTGTGTTGTCCATCTTTTTTTATGCATATAATGCTTTTCACAGAATATCACTCAAATTCAGATGATAGATAAAGCAAGACTTTTAGAATGGGACAAAGAGAAATGTGCTGATTATGGGACTTAAATTCCAGATGAAGAGATGAAAAAAAAAAAACAGATGCATCTGAAATGTGGAATATTTTTGTGTGGTAATTGCATTCAGTTTTCATGACATTTGCACTTTTATGCAGATTGCAAATCAGGAGTAGCTGATTACAAAAGGGCCAGGATGGCCCTGGATCGCTCACCTAAATATTTCAAGAGGATGAAAGCATTTAGATTGCAAATCAGGAGTAGCTGATTACAAAAGGGCCAGGATGGCCCTGGATCGCTCACCTAAATATTTCAAGAGGATGAAAGCATTTCTTTTTAAATTTTGGAAACAAAATCATTATTTTGCCGAGCAAATTTTAAAAAGGTCACCCGTAAAAAAGCATTTCAAAATCTGTCAGCACCCCTATGATCATCACCACAGTCATCTTTTTAACGAATCAGAATTCAGCATATAAAATTTGTCAATTCATCATACAGTACAAAAATGGTAAAGAAAAAGGCGGTTAACACCTGGGTAGAGGCCATTTGGATAATTTGTAAAATATTATGCATGTATTCCAAAAATATATTTTTATATTACCTCTTGCAATACATAGCTATCGAATACATCAAGGAGAAAGTGTACATATTGATCACCATTTCTCACCTTTGCTCTCACCTGGTAGAGGTTGACGTTTGCAACAGCCCTTTTCGTCAAAACACCTATACAGTCTTTTGATGAATATCAAAAGGTCTGTGAAATTGTTTCAAAATCTGCCCAGTGATTTCAGAGAAGAAGAATTTTCAAGAATTTCTTCGGTCCATATACTGCAAGTAGCCCACATCACCAAAGCTATGTTTCTTTACGGATCAAAATTTCGCACACACTTTTTCAAAAGGGGCACTGAAGGAGCATTTCTGTGAAATTGTTTATAAATCTGACCAGTGGTTTAAGAGAAGAAGAATTTCTTTTAAGTCCAAAAAGTGGCAAGAGGCCCCTGGCCATTTCTTGACAGATCAATATTTCACAAACAATTTTTGAAAAGGGTCACACAAGGAACTCTTCTGTGGAATTATTTCAAAATCGGACTTGAGGTATCGGAGATTTTCAATGAATTTCTTAGAAATCCATTTGCCATGGCTACCACAGCTTTTGGTGAACAATGGTTAAAGAGGACCACCCAAGGAACATTCCAGCCAAGTTTAGTTCAAATATGCCCAGCAGTTGAGGAGAAGAAAATGTATAAGGAATTGTTGACACCTCAAGATGAAAGAAGTCCCCCCGGTCATGCATTTAGATGGATAAAAATTCACGTACAATTTTTGAAAAGAGTCACCCGAGGAATATAACTGTGAAATCAGAGAATATTTTTTTAAAGAATGCAAAGACACTCCCTTTCCTTGCCATGGTCACGTTTTTGACGGACCAAAATTTCAGAAATAAGTTTTGAAAAGGGTCACCCAAGGAAATTTCTGTAAAATTATTTCAAAATCTGACCAGCAGTTTCAGATCTATTTTTGGAAAGGGTCACCAAAGGAAAATAAATGTGAAATGATTTCAAAATAAGACTAGCGGTATCAGAAGACAAGGTTTTTAAAAAATGCGAAGAGCCCCTCCCCTATCAGCAATGTGTTTCGACGGATCAAAATCTGACCAGCGGTTTAAGAGGAGAACGTTTTGTAAAGAAATTCTTAGAAATTGACTAGAAGGATTAGGGTTAGTCCATTTGGTTGCTATGGCAACCAGAGTTTTCGACTGAATTAAATTCTGTGAACAAGTTGTAAAGAGGACCTTCCAAGGCACATTCCAGCCACGTTTGGTTCTAATAAGCCAAGCCGTTTAGGAGGAGAAGATGTTGAAAGAATTGTTCAAATCGCACAACGGAAAGAGCCCCCCCACCCCGGTCCTTTCCCCCCCCCCACCACCATAAAAATTCACGAACAATTTTTGGAAAGGGTCACCCAGCTGTAAAATTTCAAAATCTGACCAGCAGTTTCACAGAAGAAGATTTTTTTTAAGAATGCAAAGACCATCCCCCTCCCCCTCTCCTTACCATGGCCATGTTTTTTAACGGATCAAAATTTAGGAACATGTTTTTTAAAAGGGTCATCCAAAGAACAATTCTGACCAGCGGTTTCAGAGGAGAAGATTGTTAAGGCATTTCTTAGAAAATTCCATTTACTTGCAAAGGCAACCAGAGTTTTTGAAAAATATGTTTACAGAATCAATTCCTGTAAATATGTTTTTAGAGAAAACCTATCAAGCGACATTCCAGTCAAGTTCTAATAGCCAAGCCGTTTAGGAGAAGTTTAAAGAATTAATGACAACGCACGATGCAAAGAGCCCACGCCCCTTTCAAAATCTGTTCCTGAAATTTTGATCCTTCTAAAAAATGGCCCTGATGTTTGTGAGTGGGTGGGGGGGCAACTCTGTACATCGTGCGTTGTCAACAATTCTTTAAACGTCATCTCCTCCTAAACGGCTTGATAATCAGAACCAAACTTGGCTGGAATGTTCCTTGATAAGTTTTCTATAAAAAGACATTTACAGAAATTGATTCCACTAAAAACTCTGGTTACCTTTGCAACTAAATGGAATTTTCTAAGACATGCTTTAAAAATCTTCTCTTCTGAAACCGCAGCTCAGACATTAAGATTATTTTACAGAAATAATTCTTGGATGACCCTTTCAAAAACTGTTCGTGAAATTTTGATCTCTCTAAAAAATGGCCGTGGTGTGTATGGGTTCTACTGTGTTTGGTTCTAATTACGAAGCCGTTTAGAAGTAGAGGACTTTTAAAACATTGTTGACAAAGCACGATGTAAGTAGCTCGCCCCCACACACAACGGTCATTTTTAGAAGGATAAAAAATTCACGCAAAGTTTTTAAAAGGGTCATCTAAGGAACATTTCTGTGAAATAATTTTAAAATCTGAGCTGCGGTTACAGAGAAGAAGATTTTTAAAGCATTTCTTAGACAATTTCATTTACCTGCAAAGGCAACCAGAGGTTTTGATGGAATCATCTTCTGTAAATGACTTTTTAAAGAAAACCTGTGACGGAACATTCCAGCCAAGTTTGGTTCTAATTGCAAAGCTGTTTAGGAGGAGAAGACGTTTAAAGAATAAATGACAACGCACGACGCAAAGGTCCTCCTCCCCCACACACACCACGGCCATATTTTTTAAAGGATCCAAATTTCACGGACAGTTTTTGAAAGGGTCGCCCACTGAAAATTACTGTGAAATAGTTTTTAAATCTGAACTGTGGTTTAAGAGCAGATTTTTTTAAAGAACGCAAAGAGCCTCCCCCCCCCCCCCTTGCCATGTTTTTCAACAGATCAAAAAATGAAGAAGAGCTTTTGAAAAGGGTCTCCTAAGGATCATTTCTCTTAAATCATTTCAAAATCTGACCAATAAAAATATAAACAAACAATATCAAGATAGACATCAAAGGATTTTGTGGTCGGTTAAATACGTGCGAAAGTATTATGTGAGTATAAATCCTTATTTCTCAACTAACCTTAATTTCTTTTCCATGTTGCGCCGGAAGCTTTAGGATGCTCTGTCCTTCAATTTTACTACATTCTATGCTCTTTCCTTGCCCAACACTCACAATGGAACCGTCACTTACTTTACACATATTCCAATAGCAACCCTCTTGATTATATACTTCAGGTTTTTTAACAACTTGTCTGTGGTATCAGGCCTGGGATAGACCTTTGAATTCAATTAAAAGGAAAGACCAAACAAGTTGAGGGCGGGCCTCTGCTCAGATCAAAATTTTCTGTTCTATGTCCAGATATTATAGTCTCCTTATAAATCTTTCACCAAACGCATTGTTAAAAAAGTCTTTAAATTATGTGGCCAGTACCGTCATCCTTTTAAAATCACGTGTTTTACAATGTATTGGACTTCATTCAAAACACGGAAACTTATTTTTCAAACTTCTTGTAGGGTTATATGTATTTGAAGTCAAAGGTCTACAGCCCCAAGCCAGACAAAACAAGAAAAGAGCATACAAGGCCGTCACATTAAAAATGTCTTAATTACCAAATGACGCTTACTGCAAAAAGGGTATATCTGATTTGAAATCTTTATTAAAGTGAAAATATGATAATAACTAAATTGAATTATCACGCACACACGCAAATTCATATTATATGTACGAGTATGTAATATATAAAATTTATCTCTTCACCTGAAATTGAAAGTTGTAAAATGTACGTATATAAAACTGTACAGCCTTACTTTCTGTGCAACTTGTATACACATATATAATTAACATTTACTTATTTCTAAATAAGTAGATCTAGGATAACAAAATTTGAAAGTCTCAATTTTCCTCGCCATCAATGAACGATAATTTTTCTAAAAAATTAAGTAAATGAATAAAATAACTTGACATCACCTGCAGATAGATCGTTCGTCGCTGTGAAACCGCATTCTGATCAGGCTTCATATATGAAGGAACCGGAAATACGTCATTGTTGGTAAAAAGAGGACGACATCGGTAAAAATGCAAGGGAAATCTTCCGCTTGGGAACTTTTTTTTTATCCCTAACGGCGTTGGATATTGGTTTAAAATGCTTATAAGGAAAGTTCAGATCAATAATGCGTTGTGTAGTTAGTGCTGTATGACCTTGGACGTGTCATTGGTGCAATTTCATAGTTTTGCACACTTTTAAATTAAAATAAAACTTTTAAAACATTCTTGTTTTCTTCTATTTTATAGAAATGAAATACATTTATTACAAGATTATTGTAGAACGATCACTGATTGAAATCTCGTCGGTTTACATAAAAAAACTCGATTAGCTGAATGAATCAGACCAAGTAACGTTTTATTGGGTAAACGTTTATTTCATTTTGAAATTCAATATAACGGTTGTTGCTTCTGTATCTGGCAAGATAGATATTTGGGATCAGTGTGGCATCAAATAGCAGACAGGCCGAATATTCGAAGAAAATGACATGCGCAGACGAGTCGCATGATCTTCTCCAGCGGTTCTATTTCTCTTTTTAAACGAAATTCTTCTTATTTTTCCGTCTGCTTAGATTCATTTGTTAGATTTCTCAAAGTTGCAGTCAAAGCAAATGCATTTTAGTCTTAGTTTTTTCTTCCCGTTTTTTAACGCCCCACATGCATTACTAGTAATACCTTGTGCAATCAACATATCAAATGCGCAGTAATCAAAAATTCTCTAAACCCTAAGGCTAGGTAAAAACCTTCCCCACATTGCAAGATTTTATTGCAGGGACATGAGAAATGATGATCGATTAAAAATCAATAACGAAATTAACAACAAGAGGACCATGATGGTCCTATATCGCTCACCTGAGTACTAAGCAGTAAAGGTCTACAATGAAGATAAATACCAAATATCAAATTTCAAGGCCAAATAATTCTGATTTCTTTCTTTGTTCCTATGTTTCAAACTTGTGAGGGGCCAGTTTTGACCCCAGGGGCATCATATAAAGAGTCTTGGTAGTGGTCCACTAGGAGATGCCACATACCAAATATCACAGCTCTGCACCTTCTACTTTCAGAGAAGAAGAATTCTATAGTTTTCCTTCTGTGTTCCTTGGTTTCAAACTTGTGACCCCCGGGGAGGGGCCAGTTTTGACCCCAGGGGCATCATATGAACAATCTTGGTAGAGGTCCACTAAAAGATGCTACATACCAAATATCAAAGCTCTGCAACTTCTAGTTCTAGAGATGAAAAATTTTAAAGTTTTTTTTCTTTGTTCCTATGTTTCAAACTTGTGACCCCCGGGGCAGGGCCAGTTTTGACCCCAGGGGCATCATATGAACAATCTTGGTAGAGGTCCACTAGGAGATGTTACATACCAAATATGAAAGCTCTGGACCTTCTAGTTTTAGGAAAAGAAGATTTTTAAAATTTTCCTTTTTTGTTCCTGTAATACAAACTTGTGACCCCCAGGGCGGGGCCAGTTTTAATCCCAGGGCATCATATGAGCAATCTTAGTAGATGTCTACTGGAAGATGCTACATACCAAATATCAAAGCTCTGCTCCTTCTAGTTTCAGAGAAGAAGATTTTTAAAGTTTTCCTTCTTTCTTTCGCTGTTTCGAACTTGTGGCCCCCAGGGAAGGGCCAGTTTTGACCCCAGGGGCATCATATGAACAATCTTGGTAGAGGTCCACTAGGAGATGCTACATACCAAATATCAAAGTTCTGCACCTTCTAGTTTCAGAGAAGAATAATTTTATAGTTTTCCTTCTTTGTTCCCAAGTTTCAAACTTGTGACCCCGGGGTAGGGCCAATGTTGACCCCAGGGGCATCATATGAACAAACTTGGTAGAGGTCCACTAGGAGATGTTACATACCAAATATCAAAGCTCTGCACCTTATAGTTTCAGAGAAGAAGAAATTTGAAGTTTTCCTTCTTTGTTCCTATGTTTCAAACTTGTGACCCCGAGGGCGGGCCAGTTTTGACCCCAGGGGCATCATATGAACAAGCTTGGTAGAAGTCCACTAGGAGATGCTACATACCAAATATCAAAGCTCTACACCTTTTAGTGTCAGAGAAGAAGATTTTTTGAGTTTTCCTTATTTGTTCCTGTTTCAAACTTGTGATCCCCGGGGCGGGGCGGGGCCGGTTTTGACACCAGGGGCATCATATGAACAATCTTGGTAGAGGTCCACTAGGAGATGCTACATACCAAATATCAAAGCTCTGCACCTTCTAGTGTCAGAGAGTAGATAAGGATTTGCCCTATCTGGGCCATTTGGGGTCTGGGCCATTTTTGGGGGCCACTTTGGGGATCTGGGCCATTTTTGGGGGGCCACTTTGGGTCTGGGCCACTCGACCACAAACAACCACGCTTTTGAGAAACTAGGTCACTAATGAAAAAACTAGGACGCTTAAGAAAACTGGGACGCTTATGAGAACTAGGACGCGCATTTGCATCATGTGTTGGCATACAGAGATTGGTGGGCTTGCCTGCGTGTCTGCGTGCGTAGTCTCGTCTACATTCGCCTGTATATCGTATGCAGCCACGAAAATTTCTTGATTAGTCTTAAGAAATTTTCTTTACCTAATAAAAAATGGCCAATCGATTCGAGGATTCCAGCGTTGATGATACGGTTGCCGCGGTCTACCCTAGTAGGAGGGAGGTAACCAGCGTTCTTGAAGAACACTTTAGGGCCCGGACGAAAATAGATGAGGTTGATGAATGGCGTGTGGATATATTTAGCAACATCTTATGGCCAGGCTATCATAGTGTTATTGTTACAAAGAAGATTGATATTAAGATTCGAAGCGATGCTAGCCGTCTAACTTTTCCGGAGATGCGTGGGCTAATGTACTATATATGTAGCTTAACGGTATCTAATCCTCCTGTTAAAGAGTTTTCTCTGAAAATATACCCATATGGGGTTGACCCTAGGGGTCGGGAGCGGGAACCACTTCTTTTCCATATCAATGGAAATAATGAAAATTTCACAGATGTGGTTAACCAGGTTGGCAGAGAGGATGCTATTTTTACCGCCTTGCGGCACCACGACCCCCAGGGGTTTAGAGTGACTACCAGTGCTAGAGTTCATGATTTTGATTATAGAGGAGCTAGGGGGATCCAGCAAATACACTGGGGGGAGGTTTTTCTCCCGGAAGTAGAGTCACACTTAAGATATGAGGTAATGCGTGAGTTTTACCTAGAAACGTCGGAAGAAGTGTGGAGAAGCCGCGTGCAAAGAGTGGATGAACTAGAAATAATAGGTCTAGAGCAAACAATGAGAGGAGAAATTCGCTACAGTGCTGGAAGCGACGAAGAAAGCGACGAAGAAAGCGACGAAGCAGGTAAACCTATAAACACCACAGAATCGTACCGAGAACCTAAGTGTATTGTGTGCGACGAAAACGAATGCAACGTCATGTTTTGCGATTGTGGCCACATCTGCATATGTAATTTGTGTGACCGCGATGACTTGAACAAGTGCCCCATGTGTCGTAAGCCAACAACCATCAAACGCAAGCTTTGTTAACTGAGAGAAAAATATAACTTTCCGTGCACGGAAAGTTATATTTGTGTGGTTATAAGTATAACTCTATTAGCAGCGTAATATTAATGAAAAGCGCTTTTATATACTCACGCTTTGGTTGGGTAGTAAAAAACTCCACAATTTGAAGCGCTAAAAGTTGACCTGGGACTAATGCGCCTTTTTCTTCCGGGAAAACACCGCGATTTTTACTTGGATCACCATTAATAGCAGCCCCCAAAATAGTGTCTGTGCCTGTAAAAACAACTCTAACTCCTTCAGTTGGCTTAATTTCTCGATCTTTATGTTTTATATATGCGCCGTATCGTAATAATCTTCCCGATACCGGCATTATGAATTGAGTTTCAAAACCCTGAGTTCCGTAACCGAAATCAAAAAAATAATAACCTATGTTTGGCTCCCATTCATAGCTCTCACCACGGAATACGGTCGTTACACAAATTACGGGATATTTTTCTTGTAATACCCTATCTACATATGTTTTATTTTGCTCTACTTCATCATCCACATACTTCTTATTAGTGGCATCACTAGGATTACTAGGCTCAGGAAGGTTTAATAACTGCTTAAAACCCATATTGATATTCTCGGTAGCCTGATAATTCCCATTCTCCTTAAAGAATACGGTTCCCTCAGCCACCCCGGGAATAGCTCCATCTCTAACATTATCCGCCACGAGAGTATCCACATATTTTTTGTTTACAGCGTCACTATCAATAAAGCTGTCTTGAAAAAGCGCAATTCGGTGGTTACTTCCAATTACACCCTGTGCCACGTAGTGGGGCCCCTTACCCAGTAAAACGGCAACCTCATTACCATCATCATCAGTTACAATATTTGTTTTAGTAAGTGCGCCGCCCTCTCTGTTTTTGTCTACATACTTCTTTGTAGCGGCATCAGCATCCTCTTCAGGTTCTTTGAGATTATTCAAAGGCTGAAAAGCCATGTTGATGGGGGCCGTGGCAGCATAACTACCATTATCTTTTAAAAAGACATCGGGTAAATCGACAATTCGTCTACCTAACATTTGGCTCGTTCTATCCGTATACTCTTTAGCATCGCTTCCTACTCTATCAACATACTCCTTATTAGCGGCCTCATCTTGCGCAGCCGGGGTAGGTAAACCGAGAAGTTTCTTATTTTTCATGTTCACGTCCGAAGATACAACAAAATTTCCATTTTCGTCTTTAAATTTTCCAACGTATTCATCCACATATTCTTTTACAGTATCATCCACATACTCCTTATTAGCGGCTTCGCGACCGTTTATAGGAGTTCTTAAACCGCCTAACTTTTTACCAGCTAAAAATATTGTACCCTTAGCGCCCCACCCATCATCATCTCTCGGAGTAAAAGCATTTGCGCTATCCACATATTCTTTAGTAGCAGCATCATCATCTTCTTCAGGTTCACCTAATCCTTTAACTTTGAAATTCTGCATATGAAGATTATTTTGTGTTTGAAATTTATTACCAGCGCCATTTGCACCTCCCGGAGCAATAACAAAAGGCGAATTACCATCAAAATAGTTTTTAAGTTGATTAGATTTAGAATCGACATATATTCTATTTGCGGCATCACCATCTTCTTCGGGAGAGGGAATATTTAACAGTTTATTACCATCCATATCTAAATCTTTCTTTACCACAATGTTCCCATCTTGGTTCCTTTTTAAAAAACCCTTTCCTTTACTCGTATCAACGTAATTCTTTGTCGCAACATCTTGAGGATTAATTGGTTCACTAACCTTAGTAAGTGTATTTCCTTCCATATTTATAGATCCGGTAACGACGGTTGTTCCATCTTTCCGTAAGAAGTTATTATTTATGTAAGCGAGAGGTACACCGTCATCCCCTGTTACGGCAACAAAATCCATTCTTCCAAATTTATCGACAGGCATTTTTTTATTACTAAAATAAAGTATTTAAAACATCCTGAAACTCTTTACCTCTACCTAACTCTTTAAGTACGTAAAGACACAGATGCCCGCAAAACACCTCTCCAGCCGTTTGTAACTGGTCGCTGTTGTAATGTATCGGACTTTTCAGATACTCTAGAATTTCGATAGGAGGTTGTATACCGTAACTGTCAAAGTAATTTTTAGTTTTACCGTTTTTATACCAAGCGACCCAATGAGTACCAGGGCCACCTGCGTCATCGAGGTTTAATATACCGCATTCCTTTTTTCTACACTTACTCGGTAAAGTGTCTCGGACGAGGGCCCCTCTAAAAGAAGGAATCTTTAATTTTCCCGCCGCGCTTTCCAATTCGAAATTGTTTAACGGTCTATTCGGTAGTATAAGGTTTCCAACTGCGATGTTTCTCATTTTTATATATTTACTATGTCATTATTATCAACCCACGAGTTGAACTCGTCGGAATAACCCTTCCACTTTACTAACGATTTATGTTTTCCTTTTTTAATAATCCTTTCTATCCTATACAACTCCTGACTAGTTTTTTGCAGTTCAGGTTCATAAAAGGTCCCTTGTATCTCTTCTCCATTAAGGTCTTTTATTTTATACGTTACAGGCACCGTATGTTTAACCTCAGAAACCGTAAAAACCTCTTCAGTCCACCTAGTAGTATATCCTTTCTCGAAAGTCTTTTTCTTTTTAGTTATCCTTACATTATCTCCGACGGAAAACTTAGGTTCTATATCTCTTATTTCGAAACGATCGGGGTAAAGATTCCTCCAAACCTCGGTTTCGTTTTCTTTTTTACTCGCGTCTACGGGCTTCATCCTAATAGAAGAATGCCTGGTGTTATTATATTCTTTAACGAGGTCTTGTAACACGTCGATGTAAACGCTCGTAGAGTTAGCGGAGAAATACTTCCACATCTTTTCTTTCATTGTTCTAATCCATCTCTCAACTACGCTAGATTTCTCCTCATTCTCGGTAGAATACAATTCAATCAGGTCTTTAACATCTTTGTTATAAAACTCTTTACCTTTATCTACCCACATCTTCTCGGGTTTCCTCTCCTTAAAAATACTCTTTAATGCTGCGGCAACAGACTTCCCCGTTTTGTCTTTTAATAGCACCAGATAACCGTATTTAGAAAAGATGTCAATAACGGCGAGAAGATATTTTACGCCGCGATTGAATTTAGAAAACGCTCGCATGTCTACTAAATCCGCGGCCCATATCCTATCAATACCGTTTACCTCGACTCTCCTCTTCTCGAATTTTCTCTTTACGGGTTTGTGTAATTCTTCCGCTAAATTTTTTTTTTAATCCCCATTCCGAATCGTTTCTTTGTTCCGATTAAGCTAGAAACGATCCCCCTTTCCATTTTTTCTCTTAAGGTGGGATCATAAATGCCTTTCAGCTCCGTTAACATATTTTTATCGCATACAGCATTTCTGGTAGCCGTATCATCGTTTTGGAGATAACATACGTCATGATGATAAGCGGCTTTATCTACTCTATTGATAGGCTCGCTCCATTTTTTCGGAGTTAAATCCGGGTTTAACCTTCTTTTAAGGTTAGTGCCGGGCCCCGTGAAATTGTGGCCGGGTAGGTGCATCTCAAAAGGCATATTGTTAATCATTCTGTTTAAAACTGAACCGCCCTCCCGCGCTTTAATAAATTGGGTTTTAGTTATACCGCAAACCGAGCATTTTCCTCGTTTCATATTCCTACCATTTTTACTAACGGTATATTCCACGTTATTCGTATCAGTAACTTTTTTACATCTAACGCAATACATTTTTTTTATATAAAAAGAAAGTTATATATAAAAAAATATGGACGTAATTGATCTATCATGGAACGACGTAGTATCAAGAAGAGCCAATAACCCTCTATTACCAAAGAGTATTAGAGGGTTAATCGTAGGCAAATCAGGATGTGGTAAAACCACCCTTTTACTTAACCTTTTGCTCAGACCGGGTTGGTTGGACTACAATGATTTATGCGTTTTCGGTAAGAGTCTTTTTCAGCCCGAATACCGCATACTTAAAAAAGCTTTTGAGGAAAGACTACCGAAAGAAGGTATCTTAAAGCTATTTAATATGAGAGATGAAATACAGGATTCGAACGTTTCGCCGACAGCTTTGATCGGGGAATGGATAAAAACGTTTAAGAATCTCTCAGATATAAAGTGTAGTTTTTTTGAAACAGCGGGCGATGTGCCTGATCCGCGCGAGTTAAACGCGGGAAACAAGAATCTAATGATATTTGACGATCTACTTTTAGAAAAGCAGAACAAGTGTGAGTGCTACTACATTCGTGGAAGGCATAGTAATGTTGACTGCTTCTACCTTTCGCAAAACTATTTTAGGCTGCCGAGGCAAACTATTAGAGAGAACGCGAATTTTATATGTCTTTTCAAGCAAGACCAGAAAAACATTAATCATATTTATAACGACCATGTAAGCGAAGATATGCCTAAGGAGGAGTTTAGAGAATTTTGTCATAAGTGTTGGGAAAGGCCGCATGGTTTCGTTATTATCGATTTAACGAGTAAAAAACACGATGGGAAGTACAGGTGCGGCTTTGATAACTTCTACGTGCCGAGTTAAAAAATATATTTCGACTAGATAAAATGGAAGATCTCTTGAAACAAATTGCGAGAAATACGGGGCCTAAATTATCCTCCCAAATTATAGTAAGCGACAACAAAACGCGCATTAAAACCAGGTTTAACCCGCCTCTACAACTTGACAAGGATAGAAAATACGAAATAGCTCTGGCAAACCTCGAAACTTATTACTCCTTTCCAAACATCGATGCAACGAACAACATCTTGGTTTATTCTCCGGATCAAGGTGTTACGTGGCATAGGATCGAGATACCAGAAGGGAGTTATGAAATCACGAGCATTAACGATACCGTGCAACAGGAAATGCGAAAGAAAGATCACTATGACGCGGTCAATGAAAAATATTATATCCATATTTCCGCGAACACTAACACCCTTAGGTCGGTTATTGATATAGAAGATGGTTATCAAGTAGATTTTAGGTATCCAAACTCAATCGCCAAAGTATTAGGATTTAACCACTCTGTATACACTCAAGGATTTTGGGAGTCGGAGAACGTTGTAAACATTCTCGATATAAACAGCATATTTATAAACATCGACATCATCTCAGGAAGTTATGTTAACGGTTCAACGCAAAATACGATTTACTCTTTCTTCCCGGATGTATCTCCCGGGTATAAAATTATTGAGACTCCTCGAAACCTTATATACCTACCTATAACGGTGTATGAGATACACAACATGACGGTCGAAGTAACTAACCAAAATGGCGCCTTACTGAATCTTAGAGGAGAAACTTTAACAATTAGATTTCATCTTAGAGAAGTATAAAAAAAAAAATATTAGATATATAAAAATGACGAGTTATACGAATGTAAAAGTTAATATATCGGAAGGGCAAAAGCAAAAGCTTCAACACGCTGTTAAAGGTAGATGCCCAGTAAGTATTCGCTTAGGTCATGAGGATTTAAAAGGCAATGATATTATAGCGGTAACCGATTCTCAAGCGAGTAAAATGGCTAGAGCCTATGAAAATGGTAAAGGCATTACGATTAAAATGAGCGCCAAACAGCTTAGAGATAACATGAAGATAGAGGGCGGTTTTCTCGGAATGTTGGCCGGGTTGGCTGCTAGAGCTTTACCGATGGTGGCTGGATTGGCTTCAAAAGCGCTACCAGCTTTAGGTCTCGGGGCTCTGTCTGGATTAGGCTCATTCGGAGTAAATAAAGCGCTAGGGTCGGGTCTTTACCTTAAAAAAGGAGGTTGTGTTTGCCAGGTAAAAACTGATGGGGAAGGGCTTTACTTAGCCCCTTATAGGGGTAACGGATTAGGGTCTTTTGGTGATGGGCTGTATTTAAAACAAGGAGGAAAGTTTTATGATGGAAGCGGGCTTCTTTTAGGTCCTAATAGTCCATTCGCTAATATACCTATCTTAGGGGCTATATTATAAAATTTTAGCTATATTAAAAATATGAAGACTCATAAACTCGGTGTTAAGAAAGCGAATGCTATTCAACCAAAAACAATCCACTGGTTACCATTACAAGGCTTAAAATATCCCCCACGAAAAGTAAATACGACGACCTGGGAAATTTTTTGTCAAGAAAAGCTTACACTAGCGTCTAAAGAAGTTAAGCGTGTACTCTTAGGGCTCGGCTTTATAATGACTAAAGGAGTTGTTTTAACCTCATTGCCGTGCTACTTAAAAAAGTGGTGTAGCTCGCAAAACGAAGTTAACCTCGAAAATGCTGAGAATATTATAATTACTATTACGAACGATTCTAGCAACAGCGTAACAATCGAGGAAAACGAGCTTCTATGCTTCGTTTACTATTCGTTTTAAAAAAATATAATTCTAATAAAAAAAATGGAGATGAAGGAAAGTGTTTACCCTAAATTACCAACTGCTCCTCCACTTGATGAGGGACAAGGATATAGACTGCAGAAAATCAATGAAATCCAGAAATTCTTAGAAGAAGAGAAGACCAAAAGAGAAGCCTTAAGTAAGAAGTATTTTAGAGCCGCGAGAATAGTAGATAATATAGATACGGTTTTAATTACGCTTACCATGATTTCGGGGGCTGGTGGGATAGGTCTACTATCAACGATAGTCGCGATACCCGCAGTGATAGCATTAGAAGGAGCCGCGGCTTTTACTGGTCTTTTAAGCTTAATTGGAAAGTATAGCGTAAGGCGCTCCACCGCAAAAGCCGAAAAGCACGAGAAAATTAGAACAATCGCCGATACCAAGTTAGATACGATATCCTCGCATGTATCGAAAGCTTTGAGTGATAACGAGGTTAGTGATGAAGAATTTCGACTTATCTTAGAAGAATTGCAAAAGTATAAAGTAATGAAGGAAGAAGTTAGGTCTAAAACGAAGAAAAAGATATTGGCAGAAGCCGAAGAAACATTAATTGAGAAAGGGAGGCAAGAAGCGCGTGAGTCCTTTCGGAGATTGGTGGAAAAGAACCATGGGGATAAACTTTAATTTTAAGTGTAAGTGTATCGTGGAGATAGGTAATGATAATGAAAACTGCGATTAAAACTGCGATTAAAACTGCGATGAAAACTGCGATGAAAACTGCGATGAAAACACACGTTATCTTTATGATAGAGATAACGTGTGTACTCGCGTTTATAAAAAAATATGTTGCTAATTAAAAAAAATGTCGTTTCTAAAAATAACTGATCCCGCAAAAAGGGACCTAATTGTAAAAGAGTACCTCGAAATAAAAAAGAATATCCGGGATAACCAACTAGCGGAGAGAACGGGGGAGAAAGAATTGCAAACTGACCTTTCAAAGTTTTTTAAACCTATTACAGAAACGCAAAAAGCTACAACTAAGGAAGTTGTAGAAGAACTTAAACCAATTAAGGAAGGTATAAAAACCATTAAGTTTCCAGCCTTTCCATCTATCACAGCTTATGATAAACCGAGTGAAGAAGAAGAAATTATAGCACCACTGTTTCTCGGGGAAATAGCAGAAAAGTATCTAAGAAAGTTTGCTACTAAAGGCGAAGTTGATAAAACGACTGGGTTATATGACAAAGAAGGTAAATTTTATATCGGTAACAAACCAGTTGTTATCAATGATAGCAATATTATAGTTGAAGGTAAAGAATATGAAGGTACCGATGGTCTATGGAGCCTAATTGTCGAAAAAGAACCGAAAGGGTTTAACGAGGAGGACTATACAAATTATGGCAAGTTGATGACACAAACAAACGCTCTTCATCGTGATAACGATCCGGGCCAAAAACGCTCTAAAGCCAATAAAGGAAACAAATGGAGAAATATACAAAAACAAATTTGGGACGATAAAGATTTATATAAAGGAAAGGGTATCGTTGTTATCCCAGGTGACCCTAACGCATTAATAGAAAGACTTGACCTGTTGTTAGCGAGCAAAAAAGCGGGTAACACGGGTGTAAGAAACGAGTTAGTAGGCATATGCGACGAATTAAAAAGACAGGGTGTTATAGGCTCCGGCGCTTATAAAAATTTAATGTCTATGCTATAAAAAATGATCACGCCTAGAAAAAGAGGATTTAATAGAAGGTATGCATATGGTGGTAGCGGGTTCTTTGACAACATTTGGAGCTCTCTCATGAGCCTTTTTACCAGTAGCGCGGCTAAGCAACTCGCATCTTCCGCCTTAGATGTTGGTAAGAGCGTTGCTAAGGAAGCGGGAAAGAAAGCTTTAGAGGCTGGAAAGAACGTCGCTGTAGAAGCTGGGAAGAAACTAGTCACGAAAGCTTTAACACCAAAATCGCAAAAAATTCTAGAAAAACATACCGCAACACCTGCAACGCAAAACATTAGCACCTTAATGGACGGGAGTGCTATTGCTATTCAGGACTTAGTTAAAAAATTAAACGGTGGGTCTGGTATTAAAGTAACATGAAGAAAAAAAAAAATGATTTAAGTTAAGAAAAAATAGTACATATTAATAAAATGGCGGAGTTGGGTTTCTATCGTAAATGTCATCGAAGGTATAGAACTTCATCTATTGTAGTAACTAACGCGTCTCTACGAGTGGAGGGTTACGAGTTACTCGAAATTAATGATACGACGCATGGTTATCAAAAAACGTGCGTGATGTTACCTCCCGAAAAAATAGCTATAATGAGGGAGATTGAGAAACAGGTAAACGATTATTTAGAGCGTATAGACATAGACATTTCTCCAATAAAAATTGTGTACGGAAACAAGGTTTACCCTAAAAAGAAAAATTATGACCATAGCCCACAATACATTAAACTTAAAAGTGTGTGGGTTGACAACATGAAAAGGGCTTCTCCCCAGCTTTGGTTTGTGTGATAGACGCAATTATAATTTTTGCTTAAAAAATTATAATTGTATTATAAAAAATGGACATTTTAAATATCACCGAACCAATTGTAAAATACGATAGTATTGATGAGTATGAGCACTTTGAGTATGAACCAATCACAGGAACAAATCTCAACGGCCCAGGGGGAGAGATTAGGATTAACATCGAAACCCAAGATATTTTTACGCATCCGAGCGAAAGTTATTTGCTTATAGAAGGCCAATTAACAAATACTGGTGGACCAGCTTACCAAGATGACGACCTTATTTCTCTAACAAACAACGGTCTCGTGTATCTTTTTAAAAATATCCGGTACCAACTTTCCGGCCAAGAGATTGAATCCGTACTGCATCCAGGTCAAGCTACTACGATGCTTGGGCTGTTAAAATATCCGGACGACTTTTCCAAATCGCAAGGACTAAACCAATTGTGGTACAAGGATACAACAGCCGCTGCAGAAGATAATAACGTAGGTTGGAAGATAAGAAAACAGTACATCATTAATGGTCCAGACCCAAAAGGTACATTTAGCTTCAGAGTTCCGTTAAAACATATATTTGGTTTTTGCGAGGACTATAACAAAATTCTGTATGGAATGAAGCAAACACTCACCTTGACAAGAAATAGAGATGATGATGCAATTTTCAGAGATGCCGGGGTTGGGATTGGCAAAGTTACGTTGAGTAAGATATCGTGGTACATGCCACATGTGATGCCCGCGGATAAGGAGAAAATGGAACTTTATAAACTTATCGAGAAAAAAGAAAAATTTCCCGTTGGATATAGAATGATACAGTGCGACTCTATCTCGGTTCCTCAGTCAACATCATTTACTTGGAGACTCGCCGTTAAATCATCTCCCGAGGTGCCTCGTTTTATCATTGCTGGCTTTCAAACTGGTAAAAATGGAGACCAAGAGCAAAACCCAGCCATATTCGACAACGTAAGCGTTAAAAATATTTATGTCACGTTGAATTCTATAAGATACCCAGCTGTTGACTATAATCTTTCATTTCCAATGTATAAATTTAGTAGAGCTTATGGCGATACTGCGTTATTTAGGTCTAAGTTCTTTAACATGGATGAGATGAAATGAAAGTTTTCAACTTGAAATGGCCACTTTTCCCATACTCTTTGCTGGAATTTTTTCAAAATCAATAGGGTTGAAGCTATTGATAAGATAAACAAACTCTGCAAATTTCATGGAAATATGACCAAGATGAAAACTTTATTACGTAAACAAGAAATGTTAATTTTAACTTGAAATGGCCACTTTTCCCATACTGGTTGTCGGATTTTTTTCAAAATCGATAGGGTTAAAGGTATTGATAAACAAACTGTGCAAGTTTCACAAAAATCTGATAACAAATGAAGACTTTATCGCGTAAACAAGAATTGGAAATTTTCAACTTGAAATGGCTACTTTTCCCATATTGTTTGTTGGATTTTTCTCAAAATCAATAGGGTTGAAGCTATTGATGAGATAAACAAACTGTGCAAGTTTCACAAAATCTGACAACAAATGAAGACTTTATTGCGTAAACAAGAAAAAGACTGACGGACGGACGGACAGACGGACGAACAACGGAAACCCCGCCATGACATAAGCTCTGCTGGCTTTCAGCCAGTAGAGCTGAAAATGAATCTTAGCAATATGTGACAAGAAATGCTAAATGGCCTCCAATTTTCATTTATTCTTGGTTGATTGGTGTTAAAGCCGTTTTCAATATTATTTCAGTAATATAGCGGGACTAACATCTAACATCATCTTACCAGATTCTTCACAATTTAGCTTTGAGGCAATACTGGTTCCAAGCTAAAATGTGAGGGATTTTACCAGATTTTTCACATTTTAGCTTAGAGGCAAAACTGGCCCTGCCTCGAGGGTCTCAAGTTTCATATGGACTTCTATTTAATAAGGCCTCTTGCAAAGAATGGTTGCAGACAATAAAACTTTCCAAGATTTTCAACATTTTTCAGTTTTGTTGTCATGGCAACCAGTTTTTGCAGTAATCAAATTCTTTGAACAATTCTAAAAAGGAAACTCTGCAGAGGCCCATGGCAGGATTGTTTCTGTGAGGGTACAGTCAAACTGGATGAGCAGTTTCAGAGAAGATATTTAAACCTGTTATCAAACGACAAAATTTTGTTCCCATCAAAATTGAAAGCAACTGCAGATGACAAAAGTGGCAAAGATGAAACATATTTTCTTAATTAAAGCACAAAACACGGTGGGAAAAGGAAAATTGCTGGGTACTAACATTTTCTCCTTATCTCACAATGTTTTCAAAAGGCTTCTAATGGCCGTTAAAAGTTATTGTGCAGTAAAGGGTTAAAACCCTTTACCAAATGACAAAATTTTGGACTTGTCCAAATTGAAAGCATTTACACGGGTAGGAAACTTCATATTCAGAGCCAATGGCTCCGACGAGAAAATGTTGTGTTGGTCTTCCGTTTCTGAAGACGTCGGCTGAAAAACAATCCCAAAACAGGTAGGCACGTCAATATTTGTAATTATGTGTTCTTATGTCTGAAATTCAAAAAAAGGAGAATGTCATTCGATGCTCTGGTCTTTCAACGTATGGAAAGTTGGAATAGGTGTACTATGTTGTCTGAATCATTTGTGGCGTGGATTGACCGTAGCCAAAATAATACGTCTCGGAGATAAATTCAGTCTGTTATTACCATTTAATTGGCAAGTAAGAGAGAGTCTTACTGTCCCAAAACCGTGAATTAATGTCCTGAAATGTTACATTCACTACTGGTCAAAAATTGAAAAGAAAAGCACAAGAATTGATAAAAATAAAGAAGGGCTCTGATTATGTGGGCCGGCTCTGACTATGTTACTCGGCACTGATTCAAGAGGGCTCCCTTTTAAAATTTTAGTTTTCTGTAAATAATTAGTCAGGACGTAAATTTTGGTTTTCCATTAATATCTGTCTATCCAAAATTTAGTTCATTTGTTGGATGGAACATGATTGCATGTATGAAAATACAAAGGACTGGTATTGTCACGTTAGAAAAATGCTGTTTAACATTAGTCTATCTAAATTTTGAAAACACTTCTGCATAGCTTTTGATTAGACCGAATGGTCCATATAAAAAATGTTCGTGCTTTTGTCGCAAATGCAGCCCACACATGTATAAGCACAAATAATGAAAAATATTTTCTTTTAGAAGTACGAGAATGATAAACACAGCACGTGTTTGAATAGTGTAGATGCATGAATTTGCATTATGCAGTTTATGAATCATTATTCAGTCATCAACATAATTCTTTACATATAATTGAAACTTTGGAAACAAAATCATTATTTTGCGGAACTATTTAAAAAGTCACCTGTAAAAGTCATTTCGAAATCTGTCACCATCCCTACTATCATCACCACATCAATGATTTTGATGAATCAGAATTCTGCAAATAAACTTTGGATAGATCACCCAACAAAAATTTCTTGCAGAAGAGCACATGCTCGAAAGTGACTAAAATCATGAGTCCAACGAGAGAACCACATGCAGGTGCCAACAATAAGATGTTGTTTTTCGACGGATTAAAAATTTCCAAAATGATTTTTGAAAAGGGTGACCCTAGACATATCTGTGAGATTATTTCAAAGTCTGACCAGCCATTCCAGATAAGACTTTTTTTTAAATTTCTTCATGTACATACATGTACAGTGTTAATAGCCCACAGCCATCAGAGCCATGTTTCTTGATGGATCAAAATTTCTCGAACACTTTGCGAAAAGGGTCACCCAAGGAACATATCTGTGAAATTATTTCAAAGTCTGACCAGCCATTCCAGAGAAGATTTTTTAAAAATTTCTTCATGTACAGTGTAAATAGCCCACAGCCATTAGAGCCATGATTCTTGATGGATCAAAATTTCTCGAACACTTTGCGAAAAGGGTCACCCAAAGAACATTTCTGTGAAAGTATTTCAAAATCTGACGAGCCGTTCCAGAGAAGAATTTTTAATAATTTCTTCATGGCCGTATAGTGCAAGTGGCCACCCCCCACCCCAATCAGGGCCATGTTTCTAGACAGATCAATTTTCGTGAACAGTTTCTGAAAAGGGTTACCAAAGGAACATCTCTCTGAAATTATTTCAAAACCTGACCAGCCGTTTCAGCGAAGAAGAATTTTCCGTATAGTGCAAGTAGCCCCCAGAGCTATATTTATTGACGGATCAAAATTCGCGAACAATTTTTGAAAAAGGTCACCCAAGGAACATCTCTGGGACATGATTCCAAAATCTGACCATCGGTTTCTGAGAAAAAGAATTTTTAAGAATTTATTCATGGCCATAGTGCAAGTAGCCCCAATTAATCAGAGCAGTGTTTATTGATGGATCAAAATAAAGAAGATTTTTTTAGATTTTTTTTTTTTCATTTCTGTATAGTGCAAGTAGCCCCAATTCATTGGCATTCAACAGAGCCAGGTCTTTTGACATCAAAATTTCGCGAACAATTTTGGAAAAGGGTAACCCAAGGAACATTTCTGTGAAATTATTTTAAATCTGACCAGAGGTTTCAAGAAGAATTTTCAAGAATTTCTTCATTTCCGTTCAGTGCAAGTAGCCCTCATTCACCAGAGCCATGTTTCTTACGGGGTTACAATTTCGCCTACAATTTTTGAAAAGGGTCACCCAAGGAACATCTCTGTGAAATGATTCAAAATCTGACGAGCAGTTTCAGAGGTGAAGATTTTGAAAGAATTTCCTGGCAACTAGGGTTTTTGATGGAATCAAATTCTGTGAGCAATTTTCAAAGAGGTCCTCCCAAGAAACATTCCAGCCAAGTTTGGTCCAAATCAGCCTTTTGGAAATTTTTAATCCGTCGAAAAACAAAATCTTATTGTTGCATGTGGTTCTCTCGTTGGACTTTCAGTCACTTTCGAGCATGTGCTCTTCTGCAAGAAATTGTTGTTGGGTGATCTATCCAAAGTTTATTTGCAGAATTCTGATTCATCAAAATCATTGATGTGGTAATGATAGTAGGGGTGGTGACAGATTTCGAAATGACTTTTACAGGTGACCTTTTTAAATTGTTTCGCAAAATAATGATTTTGTTCCCAAAGTTTCAATTATATGTAAAGAATTATGTTGACGACTGAATAATGATTCATAAACTGCATAATGCAAATTCATGCATCTAGACCATTCAAACACGTGCTGTGTTTATCATTCTCGTACTTCTAAAAGATAATATTTTTCATTATTTGTGCTTATGTGTGGGCTGCATTTGCGACAATAGCACGAAAAATTTTATATATGGACCATTCGGTCTTATCAAAAGCTATGCAGAAGTGTTTTCAAAATTTAGATAGACTAATGTTAAACAGCATTTTTCTAACGTGACAATACCAGTCCTTTGCATTTCCATACATGCAATCATGTTCCATCCAACAAATGAACAAAATTTTGGACAGAAAGATATTAATGGAAAACCATAATTTACGTCCTGACTAATTATTTACAGAAAACTAAAATTTTGAAAGGGAGCCCTCTTGAATCAGTGCCGAGTAACATAGTCAGAGCCGGCCCACATAATCAGAGCCCTTCTTTATTTTTATCAATTCTTGTGCTTTTCTTTTCAATTTTTGACCAGTAGTGAATGTAACATTTCAGGACATTAGTTCACGGCTTCGGGACAGTAAGACGCTCTTACTTGCCAATTGAATGGTAATAACAGACTGAATTTATCTCCGAGACGTATAATTTTGGCTACGGTCCATCCACGCCACAAATGATTCAGACAACATAGTACACCTATTCCAACTTTCCATAGTGCAGAAAACACGTTGAAAGACCAGAGCATCGAATGACATTCTCCTTTTTTTGAATTTCAAAGACATAAGAACACATAACAACAAATATTGACATGCCTACCTGTTTTGGGATTGTTTTTCAGCCGACATCTTCAGAAACGGAAGACCAACACAACATTTTCTCGTCGGAGCCATTGGCTCTGAATATGAAGTTTCCTACCCGTGTTTACAGATGACAACATATATGCGAACAAACAAATGAAATTTGATTTGGGAAGGGTAGGAAACATTGTGGGAAAAGGAGAACATACTGGCCACAATCATGTTCTCCTTTTTCGACAGTGTTTGCAAAAGGCTTCCTTCTGAGGGTCGTTTAAAGTCAGGATTGTGTGGTAAAGAGTTAAATACAAGATGGCCATTGGCCCTTGAATGCTCACCTTAGACTATAGCTTAGGAGTTAAAATCAAATCTTTGAACAACTTTGGTAAAGCTTCACCCAAGGAACATCCCTGCCAAGTTTCATCAAGATTGGCCCAGTGGTTTAGGAGATGTTAAAAGAAATTGTTGACGGACGACAAGACGCTGGACGACAGATGCAGGACTTAGGGAAATCGAATATCAAAGCTCTACACCTTCCAGTTTCAAAGATAATAAGAGAATGTTTCTTCTTTGTCCTATTTTCGAAACTGTGGTCCCCGGGACGGGACCAGTTTTGACCAAAGCAGCATCCTTGGAACAAACTTGGTAGAGGTCCACTCAAAGATGCTATATATAAAATATCAAAGCTCTACACCTTACCGTTTAACAGAAAAAGAATTTTCAAGTTTTCCTCCTTTGTTCCTGTGTTCCAACCTGTGACCTCCGGGGCAGGGCTAGTTTTGACGCCAGGGACATCATATTAACAAACTTGGTAGAGGTCCACTAGAAGATTCTGCATACCAAATATCAAAGCTCTGCACCTTTAAGTTTCAGAGAAGAAGATTTCTAAAGTTTTCTTTCTTTGTTGCCATGTTCAAACCTGTGACCCCCGGGGTAGGGCCAGTTTTGACCCCAAGGGCATAATATGAACAAACTTGGTTGAGGTACACTAGGAATTGCTACATGCCAGATATCATAGCTCTATGCCTTCTAGTTTTAGAGAAGGATTTTAAAAGTTTCTTTCTTTGTTCCCATGTTCGAACTTGTGACCCCCCCCAGGGCAGGGCCAGTTTTTACCCCAAGGGCATCATATGAACAAACTTTGTAGAGGTCCAATAGAACATGCTATATACCAAATATCAAAACTCTACACCATCAATTTTTAGAAAAGAAATTTTTTAAAGTTTTCCTTCTTTGTTCCTGTGTTCAAACTTATGACCCCGGGTCTGGGCCAGTTTTGACCCCAAGGACATCATATGAACAAACTTTGTTGGGGTCTACTAGGAGATGCCACATACCAAATATCAAAGCTTAATACCATCTAGTTTCAGAGGAGAAGATTTTTAAAGTTTTCCTTCTTTGTTCCTATGCTCAAACTTGTGACTCCCGGGGTGGGGCCGGTTTTGACCTAAGGGGCATGCTTTGAACAAACTTGGTAGAGGTCCACTAGGAGATGCCACATACGAAATAACAAAGCTTTACGCCATCTAGTTTCGTTGGAGAAGAATTTTAAAGTATTCCTTCTTTGTTCCTATGCTCAAACTTGTGACCCTTGGGGCAGGGCCAGTTTTGACCCCAGGAGCATCATTTGAACAAACTAGGTAGAGGTCCACTAAGAGATGCAACAGACCAAATATCAAAGCTCTATGCTTTCTAGTTTCTGAGAAGATTTTAGAAGTTTTCCTTCTTTGTTCCTGTGCTCAAACTTGTGACCCCCAGGGTGGGCAAGTTTTGACCCCCAGGACAAAATTTGAACACACTTGGTACAGGTCCACTAGGAGATGCTACATACCAAATATCAAAGCTGTATGCCTCCAAGTTTCAGAGGAGAAGATTTTTTAAAGTTTTCCATCTTTGTTCCTATGCTCAAACTTATGACCTCCGGGGTGGGGCCAGTTTTGACCCTAGGGGCATTATTTGAACAAACTTGGTGGATTTCATTAGGAGATGCCACATACCAAATATCAAAGCTCTGCGCCTTTTAGTTTCAGAGAAGAAGATTTTCAAAGATTTAGTTTTTTTCTTTTTGTTGCCATAGCAACAAGAGTTATGGGTGGAATTAAATTCTTTTCACAAATTTGGTAGAGCTTCACCCAAGGAACATTCCTGCCAAGTTTCATCAAGATTAGCCCAGTGGTTCAGGAGAAGAAGATGTTTTAAGAAATTGTCGACGGGCGACAGACAACGGAAAAAGGGTAATCAAATATCAAAGCTCTACACCTTCCAGTTTCAAAGAAGAATTTTAAATTTTCCTTCTTTATTCTATATTCCAACTTGTGGTCCCCTGGTTGGGTCAGTTTTAACCAAAGCAGTATCCTTGGAACAAACTTGGTAGAGGTTCACTCAAAGATGCTACATACCAAATATCAAAGCTCTACACCTTACCGTTTAAGAGAAAAAGAAATTTAAAATTTTCCTTCTTTGTTCCTATGTTTCAACCTGTGACCTCTGGGGCAGGGCCAGTTTTGACACCAGGGACATCATGTGACCAAACTTTATAGATGTCCACTAGAAGATTCTGCATACCAAATATCAAAGCTCTGCACTATCAAGTTTCAGAGAAGATTTCTAAAGTTTCCCTTCATTATTGCTAGGTTCGAACCTGTGACGCCCGGGCCAGGGCAAGTTTTGACTCCATGGGCATAATATGAACTTGTAGAGGTCCATTAGGAATTGCTACATGCCAAATATCATAGCTCTATGCCTCCTAGTTTTAGAGAAGAAAAATTTCAAAATTTTCTTTCTTTGTTCCTATTTTTGAACTTGTGACCCCCAGGGCAGGGCCAGTTTTGACCCCACTGGCATGATTTAAATAAACTTGGTAGAGATCCACTAAGAGATGCCACATACCAAATATCAAAGTTCTACGCCATCAAGTTTCAGGGGAGAATTTTCAAGTTTTCCTTCTTTATTCCTATGCTCGAACTAATGACCACCGTGGTGGGGCCAGTTTTGACCCCAGGGACATCATTTGTACAAACAAGGTTGAGGTCCACTAGGAGATGCAACAGACCAACTATCAAAGCTCTACATTTTCCAGTTTCTGTGGAAAAGAATCTTAAAGTTTTCCTTCTTTGTTCCTATGCTCAAATTTGTGACCCCTGGGGTGGGACTAGTTTTGATCCCAGGGGCATAATTTTAACAAACTTGGTAGAGGTCCACTAGGAAATGCTACATACCAAATATCAAAGCTCTACGCCTTCCAAGTTTCAGAGGAGAAGATTTTTAAAATTTTCCTTCTTTGTTCCTATTCTCAAACTTGTGATCCCCGGGGTGGGGCCAGTTTTGATCCCAGGGGCATAATTTGAACAAACTTGGTAGAGGTCCACTAGGAGATGTTACATAACAAATATCAAAGCTCTACGCCTTCAAGTTTCTGTGGAGAAGATTTTTAAAATTTTCCTTCTTTGTTCCTATGCTTAAACTTGTGACCCCCCCGAGATGGGGCAAGTTTTGACCCTAGGGGCATAATTTGAACAAACTTGGTAGAGGTTCATTAAGAGATGCGACGTACCAAATATCAAAGCTCTGCGCCTTCTTATTTCAGAGAAGAAGATTTTCAAAGATTTTGTTGTTGTATTTTTTTCTTCCTTATGTTGCCATGGCAACTAGAGTTATGGGTGGAATTAAATTCTTTGAACACTTTTGGTAGAGTTTCACCCAAGGAACATTCCTGCCAAGTTTCATGATGATTGACCCAGTGGTTTAGGAGGAGATGTTTAAAGAAATTGTTGACGGACGACGGACATAGGGCGATCACAATAGCTCACCTTTAGTACTTTGTGCTAAGGTGAGCTAAAAAGTCCATGCATGTCAATATGGAAAGACGCACAAAGCGCCATGACCATGGCTTGCCGGTCATTAACCAGTTAAGCTAAATATGAGCTTTTTTGTATGCACAAAGGATGACGAGGTTGACTATACTTCTACATGTTTCAATGAAAAGTTGCCTTGCTAAAAATACAAAACAAATACTTTAATTTGGGTAATCTTTATTATTTCCAACATTACATTTTATTCGTCATCTGCTTTGGTTGCCCTTGTGTAGATAACTTGTGCATGGTGCTTCGAGATAAGGCGAATCAGACCTGAAATGAAACATACGATAACCATCAGAGCACACAAAAATCATTTAACCATTGAACTATTAACCAAACAGCAAGATTTTAGACTGGTCCAAATTGAAAGCACTTGCAGACGACAAAATACAAGTGACTGAAAATTTGAAATTTCTTTTGGGAAGGGAAGAAAATATTGTGGGACATGGAGAAAATGCTGGTTACCGGAATTTTCTCCACAATGTTTTCAGAAGATTTCTTTCCGAGGGTTGTTAAAAGTCGGTACTGTGTGGTAAAGGGTTAAATGAACTTAATTCGATTTGTTTCAAGCAACAAGCATTTCAGTATGAAAACATTACCTCTCTTCCACTCATAATTTTCATCACCTATACCACATGATCCTGCGTTTTAATGACCCTTTTGAAGGCTTTTGAAAACAGTGTGGGCATAGGAGAAAATGCTGGTAACCAGCATTTTCTCCTTTTCCAACAATGTTTTCTGCCCTGTCTAGGACATAATTCATTATTTCAGCTGTATTGTTTTGTCATCTTCAAATGCTCTTAATTTGGACTAGTCTAAAATTTTGTTAAGTGATAAAGATTTAATCTTTCTGTAACAGTCCTAAGTTGAAGTTTGAAAAAGAAGCCTTTAGAAAACATTGTGGGGAAAGAAGAAAATGCTGACTCTTTTATCCATAAAGTTTCACAAAGTTTTCTACCCTTCCCAAAACAAATTTCAAGAGTTATTTTGTCATCTGCAAATGCTTTCTATTTGGACAAGCCTAAAATATTGTCGTTTGGTAATGAGTTAAAATACTGGGGGGGGGGGAGTAACCCTTCCTCTGTAGTTGCAGATCATTTCTTTAACTTTGGGGGTCAAAACAAAGGGATCTCATCATTGCAAGCATGGATTATAGTGCATTTCACCTTTTAATTCCAAGTCTTTAAGTCATTTCTGATGGAAAACTCAACTTCAGTTTTTGACAGACGAGGCTGCTAAACTCATTACCAAACAACAAAAAGTTAGACGGATTCAAATTGAAAGCAGTTCGATAGGTGAGTGCAACACTATTCTAAGTGCCTGTACAATGTAAAGGCACTTAGAATAGTGTTGCACTCAACTATCGAGTTGCAGACAAAAATTTTAATTGGGCCTAAAAAAAATATATCAGAAAGGCTGGAAAAGTCAAAACACTGTGAGAAAAGGAGAAAATGCTGTTTCCAGTATTTTCTCCTTTTCCAATATTTTCAATAGGCTTTCTTCCTCAGGGTTGTTAAAACTCGCGACTGTGTGGTAAAGATTTAATGTGGCTTGATCAGCAGCTGTTGGAAGCAGATGATTAAAACGAATAGTACAGTTTACTTCGTAGTGACATTATTTTCCACAAACAGAAGAGACTGGTTATGAGTACTTTTATCTAACTGAAGTCCAGTAAAATAACCTATGAATTACAGAGAATCCAACTAAGTCTTTGACTGGGCCCATATTTACGACAACTGTCAACTGTACTTTATGGTAATAGTGTGTAAACCAGACTTCTTCTATAAAAAGATTTATACCTGAAAACCACTTGTATCTAAAAATAGACCCTGCACTTAAAAACAGAAGTGTTCGTCTGAAAGCGAAGCAAGAACAGGCTTGCATTTCTGACAATTTGTTCAATTTTCCAGATAATTTAGATTTTAGAAAGTTGCATCACTGGTGACATACAGTTCTTTATTTTGAGGGGGTCATTTTGAGATAAAATTGCGCCAATGATGCAGGATTTGTGTGTCATGGAAAACCCTGATAAGACTCCCTTTTATCAGAGTATAGCTTTTATAATATAATTATGATATACCTTTGCTGTGAAGTTCTCGTAAAGCAGCTCTGGCCAATGATCCTCTAACCTTCAGTCTTTCTGATACAACTGATGGAGTTATAAGTTTGTAGCTGGGAACTTCTTTGTACAGTTTGTCATAGGTTGCCTTGTCGAACAAAACCAAGTTGTTCAACTTGTCACGAACTTTTCCTTTTGACCACTTCTGCAAAACACAAGCCACAGTCGTGTTACGAAGAAAGTCTGATATTTTCCATGACAATAGAGCCCTGAGCCCTTTACCACACAATCTTGAGTTCTAACAACCCAGAGGAAGTCTTGAAAAGGTGGGAAAAAGAGAAAATGCTGGTTACCAGTATTTTCTCCTTTTCCCACAATGTTTTTTGCCCTAGAAAGTCTTGAAAACATTGTAGGGAAAAGGAGAAAAACCAGCATTTTGTCTTTTTCCCAGTGTTTTCTACCCTAGAGAGGTGTCTTAAAAACCTGTGAAAAGGAGAAAATGCTGGTTACCAGCGGGATTTTCTGTGCATTTTAGCACCCATATATGGTAACACCACAACCAAAGCAGTAACTGACATATTCCAGTTTTCTCCGATCTTATATATATGTATTGTGATGGGTTATCTGGTGTATTTTCGAGCTACTAATGATGACAATTACCTAGTTGTGGACTTAACAGGGGCTTTTAAGTGTTACCATTTACCAAACTGCAAATTGCTGACAGGTCCAGATCGAAAACATTTGCACATGTATGACAAATTAGATATTAATCAAGACATGACATTAGTTTGTTGAAGGGTAGAAATCCGAGAATGAAAAGGAGAAAATGCTGGTTACCAGCATTTTCTTCTTTTCCCACATTGTTTTCCTTAAAGTCTTCTTCTAGAAGGTTATTAAGACTCTGGATTTTGTACTACAAGGTAAGAAGTCCAGATAGACATCTGTTATTTAAATGAAACTCTACCTTCTTCTTTGCTTTTCCACCACCTCCTTCCTTTTTTTTCTGTGTAGGTTTACCTTTGGACCCTGCTTTAGGATCCTGCTTCTTAGCTCCCTGCAAGAAGATAATGTAATTCTTAGTGTAAGTCCTTCCCTTCTGCGGACAACTTTCTTACGTGACAGCAGATCTACCTTTAAAAATGCTTTGAAAAAAGGTAAAAATTGCTCAAAAGAGCGAATTCTATTATCTTCAAATATATTTGCATTAGGCGATGCCATTAACTCTTTAACACATGAAAAAATTTTGGACTGGTCCAAATCAAGAGCATTTGCAGATGAAACAATAGAAGGGACTGAAAATCTGAAATCTCTTGTGGGAAGGGAAGAAAACATTGTGGGAAAAGGAGAAAATGCTGGTTACCAGCATTTTCTCCTTTTTCCCACAATGTTTTCAGAGGGCTTCATTCTCACGGTAATTATAAGTCAGGATTGCGTGGTAGAGGGTTCAAGAATAACGCAATCGGGCACAGAAAATGTCAAAATCTATCAATTCAAACACTGGTTCTAATCTATCCAAAAGTGTGATAATGTTGCTACATAAACATGTTAATGCTTTACCAGGCCTGTTTACCAATGAGGTACTAGCTGAGCATAATGGCTGTCAATCATTGTTCAGCTATGGCATGGTAATTTTCTTGTTACTTTAACCTGGCTGATTGGTATCCCAATGTGGTGGAAGGCTGGTAAAGAAGGGATTAGCAAGACTACTCAATCCCATTGCAGACTCTAGGTGATGCATATTCCTGCATCCAACTATATTCCCACTGGCTTTTACTTTCAAGAGGACATTTACCCCCTGAGCTGAAAATCTTGAGATAAGATTTATTATTCGAGGGGTATGGCAATACTGGTTTTCAACTAAAGGTAAAGCAAACCATTCTGATGATTTTACACCAAAAAAGTCTGTTGTATCAAGATATTTGTGGAAATTTACGTTAACACAGCACCAGATGGAGGGAGTGATTTTGATTTCATAAATAAAAAAAAATATATTAATCTCCACTACACAGTGAAAACTCGTTTCATTGAGACGATTCTAATGAGTACCCACAACATAGGGTTTGGCAGATAAGTATTGGATTAAAAATACCATTACTGCCTCTTATCTGGAGCTCTGGCTCTAACAAGAGCTACCAGACAGCTCAACTATTATAACTACAGATCCAAATCAATAATTGTGTATGTACATGTACCTCTAGTATATTTGGTGAAAATGAGACAGAATCAGTTGAATTCCAAGAAATCCCCACCCGAATGGAGTTCTATGTAAATATGTGCCATTGGTTTAAGCATGAAAAGATTAATGGTGTCATTGCTTGATTCTGCACTTTTATGCATAAAATATAAATCCATGATAAAATTCAATTTCTTTGGGGCACAATCTTGGTTTCATAGGGTTTAACAATATAGAGGTGGAGAGTTGCCAGTATTATGCCAAGAATCATGTTATGAAAATCTGACCTGTAGGTTTCAGTGTTCTCACTAGGTTTTTGAAAGTTGGATTCCTGGAATCCAACTCTGACAAAAATTGGATTCCAAACTGAAAAGTTGGATTCCAGCCTGACAAAGTTAGATTTCCATAGTTGGGGTGAATTTTCTTACGCAAAAAATACAACATTTAAAAACTGTTAATTTAGATTTCTGTATAATGGAGACATGACTTTAATGGACAAGTCTATATTTATTTACATTAGCAGTTCAGTGTTCCCACTAACTTTTATTTCAAGGGTACACTTAGCCCTGGGCTGAAAAATTAGGGTTAAGATTTCATATTAGTGGGTATGAAATATTATGTTTAAGAACTAGTAGAGGTGAAGCAATCCATATAATATGACTAGCAGCAAAAACAACAATAAAAAAAAGTCTGATTTATTAAAATATCTATGTATATTTACTGCTAAAAATTATTTAAAAGCTCATAAGACAGTCTAAAGTGACTCTGATCGGACAATTTCAAGGAGACATTTTGTTGTGTCGTGGGTTTCCGTGTTTTTTTCACCAAACAATTTTTCATGCGTGTTGATTTCTGGATAGGTATATTCGCATGATTCAACATGAATTTCTTAAAAAGAATTACAACTGGCATCAAAACCTGTTATTTTACTAACGATAAACGGGTAATGGCCTTTTTTGTCAATGTTTTTCATACGTGAGGTCTCACATGTGATTACATTTGTTACGCGAATTTCAAGTCTGTAAAATGATTTACACAATAATTTACGCGAAATGGAACACTGATTTCAGATGATCTAATGGAAAAAGATATTTAATTTTCGAGCCATATTTTTTAGACAAAATTCAAAGATCGACCTTAAAAATTCTTCGGAAGGTTGAAAGGTCACACACTCAATTATTTCCATCGCTACCTGTGGATCACATCACAAGATTTTCGATACCTTTCTTTAATCAACTACCGCTATATTGACCAATTATCTTTGTAAATTCATCTGCAATCTGTTGATTGGTGCATAATTTGCAGATTTCAAACAACATGATGGGGGATAAGGGTATTAGTTAATTGTTATCCAATGTGTAAACGGGTACTTGGCGAGTGATAAAGAATGATGCATTTTGATTGGTTGAACGTTTCCCAGGTTGCCATGCCTACCTCTTCGACTACTCGACTTTAGAGATTACCTAAGTGTGTGAGAATTTTCTGCCTCGTTAAACATCTAGTAAACAATCAATATGATAAACTAATCAAGCCTGGGATCGTAAACTACAAGTTATATACGATCCCTGAACAAGCTAAGCAGCTGGTTTTGGATGCATGCCATAAAAAAAATTGTCGTCCAGTGGAATCCTTTAAGATTTTTTGTCGTCAACCGGGAAAAGTTGTCATCTCAGACAACAGTATTGGCGTTTCTGAGAACTGTGTTTCTTGGTAAATTTAATGCCCTCAAGTCTTTAAAAATCTTTACCACATATTAATCCAGACTTTACAAACTCTGAGTGAGAAAGCTTTAGAAAACATTGTGGGAAAAGTATAAAAATGCTGGTAACCTGCATTTTCTCCTTTCCCTTCTACCTTCCCAAAATAGTATCAATGTTTTATTCACATTTTGATTTTTGGTCTGCAAATGCTTTAAATTTGGACAAGTGTAAAATATTGTCATTTGGTGAAGAGTTTAACATTTGAAACATGGAAATATTTAGATGGGAAGAACATCAGTGTTTCACTGTGCTGTTATTGGTCTTCCTAGGGTTATTCAGTGATAAACTAACTGAAATAAAATGCACAGACTTCACAACACGTGCTGAACACACGAAAACACATAACATTCTTTAGAAGAGCCTTAGGTTTGAAACGAAAGTAGTCTTTAAATTAAGAGTTGCAACATTATCTACACAAGACCTATGATTAACATATATATTCAAGTAATCTATGAATATATGGCGAACAACTCCATTGAAATGGGTAACGATTCGCGTACCATGTTTGCTCGATTACCGTTGGATTGGAAAGGAAGTGAATTACAATTTACCCAGCATTCCTGATGGGATAGGGTCAAAACGGCCCAATTCCGAAACGGCCCGGTCCAAAACGGCCCACTTTACCAAAACGGCCCACAAATATGGGTACCAAAACGGCCCACTTTTCAGATATGGTCAAAATCATAGTTTGATTTAGATATTTATTTCAATATAGCTGAGTTTTTAACCTAACCTTTTCTGTTAATTTCAATTAATTATACTAAATAAATGTCGATCTATGTATATAAAATAAATGGTAAAATATGACCGGATTTGTTTGATGTTATTTTTAACACGTTGCGTGTTTCTTCCTCAGATACCTTTTTCTTATCTATCTAATTAACGCCTGACTGTCACAAACTTGTTTAAGATGGTTTCAAACACAGGTGTTTGACACTGTTTTGACATTGTTTTGTAAGTTTTTTTTATATATCAAGTTCACGAGTTTGTTGCATATATATTTGAAAAGAGTTAAATAAAAGATGATTGTAGGAAAGAAAGTGTCAGGTAAAAAAAAAAGAATCAGGAAAAAAAAAGTATCAATTCCCAATAAGGAGACTAAGGTAATAATTATGTTGTTTGTGATAGATATTTGGTTGATAGTTTTTATTGACTTTGTATAGAAAAAATGTGATATTTGTACATCTGTTTTTTTCTTTTTCTGGCCTTAGATTGGGAATATGGTTGATACCTACAAAGGATTGGGAAATCATAATAGTCATTAAAATGTTTTTGACTTGTGCAAATTCATTTGTGTAATTGATTTATTTTTATAATTTTCCACCTGTGTAATCCTAATCAAGTGCCAATTTTGACTTTGATGAAGTCAACGATTATGCCAAACTGTTAAGAATATGTTGTCTTTAATCTTTGTCTTTAATCAGCATTTAATTTCATTTCTGACTGATCTTTAACTTTTATTTTACTCATAGCTAGTATTCAAGAGACATTTAAAAACCTGTGAAAGCATTGTAGGTAAAAGAGAAACTGTTTCTATATAGCATTTAGGGTGTGCTAAAATGCCATAAATTAGTTACATAAAGTGTCAATTTAATAAATATATGATTTAAAATAAATATTGATAAAGAATCACAACTTTGACAGACATTGATTTTTTTTTTTTCGTGATAGATCTACTCTCTTTCCTAGCAAAAACTTATTCTTTTTTCCCCATACTTTTTTTCCCTGATACTGTCTTTCCGATTACCATAAAAGATGTAGATTTAATTCTGCCTGTGCATTTTTTCCTTTCAATCGTCTTATGCTCCAGTTTATTCCATTTTTATTTAAAACTGACCTGAAAAAAGGGGCTAGAAAACTGCATTGATTCCTTCTCTAAATACATGTATCTGGGTGAGATGATCGAACAAATGCATGAAAACTTGCATACATAATAAAAAACATTACATACAGCTTCCATTACTTAAGAATAAAGCAAGAAAAAAAAGTGGGCCGTTTCGGTTGTGGGCCGTTTCAGTTTTGGGCCGTTTCGGTATTGGGCCGTTTTGGAAGTGGGCCGTTTTGACCCCCATTCATTCCTGATCACCCCTAAGATGCGTACAAATATTGAACAAAAAAAAAAACTCGGTATGATATAGATCTACACGTTTTCCAAAACTTTGTTTTATTCTTGTAAAATTTGGACCACTGATGTTCTTTTTCTAGAGAACGAAAACTATAACTTCCGACTTTTATAAACTTTTGTATTTGATATAAGCGAGAACCAAAACATCAAATCGAAAGAAGATGATACTACTCACAAGTAGAATAATAATTTAGAATCAGGACAGTGGATCTTATTTAAGGCAAACCGTTTTTTAACTAGGCTGAATAACTATCATCATACTTTTCAGTACCTGATATCTTAAAGGCAAAGCCTAAATATAATAGGCCTAGTTGAGACCATTGATTTTCAGTAGACATGTTTATTCTTCGGACCCCATTTCTATTATTTTTTGCTGCATACAGTATTTTTCCCAAACCACTGCGCACTTGCCCACAAAACTTTCATCAAAATAATGATAAGTGGCGATCAACTGAGCTCATGAAAAGAATCAAATGAGAATGCTATAGAAACACGGTAAAAAACTGGTTGTCAAAATTATTGCATAGAACTGTTTTAAGAATAAGAAGTTAGCAGATTGATTTTGATAAAATTAATGACAAAGTGTGACTTATATGAGTCATTTAATCAAAAGGTAGAAAACATTGTGTGAAAAGGAAAAAATGCTGGTTTCCAGCATTTTCTCCTTTTCCAATAATGTTGTCATTAAAGCAAGGGCAGGGTTTTCCATTTCCCCATCGTTTCTTTGAATTTTGAGGGTTTTGACCCCCAAATTTTTCTAAATGACCCCCAAAATTTATTATTCTACCTTCTCTAATTCATATGAAGGGGGTTATTGTGACCCCTTCAACAAAAAGTTGAAGGAAAACCCTGCAAGGGCTTGTTTGGTAAAGAGTTAACCCTTTACCAGACAAAAAGAATTCACCCTTGTCCAAATTAAAACCATTTGCAGACAATAATTTCATTGTGGATCAAAAGTTGTATTTTTCCTTTATAGGGTAGAAAAAATTATGGAAAAAGGAGAAAATGCTGGTCACCAGCATTTTCCCCTTTTCCCACTATGTTTTCAAAAGGCTTCTTTCCCGGGGTCGTTACAAGTTGTCATTGTGTGGTAAAGGGTAAGATCAGGATAAGAATTAATCTTGTGTGGCTTAGTAGCTCATAACAACTGGGCCAAGATAGAATGCACATTTGTGTCACTCTATGGTCATACTCCAAGACAAAATTCCACATTTATTGACAACTGTTGATTTTCATTGTCCATGGGATATTGAAATGCATGTATTTTTCATGATTTTTTTATAGACATATCAGTTTCATACAAGACTGAAGGATGTCTGGTACATTTCAAGACATTTGTTGGAATGTCATTGATGGATTCCGTGATGCCATTCTTGGATCCATCAAACTGCTCCGAATGGATGAAGCAGTTGATGAAGCCCGTGAGATTAAATCTGATGAACCGAAAACAACTTTAGCTCGAAGAAGAGCAGAAAAACAGAAAACCCAGAAAAAAACAACCATGAAAGAAAGGTAAAATCTGAATTCTTATTGTATTGGTGAGTTTTTGGTCCAGTGAATGGTTTCCTTCATTTAAATATTTTTATGATTTAGAGCATGATTCCCTTTACAAAAAAAACCAAGAAATTTCACAGTCCTGTTTCTTATTTTTTATGAAAAATATTTATTCAAGAATATAGGCCACAGGCCTATAATATGTAAACAATTTTACTGGACATTCCCTCACAAGGTTTCACATTTTGATAATCATTTAAACTGAGACATTAATGTTCCACAGACGAGGAGGTTTTATATTATTCAGTTGGAAATGCCTGCTTCAGATAGATCAATGGCTCAGTTGGGTTAGAAAATAATACAATAGTAGAAGACATTGTTTGAAAGAGGAGAGAATGCCTGTTCTGGGCGTTTTCTCCTTTTCCAAAATGCTCTTACTGCTAACAATCCTTAAAAGTAAATTCATTTTTTCTTTCCGAACACATAGGCCACAGGCCAATAATAAAATATTTTGTATAAGATTTCTTGAACAGAACAGAATCATTGACAGTTTTTAACTATTTACCAAACAACATACTTTCAGATTAGTCCAAATTGGAAGCGTTTGCAGACAAACAAAATTAAGTTGACTCAAGAATAAAAATTTGGTTCAGGAGGGTTAGAAAACTTTATGGGAAAAGGAGAAAATGCTGGTTACCAGCATTTTCTCCTTTGTCCATAATTTTTTTAAAAAAAGCTTCCTTCTCAGGATCATGAAAACTTGGGATTGTGTGGTAAAGAATTAAACCTAGCCTTTTAACATCGTATAAAATTTGAAAATTTTAGCCTTAAAAGCATTTGCGGATGACAAAATGAATGTGACTGAAGACTTGAAATTTGTTTTAGAAAGGGAAGAAAACATTGGGGGAAAAGGAGAAAATGCTGGTTACCAGCATTTTCTCCTTTTCCCACAGTGTTTTCTAAAGCCTCTTTCTCAGGGTCGTCAAAAGTTGTCTTTGTGTCGTAAAGGGTTAACTGAAACTGAAAAAAGAAAGAATACATACACAGCACCTTTTTCCCTTTCAGTGAACCAAGAGTGATGAATAGAGTGTTTATGTGCTGTGCATGGAACGGTGGGGTTTTCTGGGTAAGAATTCAGTTTTTCAGGGTAGAAGAACACTGCAATCTTTTCAAGTCTTTTGAACCAGTGAGGGTATAAACTACTGGGTTGAATGCAGGACTTTTCTTAGAGGTTAGGGTCTCGAAAATTGAATAGATCATTACATATTGAAATTTGCTACGGCATGAAATGTCTGTATTTCCCATTAAAGTGTACACCTGTGAACAATATTACTAGAAAACCAGTTGATTTAACCCGTTACCACACAGCAAAAATTTAGACCTGACCAAATTGAAAGCATGTGCAGAAAACAATTTCAAAGTGGCTCAAACGGTGCAATTTTGCTTTGATAGGGTAGAAAACTTTGTGGGAAAAGGAGAAAATGCTGGTTACCAGCATTTTCTCCTTTTCCCACAATGTTTTCTAAAGGCTTCTTCCTTAAGGGTGTTAAAAGGCATCATTGTGTGGTAAATGGTAATGGCCTTTCGTTGGGGGTTTCTATGTTCAAATCCTGCCCGGTCCCTGTATTTCTGCTATGCGTTTGTTTTTTTGTTACTGACTGGCAGTGCAATAGGATTCATTCCCCTTGCATCACTGACCATGGTTTTAAGAATGGTTATATGGGAAAGCAGCCAATGCTTTGGAAAGAAAATTTTGTGGAATACTGGTAAAAGAGACTCCAGGAAAGCATGGATAGGTGCACTGGCAGCAGTGATATAACTGAAATAATGTTGGAAATAGTGTTAACTCATTTTACACAATCCCTACTTTTGATGCCTCTGAGAAAGAAGCCTTTAGAAAACATTGTGGGAAAAGGAGAAATTGCTGGTAACCAGCATTTTCTCCTTTTCCCAAAATGTTTTCTACCCTCCACAAAACAAATTTCAAATTTTCTGTCACTTTTATTTTGTCATCTGCAAATGCTTTCGATTTGGACAAACCTAAAATTTTGTCGTTTGGTAATGAGTTAAACACTCAACATGTAGATTATTTTACAGATGAACAATTTATTACTTTATTTTGCAGATGAGCATTTTGATTTTCAATTATGTTCTGCTTCCTAGTCTTCGGTGGATGACACAAACACTTTCAGGTAGATAGTTTTAGTCTTCACCACACAAGCTAAATAAATATGGACCTGTCCAAATTGAAAGCCTTTGCAACCAAGAATTCTAAATGTAGCTAAACTGATGGAATTTGTCTCTCATTAGGTAGAAAACAGAGTGAGAAAAGGAGAAAATGCTGGTTACCAGCATTTCCTCCTTTTGTAATTCTGCTTTTTAAAAGGCCTCTTCTGTAAGGTCGTTAAAATTTGGGATTGTGTGGTAAAGGGTTGATATTTTATAGAATAATACAGATTTGTATTCATCTGTGTCGGCAAATTAGTTTGAAATATAAATTATAATTATTTGCATTATCATAAGCTCATACATGGCATACAACACACGAAAAGCGGCATTCGGAATTTACGTAAAGTGTCATCTCAGATCAGCCTACGCAGACTGCGCAGGCTAATCCGAAACAATACTTTCGGTTTTTATGTAGTTTTCTGCTTTGCCCAAGTCTACTGTTGCACTAAATCTTATGTAGTCGTAGAGTGCTGTCTCGAATTCTGCGCTGGCTGATGCGAGACAACACTTAATGCTAATGTCCGAATGCCCCTTTTCTCGTGTTGCAATCCATATGATTTACTCTCTGGCAAAAGGGGGCTTAACCCTTTCCAAAACGACAAACTTTTGGACTAGACCTAATTGAAAGCATTTGCAGACAACAATTCAACTCTTGCTGAAAAGATGATTTCTGTCTATGATAGGGTTGAAAACATTGTGGGAAAAGGAGAAAATGCTGGTTACTAGCATTTTCTCCTTTTCCCACAATGTTTTTAAAAGGCTACTTTTCCAGACCCGTAAAAACCAGGGATTGTTTAGTAAGGGTTAATACATGTACATCTTTCAGATAAATGATTCCAGGCAGGTCATCACATATTTAACTCTTTACCGCACAATACCAACTTTTAATAACCCGAAGAAAGAAGCCTTTGAAAAAATTGTGGGAAAAGGAGAAAATGCTGGTAACCAGCTTTTTCTCCTTCTCCCACTATGTTTTCAAAAGGCTTTTTCTTCAGGGACATTAAAATCTGTGATTGCGTGGTAAAAAGGGTTTAATGTGGCTCAGCTGGTGCCAAGAATTTTCTCTATTTTCCAAAATGTTTCTAAAAGCCTTTTGCCAAATCCCAAATTTTTTTGCTATTTCAAATATATTTGTTAGGGAAAAGATATCATCTTATTTGACAGTGCATGTTTTGTGCAGTCTGATCTTGATGTACATTGTCTGCTAAATAACAATTATTCAAGCTTGGAAACCCTAACAGTTAATTTGTGACAGAGTTTGTAGCAGTCTATCTTTTCTATTCAGGTTCCACGGAAACCAATGTTATATGGGCATGGATGGGTCCCATGCTGTCCTGGACATTTCACACACTGTGGATTCTACCATTATTTGTTTTAAGTAAAATTGTCAATTGTTTCTGGTTTGCTGTAAGTGGTTCTTTCCTTTCAGCATTAACCCTTACAACACAATCCTGAGTTTGAATTTCACTGTTAAGTAAAGCATTTGAAGCACTGCTGGGTTCTAACAATCTTATTTTCAACTTAGTTCTAGCATAATGAACTTCTAATAATACATCTACTAAACTGACAAATGTTCAATACTATAATGACGTCATGAATTTACTTCATTATTACATCATGAACCAGCAGTTTTCCTGCGCTATGAATTATGAATGAAATGGACATTAAATGAATTGGATTTTCAATGAAAAAAGCAGGAAGTATTTTTCAAGTGTATATTTGTTGTCTTTGATATTGAATTATAAGGAATGAAGGGAGTTTTTTTGTGTGTTCATGGAGGTATGAAAAAGAAACCCTAATCACACTGTGACAAAATTTTAGACTTGCCCAAACTGAAAGCATTTGCAGAATACAAAATAAATATTAGAGACTCAGAAATTGAAACTTGTTTTGGGAACGCTAGAGAAAAGACTTTGGGAAAAGGAGAAAATGCTTGTTTCCCATTACCACACAATCCCTACTTTTGACGACCCTTTGAATGAAGCCTTTTGAAAACATTGTAGGAAAAGGAGAAAATGCTGGTAACCAGCATTTTCTCCTTTTCCCACAATGTTTTCTACCCTTCACAAAACAAATTTCAAATTTTCAGTCACTTTTATTTTGTCATCTGCAAATGCTTTCAATTTTTACAAGCCTAAAATATGGTAAAGAGTGAAAAGTCCAGATTGTATTACAAAGTGTGAAAGGGGTGGAAAATTTTTGAGGTACTGTTCTATTCTACAGGATGTTGCAGATCTTGCCTATAGAAGGACAAGAGGGCGGCCACAGTTACCAAACATCAGTGTGTTCATTGCAGATATGTTATTCAGTATTTTATTACAAGTTTTCTTTCTTATACAGGTACATATATATATACACATATATGTAATATGTTTATTTGCCAGTATTCATTTACTATTTACCACACAGACGTAACTTTTATCAACCCTGAAAGAGAAGGCTTTAGAAAACATTGTGGGAAAAGGAGAAAATGCTGGTAACCAGCATTTTCTCCTTTTCCCACAATGTTTTCCTAACCCTAAACCCTAACCCTAACCCTAGCTTTCTATTCTATCAGAGACAGAAATTGTTGTCTTAGCAGCATTAAATTTTTCGTTTGCATATCCTTTCCATTTAGATGAGTCCAACATCTTATCGTGTGGTAAAGAGTTAAAATTCTGAAGTTTTTTGTATTCATCTCCCATTCTTAGCATGGAATTGATTAATTTTATAACAGAGAACAAACTTCTAGACTTCTTCCAAACAGAAAGCATTTGCAAACAGCAAATTAGGTATATTTGAAAATTACAGAATTTGTTTTGTTAGGGTAGAAATACTATCACACAATCCTGAGTTTCAAACGACCCAAAGGAAGAAGCCCTTTGTAAATGTTGTAGGAAAAGGAAAAGGTAATCAGCATTTCATCCTTTGCCCTCAATGTTTCTATTCTTTCAAAAAATGAAATGATCATTTGGGCAACATTTAGTTTGCCATCTGCAAATACTTTGAATTTAGGTCAGTTCAAAATGTCACTCGTTAACTCCTTACCAACAAAATTTTGATGTACATGTAGTCCAAATTGAAAGCATTTGCAGAAGACAGTATATATGTGACTCAGAAATTGAAATATGATTTGGGAAGGGTGGAAAACATTGTGGAAAAAGGGGAAAATGCTGGTCACCAGCATTTTCTCATTTTCCCCACATTGTTTTCAAAAGCTTTTTTTTTCACGGCCATTTAAATTCGGGATTGAGTTTAAAAGAGTTCATACATAGTATCCAAGACTACTACAATACTATGATAATTTTACAGGGAACTGCAGCTAGTTTTATACCCATCCCAGCTGTAGGTCATGTGACCAGCATACTACATATGAGCCTACTATACTCTCTGTACTCATTTGAGTATAAGTGGATTAACATGGGTAAGCTATGAGTTTCATATATTTAATGTTACTTTCTCGATAACCAGCATTTCCCACAATGATTTCAAATACCTTTTTACTCAGGGTTGATCTGATAGGAAAAGGGGAGGCCACTCCTTCATGCATGGATTCATCCCTGTTTAACCCTTTACCCCATAAGGCATTTCTATGGTATCTCTAATTGACCCTAAATAACAGCAAGGATGATGCCGTTTCTTATGTGTATATGACACCTTTTGATAGTGTAGAAAACATTGTGGCAAAAGGTGAAATTGCTCGTCACGAGCAATTTCACCTTTTGCCACAATGTTTTCCAAAGGCTCCTACAAGCAATGCGTAGAAATGAGTATCTATGGAGTTAAGGGTTAAATATAATACCAAACAAATGCATTAGGGAGAACTCTCGTTAGCTTAGTGGTTATGATGTTAACCATGGCATTCTAGGTTTGAATCCTGCCTGGTCCCTGTATTTCTGCTATGCATTTGTTCCTTTGTTTCTTTGTTATGGACTTTGTTTGTAAGAATGGTGTCAGCCTAGAGTCGGATATGGTACACATCTTGCATACTGGCCTTGACCTCCGTCTGAAAATGGCGGCTGCAACAGAGAAGCCTACTGTTACGGGAGACCACTCCTTCCTGCATGGCATATACTCCCGATTTAAATACAATACCTGGCTACTGCGTCAGAGAGATATCTCTTTGGCTCAGTGGTTAGGGTATTGGTCTTGCGTCCGGGAGTTCGGAGTTCGAATCCCGCTCCGATCCTTATTTCTGCCATGCATTTATTCATTTGTTTCTTTGTTACGGGCTCGTTCGTAAGATGGGGGCTCGTCCGGGATTGGCCATTGAGCCATTAATCCCATTTGTTGTCCAAAATCGGACTTCCTGCCTAATAAGGCTTTGAGTCATCAATAAATGATGACTTTAAGAGGGGGTGTGTTACGGGAGACCACTCCTTCCTGCATGGCATATACTCCCGATTTAAATACAATACCTGGCTACTGCGTCAGGGAGATATCTCTTTGGCTCAGTGGTTAGTGTATTGGTCTTGTGTCCGGGAGTTCCGGAGTTCGAATCCCGCTCCGACCCTTATTTCTGCCATGCATTTATTCATTTGTTTCTTTGTTACGGACTTTGTTCGTAAGACTACGTTTTCTTGTGTTTTCCTCAATATACACAGAGCAAAGGTCAAATACAGTCATGTGACAAAATGCATGATCATAGGAATGTACCCGAGTGTATAACGGATATCGAAAATCTTCGATTCAAAAACCGGAAACAAAGAGTCTGTTTACATTGAAGGCCGAAACTCAGTGAAAGACATTTTCTATCGACCGTAATCTAAGCAACCTTGCAACAGTCATGCGCAATATTTGGCACAAAGATATAAGAATGATAATATTTTAATAAAATAAAAACAAAATGAGTTAAGACTGGCTTAAAATGAGTATTAGGGCCTCTTTGAGCCTAGTAAAGTGGCTCAGTGGTCAGCATATCTGAATCATGACATGATGATTCCAGGTTTGATACCCTGTTAAGGTAAACTTTCTTTCCAGCAGTCTTGTGCCTGTCACCTCTGTTGCCTGTAAAAGAAATGGTAAAAATGTAACCAGTGGCTAGGGAAGAAAGTTGTGTCTGTTCTAGTGTTAGAAATTCAGTAAACACATGCATAGTTAGTTAGTTACACTGACTGCCTGCGCTGTTAACCCTTTGCCCCATAAGGCATTTCTATGGTATCTCTAATTGACCCTAAATAACAGCAAAGATGAAGCTGTTTCTTATGTGTATATGACACCTTTTGATAGCATAGAAAACATAGGGGCAAAAGGTGAAATTGCTGGTGACAAGCAGTTTCACCTTTTGTCACAATGTTTTCCAAAGGCTCCTACAAGCGATGCGTAGAAATGAGTATCTATGGAGTAAAAGGTTAAAGTGATGTTAAACTCCCAATACAGACGGGACTGCTCAGTGTTTTCATAAGGCTTCATTGTGCAGGTTATAAACTGTGTTTTAGCTGATAGTAGAGATTGAATGATTGTGTGATGTTTAACACCGTTTTCAACATTATTTCAGTTATATCGCGGCGGCCAGTGCACATATCCATGCATTCCTAGAGTCTCTTTTTACCAGTACTTCTCACAATTTTCTTTCCAAGCCACTGGCTGCTTTCCCACATAATCATCATCGAAACAATGGTCAGCAGTGGGAGAGGAATGAATCCTGTCGCAGTAACGGTCATCAGCCAGGGGTTTTTGCCAGGGATCAAACCCTGGACCCCGTGCTCTCAAGTCCTGCATGCTACCGACTGAGCTACCAAGGCTCGGTTACTGATAGTAGAGAATAACATTTTCATTTCGCAAACTCAACTCTTGTGACTATAACAGTTTTGCTTCATGAAAAGCGTCTTTCTTGGTCCTTTTCAGGCTGGGAGCTACATCGGAGATTGTCCCATATAGAGAATAAATGGTCCTATTTTCTAGGATTCGGACTTCCAATGGCTGTGTTAACTATATTATCCTCGTCTTTTTTTGTCAGGTCAGTCATTTCAATTTGGCAAGCAGTTTCTGACTAGCTTTTACTTCTACTATCCGTACAAACAGTTACTCTGTCCCTGTCGCTTTAACTCTTTACCACACAATCATGTTTTAACGATCCTGAGAAAGACGGCTTTTGAAAACCAGTGCTAAATAATGTTGAAAATGGTGTTAAAGGCCATACAATTACTAGTTTTGTGATAACTCCATGGAACTTTTTTTTGATAGTTCTTGATATGCAGACAGTAAATAAACCTCCATCTATTCGCAAATATGTGGATCATAGTGTTTTAGAAATAGAAAGAAATGGTATGCAAAGTTTCATGATCATTTGAGCTAGATTTAATTAAACAAGTCATGGGTGTAGATCTTGATAGCTGAATTTGTCACCTACGACCATTTTTTGACTATTGTAAAATTTCATGTCGCTTTCTTAATTCGAAAAATGTTAGACAAAATCTCTGAAATAGTATTGGACTTATATTTTAGACTTCATAATCCAGCTCTACTTATCTTGTTTTTCAGTGGCTGTGTGTTTTCCATTTTGTTTCCAATTTTCATAATAAGTGCCAATGAAGCAGACGACATGCAAAAGACAAGGTAAGTCTCCCTGCCCTATCAGACTATCAACTAAAATTTGTTTTGCTTTGATAGGGTAGAAAACTTTGTGGGAAAAGGAGAAAATGCTGGTTACCAGCATTTTCTCCTTTTCCAACAATGTTTTCAAAAGGCATCTCCCTCAGGGTCGTTAAAAGTCGTCATTGTGTGGTAAAGGGTTAACCAGGAAATCCAACCTTTCATTAACCCTGTGAAAGAAGCCTTTATAAAACAATGTGGTAACAAGCATTTTCTCCTTTTCCCACAATGGATCACCAAATTAAGCTTCAATTTTTATACGCCCGTCGTAGACGGGACGTATTATGGGATCACCCGTGGCGGGCCGGCGGGCGGGCGTCCGGGCGGGCGGGCGGCGTCCAGTTCTTTGTCCGGAGCATATCTCCAAAACTATTCTAGCTAGGGTTACGAAATTTCATGGGTGGATAGATCTCATCGAGGGGGAGTGCAGTGCACAGGAACCATAACTCTTGCTCGCTTAATTTTTGAGTTATTGTCCTTTGTCGTTTTTCATACTTGAATTTTGTCCGGAGCGTATCTCCAAAACTATACTAGCTAGGGTTACGAAATTTCATGGGTGGATAGATCTCATCGAGGGGGAGTGCAGTGCACAGGAACCATAACTCTTGCTCGCTTAATTTTTGAGTTATTGGCCTTTGTCGTTTTTCATACTTGAATTTTGTCCGGAGCGTATCTCCAAAACTATACTAGCTAGGGTTACGAAATTTCATGGGTGGATAGATCTCATCTAGGGGGAGTGCAGTGCACAGGAACCATAACTCTTGCTCGCTTAATTTTTGAGTTATTGCCCTTTGTCGTTTTTCATACTTGAATTTTGTCCGGAGCATATCTCCAAAACTATACTAGCTAGGGTTACGAAATTTCATGGGTGGATAGATCTCATCGAGGGGGAGTGCAGTGCACAGGAACCATAACTCTTGCTCGCTTTATTTTTGAGTTATTGCCCTTTGCCGTTTTTCATACTTCAATTTTGTCAGGTGAATATCTCCACAACTATACTAGCTAGGGTTATGAAATTTCATGGCTGGATAGATCTCATCAAGGGGGAGTGCAGTGCTCAGGAATCATAACTCTTGCTTGCTTAATTTTTGAGTTATTGCCCTTTGTCTTTTTTCATACCTGAATTTTGTCCGGAGCATATCTCCAAAACTATACTAGCTAGGGTTATGAAATTTCATGGGTGGATAGATCTCATCAAGGGGAAGTGCAGTGCTCAAGAACCATAACTCTTGCTTGCTTAATTTTTGAGTTATTGCCCTTTGTTGTTTTTCATACCTGAATTTTGTCTGGAGCATATCTCCAAAACTATACTACCTAGGGTTATGAAATTTCATGGGTGGATAGATCTCATCAAGGGGGAGTGCAGTGCACAGGAATCATAACTCTTGCTCGCTTAATTTTTGAGTTATTGCCCTTTGCCGTTTTTTATAGTTGAATTTTGTCCAGTGAATATCTCCAAAACTATACTACCTAGGGTTATGAAATTTCATGGGTGGATAGATCTCATCAAGGGGGAGTGCAGTGCACAGTAATGATAACTCTTGCTTGCTTAATTTTTGAGTTATTGCCCTTTGTTGTTTTTCATGCTTGAATTTTGTCCGGTGCATGCCCCAGCTTTACAACTTGGAGTAAGACGGGCGTATCTTGCGACAATTTGCCGCTCTTGTTTAGATTGCAGTTATTTTGTCATCTGTAAAATTTATGCTTTCAATCTGGACTACACCAAAATTTTGTCATATCGTAAATTCCTATGTTAGGCCAGATATCTGTTATGCATCCATGTTCAAGAACATTTTACTTTAAACAGTAATCAACATATTCTCCTTTTCCCACAATCTTTTGTACCCTATGAAAGACTCAATTCTATTTTTTGAGAAACATTTAGTTTGTCAACTGCAAATGCTTTCAATTTGTACAAAGCTAAAAATTTGTTGTGTTGTAACAAATTAAACCTTTCCCAAACAATCCCTGGTGTTTACAACCCTGAGATAAAAGCCTTTTGAAAACATCATGGGAAAAGGGGAAAATGCTGGTTTTTCTCCTTTACCAAGAATATTTTCCATCCTACTGGATAGAAATTTCAATTTTTGAGTTGTGTTTATTTTGTTCTCTGCAAGTGCTTTCAATTTGGACATGTCTAAAGTTTTGTGGTTTTGTAAAGAGTTACGTTTTTTTGTGTGTAATATAATTCCTTTTCTATCATTACAGTCTGTTTCCTCTAAAGCTGTTTGCACCAGTAGTTGCCATCACCAATGCGCTATTCAACAGATCTCTTAAAAAACCAGGAAGTCAGAGACAAGCAACAACTGTCCCATCAGGCTCAAAAAACCAAAACAGAGATGTTTCATTTAGATAGCACTTTAGATTTAGTTCTCATTGTTTGTTATTGTTTTTTATACCCCTTCAAATGAATGTTTTTGGGGGTGTACTGGAATCAGCCTGTCTCTCTGTGTGTGTGTGTCCATCTGTGTGTCTGTGTATCCGTCTGTGTACAAAATGCTAGTTACTGCCTATTTCTGTCAAAGCATTGGCAGGGCTATTAAGTCACATTTAGTGACAGCTCTAGTTTTTTTCAACCTTTTACCAAACAATCCATGGTTTGCTACTACCCTGATATAGAAGTGTTTTGAAAACATTGTGAGAAAAGGAGAAAATGCTGGTAACCAGCATTTTCTCCTTTTCCCACAATGTTTTCTACCGTGCTGGATACAAATTTCAATTTTTATTTATGTCTATTTTGTCATCTGCAAGTGCTTTCAATTTGGACCGGTCTAAAATTTTGTCATTTTGTAAAGCGTTAAGTAAATATCAGTGAAATCATAAATTTATACATAAGGATATTTTCAGACTACCTTTGACTACACATCCCCAATTGGCTTAGTACCTCGGTGGTTAGCATATCTGACTGAAGACTTCTTGGTTGCAGGTTCAATACCCGGTTGTGGCAAACTTGCTTTCCGGTGTAATGCAGAGAAATGACCCTGCCATACAAAATGACCCAGGGGTCATTTCACTACACAGAAAAATGACCCGGGTCATTCCACTATGTAGTGAAATGACCCATAGGTCATTTTGTAGGGAGGGTCATTTCTCTGCATTACATCTTCACTTTTTAGCCTCTTACCCCTCTGATGTATGTGAGCAAAGTAGTCATTGGCTTTTGAAAGAAAGTTGTGTCAGTACTGGTGTGGGAAAGCCAGAAAACACATGGGTGCATCACTGACTGCCGTGATATGAACTAAGCTGTTAAAAAGGCGTTAAACTCCAATTTAGACTGATACAAACCCAAGGTTTAATAGTCTTTGGAAAGAAGGAAGTGCTGGTTACTAGCATTTCCCCTTTCCTGCAATGTTTTCAACAATTTCAAATATTTTCCTCTTTCAGACCCATGGTTCACGTGGTATGTGCAAATAGTCTGGGATTGGAAAAAGTAAAGGAAAAAATGTCATTGGTAAGGGCCCCCCACTCTCCATACTGTCTAATTTAGAAAATTCTACGATACTGTCGTTTGTTAAAGAATTATTCCTTCACCAAATGACAAAAGTTTAGACTTGTCCAAATTCACAAGTATTTGCAGATGACAATGTAAATTTGTAAAGAATTGAAGTTTGCTTTGGGAAGGGTAAAAAATATTGTGGTAAAAGGAGAAAATGCTGGTCACCAGCATTTCCTCCTTTTCCTGCAATGTTTTCAAAAGGCTTCTTTCTCAGGATCGTTAAATATTGTGATTGTGTGGTAAAGGGTTAATGCATCTCAGTGACGCTGGATCATGGATCCGCAAAACCCATTTTGTCTAGCAATCAACAGAGTCATGGGGTAGATAGGTCCTTTGGCATACAGAAAACTGGTCAATAGCGAAAAGTTTCGGCCCAGGTCAGCCTGCGCAGACTGTACAGGCTGACCTGGATCGATACTTTTCGCAGATGCTTTAAGCCCCCTTCTCACAGAGCATGGCTCATATGGTTGTCCACACGTTAACATCCAGCCTTGGTGTTGTTGTTTGACTTCATCTGTTGTTATGATTCATTTCATACTTTAACCCTTTACTCCATAGATACTCAATTCTACGCATTGCTTGTAGGAGCCTTTGGAAAACATTGTGGCAAAAGGTGAAATTGCTCATGACGAGCAATTTCACCTTTTGTCACAATGTTTTATATGTTATCAAAAGGTGTCATATACACACAAGAAACATCTTCATCCTTGCTGTTATTTAGCGTCAATTAGAGATACCGTAGAAATGCCTTCTAGGGTAAAGGGTTAACCCTTTACTACGTGGCAAAATTTTAGACCTATCAAAATTGAAAGCATTTGCAGATGACTATTTTCATAGTGGCTCATGTGACACAATTTCCCTATGGTAGGGTGGAAAACTTTGTTGGAAAAAGAGAAAATGCTGCTAACCAGCATTTTCTCCTATTTCTGGAATGTTTTCAAAAGGCTTCGTCCTCAGGGTCATGAAAAGTCTTAATTGTGTGGTAAAGGGTTAAACTTTGAAATAGTGAAAATCATCTTTTTTATAACCCCTAACCAAGTGATACTATATTCAGAACCGTACAGATGTGGGCTTGTGAAAAAAATTGGATAAGAAAGAACACCATTTTCTTAAATTGCACTTTTTACTGTCTTTTTTAGCTAAGTTTGTCTTAATTTGGAGCCACAATATATTTGTTGCCTGCTGACGCATTAAAAAAGATAACTCTAATATTTTGTCAATTAGGAAAAGAAGCAAGAGAGAGAAAGAGAGAGAGAGAGTGGGGGATAGGTAGAATTGTTGTGTTATACTTAATCTGTGTTAATCCAACTTTGGTTTGGAATAAATAATTTAAATATTCTATACTGACTTTACTATTTACCCTGACACATGCGTAAATATGGGCAATGAATTATTCTTTTCATTGGTTTTTATCACTACTACAACAAGCAGCTAGTTGCAACAAATGAGACAAATCTGTCAATTATGACAAAAGCCACCTTGCTGGAGCACTGAAAGAAAAGCTAAAGCCTTAACCAGACATCAACATTTTAGAATTGAAAGCAATTGCCAGCATTTTTTCCTTCTCCTGAATTGTTTTGAAAAGCTTCTCTTGGAGTTATAAAAACTTGTGTTTGTGTGGTAAAGGGTTAAATAAGGAATTGTTAAAATTATTGTCTGCATATGCATACTGTAGAGATAGAAAGGTCAGAAATTTTGTCATATGGGGTGTAACCCTTTACCACACTATCCCTACTTCTGACAACCCGGAGAAAGATGCCTTTTGACAACATTGTTGAAACAGGAGAAAATGCTGGTAACCTGCATTTCTCCTTTTTATACGCCCGTCGAAGACGGGACGTATTATGGGATCACCCGTGGCGGGCGGGCGGGTGGGTGGGCGTCCGGGCGGCGTCCAGTTCTTTGTCCGGAGCATATCTCCAAAACTATACAAGCTAGGGTTATGAAATTTCATGGGTGGATAGATATCATCAAGGCGGAGAGTAGTGCACAGAAATCATAACTCTTGCTTGCTTAATTTTTGAGTTATTGCCCTTTGTTGTTTTTCATACTTGAATTTTGTCCGGAGCATATCTCCAAAACTATACTACCTAGGGTTATGAAATTTCATGGGTGGATAGATCTTATCGAGGGGGAGTGCAGTGCACAGGAATCATAACTCTTGCTTGCTTCATTTTTGAGTTATTGCCCTTTGTTGTTTTTCATACTTGAATTTTGTCCGGAGCATATCTCCAAAACTATATTAGCTAGGGTTATGAAATTTCATGGGTGGATAGATCTCATTGACGGGGAGTGCAGTGCACAGGAATCATAACTCTTGCTCGCTTCATTTTTGAGTTATTGCCCTTTGTTGTTTTTCATACTTGAATTTTGTCCGGAGCATATCTCCAAAATTATACTACCTAGCAGGGCTCCGAAAAACCGACAAAATGCCGGTCCAGACCGATTTTTGAGAAGTCGGACCGATTACAATTCCGAAAATATACCTATAAATCGGTCCGAGTTTTTCAAAGCAATTCATACATCTATATTTGCGTATAACACCAACTGCCAATAAATATCCACAAAACACAGCTAGGATTCAGGGTTTCCACACATTACATCCACTTGACTATACAAGCATGGAGAATATCCGATAACGAGTTAATAACCCGCAAGGCACAGATTAGGTTTACCCGCACGTGGACTGCTGGTTCTTACGTCATATATTGTGTTCGCTGTTGGCCAATATTTTTGTTTCAGTTTCATGCTTGATCGAGCGAACGATGGCGAGTTTGCATAATATACAATTTTTGCTTGGGAATGGGGTTTAGAACCGACAATAATTCTAAACATGTTTGAAGTTTGACGGCCGTGTCTTTAAAATAAAAGTCATCAAACATTGCGTCAATTTTAATTGCCGATACTCGTGAAACATATTTGTATTACTCAAAAAAAGCGAAGCATATTTATAAAACGAGACGAGTATGGCTTTTAGTGGCGGGTCGATGATCGACTGTAGTCAAAAGTCAGTTGGATTTGGTTTCCGATTCCGATAATCGATTGAGAAATCCCGGAATCGATTGTAGTCGGTTGCTAAGCTGGCTTGGTGCCAAAACTTGAATTCTGGTTTTTATACGCCCGAAGGGTCGTATTATGTTATACCCCCGGTCGTCCGTCCGTCCGTTAGCAATTTCTTGTGTGCGCAACTCCTCCTACAGTTTCCATCGGAATTATTTGAAACTTGCTGTTATGTTTTGGGGGTCCGGCCCGCTAATCGGCATCTAATCGCAGTTGTTCTGGAAGTCTAATTGTAAACAAAGACAATGGCGTACATTTTCGAGACTACTTTTTATTCCCTATATATTCATACACATTCCCGCGCTTACACTTTATGAATGAAACTACTTTTTGTGTATTACGTACTATAGCGTAGTATTTCTACTATGGAATGTCATTCATAACATACCTCCCCTGATAGTTATCAGTCTCACTTGTTTCTCAATCAAATGATTAAATGTTAAAATGCTACTTGGCTTTTGAAGACTAAAAGTAAATGATTACATGTGTAATAAAAAAGAAAATATATGAAACACACAGATCAGAATTTTCACTGATGGTAATAACATAGGGATTATTATGCCCTTTTCACATGTTATTACTTTCACAAGAAAATTTTCACTGATGGTAATAACATAGGGATTATTATGCCCTTTTCACATGTTATTACTTTCACAAATCAAGACGAACCGGCTTTTTCCTAACTCTTTGTGGATAGCGCGTAGTCTTTGGCTTTTCAGTTATCTCCCTTGGGTAAGTCTTTTCCTGGCCTTTATTTGGAGAAACGTTAACACTGTTTTCACTCTGAGAAATTTCTGATGGCACTGAAACTGCAGTAGTGGTAACCATTGGAGTTTGAACAGTTGGTATGGTAACTGTTGGTTTCGGATCTACAGATGTCTCTGATGTGGAAACAAGTTGATCTGAATGCCTTCTCCATAAGATGTCATTACCAACATTGACTTTATATGATAGAGGACCTGTTCTACTATGTATGTGTCCCTTTTCCCATTTTTGTGGATTTGCTCTATAATCTCGAACAAGCACTGGTTCACCCACCTCGTACTGTTTAATTGTAGGTTCTACTTGTTTAGAATCCATCATCTTAAGTTGCTTTCGATTGACGATGTTTCTAATTTCGGGTTTCAGAATGTCTATTCGTGTACGGATATTTCGACCATAAAGTAACATTGATGGTGATTCATTTGTTGTCGCATGTGGCGTAATGCGGTATTTACACAGAAATGCATTGAGCTTCTGATTTAATGTCAAGTCTGGATTACTCGATTTAATAGCATTTTTGAATGATTGTACAAATCGTTCTGCTTGTCCATTTGTCCTTGGATGGAATGGAGCAGAAGTCATATGGCGAATAGCGTTTGCGTCCATAAATGCTTTGAATTCCTCCGAACGAAATTGAGGTCCGTTATCCGAAACTATTTCACAAGGAATACCTTGACGTGCAAAAAGAGTCCTCAACACATTTATTGTTGTTGTTGTTGTAGTCGATTGCATATGAAATACTTCCGGCCACTTCGAATATGCATCTACGACAATGAGGAACATGGCACCCTTGAAAGGACCGGCAAAATCTATATGTAGACGGTACCATGGACTGCTTGGCCAACTCCATGGATGAACTTGACTTCTTGGCGGCGCATTTTTCACATAACTGCACCCTGCACATGTTTTGCATAACTTTTCAATGTCTTTGTCCAAGCCTGGCCACCATACATATGTCCTAGATAAAGATTTCATCTTTACAACACCAACATGACCTGAATGTATTTCATTTAGCACATTTTCACGCAAACTATCTGGTATGACAACGCGATTTCCCCATAGTATACAACCTTGATGAACATTCAACTCAGTTGACCTTTGTTGATATGGTTTGAGTGTAGGATCCTCACTTTTTGGAAAATATCCCTGCATAACCATATCTAAAACTTGAGATAATACATGATCTCTCTGTGTCTCCCTGCGAATAACAGCACTCGTAATAGGTAAATCATTGAAATGCTCACTATAAAAAATATCAGTAGGGTCATCAAGGTCATCTGAATCCCCCGGAAGTGGTAAACGCGACATGGCATCAGCATTACCGTGATATTTTGTTCCTTTGTATTGTATGTTATATGTATACCCTGACAGAAACACTGCATAGCGCTGTAATCTGGCAGCAGTCATTACTGGTAACTGTTTTTCGGGATTAAATATACTCAAAAGTGGCTTATGATCTGTAATGAGGGTAAACTTCCTTCCATAGAGGTAAGTATTAAATTTTCTAACACCCCAGTATAGTGACAATGCTTCTTTATCAATTTGAGAATAACCCTTTTCCGCACTGTTTAACGTCCTTGAAACGAATGCAATGGGTCTTTCAGTACCATCTTGGAAAGTATGGGACAGTACACATCCAATTCCATAAGCAGATGCATCACATGCTAAGGTAAGTGGTTTCTCTGGATCATAGTGACACAAAACTTGCTCAGAACAGATTGCTTCTTTAATCTGAAGAAATGCTTTCTCACAATGTTCAGTCCACTTCCACTTTTTATCATTCTGGAGTAATTCATGTAGTGGAGCAGCAATTATTGACAGATTCTCAACGAAACGATGGTAATAATTGACTAATCCTAAGAATGAGCGCAACTGTGATACATTTTCTGGCCTTTTTGCTTCATTCATAGCTTTGACCTTGTCTGGAGATTTGTGAAGCCCATTTTTATCTATTTCATGGCCACAATAACTAATTTTCTCTTGGAAAAATACACATTTACTCAAATTTGCCCTGAGTCCGTACGATTCCAACCGTTCAAGCACCAAATTCAAGTTGTTTAAATGTTCTTCATCATTGCTTCCGGTTATGATAATGTCGTCCAAAATACACTGGGTATATGGAATGTTCTGAAGGACTTGATCAATCGCGTGTTGCCATAGCGACGGAGCTGAAGCAATCCCAAAAACAAGTCTATTGAAACGGTATAAGCCTTTGTGTGTGTTCAATGTTAGATATTGTTTTGAACTGTCATTGACCTCCATTTGTAAATATGCTTGTGTAAGATCAATTTTCGAAAATTTTTCGCCTCCGGACAAACTCGCAAAAATATCCTCGATCTTTGGAAGTGGATATTTGTCAACACACATTACAGAGTTCAACGTAACGCGGTAATCACCACAAATTCTCACATTACCATTGGATTTCATGACAGGCACTATCGGCGTTGCCCATTCACTGTATTCAATTGGCTCTATTACACCTTCCTTCTGTAACCTATCCAATTCCGCTTCAATTTTCGGGCGTAAAGAATATGGTACATTTCTAGCTTTAAGAAATTTCGGTTTTGCTCCCTCTTTCAGTGTCAAATTAGCTTTAATGTCTTTAAGTTTTCCAATCCCTTCAGAAAATACAGACTTGTGCATTTCCAAAATTGAAGATAACCTCCCTTGTGAATGTAGTGATTTAACTTCGACCCAGTTAAGTTTCAACTTTTCTAGCCAATCTCTCCCAAAAAGTGATGGTACATTTTGTGGCACAACATACAAATCCAGATTAGCCGTCTGATCATGAATCGAAACATCAACTCTCAGTCTTCCTATCGGTTTGATAGTATGTCCCGAATAACTTCTCAAGATTGTTGTAGTCTGTTCCAACTTATAATCCTTGAATTTCAAGTCATACAGATTTTTAGAAATTAAAGATAGGGCTGTCCCTGTATCTAATTCCATCTGTACCTCAGTTTTACCTATTCTTGGATTCAGAGTAATTGGATTTGTGTGTGACTTATTCTCAGACAAATGTAAAATGGGTTGTTCTGCTGTGACCTGGTGTACTTTGTTTTGACGCTTCTTAGAAAGACAAGCTCGCTCAATATGTCCCTTTTTGTGACAAAAATTACAAATTGTTTCTATATGTTTACACTTATCTGGCGAATGTTCCCCGTTACATCTGAAACACAATTTCTTTTGTTGAAATTTGTTAACAGGCTGTGATCTGTTTTTCTCATGACGCTTCTGTTTCTTCTGTTGCTTCCTAAAATTTAGACTATGAACCTGTTCCTGTACACCTTGTACCTCGGCTGCGTCCTTCGAAGCGGTTTCCATAGCAACAGATATTTTGATAGCCTTATCCAAGTCCAGCTCACTTTCTGACAGCAAACGTTTCTGGATATATTCATGACGAAGCCCACAAACTAATCTATCTCTCAATGTGTCACTAAGAGTGGCGTTGAAATTACAGTTAACTGAAAGTCGTCTTAGTTCAGCAACATAATCCATGACAGTCTCATTTGCACTTTGATTTCGCTTATGAAACCTGTAGCGTTCGGCGATGACTGATGGTTTGGGGTTTAATTGCGCATTGAGTAATTGTACAAGTTCATCGTATGATTTCTCAGACGGCTTATGTGGGGCACATAAATTCCGTAACAATGTGTAAGTCTTGGGGCCAATCAAACTAAGCAATGATGCCTTCTTTTTGTCGTCGCCTACCTCGTTTGCAACGAAAAACTGGCCCAGACGCTCGCAATAAGAATCCCACGTCTCCAAATTTGCATCGAAACTGTCAATATTCCCGATAGTCGACGAAGCCATTCTCCAATCAGATGCACCGTTATCCGTTTTACCTCGTCGCCAATGTTATGTTTTGGGGGTCCGGCCCGCTAATCGGCATCTAATCGCAGTTGTTCTGGAAGTCTAATTGTAAACAAAGACAATGGCGTACATTTTCGAAACTACTTTTTATTCCCTATATATTCATACACATTCCCGCGCTTACACTTTATGAATGAAACTACTTTTTGTGTATTACGTACTATAGCGTAGTATTTCTACTATGGAATGTCATTCATAACACTTGCCACAATGAATCTCCATGATGTCTAGTTGTGCACCTGGGTCTTAGAATTTGGATCGCTGTTTGTGTTCTAAAATTATCTGCCCTTTATTTCTGAAATAACCAACTTTTAACTTTGAATTTTTTGTTCCAGCTATAACTTCCATACTATGAAAGCTATCAAGTTGTAACTACATACACTGATAGGACACATTATGGAGAAGTGCAGTGCACATAAACCATAACTCTGCCAACGTTATTTTTTGAGTTACCGCCCTTTGTTAATTTTCAGTTTGAATTTTTATAACTTCTAAACTATAAAAGCTATTGACTTGGAACTTCATACACTGATAGAACCCATTATGGAGAAGTGCAGTGCACATGAAGCATAACTCTGTCACCTTTATTATTTGAGTTATTGCCCTTTGTTAATTTTCACTTTGAATTTTTGTCCAGGCCATAACTTCCAAACTATAAAAGATATCAACTTGAAACTACATACACTGATAGAACACATTATGGAAAAGTGTAGTGCACATGAACCATGACTCTGCCAATGTTATTTTTTGAGTTACTGCCATTGGTTAATTTTCAGTTTAAATTTTTGTCCAGGCCATAACTTCTAAACTATAAAAGCTATTAACTTGGAACTTCATACACTGATAGAACCCATTATGGAGAAGTGCATTGCACATGAACCATAACTCTGCCACTTTTATTTTTTGAGTTATTGCCCTTTGTTAATTTTCAGTTTGAATTTTTTCCCCGCCATAACTTCCAAATTATAAAAGCTATTAATTTGGAACTTCATACACTGATAGAACCCATTATGGAGAAGTGCATTGCACATGAATCATAACTCTGCCATCTTTATTATTTGAGTTATTCCCATTGGTTAATTTTCAGTTTGAATTTATGTAAAGACCATAACTTCCAAACTTCAAAATCCATCATCTTGAAACTTATAAGACTTATAGGACACATTATGAAGAAGTGCATTGCACAAGAACAATAACTCTGGCCTCCCTCCTTCTGAGTTATTGACCTTTTCACTTTGAATTTTTGTCTGGGCCATAATTTTTAAAATATAAAAGGCATGATCTGTGACTTTCAAAGACTAATAGAACACCTTGTGGATGAAAGCAATTCACAAAATTTGTAACTTTGCCACCCTTATTTTTTTAGTTATTGCCCTTTAATATTTTTCATATATCATGGAGAATAACTACTCTTCATTCATGGCCCATCCGTCAATGCAAGTCATTTCAGTGACAAGCCCCTTCCGGCGTATATGCGCCGCTCTGCGAAGCTCTTGTTAGCGCTTGGTTTTGTGACTATTATTTATCACAATCTTGGATTAGGCTAAACATAGTGGATAACAAACACGAAAATTTGCTGAAAAATGAGCAGCAAATCTTTGTCCATGAATGTCTTGACAAAAGTTGACAACTCGGCAAGCTTCCCTGAGCCCGGTTTTTGACATTTGGAAATTTGAAATGACCTGTCTGTGACGGTGAAAGATATCTACCTAAATGTCAATCTGAGGCATGAAATTATCGTCTAGAACTTCATATAAACTAGCTTGCGTGCATCTGGCAAAAATATGGGTTAAACACAATCGGTATAAAATGCGAAGGACACCCGGATGATAATGATGCTGGCGAGTCATTTATGACTAGAGTAACAAAGGTTTTATTCCTCTTACCTAGTGTAAAGTGACAGCTTTTTAAGTTACTTGCTATTTAAACTGACTAAATGATGTCAAATCATGTAGTAATACTTCTCCAGAAACTAACTGTCAAGAAAAAATAGATCGCCAAAAAAGCGCGAAAACCCATGACACTACAATGAGCAGCGTGGCGTCGTCCGATCAGAGGGACTTCAAACTATCTTGAAGTATCTTCCTATCTTTAATAATGAATTTTAAAAGTGAATTTAGATAAATTTCTGAATAGAGCAATAAGTGGAAGCTAAAATTCTGTTCATGAGTAGAAATAATGATGTTATATGAAATGAAAATATAGTGAAAGGGGGGGGGGGGAAGAGGGATCGTCTGCAAATGTTCGAACTATTACAATCGGGGTGGGGTAGGTCAGAGACGTGAACATATACTTTATTTAATAGACCTATACCTCTGGAGACTGAGTAAGGGTACATTTTTTTTTTTTTTTTTGAAGGGGGGGGGGGAGTTAGGGCCTGGACCGATTCAGATCGAAAAATTTCCGGAACCCTGCTACCTAGGGTTATGAAATTTCATGGGTGGATAGATCTCATTGACGGGGAGTGCAGTGCACAGGAATCATAACTCTTGCTTGCTTCATTTTTGAGTTATTGCCCTTTGTTGTTTTTCATACTTGAATTTTGTCCGGAGCATATTTCCAAAACTATAGTAGCTAGGGTTATGAAATTTCATGGGTGGATAGATCTCATTGAGGGGGAGTGCAGTGCACAGGAATCATAACTCTTGCTTGCTTAATTTTTGAGTTATTGCCCTTTGTCGTTTTCATACTTGATTTTTGTCCGAAGCGTATCTCCAAAACTATACTAGCTAGGGTTATGAAATTTCATAGGTGGATAGATCTTATTGATGGAGAGTGCAGTGCAGAAGAATCATAACTTTTGCTTGCTTAATTTTTTAGTTATTGCCCTTTGTCGTTTTTCATACTTGATTTTTGTCCGAAGCGTATCTCCAAAACTATACTAGCTAGGGTTATGAAATTTCATGGGTGGATAGATCTCATCGATGGGGAGTGCAGTGCACAGGAATCACAACTCTTGCTTGCTTAATATTTGAGTTATTGCCCTTTGTTGTTTTTCATACTTGAATTTTGTCCGGTGCATGCCCCAGCTTTACAACTTGGGGTAAGACGGGCGTATCTTGCGACAATTTGCCGCTCTTGTTCCACAATGTTTTCTACCCTGCTAGAAACAATTTTCAATATTTGAGATGTATTAAATTATATTTTGTCATCTGCAAGTGCTTTCCATTTGACCCAGTCTAAAGTTTCGTCATTTGGTAAAGAGTTAACTCTTTTTAAATGCCAAGGTCACCATGGATAGCTTTTGCAAATGGCAATAGATCAAAGCTGTGGTCTGTACTCACCAACAATACTTAAGAATGCTCCTCTTACTAAAGAATTCTCCCCTTACTATTCAGAATGTCCTAATGTGAAAGTAACACAACTTCTGATTGGCTAAACCAAATGGTTTAGCCAATCAGAAGTTGAGTTACTTTCAGGTTTAGAAAAGCTTTGAGAGCAAAACAGAGAATGTTCATAAGAATAATAACTGTTAGTGAAAATGAACCCAGACAGCACAGAACATGCAGTCTGATCTTGATCTATACCATCCATCATCTGATTCTGATTTTCACCGAAAAAAATGTCAATCGAAACAAAAAAGATGTTTATAGACTTTGAGGAAATTGGGATCCATTGAGTTAGCAGTGAAGAAGTGAAAGAAAAACCTAATTTGTAATTGATGTATTTGGAGTCGGTGGAACCAACTTCAGAGCCTACTTGCAAGATATCAATAGTTACCAAACAATCCCATGATTCTTAGACCAGCCTGCACAGCTCAGTTGGTAGAGCATATGACTCTGATCATGAGGGTGTGGGTTTGATCCCCACAGCTGGCCATCTAAAATTACTAATAGTCTTTCGGATGAGACGTTAAACTGAGGTCCTGAGTGACGGTGCTCTACACCGAACACGTTAAAGAACCAGGAGAAAACAAGGATGGGTTTCTTCCTGTATCTGCACTATCCCCGGTAACAATACTCACAGCCTTGAAGGGGTATCACCCATATGGGAAACCAGTGGCGACGATAAATAAATGCAAATTCAATCAATCCCATGATTTTACAAACCCCCACAAACAGCTTTTGAAAACATTGTGGTAAAGGAAAAAAATGCAATTTATCTCCCATACAGAACCTATATAAGGTTATTGGTTTCCAAGGAAATGCCAGCCTAAGACATTTAACAGTCATGAACACCGGTCATTACCTGCTAGATTACGAAAATAATTTGAGCGAGCATTTCTAGGAAACCTATAGATTAGATTATCCACTGTATGAATTCGGCAAAGTGTTTAAAATATCAGCAAGTTATCGATAAACGGTTATAATAAGTGCGTCTAGCATTAAAATGACCGCAAATGGCTCCGCAGGAGCCCGCGAAATAAACGTACAAATAAAGAGATATCATAACTTCCGGTCTAGTTGACGTTTACAAGTTTGGGGGAATTCACACAAAGATGCTGGACTTTTTTACGATATTCAGCAAAGGTGGAATAGTGTTGTGGTGTTTCCAGGGTACGTCACAACTATTCACACCATCAGTTAACACCTTGATCAAGACAGTTATATTACAGGTAGGCCGATCGTTAACTTTTTCAGTTTTCGTTTCATCATAAGATTGATAGAAATGACAGCATGGCATGATTTCGGAAGGTGCCTGTCGCAAAATGCCATTTGTAGAACCTTAAATTGAACGTATTAAATGATTTTCACTCATAGATTGAAATTAAGTTGTGTTGCATCTCTGAAGAAGAATTGAAATAAACAGCATAAATCACTTACTCGCTTACCAGATTCAACCATATGGACGATACTGGTTACCAACTCTGCTTATCTCATTTACACAATAATATTATCATTGTCTGGCAGTTGTTCCCCTTCATATGAACAAGTAACGGCATAATACCGTAAAACGTCCCTCTGCTATACAGTCAATGCATACATGTGGCATTGTTTTTTGAGTTAAAAGAAGAAATTTAATGAAATTTTCAGCTTCATTGCTTTGAAAAATATTGTATTTGATCTGTACGAAATGAATCCATAAACCAGTTGCAATTTTTTGACACACAGTTTTGATATTCATGGGTTTTCGCGATTTTTGGTGGGGCGTTTTACGGTATTATGCCCAAGTAACATTGAATCAGATAAGTCTGGGCATTAGATTAATTAGACGTCTGTTGAACTCCTAACTCCTCCAGAAATACTCTGGTCTACGCCCACTAAATTTTGTTCCCAAATTTTTCAAAATGTCTCACACTTTTGTGGATGAGCGATACATTTGTCTCTTCTTTTCAAATTCTTGGCAGAACACTGTTATACTACTGATTCATCCTGGTACGTCATGGTAGTGGTATAAAACTTAATCACATATTTCTCTTCTTACTACTTCATTTGGGTCCGACGAATCACCGAAATACCGAAATACCACCGAAACACCGAAATACCCCATATTTTTTACAATGAAGTCATATAATTAACATAAGTGCTAAAATGTCGGGGGGGGGGGGTTGTTTTGTTTTTAACACAAACTTATGTATATATTGATGAAAGGTAGTTAGTTTAAAACAAAATGACAAAATAACAACATACCATTGACGTCTGCCGTAATGGATGTTCACCGAAATACGAGCCCGTTGTCCACCGTAATACCCACATGACGTAATAAAATGCGTCACCTTGTAGATGTTTTACAGGGTTGTTTTGTCAGATATATATCTATAAATATGCTAGGAAAAAATGGTTTTCTTTCCTGATATTTGGAGAATGAAATTAAAAATTAACGGATCTAGAAAGACAACTGGCAGCCATTTTGAATCGGGTACACATGTTACCCGGCCTTTATTTGTAGACCTGTCTGTCTAAATTCCACGTCTACTGACGATAAATCAAATATCGATTTTGATCTAAATAATATAGATTTAATTGCAGTTCGTCCCCATAGGTTCGTAAACGTAGTAGAAAAAGCAGAAAATGTCAAATGCGACACGCACGTGACGATGGATAAATCACGCAATGCTAATTTAGGTACATTTACTTCGTTCGCAAATGGAACGCACTTGCATACTTTGTGTTTATGATTTAAAGAAATGAAATATCTGATGACTCCAAAGTTTGTTTTTTGTGTAATATAGGTCAGGTATTTCGGTATGTCAGGACTTGACAGGCGAGTATTTCGGTGATTGTTCTTCACGTGAATCAATGATCAATGTATACTAACGACATTTTTCTGCAATCTTGTACATTAATCTTCTCTATAGTGATCATTACTTTAACTAATCGTTTTTTATGTGAAAAAGAGCCAAATCTTGCATTTAATCCCTAAATCAACAAATATTTAACTGCCTCGAGCGGGTATTTCGGTGGACTTACATGTATACGCCTGTCTCGGTGCATTGTTTACGTCGAGCCCCAATGATACATTGTTATTTTGTCATTATGATTTTAACTAACAGCCCATCATCTCTATTGACATTATTTTGGTCAAATTCCACAAAAAAAGATAAATCCGTTGTACTTCAATAATAATCATAACACAGTAATAAAAAAATAGGGGTATTTTGGTGTTTCGGTGGTATTTCGGTGATTCGTCGGACCGCTTCATTTTATTGACTTTGGATCTTATTTTATTTCCTACTTTCAGGAAAGAAGTGGAAGTAACCAGTTTACACATGAGGCTTTGACGCTGAGATACAAGCTGGATAATGAATTTGAATTGGTGTTTGTTGTAAGTATCTTTCTTCAGTTAAAAAAATGAAAATTTCAGAGAAGTAGTACTTCAGCCAAATCTGTTGGATTTCTACAAATTCATTTCATGACAAGATGATTTTTCTTGGCACTTAAATCATTCTGAATTCCCAACCTATGGTTGTGTTCAAATAGTTTTTTCACCTACAGTGGCATAGCAATTAACCCTTTACTCCATAGATACTCATTTTTATGCATTACTTGTAGGAGCCTTTGGAAAACATTGAGGCAAAAGGTGAAATTGCTCATGAAGAGCAATTTCACCTTTTGCCACAATATTTTCTATGCTATCAAAAGGTATCGTATACACATAAGAAACAGCTTCATCCTTGCTAATATTTAGGGTCAATCAGAGATACCATAGAAATGCCTTATGGGGTAAAGGGTTAAGGGGGATAAATTGTTCCATTTATAGAATCTGTTCATTACCAAGCAACAAAAGCATATACAGATGACAAGCAGAAAGTAGCTTTAATGATGCAGTTTCTCTTAGAGGGTAAACAAAATTCGTAGGAAACAAGAAAATCTTAACTAGTCTGAATTGAAACCATTTACTGAAAACAACACAAGTATGACTCTAAAACTGAAATTTGTTCTGGGACAGGTTGAAGACATTTTTGGAAATGGAGAAGTTTTATGCTGATCTCCAGCATTTTTTTCTCTTTGTATTTTCATAATGTTTTGTAAATCTTCCATTCTCAAGAGCGGTCAGGGTTGTGAAAAGTCATGATCATTTGGTAAAAAGTGAAGGTGTTCCAGCCAGTATCATTTATTCTGTTAATGCTACATCGTTTTCATTTACTATGTTTGTGAAAGAGAGTATGATCTTGGATCCAAATTGTCTGTAAACAACTTGAAATTGTGTGCCAAGCATTCTCAGGATGATAGGAAGGAAACAAACATGACTATATGAATTTATTTACAGGTTGGGTATCAGAAAATCTTACAGTTGTCATACATAGATAAATTCCTGAGTGCAATACAGCTTGAGTTCCGTGACAAGTACAAGGATGAATTGAAAAATGGCAGTGTGGCTGGCAGCTTCGATTTTAGACAGGATTTTGATAGAATTCTATTTGACATTGAACAAGCTAGTAAGAAAGAGGCTCAGAGAGGGAGGTGAGATTTTTGTTTAACTCCTTACCAATTAACCCGTTACCAGATGAGAAAATTTTAGCTCTATCCAAATTGAAAGCATTTGCAAACGACATTCAGTATGGCTCAAATGGTGCAACTGTTTATTGATAGGGTATAAAACATTGTGGGAAAAGGAGAAAATGCTGATTATCCCCCTTTTTGTTTCCTGTCTGTCATCAGTCTGTGTGACAGAGTTCTTCTAAAAACCTTGACCAAAAACTGATGAAACTTCATGTATCCATTCCTAATGATAGCTTTTTAAATTTTATCTTTTTGATTTGATGCTATGTCACGGAAAAAGGGGATTCCATTATGAACCGATATCCCTTTAAATACTGCACAAAATTTCATATTTATATGGATTACAACACGAAAAAAAGGGCATTGGGACATTTGCGTAAAGTGTTGTCTCAGATCAATCTGTGCAGTCTATACAGGCTAAGCCAAAACAGCTACATTAGATTTTGTGCTCCAGTAAACTTGCGCAAAACAGAAAATTACATAAAAACGGAAAGAGTTGTTTTGGATTAGTCTGTGCAGACTACATGTATGTGGCTGATCCGAGACAACAGTTTACGCAAAAATCTGAATCCCCTTTTCACATGTTGTAGGCCATATGTTCAATATGAGAGAAGAATGAATTCTGACGCAAAGACTGTCATCGATTCTTATAGAAAGAAATTTGCCAAGCTTGGAATTAAAACAGCGACCCCTTATTCTCAAGTCCTGTACGCTACCGACTGCGCGATGGGGACTAGGAGCTACACAATTAATGATTGATATTTCGAATATTTGCAGAGTTATGAAAACGTTTGAAGAGTCGGAGAAATCGAAAAAGTCAGTCAAGTCGATGATAGAGAACAAGAAAGAGGAAACCAAGAAATCTGGTAAAGGGAAGGAAAATAAACCTGTGAAAAGTAAGTCAATAAAGCAGGCCATCTTACTTAAACTAAGAGAAAAAATGAATCCACCCATTACCACACAATCCCTACTTTTGACGACCCTGAGAAAGAAGCCTTTAGAAAACATTGTGGGAAAAGGAGAAAATGCTGGTAACCAGCATTTTCTCCTTTTCCCACAATGTTTTCTACCCTTCACAAAACAAATTTCAAATTTTCAGTCACTTTTATTTTGTTGTCTGCTTTCAATTTGGACAAGCCTAAAATATTGTCGTTTGGTAATGAGTTAAAATTTTTCGAATAAACTCTTTACCAGACAACAAAAGTTTAGACTAATCCAAATTAAAAGCACTTACAGAATGACAAAATAAATGCTACTCAAAAATCAAAATGTGTTTGGAAAGGATAGAAACCATTGTTGGAAAAGAAGAAAATGCTGGTTACCGAATGATCCCACACTGTCGCTTGAAGGTTCAGCCCTCTTTTGCCAGAGAATGTCTCACATGTGTAATAATTTTTCTCACAATTTTCTTTTCTCTCTAGGTACTCCCATAAAGGAGACAAAGGTCAGTAAAACTACTTCTGCGCCACTAGCAACAAGCAATGGAGAACTAGATGAAGAAACCATCAGGAAGAACAGGGAAAGGTTATTCGGTGCCAAAAAGAAAAAGTCGCCTGCAGTTGAAAAGTAAGAAAATTCTTGAGAGTGATATAAAATTAGGTCATCACCTTGCAAATATGAGTTTTTCGACAAATGCATAAGGATGGAGTGATCATCCATAACACCCCCCTCCTCTTAACCCTTTCCCATACAGCAAAATTTTAGACTGGTCCAAATTAAAATCATTTGCAGATGACAAAATAAAAGCAACTCAAATAGTGAAATTTGATTCCAACAGGATAGAAAACATTGTGCATTGTGGGAAAAGGAGAAAATGCTGGTTACCAGCATTTTCTCCTTTTCCCACAATGTTTTCAAAAGCCCTCTCTCTTGGGGTAGTAAAAACCAGGGATTGTTTGATGAGGGTTAAATGTCATCAATTTGAAAACAGGAAGCCTTACTTGTTTCCAGAAGTTTCCCCTTTTCCTGCTAACAAAATAACTCAAGCTTTTCCTTGTCTCGGCTAAAAATAACAAACTTCTGAATAAAACCTTAAGCTATAGTGGTTTTTGGCCAAACATAGGATATATAATGAGACTAATTTTAGCACAATGTTTATGAACTTTCTTAGACTAGTTGTTCGGGTCATCTGAAAAGAATTTAAAATACTTTTTTTAAGAAGTAAGACACCAAGTCAAATTTCAGATTATAGTAAAGTTTGATCAGACTGCTGACCCTTTATTAGTTCAAATAATATAGTCACTTAGGCCAAACAAAACAATATCTGTGTTAAGGGGTTTCATCTGAGTTGCTGTAGGTAGGTTAGATGGGGATTTTTCTTTTTCCAGAAACTTATGTAGGATCATGTACGTATTGAAATTGTTGCTTGAAGAGTTTAGGGTTGGCAGTATTTTCTAGATAGGGTCGGGAAACCCCAAACACTGATAGTTTTTGATAGTTTAGTTTAAACATATTTATTTTACATCAATTGAGAAACAAGATCTTACAACTTATACTAATCTCTCTCAATTAATTCTGCATCTTGGGAACTTAACCAGTACCAGAGCCTAATGTTTGGGCCAATAAAAAACCCCAAAGCTGACACCCGCCCCTGGGTATTGACATCAGGACCTCATGGTAACAAGGCCAACGCTCTACCCCACAACAATGGACACCACATTTTTTTAATAGGCCAGATAGTGATAATTAATAGATCACTGGTTTGGATGAGAGATTCAATACCTTCATGGCTTTCATTTCTTCCTCTATCTTATGACATTTTCCCATTGTGCCATATAGATCTACCCCTGACACCAAGAAGAAAGTGAAGAAAATGACAAAGTGGGAAATGGGAGGGAACTCCAAAGATCTTGCCACGCTGGATTACACTGATGGTGATGCAGGAGTCCAGTCTGTTAATGGAGAAGACCTGGTGTTAGCTGAGGAGGAGGTAAGAGCTTTGTCAGAGTTTAAAACAATGGTTGGCCTGTATATCAAGGGATAGTGCAAGGCAATTTTAAGTGCCTATACATTGTATATACACTTACAACAGCCTTACACTCAACCCTCGATTATTATTATTATTATTATTAATATGTGTGCTGTACTCTTTGAAAAGGGGGCTTAATGCATCCACAAAAAGCATTGACCCAGGTCAGCCTACACAGTTGGCGCAGGCTGACCTGGTTAGATGCTTTTTGTTATTTGTTAATTTTCAGCTTATCAGATGACCACACTACCTCCAGATCTAGTTGATTATTGGCCCAAATGGATTTTTTTTTTATCCATAATTATGTGATGTCTTACCTCGCATAACACATCAGAGAGATGCTTTAACCCTTTACCTCACAACAAAATGTTTGATTGATCCAAACTGATAGAATTTGATGACCACATTTTCATAGTGAGTCAAATGACGCAATTTTCCTTTGATAGGGCAGAAAACTTTGTGGGCAAAGGAGAAAATGCTGGTTAACAGCATTTTCTCCTTTTCCAACAATGTTTACAAAATGACTCTTCCTCAAGATTGTTTAGAGTTGTCATTGTGTGGTAAAGAGTTAAACCTCCATTTGCCAGAGCATGGCCCATGTATGTTGAAGACTTTTGCTGATTATATTATTCAGTTAACCCTAAGGCAGATTACAAAATATTTAGACTTGTCCGAATTGAAAGAATTTACAGACATGCAAATCAAATGTGGCACAAACAAAAGGGCTTGCTTTTGAAAGGATAGATGTTGTAGTTGGAAAATGTGAAAATGCTGATCTTTAAAAGCCATCTAAGGGCAGTTCAAACTCGAGACAGTTTGGTAAAGGCTTGAGTTAACCCTTTACCACACATTCCCAAGTTTTAACGACCCTGAAGAAGAAGCCCTGTAAAAACCTTGCGGGAAAAGGAGAAAATGCTGGTAAGCAGCATTTTATCCTTTACCCAGAAGGTTTTCTACACTTTTTTCTACACTTCAACCCATTACCACACAATCCCTACTTTTGACGCCCCTGAGAAAGAAGCCTTTTGAAGACATTGTGGGAAAAGGAGAAAATGCTGGTAACCAGCATTTTTCTCCTATTCCCACATTGTTTTCTACCATTCACAGAACATATTTTAAATTTTCAGTCACTTTTAGTTTGTCGTCTGCAAATTCCTTCGATTTGGACCAATCTAAAATATTGTTGTTTGGTAATGGGTTAATTAAGAAATAATCTTCTTTCTATCATGGTATATCGTTCAATAAACCACAGTTGTGAGTTATGAGGCACAATAAATAATCCACGAGGGCGATAGCCCGAGTGGGTTGTTCATTGCACCTCATAACTCACAACATGGTTTATTGAACGATATACCACAATAGAAAGAAGATTATTTTGATTCTAACTTGGCCAATTCTTAATGAAAGGAAAACAAGTTCAAACTAAGAGTAAAAATGCGGATGAAGATTATGTTCCATTGAGTAACTCACTCATTGAATGACGTCACTCTACATGGATTGTCGCAGTTTTTACCACGTTCTCCTTGCACTGTGTTTATAGAGCCAAAGTCGCATGTCATGTTAGAATAGGCATTAACCATCATTGTTTGCTAAATTTGATATATTGTATGCAAATGCTCCCAGTCTGAATTAATCCAAAATTCTGTTATTTGGTAAGAGATAATAAACATTCATATTTAGCATTTGTGACCCATCACGCAAATAGGGACCATCTGGGAATTTTGTACATCAATTAGATGAAAACACATCAACAACAGTTCCGGTCAATTTTAATTAATAATTCAAAAATGATTGTATAACAAAGTACAGTGACCACTTCTCATACAAAAAATGTCATGAGAGCGAAAAGTGTCCACCCTGATCAGCCTGCGCAATTCACGCAGTCTGACCAGGGTTAACACTTTTCACAGTTCTCAGAAGGTCCCTTTTTGCGTGATGGGTCACATTTTTATTGTTTTTTTAATTGATTCGAAGGATAGCTCTATGTAGCAGTTTATTTTTATTTTTGTCTCATCTCTTTCCTCATCAATACTTCAGTTACAGTTTCTCCTTCACTTCAAAAGGGTGTTGTTGAACCAGTAATGGCTACTGAAAAAAGCAAATGCTTCTTTTGTTTATTCTCAGATGGAGTTTGTTGGTACTATGGGTGGAGAGCTAAGAAACATTGAGACAGAGTCAGAAGAAGAGAGTGAAGAAGAAGAACATGAAATAAAGACATATGAGTAAGTTTGATTTATAGTCTATTAAATTTGAAAAAAAAACAACATGAAATTAATGTCCTAACTCTCTATGATGTTTTCTTGCAAAATCTTTGAAAATATTTTCCGATGTCTTTGATATAACTCTTTACCAAACTAATTGAAAGCATTTGCAGACGACAATTCAAGTGTGGCTCAAATGGCAGGATTTGTCTTTGATAGGGTAGAAAATATTATGGGAAAAAGGAGAAAATGCTGGTAACCAGCATTTTCTCCTTTTCCCACAATGTTTTCAGAAGGCCTCTTCCTATGGGTCTTAAAAACAAGGGATTGTTTGGTAAAGAGTTATCTCAAGATATGAAACTTTGGCTACTTGTGGCATATACTGAGGTAGGCTAGTAATGAACCCTTTCCCATATAACAAATGTTATGTTTTTTTCACAATTCAAACATTCAAGGGCAAGTTTACCAAGAAAACGACCTAAAATGCAGCCTGAGGAGCTTGCAGAAGTTGTGTTCCTGTGGAGGGGTGCTGTGACCTTGAGGTCACATGAACCAAATTTGGCCATAATTCAATATTTGCAAATGAAAATTTTTGAATTGGTACAAATGCAATTAAACTCTTTTCTCCTTTTCCCACGTTTTCAAAAACCGTCTTCCCAAGGGTTACAAAGATTAAAGGAGGACCTACAACAGATAAAAATACAGGTAACATGACCACTTTTATAATATCCTATATGTAAATATCTTTTATCTGTTGAATATCCTATACTATGCAGATATCTTTTATCTGTTGAATATCCTATATGTAGATATCTTTCATCTGTAGGACAAAGAAAAGCTCCAGAGGAATGTTCTCCATGTTCAAAAACCTGGTGGGCTCTAAAATGTTGTCGGAGGATGACCTAAGACCTGTGCTTGACCAGATGAAAGAACATCTTATTGGTAATTTAGCTAAGATTCCTCATGTTTTTTTATTTGTTTTTATCCAAGGTAGATTACTGTTTTGTTTGTATTATGTATGTCACAACCCTTTACCACACAGTGAAGAATTTTAACGCCCCTGAAGAAGAAGCCTTTTGAAAACTTTGTGGGAAAAGAAGAAAATGCTGGTAACCAGCATTTTCTCCTTTTCCCACAACGTTTTCTACGCTTCACATATTGAATTTCAATTTCTGATTCACATTTATTTATTTATTATCTACAAATGCTTTGAATTCGGACTCGTCCAAAATTTTACTGGTTGTTAAAGAGTTGCAGCCTAAATGGTCCCAGGGTAAGGCTTATGTAATTGAAAATAAGTTATTTTTATTACTTTCATAAAAATTGCACAGGATCTACAAACTTTCGGTGGTTTAATTGTTACGAATGGTATGAACCATGCTGTGTGAAAAGGGGTTTAATGGAACTCCTTGATCCATGGTACCAAGCAAGCCATCACAACATAATTATAGGTCCATGATATCTGATTTTTCCAGCAACCAGCCCAGCTCGAGCGGCTCAGTGGTGAGCGTGTCAGACTCATGACCTGGTGGTTGTGAGTTTGATACCTGGTTGAGGCGAACTTTCTTTCTGGAATATTTTCGCCTCTCACCTCTGCTGAAGCATGTGAGAAAAGTAGTCGGTGGCTTTGGAAAGAAAGTTGTGTTCGTACTGGTGTGAGAAAGGCAGGAAACACATGTGCGTCACCGACTGCCATGATACGACCTTAGCTGTTAAAGTGGCGTTAAACCCCAACACAACCAACCAACAACATTTACAACAACAAAATTTATCATAGCCCTTTGACATACTCCACTAAACCCTATGTTATTGTGTACTCATTAGACGAGACGATTCAAATGAGTACCCACAGCATAGGGATTTGAGGGGAAATAATGGATTTAGAAAACCATCAATCCCTCTTATCTGAAGCTCAGGTCATTCAATGCATGTTTTGCTTTCTCTTTACAGCCAAGAATGTTGCTGCAGACATATCTGAGAAGTTATGTGATTCTGTTGGAGCTAAACTTAATGGAAAAGTTCTGGGAACTTTCAGTAGTAAGTAATTTTAGCTTTAGGGGCATTTCTCCCCTTATCTGACAATCCATAAATATAGCAATCCTGATGAAGAAGCCTTTTGAAAACATTGTGGTTAAAAGAGGAAAATGGTTGTATTCTGAATTTTCTCTTTTTATATGTCTGAAGGGTTGTATTATGTTATGGCCCTGGTTTTCCCTCCTTCTCTCTGTACATCTGTCTGTATGTTTGTCTGTTGGCAATTTTTTGGCGCTGCTGCTCCTATAGTTTTCATTGGAATAAGTTCAAACTTACCACAATGAATCTCTATGATGTATAGTTGCGCGTGTGACTTTTAAAAACTTTGATACTGCAGTCGTTCTAGATTTTAAGCCATTTCATTGGCAAGCCCCTTCAGGTGTATATGTGCCAAACCCTGAAAGGTCTTCTTCCATAATGTTTCCCATCCTATCAAAGACAGATTTTACCTTCTGGTGAGTAGTTAAATTGTTGTCTGCAAAGGCTTTCAGTTCGGACCAGTCTAAAAGTTTGTCCTTTGGTAAAGAGTTAACTTTATATCAGAGAATAGAACGTCACAATTGGCCATGTGCAATTTTCATGATTTGTTGCTGAATTATCTCCCCTTGAACTTTTTTCAACTCTCACATTTGTACTAAACCATTCTGCTTTCTGTGACAAAGACCTGTTTTTTGACAAGAAGCTAGGGAGGGGTTGGGTATGATACAGTTTATTGATAACTCTCGTTTAATTTGGTTTTGATCAGGTATATCAAGCACAGTCAAGTCCACCCTGCAGGAGTCCTGTGTTCAGATACTGTCCCCGAAACGTCGAGTAGACATTCTACGTGATGCCATGGAATGTAAACAACAGAACAGACCGTACTGCATCACATTCTGTGGAGTGAACGGAGTCGGCAAAAGTACAAACTTGGCAAAGGTTGGCATATATAGAGAATTGATTTTAGTTCAATTATGTAGAGTCTTTTTACCATTGGTTTAACTCTACCACACGATACCGACTTTTAACGACCCCTAAAAAGAAACCTTTTAAAAACATTGTAGGAAAAGGCTTTCTACCCTGTTGGAAACAAGATTCAATTTTTGAGTTATGTTTAATTTGTCGCCTGCAAGTGTTTTCAATTTTGACAAGTCTAAAATTTTGTCGATTGGTAACAAGTTAATTTGTTTAACTCTTTACTGCACAATGAAATTGTTGACTGGACCAAACTAAATGCATTGAAAAGCAATTATTTATATGTAGCTCATATGATGATTTCTGTCTTTGATAGGGTAGAAAACATTGTGGGAAAAGGAGAAAATGCTTGTTAGCAGCATTTTCTCCTCTTCCCACAGTGTTTTCAAAAGTCTTCTTTCCCAGAGTTGTGAAATCCAGGGATTATCTGGTAACGGGTTAGCTCTACCACACAATTCCAACTTTGAACGACCTTGAGAAAAAAGCCTGTAGGAAACATTATTGGAATAGGAGAAAATGCTGGAAACCAGCATTTTCTCCTTTTCCCACAACATTTTCTAGCCTATTAAAGTCAGAAATCATTAAAATAACAAGATTTTATTTGTTGTCTGTAGGTGCTTTGAATTTGGTCCAGTCCAAAAATTTGTTGTATTGTAAATGTTGATTGCAACATGAAACATCAGTCCATTGATCTGTTAGTTAGTACTTACACAATACAATGGTTTAAGATAAGGATATTCATATGAATAAAGTCCATAACAAAGAAAGAAATGAACAAATGCATACCTGAAATACAAATGGCATCTGGCAGGATTTGAACCCATTGCAGACGAGATCCTCGTTTTTCGAAGTCTAAAAGATCAATACCATAACCACTGAGCCAAAGAGATAGCTCCCCAACGCAGTGGTCAGGTATTGTTGCATTTAAATCGGGACGAAGCTATGCAGAAAGAGTGGTCTCCTGTACCCCCCCCCCCCCTTTATAGTCATCATTATTGATGACTTAAAGCCTTATTAGGCAGAAAGTCTGTTTTTGGACAACAAATGGGGTTAATGTCTCAATGGCCAATCCAGAGAGAGCCCCCATCTTATCGACAAAGTCTGTAACAAAGAAATGAACAAATGCACAGCTGAAATACAAACCGCATCTAACAGGATTCAAACCCATAGCGGACAAGATCCTTGTTTTTCGAGGTTTAAAAGACCAATCCAATAACCAATGAGCCAAAGAGATATCTCCCCAATGCAGTGGTCGGGTATTTTGTAAGGCTATTTGCCCATAGGTTTGAATCCTGCCAGATGCGGTTTGTATTTCAGCCATGCATATAGAATATTGAGATTTTTCTTTGAAAGGGTTTAAAACATTGTGGCAAGTAGGAAGAAATAATGGGTTCCTGCATCATATTCGTATGCTCTCTTTTTTTTTCAAAAGGCTTTTTTTAGAGATAATCCTAACATTGTATATTTTACATTTTTGCTCAGATCTGCTTCTGGCTCATTGAGAATGGATTCAGTGTTCTGATCGCTGCTTGTGATACATTCCGTGCCGGCGCTGTTGAACAGTTACGTACACATACAAGGAAGCTTAATGCACTCCACCCACCAAGCAAGCACAATGGAAGCCAGATGGTTCAACTATATGAAAAAGGTTATGGGAAAGATGCTGCTGGAATTGCCATGGAGGCAATCAATTTTGGTGAGTTTTGTTTAAATCTTTACACACACAATCCAGGCTTTTAACGACCCTGTGAAAACATTGTGGGAAAGGAGAAAATGCTGGTTCATCTATATAAGAAAGGCTATGGGAAAGATGCTGCTTGAATTGCCATGGAGGCAATTGATTTTGTTGAGTTTTGTTTCAACCTTTACACATATAATCCAGGCTTTTAATGATCCTGTGGAAACATTGTGGGATAAGGAGAAAATGCTGGTTCATCTATATGAGAAAGGCTATGGGAAAGATGCTATTGGAATTGCCATGAAGGCAATAAATTTTGGTGAGTTTTGTTTAAACCTTTACACACACAATCCAGGCTTTTAATGACCGTGTGAAAACATTGTGGGAAAAGGAGAAAATGCTGGTTCATCTACTAGTGAGAAAGGCTATGGGAAAGATGCTGTTGGAATTGCCATGGAGGCAATAAATTTTTGTGAGTTTTGTTTGAACCTTTACACATACAATCCAGGCTTTTAATGACCCTGTGAAAAAATTGTGAGATGAGGTGAAAATGCTGGTTCATTTATATGAGAGAGGCTATAGGAAAGGTGCTGTTGGAATTACCATGGAGGCAATCATTAACAAGCATTTTCTCCTTTTCTCACAGTGTTTTCCAAAGGCTTCTTCCTCAGGGTCGTTAAAAGTCGTCATTGTGTGGTAAACACACAGTCCAGACTTTTAATGATTTTGTTAGAGATAGCTTTAGAAAACATTGTGGGAAAAGGAGAAAATGCTGATTCAACTATATGAGAAAGGCTAATTTCTACTTTGTCCATGGACAAGTAAATTACAAAAGTCCATTCATCTAGGTTGATTAATATAACTTTAGAGACATTGTTTCAAAAAGAATGTAAATAAACCGGTTATAACTACATGTGGTTTTTTTTTTGCAGCCCGTGACTGCCGTATCAATGTTGTGCTTATTGATACAGCTGGAAGGATGCAGGACAATGAGCCTCTTATGAGGGCATTAGCTAAGGTGAGAAATAAGTCATATTGATTAATTGACTGATGTACGGTGTTTAACACTGTTTTCGACATTCTTTCAGATATAATGCAGTGGCCAGCACACCTATCCATGCTTTCCTGGAGATTCTTTTACCAGTACTTTGCACAATTTTCTTTCCAAGCCACTGGCTGCTTTCCCACATGATTAGCATCTAAACAATTGTCAGCGGTTCAAGAGGAATGAATCCTGTCGCAGTGACTTTCATCAATCCTAGAAAATTAATTCGCCAAGCCAGGGGTCATAGCCAGGGATTGAATCCTGGACCTTGTGTTCTCAAGTCCTGCACGCTGTCGGGTCTCGGCAGACAAGTCATAGATCAGTATAACAATTTAACTCCATATATATTCATATTTTCATGACCCCCAAATGATCCTGTCAATGTATATGCATGTAAATGTTCTTTTTTTTTATTGTGTGTTTTCTTTTTCAATTTGCAGAAAGAAATTAGATATCACAATATTTTCTATTTTTAAGCTAATTAAAGTGAACCAGCCGGATCTGGTTTTGTTTGTTGGCGAGGCTCTGGTTGGAAATGAAGCTGTAGATCAGCTGACTAAATTCAACCAATCACTGGCAGATCACTCCAACATGGATAACCCACGGCTCATTGACGGTATCATACTGACAAAATTTGATGCAATAGATGACAAGGTGAGTCACAGATATATAGGATCTGACATGAGTGGACTTTTGAGATAAGATTTTATTAAACGAGTCAAGAGAAATGTTATTTAGCGAGCCTTTGGCAAGCTTAATAACATTTTCCGTAACAAGTTTAGTAAAATATATCAAAAGCCCACAAAAGTCAGACTATTTTTATCACATAACGATATTTAATAAAATATAGATCAGATGATGTAAGAACATTCATGAATACACCCACGGTATTTTCCACGAGACCCATTCACTTGTATGAAATGCGTAGAGAATGACGTCAAAAACGACGTCACACAAATGTGATATCAAACATGTATAAGATAAAAAAATTTGTAATGGGTATATTACACTGAAAACAAGAGTGGATATGTGATAAACGCTTATTCTTAAACCTTTACTGCACGATGCAGACTTAACGACCCTGAAAAAGGAGTCTTTTGAAAACATTGTGGAAAAAGGAGAAAATGCTGGTAACCAGCATTTTCTCCTTTTCCCACAATGTTTTCTATCCTTCCCAAAACAAATTTCATTTTTTGAGTCACATTATTTTGTCATCTGCAAATGCTTTCGATTAGGAAAAGTCTAAAATTTTGTTGTTTGGTAAAGAGTTAAGGGCCATTAAAACTTTGGATTGTTTGGTAAAGAGTTAATAATTCCATTTTCAAGGGGAACCCATTCTTAGATTTATTGTATTTAAATAATTTTTGTTCATTTTCTGCATTGATAGGTTGGTGCTGCTATTTCGATGACTTATACAACTGGACAACCGATTGTGTTCGTAGGAACGGGACAAACCTACACTGACCTGAGGAACCTGAATGCCAAATCTGTTGTCAGTGCTCTTTTGAAATAGAAACATCTGTTCTAATTGGAATTGTAAGTTACTCATAAGTGGTTGTTTCAAAATTAGTTTTTTTTACAATTCCACCAATGAGGCTTTAACCTATTACCACACAATCCCTACTTTAGACAACCCTGAGAAAGAAGCCTTTAGAAAACATTGTTGGAAAAGGAGAAAATGCTGGTAACCAGCATTTTCTCCTTTTTCCCACAGTATTTTCTACCCTTCCCAATACTAATTTCAATTTTCAAATCACATTCTCATTTTATTTTGTTTTCTGCAAATGTTTTTGATTTGGACAAACCTAAAATTTTGTTGTTAGGTAATGAGTTAAATGTAAATGCTGTAATTTAAGCCACATTGCAATTTTTCATCTCCAAATGCTTTCAAAATGTACAAGTCTAAAATGTTTTCATCTTATAAAGAATTAAGACTTTTAATAAGGGTTAAATATCCGGTTCTCACTTAAATTCATTTGACCATTTCACATTGCTTCATATTTGTTGAGTTTCCGTTGACATCTCTCTGTCAAATATAGTCTCTTGTATTGTGTATATTATTGCTTAATTGATTGTTTTGTATGTTTATGATATTAAACTGTAAATTCAGGAGATGGGAATTTTTTAAAGTTGTAATTTATTGCTCTGTTTTGATTCTACACTAGTCACAAATTAAAGTATTGTGTGGAATATTGTTATATTTGAAAGCATTGTCTGTTTCACCTCACATTTTCTTCAGTTGTTTTTGAAATGTTAATTGTACACTTCTATCTTGTTGTCCCAAGCATTGTTAGAGCCGATCAAGTTAGGCCGAGGCATATTGTTTGCACGGCTGTTTTGGGAAAAAATTATGTAGGAATTTTTATGGCCGAGCTGGGCCTGTCCTTGCCAGATATTTAACTCTTTACCAAACATCAAAATTTTAGACTTGTACAGATTGAAAGCACTTGAAGATGACAAAATAAATGTAACTCAAAAATTGAAATTTGTGTCTAGCAGGGTAGAAAACATTGTGGGAAAAGGAGAAAATGGTGGTTACCAGCATTTTCTCCTTTTCCCACCATGTTTTAAAAAGGCTTCCATCTCAGGGTCGTGATAAACATAGATTGTTTGGGAAAGGGTTAACTCCTCACTACAAGAAAAAAATTCTAACTAAAATTGAACAGACATTTGCAGAGTCTGTAAGAGTGTTATTTCTTCTAATTAAACACTCATTGTTTTTTTTTTCATTTGGCCCATAATTATGAATTTTCATTTTATGTGATATCTTGAGTATTTATTAACTGAACTTTGTTTTAGAATAAAGTGAGAGTATTAGGAAATATGTTCATTGTAGATTTTGTACATAGTTGTATTTGTTTTTTGTATTCCTTTCCAAGTGAATAATTATGTTGATGATGGTAATTGTCTTGTTAAACCTTCTATCAAATACTGTAACCCAGAGTTTTAACCCTTTACCACATTACAAAATGTTGGCCTCATCCAAATTAAAAGCACTTGCATACAACCATTTCAGTGTGGTTCAAATGGTGCAACCTGTCTTTCATAGGGTAAAACATATTGTGGAAAAAGGAGAAAATGCTGGTTAACAGCATTTTCTCCTTTTCCCACATTTTCGCCTCTCACCTCTGCTGAAGCATGTGAGAAAAGTAGTTGGTGGCTTTGGAAAGAAAAATGTGTTAGTACTGGTATGAGAAAGCCAGGAAACTTATGTGTCACCGACCGCCATGATATGATCTTAGCTGTTAAAGTGGTGTTAAACCCCCAATACAAACAACCAACAAACCAATCCTTTTCTCACAATGTTTTTAAAAGGCCTCTTCTACAGGGTCGTGGAAACCCGCACTTGTTTGGTAAAGGGTTAACTACCTTGAGAAAGAAGACTTGAAAATGTGAGAAAATGCTTTTAACTAGCATTTGCTCCTTTTCCCACAATGTTGTTGACCCTTTCAAAGATAAATACAATTTCATGTCATTATTTAGTTTGTGGTCTGCAAAAGCTAAAAGCTTTCAATTTGTACAAGTTTAGTACGTTTTCTTTTGGTAAGTTATTAACCTTGATTGAAACACACATAGATCCCACATAGTGTAGAATTGATAAATGTCTCTCTTAACTCTTTACCAAACGACAAAATAGACTGGTCCAAATTGAAAGCAATTGCAGACGACAAAATAAAAGTAACTCAAAATTTGGAACTTGTTTCCAGCAGGGTAGAAAACATTGTGGGGAAAGGAGAAAATGCTGGTTACCAGCATTTTCTTCTTTACCCACAATGTTTTCTACTCCTCTCAAGTCAAGTGTCAATTTTTGAGTCATGCTTATTATGTAGTCTGTAAATGCTTTCAATTTGGACAAGTCTAAAATGTTGTCCTTTGGTGAAGAGATATGTATAAGATCATGTGATAAAAGGTTAACAGCTTTGAAAAATATTGAGGGTAAAGAGGTACATGTATTGTTTTGAATAAACTCTTTTTCTGTTTCCCACAGTGTTATCATGCACCACCAGAAGGGATCTTTTCCTATCTTTCAATAACTTTTGTGTAACTTGTAATAGTTTTTGGTTCTTTCTACAGCAAAAAGTTAACACTTTACCAAGCAATCTTGTGATTTTCACAACCCTGCTAAAGAAGGCCTTTGAAAAGATTGTGGGTGAAAGAGAAAATGCTGCCAGCATTTTACGTTGCCAGCATTTTCTCCTTTTCCTGCAATGTTTTTGATAATTTTTAATAATTTCAAAGGCAGAGATTATCTTCACACTGACCTTGCAAATACTTTCAATTACCACAAAAAGATTAGACCTGTCCAAATTAAAAGCATTTGCAGATGACTATTTTGATGTGGCTCATTGATGTGAGTTTTTTTGATAGGGTAAAAAACATAATGGGAAAAGGAGATAACGGTGGTTATCTGCATTTTCTCCTTTTTCCACAATGTTTTGAATGGCTGCTTCATTAGGGTCATTAAAATTCAGCATAGTGTGGTAAAGGGTTAAGATTTTGTTGTTTGGTAAAGCATTTGACAGTATCTGCATACCGGGTATATAATGTACTTGTAGTACATAATTGGTTTAAAAAAAAGTATAAAATTGTTATTTGATAAACTCATATTGTTGTTTACATCTCAAGTGCATTTTTAATTAAAAACATTGAAATTAAGTTGTGTAAGTGTTTCTTATTAGTTTGTTGTTTTACTCTTTACCACACAAAAAAATTCTAAACTGGTCCAAATTCAAAGCATTTGCAGACAAAACAAACTGTCGCTGAAACGACTGGATTTTTTTCTGAAAGGGTTAGAAAACATTGTTGGAAAAGGAGAAAATGCTGGTTGCCAGCATTTTCTCCTTTTCCCACGTTTTCCAAGGTCCTATTTACAAGGGTTGTTAAAATGTGGGATTGTGTCGCTAAGGGTTAACCCTATACCAAAGTTGACACTTGGAAATTGTGTCTTGCAAATCTTCAATATGTGGTTAGTATTTGTGTGAAGTTTCAATACAATTGAAGGAAAACTAGGAGTTTGCGACACAAAATTACTATTATTTTGTACACAGACGGATGGTCGGACACACCGACAGACAGACTGTTTCCAAGACTGTTTCCAAAGTCAAAGCATTTGCAGATGAAAAAATTAGACGAGGCATTACTGGTGGGCTATGACTATGAAATACATGTAGTAGAAAACAAAGTGGGAAAAGGAGAAAATGCTGGTTACCAGCATTTTCTCCTTTTCCTACATCGTTTTCAAAAGTGTAAGGGCTTTTAAAAGTCAGGACTGTGTGATAAAAGGATTACTGATTGAATGAATGGTGTTTTATTCAACTTTCAACATTATTTCAGTCTTACCACAGCTATTGCTCGTGTATTTCCTGTGTTCCATCAAAACCAGGCTAGGGCTCTGAAGTGTCAGTAGTATAGGACTTGGGGATTCTGGGCCAATACCAAAATGGTCACCCCCAACCACCTAAAATCATATGCCCTAAAAAATTTAACCAGATAGGACATGGTTCCCCCCAACCTGCTAACTCGTTTTTGGTGTTGTGCCTGAGTTTGTGGTTAATGAGCCATGTGGTTGGGCGCACGGTTGGTGTTTTGTCTGGTTGGGAGCGTGGTTAATGTTTCTATCTGGTTGGGTGTGTGGTTAATGTTTCTATCTGGGTGGGTGTGTGGTTAATGTTTCTAACTGGTTGAGAGCGTGGTTGGCGCACTGTCTGGTTGGGAGCGTGATTAATGTTTTTATCTAGTTGGGTGCGTGCTTAAAGTTTCTATCTGGTTGGGTGTGTGGTTAATGTTTCTATCTGGTTGGGCGTGTGGTCAACGCGTCATGTGGTTGAGTCAAAAAGGGACCAGCCTATTTAGCCATTAAGGGAGTAAATGAATCAGCTAAATCGCACATAGGTATATGACGTATAGCTATACGTGCTAAAACGTTTTAATGGTTTAATGCCAGCTATATACTACATAATCAGTAAAGAAATTTATGAAAAAAAATATGGAGATAGAACCTTTCCTTCAACGAAATCGGCTAAATCGCACATAGGTATATGACGTATAGCTATACGTGCTAAAACGTTTTAATGGTTTAATGCCAGCTATATACTACATAATCAGTAAAGAAATTTATGAAAAAAAATATGGAGATAGAGCCTTTCCTTCAACGAAATCGGCTAAATCGCACATAGGTATATGACGTATAGCTATACGTGCTAAAACGTTTTAATGGTTTAATGCCAGCTATATACTACATAATCAGTAAAGAAATTTATGAAAAAAAAATATGGAGATAGAACCTTTCCTTCAACGAAATCGGCTAAATCGCACATAGGTATATGACGTATAGCTATACGTGCTAAAACGTTTTAATGGTTTAATGCCGGCTATATACTACATAATCAGTAAAGAAATTTATGAAAAATATGGAGATAAAACCTTTCCTTCAACGAAATCGGCTAAATCGCACATAGGTATATGACGTATAGCTATACGTGCTAAAACGTTTTAATGGTTTAATACCGGCTATATACTACATAGGTGTCTGATGCGCAGAAAAAAAAAGTCACAATCAAACGAAAAATATAACTACCCCTTATATTGGAAATGTTTTGTGTTTAAATATAATTTTTTATACCATGTTTAAGAAAAATTATATTTTACTCTATCTTATAATGGCCTAAAGCCAACGTATGTATACCATCCTCCAATATATGCCTTTTATCATCATTTGCGCTTAAAGCTATTTTGTTTATCTCCTCTGTGTAAACTTCATGCCTATGACTCCTTAACGTATTCATCTTCCTATGGTGTTTCCTTCTTGTAAACAAACAATTTTTATAATCCGCATGGCTAATACTTTTATTGACAACATATTTCTTAACCCCTTTGCATTTCTTAGTTTCCTCTCCATCAAACATTTTATAAGAATACAGTTTAGACCTAAGCCCCACAAACTCCTCTATAATTTCTCCACCAACCTCATCTTTAAACACTCCAAGTACTTTCTTATTACAATCATTTGGTATACCAGATGGATGATTTTTAGGGAAATTACTTGTATCGAATTTATCTTTTACATGCGAAGATATGTCTTTGTAAAAATCTTCTGTATCAACCTCATACATTAAGCTGTCGGTATCAGTAAATAGGAGTTTAGCCTTGTCTTTAAAAAGTGGTAAAATGAAATTGTAGTGAAAATCAAACATTAAAATTTTACTTAAATCTAAAATACACATTCCTAAATATACTGGTTTATTAAAAAATAACCTCGTCTTTTTCATATGCATGGCGACCAGTTCCTCACAAAAAATATTACAATGAGTGAAGTTAGGTTTGGTGGCCAATTTTTCCGCTTTTACCTTATTATTGACTAACCTAATGTCAACTCGATTTCTAATGTTTTCCATGGTCTTACCAAATACTGAATTATTCATTAACTTGAAAAAATCCTTTTCAAACTCGTTATTTGCTTTCGTTCTTAATTTGGTATTGAGATCAATATAAGATTTAAGCCAATCACTTTCCTCAAATTTAATACCTCTATGAATTTTTTGTATTTTCAATCCTAAGCTTTCATACAGCTTAAGATTTTCATAATGAATCACATACTTTTCTTTATCCCATAAGTTTGGAATTAGCTTATTAACTTTATTTACTTTAATACTCTCAGGGGCTAGGGGATAGTCGCTATGTAAGTCATGTAATCCTTTAGGATATTCTAAGTCGACTTCCAAAATACAGGGAATACTTTTCCATTTATTTAACTCTTCCTGTTCCATCCATTTAAAACCATGTGTAGGAAGAGGTTTACTCATTCCCCACCCATACAAATTATTCGCATCTAAATAAGTTATGTATTTCGTAGGTTCGCTAGCATCATATTTGTTACCCATATACTTATTATTTGCTTTTGCATACCTATGGCAAATTGTTGATATTCCCCCCCTAATACCCTTTTCTATCATAAGCAACATATCAGGGTCGGACAGTAATTCTAACTTTACATTAGTAAATTTTAATGCAGCATCCCAAGCTAAACCTGGCGCAGTAAAGTAATGAGCAGGATCTAGTTTGTAATGCCTACAACAAATGTTTCTAAAGTTTTCGAAAACGTCGGCTAAAAGTAAAACATCAATTTCATTATATAAATTATGATAATCTTTAAAAGTTTTCATCTTAAACGTTTTCCAAACTTTTTGTGCATGCGCATAATCTTCATCACTGATACCTTCACCAGTTAGCCTAGAATAAAACGCCTCTTTAGGTGGTAGTTTTGTTTCTTTTAACCTTTCTGATGAATCCATATATTCGTAAGGATATATACCTTTTCTAGTTACTAGATTAAGTTTGTCACCTGTGTAATACCTTCTAACATTGACAAAATCATCTTTATCTAGGTTATTAGCTAGCTTATTTAAACTTGAAGACATAAACTTAAAACTGTCTATAAATCTTATCTGGTGGTGTATAGGTTTAGTTTCTTCTTTCTTAGTTTCTTCTTTCTTAGTATAACTCCCATCCCACATTTTTTTGACGAAGCTAATATACTTTTCTTCACTGTTAGGAATGCAATAAATATCCCCCTCACTACAAGCGAGATTTTTTATGAATAAGTGGCTATCATAACCACTAAGGTTATGAAACACCACAGGTGTAAAATTAGGTTTTTTATACAAGAAATTGCATTTTTTATGAGCAGCTCCCCGATACAAACCGGTAAAATGGCAATGGTCTCTAACCTTATAATTTTCATCATCATTAGCAAATTCCCCATCACATATCCAACATTTAGTTTCTTTATCAAAGCTCTCTATTTCTCTTTCTCCAAATATCATTTTCTTCATTGGCACGCTAGTAATTTCTCTAATATCCTTTTCTAACATTTTCACAAATTTCTGCGCTGCATCCTTTCCGGTATAACTTACTAATTTTGGTTTATATACATCATCATCAAAGCATTTAATATAATAACAAAAGCCAGATGGTTCATGTTTTTGGTATTGTTTAGTATAACTACTTTCAGGGTTTGGTTCGCATGAATGCAGTGGTTTAAGATAAGTCTCAAAGTCAGCGTAGACGATAAAAGGAACCTTTTGTGACCTGTGGTATTTTATAAACTCTAGAGTTTTTCCCTTTTCTGGTAATTCTATTTTAACGTAATCATGTTTTTTACAGTACTGTATATGATTTTCCAACGCTTCTTTAGACCAAAAAGAATTGAAACACCTTAAGCAGACGTGAATCTTTTCCTTATGCTTTGATACTTGAGAAGACAATAAACGACTAATGCTTTTTACTAGGCAGTAATGTTTTACTCCGTTTTCCTCCAACAAAAGAAGAACTATACTATTATCCCTTTCACAAAATTTACTTATTCTAAGGGGGTAGGAGCTTTTTCTATCATAACCAACTACATTAATAGATAGGGTGGGGTTTTGTTTCTCAAACGTGTCAATATCCTTTAAAGAAACAGGATATTCTATATTATTCATAACCAAGGTGTTTTCTTTTTTTATTAAATCACAATCAATTCTTTCTGGGTGACTATTTGTAGGATTTAATGCCCTTAAAACACACCACAAAAAGCATTTATTATCATCATTTTTCAAATTAATGATAGCTTTTCTATCAGCTAATTCTTTAGGTAGTGGAAAATACGTTTCTCCCCTCATAGGGTTAAAATTTACAGTATATAATTCTAACCATTCTACTCTATAAAACCTCCATTTTGTATCCATCATAATCTTCGAAGTCATTTGCTCTAAAATTCGGCCCGCCATATTATTATATATTTCATTTAAATCGGATCCTACTAAATTAATTATAGGCTTATTAGAATGAAACTGATATAGTCTAAATTGTTTTGTTATAATGTGTTGAATCTTAATTTCAAGACGTAACTTTACCTTAGTTCCCCGATTTTGACTTAATAACCCAATCACTATTGAACGTACCCGCTCAAAAAAGCCTTCTGGAGTATATCCATCTTTACCTTCAATCGTATATTGATTCGTAAATTCTCTTAAAGCAGATCTTGTTTTAACAGGCTTAAACCAATCATCTTCCTCCTGCTTTTTGTATAATTTATTAATTTTTATTTTTAGTGCATCAAATTGGGGCGAAATAGCCTTTGGAATTTCTTTAGCCTCATCTAACCATTTTAATAAACTTTCGATTGAAGGATAAGGAGGAGAAGTGGGTGTTGCGGGTGTAGTGGGCGCTGGGGATGTTGCGGGTGTAGCTGGTGTCGGGGTTAGAATATTCCCCGGTATATTTTCTTCAATATCTCTATCCAATATTGAAGTTCTTGGGCTACTCAAGAGTTCAATGAGCTGGGCTCTTCTGAGGTCTGAATAGCGTCTAAGACCGCGTTCCTTTGCCAACCTTTTTAGGTTTGGTGTCGTTATTCCTCTGAACTCCATATTCACAATATTCCTCGGCCCTGGATTATTCAAGAGTTCAATTAATTGATCTCTTCTGAGCCCTGAATAGCCTCTAAGGCCGCGTTCCTTTGCCAACCTTCTTAGGTTTGGTGCCGTTATTCCTCTGAACTCCCTATTCACAATATTCCTCGGCCCTGGATTATTCAGGAGTCCAATTAATTGATCTCTTCTGAGGCCTGAATAGCCTCTAAGATCTCGTTCTTTAGCTAACCTTTTTAGGCCTGGCACTGTAAAATTTTCAAAGCGATTACTCATCTTTTTTTTATTATATAAAAAAAAAATTTCTTAAGTCAAAATTTTTTTATTATGTCTTTTTTTAAGTCATAATAAAAAATTAAAGAATGTTAATTCTATATTTATTTTTCCAAACCCTTCCATTCCAATTTAAAATAGTTTGAGGACAATGGTCTAAAAATTTACCCGCCTTATAAATCGATGAAAAAGTTTTTATTTCCCCGGTGTTAACATCTTTTAAAGTAACTTTTCTTGGATTTTTTCTAATAGCTCGTAATCTGTCAAACTTAGGGTCTTCTTTTTTTTCTGTTTTAGGTTCTTCCTCTGGTAGTAAGCCGTGTTCATTTGCCAACTTTACTAACCGCTTTTTATCCCAGTAAGAGTAAATTTTTATATTATTTTTTTTAAGAATTTCTTTTAAATCAGAAAGCTTTATCATCTTTTTTATATAAAGAAAAAAAATACTTAACTTAAAACACTACACTCATCTTATTTCCATCAGACTGAAAGTTAATTAACCTATCACTAATAATAACAGCATATGCTTCTGTGTTTGCATCCACATTAGCATGAAAAAACGCTTTGATTTGAATATCAGTAACGGAAAATTTTAGCCTTTCACTTTGCTTAGAAACATCAAACAAAAACAATGGATAAATAGTTTTGTAATCTGATGGGGAAATGTTAGGGTTTGATACTAACTCATCCATGTTAAAAAACTTAGACCTAAATAATGCGGCATCGCCATAAGCTCTACTAAATTGCTGTCTTGTAAATGAAAGATTGTAGTCAGCCACTGGGTATCTTGTGGAATTTAACGTAACATAAATATTTTTAACACCTATATTGTTAAATATGGACGGATTTTGCCTTTGGTTGTTATTTTTATTAGTTTGAAAGCCAACAATGATAAAACGTGGCACCTCAGGAGATGATTTAACGGAAAGTCTCCAAGTAAATGATGTTGCTTGAGGAACTGAAATAGAGTCGCATTGTATCATTCTATATCCAACTGGAAATTTTTCTTTTTTCTCGATAAGTTTATAAAGTTCCATCTTCTCCTTATCCGCGGGCATCACGTGTGGCATATACCACGATATATTATCTAACTTAATTTTACCAGCATCAGCAGCGTTAGCTCTAAAAATTGCATCATTATCATCATTTCTTGTCAAGGTGAGAGTTTGCTTCATTCCATACAATACCTTATTATAGTCCTCACAGAAACCGAATACATGTTTTAATGGAACTCTAAAGCTAAATGTACCTTTTGGGACTGAATCATCAATGATATACTGTTTTCTTATTTTCCAACCTGTGTTATTATCTTCTGCAGCGGTTGTTGTATCCTTATACCACAATTGGTTTAATCCTTGTGATTTGGAAAAATCGTCCGGATATTTTAACAACCCGAGCATTGTAGTAGCTTGACCGGGATATAATATGGACTCAATCTCTCGACCGGAAAGTTGGTACTTGATATTTTTAAATAGATGCATCATTGCGTTGTTTGTTAGGGAAACGTCTTCATCATTGTAACGTGTGTCATCAACCTTTGTTAAGCTACCTTCTATAAGTAAATAACTTTCACAGGGATGCGTAAAAATATCTTGGGTTTCGATGTCAATCCTAATTTCTCCACCTGGGTTGTTGAGATTTGTACCCGTAATCGGGTTATACTCATGGTGCTCATACTCATCAATACTATCATGTTTTACAATTGGCTCGGTGATATTTAAGATGTCCATTTTATTAATACAATTATAATTTTTTTTAAAACAAAAATTATAATTGCGATAGCTTTTACTCTATCCAAAGCTGGGGAAAAGAATTTTCTTTGCCATTAAACCATACACCTTTAAGTACAATGTTTTTTAGTTTATCTTCTCGAATATATATTTCTTTCTTAGGGTAAATCCTGTTTCCATACACAATTGTTATTCTGGGAATAGATACAGTGCTTAAATACTCATTTAACTTTTTTTGAATCTCCTTCAGTATGGCAATTTTTTCAGGTGATAACTTGACAACAGCTCTTTGGTAACCGTATTTTGTATCATTAATTTCAAGTATCTCGCAATCCTTCAGTTTAAAAGATGCGTTAAGTATTTTTATGGAAGTAGATTTATAATTTCTATAATATTTACGAATAAAAATTAAATTCGTCATTATCTTTTTTATTATAGATATATATTTTTTTTTAACTTAATTTTTTTTTTCTTCATATTACTTTAATGCCTGATCCACTGTTTAATTTTTTAACTAAGTCCTGTATAGCGATTGCACTCCCATCCATCAAAGTGCTAATGTTTTGCGTTGTAGGATTGCTCAGCGTGTTTACAGTGTTACCCGTATGTTTTTCTAGAATTTTGCGTGATTTTGCCGTTAAAGCTTTTTCTACTAATTTTTTCCCCGCGTCTACAGCGGCACTCTTCCCAGCCTCTAAAGCTTTTTTCGCTCCTTCCTTAGCAACACTCTTTCCCACATCTAAGGCAGAAGATGCAATTTGTTTAGCCGCGCTACTGGTAAAAAGTCTTGTAAGAAGGTTTGCAATGCTGCTAAAGATTCCGCTACCTCCGTATGCATACCTTTTATTAAATCCTCTTTTCTTTGGTGTTATCATTTTTTTATAGTATAGACATTAATTTTTTATAAGCGTTCGAATCTATAACACCTTGCCTTTTTAATTCATCGCATATGCTTACTAACTCGTTTCTTACATTCGTGTGACCCGCTTCTTTACTTGCTAACAACAGGTCAAGTCTTTCTATTAATGCGTTAGGATCACATGGAATAACAACGATACCCTTTCCTTCATACTCTTTTTTATTTTCCCAAATAGTTTTAAGTATCCTATTCCATTTGTATCCTTTACCACCTTTGGGATATTTACTGTTCGGATCGTTATTACGATGAAGGGTGTTGGTATGTAATACCAACTCTGTGTAATTGCCATAATCATCATCAGTATAGATGTTTCTATCCGGTTTCTTTGAAATAATTAGCTCCCATAGTCCGGGGGTGCCTTCATATTCTTTATCGTCAACTCTAATATTGTTATCATTGATAATAACTGGTTTATTACCAATATAAAAGCTACCTTTTTTGTCATATAACCCATATGTTGTATCAGCTTCACCTTTAGTAGCAAACTTTCTTAGATACTGTTTAGCTATTTCCCCCAAAAACAACGGAGGTACTTCCACTTCTTCAGGTGGTTTGTCATAAGCTGCTATAGATGGAAATGTTGGAAATGTAATGGCAGCTGGTAATTTTTCTATACCTTCCTTAATAGGTTTAAGTTTTTCTACAACCTCCTTTGCTGTAGCTTTTTGCGTTTCTGTAATAGGTTTAAAAAACTTTGAAAGGTCAGTTTGTAGTTCTTTCTCCCCTGTTCTTTCCGCAAGTTGACTATCCCGGATATTCTTTTTAGTTTCGAGGTACTCTTTTACAATTAGGTCCCTTTTTGCGGGATCGCTTATTTTTAGAAATGACATTTTATATTAGGAACATAATTTTTTTATCACACTTTTTATTACACTTTTTATCACACTTTTTATCGCACTTTTTTTATTACGTATCACCGCTAACGCAGCTAAAACTACATTTACACGAAAAGTTTATTTTTGACATGTTACTTTTAGTGGGCTTTATTATTCTTTTCAACCAACTTCCGAAAGGACTCGCGCGCTTCTTGCCTCCCTTTCTCGATTAATGATTCTTCCGTTTCAGACGATATCTTTTTCTTTATTTTAGACCTAACTTCTTCCTTCATTACTTTATACTTTTCTAATTCTTCCAAGATTAGTTGAAATTCTTCATCCATAACTTTGTTATCACTCAAAGCTTTTGATATATGTGAGGATATTGTGTTCAACTTACTTTCTGCGATTGTTTTAATTTTTTCGTGCTTTTCTGCTTTTGCGGTAGACTTTCTTACGCTATACTTTCCGATTAAGTTTAAAAGACCAGTAAGAGCAGCTATTGATTCTAATGCTATCACTGCGGGTATTGCGGCTACCGTTGATAGCAAACCAATCCCTCCTGCTCCTGAAACCATTGTGACCGTAACTAAAACTGCATCTATATTATCTACTATCCTTGCGGCTCTGAAGTACTTTTTACCTAAGGATTCTCTTTTAGATTTTTCTTCTTCTAAGAATTTCTGGATTTCATTAATTTTTTGAAGTCGATATCCCTGTCCCTCATCAATTGGAGGAGCAGAAGGTAATTTCGGATATAAATCCTCTTTCATCTCCATTTTTTTTAATAGAATGATATTTTTTAAAAAAAATGAATAGTAAACTGAGAGGCGCGCGGAGCACTACATTGAAAGACGTTCGTCATCATGCATTCGTCTTCACTACTTCCGTTCTTACCTCATTTTGCGCCCCCTGGAAGAATTATCAACATCAAGACTTCATGTGCATATAGCTATATGTACATCTCGATAGACGTTGTATTATTGCATTTTTATTTCCTTTACAGGACGATTTTCGAACGGTACGTATAGCTATACGTGCGCGAAATAATTGTTTTTCCAGGCGAACGTTTTTTGTTAAAATGAATAGTAAACGAGACATAAAAACTCGTTTTCCTCAATCGTTATTGTTTTTTCGTTAGAATTGTTTGTAATAGTAATTATAATGTCTTCGGTATCCTCAAGGCAAATTTCATTTTGTAAACTACACCTCTTTAATTTTAAAGCGTGTGCTAATGAGGCTAAAATAACTCCTTTAGTCATCATAAAACCAAACCCTAATAGTATTTGCTTTACTTCATTAGGTTTTAGTGAAAGCTTTTCTTGACAAAAAATTTCCCAGGTTACCGTATTTACTTTTCGAGGCGGATATTTTAAGTCTTGTAATGGTAACCAATGAATCGTTTTTGGTTGAGTAATATTTGGTTGTGATCTTACACCCAGTTTATGGATTTCCATTTTTTATAAGTAGTAATAATATTTATTACATTACAATATAGCTCCTAAGATAGGTATATTAGCAAATGGACTATTAGGGCCTAAAAGAAGACCATTCCCATCATAAATTTTTCCTCCTTGCTTTAAATACAAACCATCGCCAACAGACTCTAACCCTTTTCCTCTATAAGGTCCTAAATAAAGCCCTTTTCCATCAGTTTCTACCTGACAAACACAACCTCCTTTCTTAAGGTATAGACCTGACCCCATCGCTTTTTGTACTCCTGATGAGGCCAATCCAGAAAGAGCGCCAACACCTAACGCTGGTAAAATGGTTTTTGCTACCATTGGTAAAGCTCTTGCGGCCAATCCAGCTAAAAGACCTAGAAAACCACCCTCTATTTTCGTATTATGTTTAAGTTGTTTAGCACTCATTCTAATCGTTATGCCTTTACCATTCTCATAGGCTTTAGCCATTTTCTTTATTTGTGAATCGGTAAATGCTATGATATCATTACCGTCTAAATCCTCATGACCTAAACGAATACTTACTGGGCAACCGGCTTTAACAGCATGTTGAAGCTTTTGCTTTTGCCCAGCCGATATATTAACTTTTACATTATTGTAACTTGTCATTTTTTATATGCAGTATTTTTTTTTATCTCGCTTCTCTAATCTTAAATCTAATTGTTAAAGTTTCTCCTCTAAGATTTAGTAAAGTTCCATTTTGGTTTGTAATGTATACCGCCATGTTGTGTATTTCATTCATTGTTATCGGTAAGTATACCAAATTTCGAGGAGTCTCAACAATTTTATACCCGGGAGAAACGTTTGGGAAAAAAGAGTAAATCGTATTTTGCGTTGTACCGTTAACATAACTTCCTGAGATAATGACAATGTTAACGAATATACTGTTTATACTGAGAATATTTACAGGATTCTCCGACTCATGAAAGCCTTTAGCATATTTTGTGCCAGTAAAACCTAATACTTTGGAAATCGAGTTTGGATGATTAAAATCTACTATGTATCCATCTTCTATATCAAGAACTGACTTTAAGGTATTTGTGTTAGCAGAAATGTTAATATAGTATTTTTCATTAGCTTTATCATAGTGATCGTTTTTTCTCATTTCCTGCTGAATGGTTTCGTTAATGTGTTCAAGTTCGTAACTTCCTTCTGGTATTTCAACTTTAACCCATGAAGCACCATTGTTCGGAGAATAAATAAACATGTTACCTGTTTCATCAATATTTGGAAAAGAGTAGTAAGTTTCGAGGTTTATCAGAGCTATTTCATATTTCTTATCCGTGTCTAACTGAATAGGTGGAATAAACCTTGTTGTAAAGTGTGTTTTGTTATCGCTTACTATAATTTGCATTGATATTTTAGGTTCTGTATTTCTAACAATTCGTTTTAAAAGTTCTTCCATTTTTTTATACTAAATATAATTTTTTAACTTGGCATGAAAAAGTTATCAAAACCGTGTCTGTACTTCCCATCATGTTTTTTACTTGTTAAATCAATGATAACGAAACCGTATGGCTTTTCCCAACACTTATAACAAAATCTTCTAAACTCATCCTTAGGCATATCTTCACTTACATGGTCGCTATAAATATGGTTAATGTTTTTTAGGTCTTGCGGGAAAAGACAAATGAAATTTGCGTTTTCTCTAATAGTTTGCCTCGGTAACCTAAAATAATTTTGTGAAAGGTAAAAGCAATCAACATTACTATGTCTTCCACGAATATAGTAGCACTCAGGCGTACTTTGTCTTTCTAAAAGTAAATCGTCAAAAATCATTAAATTTTTGTGTTCAGGATCTAATTCTCGTGGGTCAGGTACATCACCCGCAGTTTCAAAGAAACTACATTTTATTTCCGATTTATTTTTAAACGTTTTCGCCCATTCTTCAACCAAAGCTGACGGAGAAACACTCAAATTCTGTATTTCATCTCGCATATTAAACAACTTTAAAATAGCCTCTTTCGGCAATCTTTCTTCAAAGGCTTTTTTAAGTATACGATATTCTGGTTGAAAAAGACTTTTTCCAAAAACACATAACTCATTGTAGTCGAGCCAATCCGGTCTAAGCAAAAGGTTAAGTAGAAGAGTGGTTTTACCACATCCTGATTTACCCACGATTAACCCTCTGATACTCTTTGGTAAAAGAGGGTGATTAAATCTCCTCGATAGTACTTCATTCCATGATAAATCAATTACATTCATCTTTTTTTATATAACTTTTTTTATTATTATATAAAATGTATTGCGTTAAATGTAAAGCAGTTACTGATACGAGTAACATAGAATATACTGTTAGTAAAAATGGAAGAAATATGAGACGAGGAAAATGTGCGGTTTGCGGAACAACTAAAACCCAGTTTATTAAGGCGCAGGAAGGAAAAAAGGGCGGTTCAGTTCTAAACAAAATAATTAACCATATGCCTTTCGAGATGCATATCCCCGGCCACAATTTTACGGGACCGGGTACTAAACTTAAAAAAAGATTAAACCCCGATTTAACCTGGAAGAAATGGAGTAAACCAATCAACCGAGTAGATCATGCCGCCTATAACCATGACGTCTGTTATTTAAAACATGATGATACCAAAACTCGTAATACTGTATGCGATAAAAATATGTTAACAGAGCTGAAAGGTATTTACAATCCTACTTTAAGAGAGAAAATGGAAAGAGGAATTGTTTCTACCTTAATTGGAACAAAGGCAAAGTTTGGGATGGGGGTTAAAAAAAAAATTTCAGCATGACAAATTTAGCGGAAGAATTACACAAACCCGCAAAAAGAAAATTTAAGAGAAGGAGAGTTGAGGTAAACGGTATTGATAGGATATGGGCTGCAGATTTAGTAGACATGCAAGCATTTTCTAAATTTAACCGAGGCGTAAAATATCTTCTCGCTGTTATTGACATCTTTTCTAAATACGGTTATCTAATTCCATTAAAAGACAAAACGGGGAAGTCTGTCGCTAAAGCATTAAAGAGTATTTTCGAGAAAAGAAAACCCGAGAAAATGTGGGTGGATAAAGGTAAAGAGTTTTATAACAAGGAAGTTAAAGACTTGATTGAATTGTATTCTACTGAGAATGAAGAAAAATCTAGCGTAGTTGAGAGATGGATTAGAACAATGAAAGAAAAAATGTGGAAGTATTTTTCCGCTAACTCTACGAGCGTTTACATTAACGTGTTGCCGGACCTTGTTAAAGAATATAATAACACGAGACATTCTTCTATTAAGATGACACCGGTAGACGCAAGTAAAAAAGAAAATGAAACTAAAGTTTGGAAAAATCTTTACCCCGATCATTTCGAAATAAGACATGCGAAACCTAAGTTCACCTTTGGAGATAAAGTAAGGATAACTAAAAAGAAAAAGACTTTTGAGAAAGGTTATACCACTAGATGGACTGAAGAGGTTTTTACGGTTTCTGAGGTAAAAAATACGAAACCCATAACATATAGAATTAAAGACCTTAATGGGGAAGAAATACAAGGTACCTTTTATGAACCTGAGCTACAAAAAACTAGTCAGGAGTTGCATAGGATAGAAAAAGTTATTAAAAAAGGAAAAAATAAATCGTTAGTAAAGTGGAAAGGTTATTCCAATGAGTTTAATTCATGGGTTGATAATAATGATATTGTAAACATATAAAAAATGAGAAATATTGCAGTCGGAAACGTAATTTTACCAAATAGACCGTTAAACAATTTCGAATTGGAAAGTGCAGCAAAACGATTAAAGATTGCTTCTTTTAGGGGAGTGTTTTTACGAAACACTTTACCAAAAAAGTGTAAAAAAAAGGAATGTGGTATATTAAACCTTGATGACATGGGCGGGTCTGGTACGCATTGGGTTGCTTGGTATAAAAACGGTAAAACTAAATATTACTTTGACAGTTATGGAATACAACCCCCTATCGAAATTAAAGAGTACCTAAAAAGCCCAATACATTACAATAGCGATCAGTTTCAACCAGCTGGAGAGGTGTTTTGCGGACATTTATGTTTGTACGTACTTAAAGAGTTGGGTTTAGGGAATGATTTCCAAAATGTTTTAAATAAATTATTTTAGTAATAAAAAAATAAGATGTCTGTTGACAAATTTGGAAAAACAAAAGCTGATGTTACAACAAGAGATGATGGCGTGTCACTCTCTTACATAAATGATATTTTTTTACGAAAAGATGGAACAACCAAAGTTACCGGTTCTATAAATATGAATGGTAACACACTTACGAAGGTTAGTAACCCAGCTAATCCGCAAGATGTTGCTACAAAGAATTATGTAGACAATGTAAGAGGTGGTGAGTTTATTGATAGAAATCGGGATGGCGACTTTGTAGCTAAAAAGGATTTAGATATGAACGGTAATAAACTGTTAAATATTCCTCCTCCCGAAAAAGATGGTGACGCCGTCAATTTAGTATATGTAGATACTAAGTATAATCATATTAAAAGGCATGTTAATGCGGTCACCCCATTTACAGTTAACGGAGGAAAATATATAGCTATCAACCATCTCAATATGAATGGTTTTACTTTAGTAAACGTAGGTGAGCCAGTTGGTCCAAAAAATGTTGCTACCAAAGAGTATGCTGACAAATATGCAGCCTTTGTATTCAAGAATGGGGGATACGAAGCCACTGATAATATATACTTGGGAAAACAAAAGATTGGTGGTCTAAGAGAACCTAAAAAAGGCGGTGAAGCTGCCAACAAGAGATATGTGGATGAATACGTTGAAAAATACGTAGATGAATACGTTGAAAAATTTAAAGATGGAAATGGAAATCTCGTTTTGTCTTCAGACGTAAACATAGCTGATAAAAAACTTTTTGGTTTGCCTACTCCAACTGCACCGAGTGATGCTGCTAATAAGGAGTATGTTGATAGAATAGGTAACGATGCAAAAGAGTATGTTGATAGAACGAGCGAGCTTCTTGGAAGGCGTGTTCGAAATCTTCCTTTCGCTTTTGTAAAAGAAAATGGCAACTATGCCGCAAATGCACCTATCAACATGGTTTTTCAACCTTTAGAAAATTTGCCTGAACCTAAAGAAACATCTGATGCTGCAACAAAGAAGTATGTGGATGAGGTAGTTAAAACTGTTAAAGTAGGAGATAGCCCATTGGTTAAAGAAAACGGTGGGTATAATGTTCCTGGATATATGAATATGAATTTTAATAAGATTAGAAACGTTAAAGAACCTGAAAACGAAGCAGAAGCAGCTACAAAAAAGTACGTAGATGATGTTAATGCATTTACAAAAACGAATAAAGTAACTGATTCAGATGGAAATGAGGTCGCGGTTTTACTGAGTGATGGTCCTCACTACGTAGCTAAGGGTTAATTGGCAACAGCAAACCGCATTGCTTTGTATCAGGATAGTTTTACGAGTGACAATGATGCAGTAAATAAAATGTATGTGGATGAAGCTATTAAAAACGTTGATGGAGGTAAAGTTGGGGAAGATGTAATAAAGGATTTAGAAAAAAATCAAGCATTTTATTATAACGAGAGAGATTTTGGTAATTTTTCAGGTTCACAATATATTGCTAAATCATTTCTTCAAATGAATAAATATAATATACATGGATTAAACGAGCCTTTGTTCGATACTGATGCAGCAACAAAACAGTATGTAGATAAAGCTATTGAAGATCTAAAAAAGTACGTAGATGATAAAATAAACTAGTTATAAATTTTCTCTACCACAGACTCAAGTATATAATATGTTAACCATAAAACTAACCATATTATATATTAACCACACACCTAACCACATAACACGTTAAGCACACATTCAACCATATGATATGTTAACCACACATTCAACCATATGACACGTTAACCACAAACTCGAGCATGTAATATGTTAACCATAAAACTAACCGTATTATATAATATATATACCTTGGCCTATAATATATATATACCTCGGCCTAGAATCCCCAAATCTCATACTACTAGTGTCTTGCAAAAGACACTCCCACAAAAAAGGCCAGAGGATCCAATGAGACTTAAACCCCAGGTCATAAGGCCACAGGTCCTACACCTCAACCATTGATCCACGCATGACCCATTGTTCATCCTTTACCTAATGACAAAATTTAAAGCTGGTCGAAAATTGAAAGCATTTGCTGACAACAAAATAAAAGTGACTGAAAAGCTGAAATTTGTTTATGGAAGGGTAGAAAACATTGCAGAAAAAGGAGAAAATGCTAATTACCTACTTTTTCCACAATACTTTTCTAAAAGGCTTCTTTCTCCGGGTCTTTAAAAGTCAACACTGTGTAGCAAAGGGTTAAAGAGTTGTACAAGTCAACTTTTTCATTCATAACAAGTAAATAATAGGTGGTTTAAACACAATGATGATAACAAACAATTAACGAAATGTTAAAATATATTCTTGGTAAAAAAATAAACATAACAAAAAACAAGATCTGCCTAAGAGAATTATATCTAACCTATAATAATTGTATACACAGGAAAATATGGTACAACTGACTGAGTTGTCAACATGATTTAACCGTTTACCAGACAAACATTTTGTCCTTTTCAAATTCAAAGCACTTGCAGACGACAAATTAACTTACTTGTAACATGAAATTCATAAATCAAAGGATGGAAAACATTGTGGAAAAAAGGAGAAAATGCTATTTACCAGCATTTTCTCCTTTTCCCATATTGTTTTCCAAAGGCTTTTCCCTTAGAATTGTCAAAAGTCGGGACTGTGATGTACAGGGTTAATGAAATTATTAAGATAGCATTTATCATTTTTGTGAAAATACCATCTGCAAGTGACAATTTTAGCAAACTAAAATTGAAAACAGAGAAAGTGTTATTCTCGTCATTAGATTTCTGTTTTCACAAATTCATGATTCTTAGCATTTTACCAAACAATCCCGACGTTTAACAACCTTGAGAAAGGAGCTTTTTGAAAACATTGTGGGAAAAGGAGAAAATGCTAGTAACCAGCATTTTTTCCTTTTCTCACAATGTTTTCTACCCTTCAAAAAACAAATTTCAAATTTTGGGTCGCTTTAATTTTGTCGTCTGCAAGTGCTTTCAATTTTGACCTGTCTAAAATTTTGTCGTTTGGTAATGAGTTAACATAATGCTTGTGTACACAAAGTTATCCTGCGCAAGCTATCGTGAAGTGTGATCCGATTGTGGATGATAATCGAAGACTATTCTACATTCTGTTTGTATATGGTAATAAAAACTACACTACATTCCCTACTTAACCCATTACCAAACGACAATATTGTAGACTGGTCCAAATTGAAAGCATTTGCAGACGACAAAATAAAAGTAACTGAAAATTTGAAATTTGTTTTGTGAAGGGTAGAAAACATTGTGGGAAAAGGAGAAAATGCTGGTTACCAGCATTTTCTCCTTTTCCCACAATGTTTTCTATAGGCTTCTTTCTCAGGGGCGTCAAAAGTAGGGATTGTGTGGTAATGGGTTAATGACAAAATTTTCAGTCGTTGATTATTTAACTCTTTACCAAACAACAAAACTTTAGACTGGTCCAAATTGAAAGCACTTGCAGACAAAATAAAGACACCTCAAAAGTTAAAATTTGTGTCAAGCAGGATAGAAAAAAATGTGGGAAAAAGAGAAAATGCTGATTACCAGCATTATCTCTTTTTCTTGCAATGTTTTCAAACGGCTTCCATCTCAGGGTCGTAAAACCCAGAGATTGTTTGATATAGGGTTAACAATTTTGCAATTTTATCAAATAACAATTTCTCCTTCAGTTCTTATAGAGTATAATTGTGACCTGTCACCCAAAAAGGGACCTTCTGGAATTCAGCATATCAATTAGATGAAAACAGATCAACAATAGTGAAGGTCAATTTAAGCTGATAGCTTAAAAATGATTGTATAACAAGATAGAAAGACCGCTTTTCATACAAAAATATGATAAAAGCGAAAAATGTCAACCCTGGTCAGACTGCGCGATGCACAATTGCAGAGTCTGACCAGGTTTGATACTTTTTGCAGATCCAAGAAGGTTCCTTCTTGCGTGACAGGTCATAATTACTAAACAGTGTGACAATTTACAGAAAAATGAGAGCAAATGCCATTTAATTAAGAATAATAAATGTGATAGATATTGAGCAGTTTCTAAACAATAATAAAGATATGGCAATTTAGTCACGCAGGCATACAGAACTGCCACATAATCTGGCAGCAGAAAACTGGACAAATTCTTTTGAATCTGATTAGCAGCACAATGTGATAACCCCTTGTGAGAGATGCTTGTTGTGTCCAGCAGATAAAATGCAGGTTAAGTTAGTAGACCCCTAATACCTCTAGTGCTGCATTGCATTAAGTTTTTTCGATAGTTGATAAATACAGATTTATACAGGTATAATACTTTTGCACATTTTTAACCGACCAAAAATTTCTTTATGCCTATCTTGAAATAATTTTTAGATACTATCGTTAGTCCAGAAAAGGGAGGTAATTACTATCTCTCTTTGTAATGAAAATATAGTGGTTTTAGATTTATAAATGAAAATTCTAGAAAAGACAAAAAGAGAAAAGTGACTTGGTTAAAGCAGTAGAATAATACTTTTTTTTAATCATAGCAAATTTTGTAGGATAATATTATTGTGGAAATAGCTGTTTTCTATTAGGGGTCTACTATGTTAAGTTCCTGTTGGGTCTAGACATTTTAACATTTTGATTATTTGTAAGGTGTCTAACCCTTTCCCAAACAACCCCTGGTTTTTACAACCCTGAAAAAGAAGCCTTTTGAAAACATCATGGGAAAAGGAGAAAATGGTGGTAACCAGCGTTTTCTCCTTTTCCCTCAATGTTTTCTATCCTGCTTGAAACAAATTTTCATTTTTGAGTTACATTTATTCCGTCGTCTGCACATGCTTTCATTTTGCACCAGTCTAAAATTTTGTTGTATAGTTTGGTAAGTCCGGATTGTGTGGTAAAGGGTTAACCAGTACTGCCCCAAAGTATTCCTTCCAAGCCACTGGCTGTTTTCCTACAAAATCAGTGTCAATATCATGGTCAGCAGGGAGAGAGGAATGAAGCCTGTTGCAATGACTATTATCAATCCTCTGAACAAAATTGGCCGAGCCAGGAATCAAACCAGCGACCTCCTGTTCACAAGTCCTGTCAGCTATTGAATGAGCTACCATGACAGGAAAGTGTTAATTAAACTCTTTCTGGTTAGCATATAATTTGACTAAAACCTAATATTAAATAATATACTCAGCGCCAATGAAAAGTCACCAGTTACCAAAGTTTATTAATTTTCACCTGGGCTCAAGAGAGAAATTTTCAATTATGTTGAAGGTTATTATACTCATTTCCTGACTGGTATCTGACAAATTTCACTTGCTTGCAGATCTGAGTAGTACTTCTTTACTTGCATGTTCGAAAATGAACTTTATTCAATTTTCTGAAGGCAAACTATCCAAGGTTCACTTTCTTTCATCTCTTACCTGATGACTTTTCATTGACGCTGAGTATATTAGTGTGTATTCTTAATGTCAAAAATTTAATATCTGCCATACTACAAGTGTGAATTATTTCAAATGCAATAAGGAGTGTTTTAACCCATTACCACACAATCCCTACTCTTGACGCTCATGGAAAAGAAGGTTTTTGGAAACACTGTGGGGAAAAGGAGAAAATGGTGGTAACCAGCATTTTCTCCTTTTCCCACAATGTTTTCTACCCTTTCCAAATCAAATTTCATTTTTTGATTCACATTCATTTTGTCGTCTGCAAGTGCTTTCAATTTGGACTGGTCCGAAATTTTGTCATTTGGTAATGAGTTAAACCATGTTTCTACGTATAAAATGAATTGCTCGATAATTTAAGTGTTCAGTTCCATTTCTAGCTACAAAACAAAGAGCATTAAGACTCTCAAAAAGGGCAAGTAAAGCTATCAGGACACCAGCTGATTGATTGTATGGTATTCAATGCCATTTTCAACATTATTTCATTCATATTGCAGCAGCCAGTGCACATATCTATGCTTTCCTGGAATCTCTTTTACCAGTACTACGCACAACTTTCTTTCCAAGCCACTGGCTGCTTTCCCACATAACCATCATTGAAACAATGGATAGCGATGGAACAATCGTCAGAGGAACCAATCCTGTTGCAATGACTATCATCAATCGTCAGAGAGAAATTGGCCGTGCCAGGGATCAAACTCACAGCCTCCCGTTCTCAAGTCCTGTATTCTACTGACTGAGCTACCAGGGCTTGGCGTCTGCACGCCAGAATTCATGCTTCAGGAAGTGCTAGGACATCTGCATTTAGGAGCACTGTAAGCCTCCACAATGTATTATAGTATACAAGATCTATTATAAGCAATAGCATCAGACAGATCAGGATCAGCTTGCTGTTCAATAATCTTTTTATGGCAAAAGTAGCTACTATTAGACTAAAATTAATCATTTCTTTTCTTTACCCTTTACCCCATAAGACATTTCTATGGTATCTCTAGTTGACCCTTAATAACAGCAAGGATGAAACTGTTTCTTATGTGTATACAACACCTTTTGATAGCATAGAAAACATTGTGACAAAAGGTGAAATTGCTCATAACGAGCAATTTCACCTTTAGTCACAATGTTTTCCAAAGGCTCCTACAAGCAATGCGCAGAAATGAGTATCTATGGAGTAAAGGGTTAAATGAAAAATAAATATGAGGCCTGCTCTAGCAAAGCCGGACTAAATGCATCTCATGACACATTATACCAAGCAAGAAGTCTCATAATTCTGATTCCATAATAGCCACTTTTTTTTAAATAAGCCTTAACTCTTTACCAAACGACAAAATTTTAGACTGGTCCAAATTGAAAGCATTTGCAGACAACAAAATAAAAGTAATTGAAAATTTGAAAGTCGTTTAGGGAAGTGTAGAAAACATTGTTGGAAAAGGAGAAAATGCTGGTTACCAGCATTTTCTCCTTTTCCAACAATGTTTTTAAAAGACTTCTTTCTCAGGGTCGTTAAAAGTAGGGATTGTGTGGTAAAGGGTTAATCATGAGGTAGACTGGTCATTTGACATCCACAAAATTGACCAATAGCTAAAAGTTTCGGCCCAGGTCAGATTGCTCAGGCTGACCTGGGTCGATACTATTCACATATGCATTAACCCTTTCCCAAACAATCCCTGGTTTTTACGGATCTGGTATAGTAGCCTTTTGAAAACATTGTGGGAAAAGGACGAAATGCTGGTAACCAGCATTTTCTCCTTTTCCCACAATGTTTTCTACCCTATCATAGACAGAAATCATCTTTTCAGCAAGAGTTGAATTGTCATCTGCAAATGCTTTCAATTTGGTCTAGTCCAAAAGTTTGTCGTTTTGGAAAGGGTTAAGCCCCCTTTTCACAGAGCAGGTCTCATATACAAATACTGTCAGTACTGAATGTCCTTTTGAAGTATTTTTTTTTATTGTTTCTTCAATTTTTCTTTCCTGGCTTTTTCTTCAAGAACTGCTTTAGCCGTCTGTTCTTTAGCTTCTTTCAGTATTACAGCTGCCTCAGTTTTAAGCATTGCCTCGGCTAGTTGTATCCCTGCTGCCTCCGCTACTTTACATAATTCTATGTCGATGTCTCCGTGTACAATGGAAGAAAATGTGTGCCCATTCGTAACACACTTCTGTGACAGAAATGATAAATAAAATAAAATTTTAGTAGATTTTTTAAACATTCTACAAACAAGAAACATAGTCATTTTCCCTGTAACAATACTAACAGCCTTCATGGGCTGTCACCCATAAAGGCAACCAGTGGCGATGATTTATACACGCAAATTCAATCAATTAGCCCACGCTAAACTTGTGACATCTGGAATGAAACCAATTTTGACCCCAGGGCTATTACATGAAGAAATTTCTTAGAGGTCCATTACATAAAGCTACATGCCAAATTTGGTAGCTATAGACAAGAAGATTTCCAAAGATTTTTAATATTTTTCCCCTTGGTTAACATGGCAACCAGAGTTTTTGAAGGAATCAAATTGCAGAGCTCCAGATAAGGAGTGATGGTATTCTAAATTCATTATTTCTCTTCAAAACCCTATATTGTTGGTACTCATTAGAATTGTCTTGATGAGACGATTCTAATGAGTACCCACAACATTGGGTTTGATGGCAAATAAGTAATAATTTTTATTTTGAAATCAAAATCACTCCCTCTATCTGAAGCCCTGCAAATTGTTTCAAAAAATTTTCAAAAGGACCACGACAGGATCATTTTTGCAAAGTTTCAAAAAACTTGGATGGGTGGTTTCAGAGAAGAAGATGTTTGAATTAAAAGTTAACTTATGTACACACAGGACGGACACACAATGGACACAGGGCCATGATATTAGCCTACCGGTCTTCAGTGAGTGGAGCTTAAAAAAGTGTGGATGGAGATCAGCTTATATATTCTGTTCAAATGCACATTGAGAGACAAAGTCTATGGAATGCTTCTTTTACCCATTTTTTCAAACAATTTATGCTTATCAACCCTGAACAATAAAGCTATGGAAACATTGAGTGAAAAGGAGAATATATGTGATCCATCTTGCAAAAAGGGACCATCTGGGAATTCTGTACATCAATTAGATGAAAACAGATCAACGATAGTGCAGGTCAGTTTAAGCTGACAATTCAAAAATTATTGTACAACAAGTTACAATGACCACTTTTCATAAAGAAAATGTCATTAAAGCAAAACAAAAAGTGTCAACCCTGGTCAGCCTGCACAATTTGCACAGTCTGACCAGGGTTGCCACTTTTTGCAGTTCCCAGAAGGTCCTTTTTTGCTTGATGTGTCACATATTGGTAACTATATTCTCTGTTCTTTCAAGAGATATCCAGCCATTCAAGCCACATTAATGTGATGTATGCAATTACTTTTAATTTGGACAAGTAGAAATCTTTTTGTCAAAATATTCAAAAAATCAAAGAGACTAAAGAGTCAATTTCACTTTTGAAACCAAGCCCAAAAAATTGCAAGGATGTCTTTGCACAGTGGACAGTGTATATGCACTTTTGTGCTGTCTGATCTTGATCTACACTGGACATACAAGCCAAATGAGCTTGTGAAAGTCACTTTGAGGGTCACATTTCCCTACCTTCTTGCTTGCTGGTTCCTCGGGAATGTCGACAGTTACAGAATCTAGCACAGCCTGTTTACCATCTATACTGAACACACCTCCCTCTAGTTTGAGCTGTTAAGATAGATACAAAACACATCTTATGGTTCATGATGACATCAGGGCAGACTTTCTTCTGTTAGTTCCACTGATTCCTTTCCAGTATTATAATGATTAAAGTGTCTTATGATCATGAGATACTAATCATGTACAAAGAGTCCTTAATTCTTTATCAAATAACAAAGTTTGGGACTGGACAAATTCAAAGCATATGCAGACGACAAATTAAATCTTGGGAATACGATGATTTGTGACTTTGCTAGGGTAGGAAAAACTGTGAAAAAAGGAGAAAATGCGGTTTACCAGCATTTTCTCTCTTTCCTGCAATGTTTTCAGAGGTTTCTTTCTCAGGATCGTTAAAAGTGGGGGTTGTGTGGTAAAGAGTAAATGCAGAAAATAATTCTCTACCCAGCAATTCTGTAAATACATTGAAACTGGTCCCAGTAATCTGTCTTTTAAGAAAATTTCTGTTTGATGAAACAATACTGTTCTTGCATTTTAAAATGGTAATAAAGGGAAAAGCTGTTTAATTTGCGGATTTGATGAATATGCAAACTAATCCCTTTCATATGTTAATCATATATTGCCCACTGCCTGTAAGACGTCCAAGGACACAACAGATGGTCAGAGAGAAGGACATATCATCGGTTTTCTTTGAAAAGCTTGTAAGTACAGCTTGTTACGAGGTGTTCGAAGTAAACTGACGATATGCCAAAACAATATCTGTCTGCCTCTTGGTGGAAGGATAACAAAGTGACAAATTTCTTATATATGCATACCTTTGAATCTGTTAGTGTTGAATGAACTGAGACAGGAACACTGCAACCTCCTTCCTGTAAGAAACAGCAAGCAATACCAAATTAGTGTATATATATACAAGTTCTTTCATCTTTCATCAAATGAGAAAATTAATTTCAACAGGAACTTCCCCATATATAGGATCTGACATGAATGGGCTTTTGAGATAAGATTTTATTAAACAAGTCAAAAGAAATATTATTAAGCGACCCTTTGGTGAGCTTCATAACATTTTTCCTTGACAGTTTCATAAAATTTTATCTCAAATGCCCATGAATATCAGATTCTTTTTATCACATAACATTTCACAAAATGTAGATAAGATGATGCAAAAACATTCATACATGAACCTGCTGTAATATCCGTAAGACCCATTCACTTCTAGGAAATATGTACAAAAATGATGTCAAACATGACGTCACACGATACTGATATCAAACGTGTATGAGGTGAGAAAATTTTGTAATGGCTGTATTACATTGAAAAGAAGCGGAGTTATGTGATAAAATCATATTTGGGCATGCGTTCAACTGTAAAAAAAAAAAAAAAAACGTAAGACTTTTCCAAATTGATTGACTCTCTACCCCACAATCCCAACTTTAACAATCCTGAAAAAGAAGCCTATAGAAAACATTGTGGGAAAAGGAGAAAATGCTGAAGACCAGCATTTTCTCCTTTTCCCAAAATATTTTCTATAAAGTCAGAAATCATCATTTAACAAGATTTAATTTGTTGTCTGCAGGTGCTTTGAAGTTGGTCCAGTCAAAAAATATGTTGTTTGGTAAAGAGTCAAATAAAAAATTTTTAGGATGATAAAATGAAACTTCAAAAACTGAAACTTACAATTAAAAGTTTAGAAACCATAGCAGGAAGATGAATATTGTAGTCTGCAAATTCTTTCTAGTAGGTTGGTTCATACTATGTTTTTACACAGTTTTTCAACATCATGTCAATTGTATTGTAACAGCCAGTGCACCTATCCATGTTTTTCTGGACTTTCCTATACCAGTACTCTGCACAGTTATCTTTCCAAGCCACTGGCTGCTTTCCCTCATAACCATTGTCAAAACAATAGTCAGTAGCAAGAGAGGAATGTATCCTATGGCTATGACTGTCATCATTCCATGGAAAGAAATTAATACTCTGAGCCAGGGATCAATCCAGGGACTGCCTGTTCTCAAGTCTTGTATGCTACCAACTGAGCTACCAAGTTAAGGCACATCCTAGTTGGACTACTCTATAAGTTCTTTTGCTTCGTGAAGGGCAAAAAGCCATCCACCCATAGAGCTCAAATGATTTACCAGTTTCTTCAAGAAAGCTCTCTCTGCAATACAAGAAACAGCCGTGTCTTTATCGTGTATGATGGACAATAAATCTAGTGTTTTCTGGTCCCCTGCTCGACACTCCACTGCCATGGCGCCCTGGCTTACAGCATACATACATTCTGCTGGAGTTAATACCTGAAATATCATGTGTATGTCATATATATCAAATATAGTATAATTATGTTTTATTATTATACTGCAAAAAAAAATTCTCGTCTGATCTGACCCTGAACAAATATTCTGTACACTGGCAAAATCAATGTAAAAACAATTTCCCTTTTGGGGGCCTCGTATACATGACTACACTATCAAAACAACATCCAAACTGGCGACGTCGATCAAGATTAACCCTTTACACCATAGATACTCATTTTTACGAATTGCTTGTAGGAGCCTTTGGAAAACATTGTGGCAAAAGGTGAAATTGCTTGTGACGAGCAATTTCACCTTTTGTCACAATGTTTTCTATGCTATCAAAAGGTGTCATATACACTTAAGAAATGGCTTCATCCTTGCTGTCATTAAAGGTCAATTAGAGATACCATAGAAATGCCTTATGGGGCAAAGGGTTAACATCAAGATTATTCGCCAAGTTGCTTCTTCTCCCATGGTCTACCAGCATTTTTTTGTTTTCAGACAGTGTTTTCTAAAGTCTTCCATGTCTGGTTTGTAAAAACCATGGATTGTTTGGTAAAGGGTTAAATATGTTGTACTATACCTGAGATATCCTGTCCTGCCAGCCCATTCTGACCAATCCTGCTTCAGCAAGTATAATGGCATCATATTTGTTATCATCATCTAACTTCTTCAACCTTGTATTCAAATTACCCCTCTAGTACAATGTTAAGGATTTTATAAATTAATGATCATTCTGCTATACCAAAGACTGATGCACTGAAGGTCTATAATCATAAATTGCTTATGCCATGTTATGGGAGACCATTCCTCCATGCATAGCTTCGTCACGATTTAAATACAATACCTGACAACTGCATCAGAGAGATATCTCTTTGGCTCAGTGGTTATGGTATTGGTCGTTTAATCCTCGAAAAACAAGGCTATTTGTCCCTTCAAGGGTTCGAAGAAATGATGACTTTAAGAGGAAGGTGTGTTCCTTACTGCATAGCATTCCCGTATAAAATCAATACCTGACAACTGTGACAGAGAGAATTCTCTTTGGCTCAGTGGTTATGGTATTGGTCTTTCAACCCTCGAAAAACGAGCTTATTTGTCCCTTCAAGGATTCGAATCCCGCCAGATGCGGTTTGTATTTGACTTAAGCATTTATTTGTTTCTTTGTTGAGGACTTCGTTCGTAAGAATAGTCATACAAAGCTGCAAAAGGTAATTTGCTTATGCCATGAATAAACTTTGATAAAATCATTGTCAACATTATTTCAGTTATAATGTGGTGGCCGTTGCACCATTCCATGCTTTCCCGGAGTTCTTTATATGTAACCCGTTATGCGAAAAAGGGACAATCTGGGAATTCAATAGATCGATTAGATGACAATGGGCCAAAGATAGTGCAGGTCAATTTAAGTTGATAGTTCAACATCTAATTGTTTAACAAGGTAGAATGACCACGTTTCATACAGAAATTATAATAAAAGTTGAAAGTATGAATAGCATAGTCTGACCAGGGTTGACACTTTTCGGAGTTAACAGAAGGTCCTTTTTTGCGTGACATGTAAGAAAACATTGTGGGTAAAGGAGAAAATGCTGGTAACCAGCATTTTCTCCTTTACCCACAATGTTTTCAAAAGGCTTCTATCACAGGGCCATCAAAAGTCGTCATTGTGTGGTAAAGGGTTAAGAGTTAAATCAGCAAACTACATCATGTTCTGTATAATTAGAAATGGATACAATATTTTCAAACTTGAATGTGGGAAACCTCCTCTGCAACTGTGCCCCTCGCCTTAATGAACTAGTACCAATAATACTGTAATAAAAGAAAACATTTTTATCTAAACAAGAGGTAAGTAGTTGTTCAACTCATTACCAAACAACAAAATTTCAGGTTTGTCCAAATCGAAAGCATTTGCAGACGACAAAATAAAAGTGACTAAAAATCTGAAATTTGTTTCATGAAGAGTAGAAAACAGTGTGGGAAAAGGAGAAAATGCTGGTTACCAGCATTTTCTCCTTTTCCCATAATGTTTTCAAAAGCTTTCTTTCTCAGGGTCGTTAAAAGTCAGGATTGTGTGGTAATGGGTTAATGTACAAGTGGACATTTTTGCAATGTGGAAAGGTTTCCAATTCTGCAAATATGAATATTTTGCAAACTTTTCTGTTCAAATATTTTACCACAAGTGTACCAACAAATAACGAGTGTCTTGAATATGCCAAAACTTCTGAATACAAAATGTTCGTAATCAGGAATTTGTAAAGTTTTTGACGCGCATATATATCCACATATACAGTTCTAGTTGTACGATCAGGTGGCAGGGAACTTGGAAACTTGTTCACAGCTGTGGTGAACCATGTCGTCCTGAGCCAAAGGCGAGGTGGCGACATAATTCACCAAAGCCGAGAATAAGTTTCCAAGTCCCCTGCCACCTGACTGTACAACAAATTTATTATACTGCAAAGTTTTACTGTTCCAACATTTGTTAAGTGAATTTTACCTTTTTACCTTTCTTTTTGGCTTAAATAACTTCAGTGTGCTGACGAAGTACGAATTTCCCTTCTGAGTGGCCAATTTCAATGAAAACTGACCTCACTTACAATTGAAGTCACTGAAACCTTGGTAACATGTGCTAAAACATGTAGGTTGGCACATAATCTTAATGATAATCTTGATCGATGCCACCAGTTTGGATGTTGTGTTGATAGTGTAGTCATGTATATTGGGCTCCCGAAAGGGAAACTACTTTTACGTTGGTTTTGCAAGTGTACATGATATATATGTTTGGGGAATATTATTCAATCAGATCAAGAGAAATTTCTTCAGTATAGTAATATATTTTGTTCAATAAGAATGAAATACTCTAACCTATTCTCTGGAAGATCCTCTAACTTTTTCCCTTTATTGTTTGGATGCATCACAACAGCATCAAATGCACTGTCTCGTCTGAAAAACACATGGAATAAGGTCAAAAATAAATTATACAGTAAGTAATGTCTACTTCATTTAACTCGTTAAAACACAATCCCGACTTTTCACAACCCTGAGAAGGAAAGCTTTTGAAAACATTGTGGGAAAAGGAGAAAATGCTGGTAACCAGCATTTTCTCCTTTTCCCACAATGTTTTCTACTAAGCTGGAAATAAATATCAATTTTTGAGCAACATTTATTTTGTCGTCTGCAAATGCTTTCAATTTGAACCAGTGTGAAATTTTGTCATTTGGTAAAGGGTTAAACTGATCCTGACCTTTATGGTGAATATTTAACCCATTACCAAACAACAAAGTTTTAGACTGGTCCAAATTGAAAGCATTTGCAGACGACAAAATGAAAGTGACTGAAAATTTGAAATTTGTTTTGTGAAGGGTAGAAAACATTGTGGGAAAAGGAGAAAATGCTGGTTACCAGCATTTTCTCCTTTTCCCACAATGTTTTCTATAGGCTTCTTTCTCGGGGGCATTAAAAATAGGGATTGTGTGGTAATGGGTTAAGTAGGCATATAAATAGAACTCTGACTATTATTCTGAAAATTATATACATGTGGGAAAGTATATACATATATATATACAGGTATGCATTTTAACCCTAGGCCTCCAAAGCATGACTCAAGGTGCTTTTGAGGACAGTGTAGATCAAGATCAGACTGCACATTCTGCACATCATGGATCTACAGTCTGATAATTAGATATTTCCCTCAAAAATAACTTTCAAATTGCATATATTTGCTTTTTTTTTACTACTGACTTGAAATTTTCAATTAACTTACCTAGTGGATTAACTTGTTCCCAAACGACATTATTTTAGGTTTGTCCAAATCAACAGCATTTGCAGACAACAAAATAAAAGTGACTGAAAATTTGAAAATTGTTTCATGAAGAGTAGAAAAGATTGTGGGAAAAGGAGAAAATGCTGGTTACCAGCATTTTCTTCTTTTTCCACAATGTTTTCTACAGTCTTCTTTCTCAGGGTCTGAGACCGCTCTTGAAACAATAGTCAGCAGTGAGAGAGAGGAATGAATCCTGTCACAATGACTATCATTGGCTGAGCCTGGGATCAAACCAGTGAACCCCTTGTTCTCAAGTCCTGCATGCTACCTACAGACCTACTGCGGCTAAGCTATGATAAACACAAAAAGAGTAAATAGTAAAATCACTTACTTAAAGACGCATCCTATCACAAGATTGTCTGCTATTCGGGTTGGGAGGTCTTTCAGAGAATGTACCACAAAGTCAACATCTCCATTGTCAAGAGCTATCTCAAGTTCTCTTGTAAACAAATCTTTAGCGCCAATCTGAAATCAAACAAATGGTCTAGTAACTCTGTGCAAATGAAAAATGGAAGGGTTTAATTAAATAAAAAAAAAAACAGTAATAATTATTTGTATGACTTCTGCAATTATTACACCTTAACCAGACGACAAAATTTCAGACTGGTCCAATCTCAAAGAAGTGTCCTTCAAATCATGGAATCTGGCTTAAAGGTGGCCCTTTAGATTTTGGGACGAAAATTTTACAAGAATACAAGAATATCATCCTTACACTCCCACAGCCTAATAATTTTCATTCATGAAATCCCAGTAGTCGAAAACCATCCGACAACAAGAGAAATTAGAGGTTTACTACGTCCCAGGTTGACACCGACGGGAAACATAGTCTATTTTTACATGAGCAACTCGCTCATTTACATACCGAAAATATACAGACAAAGCTTCAAACATAGCGTCCGAAGAAGACATTATGGAAAATAATTACGTATTTGTTATGTTATGGAATTTCAGCGTCATTAGTCACGTGTCAGTCACTTAACATTCCCACAATGCTTTTTTAAAATTTTGCCGGGAAATCTAAAAATAGCTTAAGAGGCTACGTAGCCTTTTAAGGGAATACCATCAAACAATATTTTTTTGTGATTTCATGATTCTTGATTGGTGATGATTTGTATCGTTTTTTTAATATAAATTTCAGTGATATATATTTTTTTTCAATTTGATGGGATGTGAAAATTCTAAATACCCACCTTTAAGTCGGGCAGAAAACATTGTAGGAAAAGGAGGAAATGCTGGTTACCAGCATTTTCAACTTTTCCTACAGTGTTTTCAACTGGCCTCTTCCTCAGCATTGTTAAAACTTAGAACTGAGTGGTAAAGGGTTAAATACTGAGAGTGGTATACATGTTTAGGCGTGTGAGTTCTATAAACTGCCTCAGGATTCAACTATTAAAAAATACCAAATTTTTCAAATTCTATTTTTGATAGTATAGGAAATATCTGAACAAAAATTTAACTCTCATCATCATCACTCTCTCTCTCTTTCTTTCTCTCTCTCTCTCTCTCTCTCTCCGTCTTTTTCTCTCTCCCCACCCTCTCTCTAAGTCTCTGTTTCTAACTTTCTCTCTGTCTTTCTCTGTCTCTCTGTCACTCTCTCTCTCTGTCTCTGTTTTTCTGTCTGTTTGGCTGTCTGTCTTTCTATCTCTGTCACTCTCCCTATTTCTCTCTCTCTGTCTCACTTGCTCTTTGCCTCTGTATCTCTCTGTGTATCTGTTCCTCCCCCTCCCCCCGTCTTAGACAAAAATTTATTTTACCTTTGAAAGTGCTGAGTCCAGAATATTATCTCCAGTCGTTGTCATGGTAACTGCAATAGTAAATAAAAGAGGATCATGAAGCCCTTTAATCCACTATCACACAATCCCTACTTTTGACACCCCTGAGAAAGAAGCCTTTTGAAAACACTGTGGGAAAAGGAGAAAATGCTGGTAACCAGCATTTTCTCCTTTTCCCACAGTGTTTTCTACCCTTCCCAGAACAAATTTCAATTTTTCAGTCAACTTTATTTTGTCTTCTGCAAATGCTTTCAATTTGGACCGGTCTAAAATTTTGTCTTTTGGTAAAGAGTTAATACATACAGCATTTCAGCAACAAGAACACCTGCAACGATAACCCTGGATTGCTCACCTGAAGTTGTGTACCTTTGATTGATTGACAGACTAAACTGAATGGTGTTTTACGTTGCCTTCAACATTATTTCATTCATATCATGGTGACAGCTCACAAATTCACGTTTTCTCGGGTTTTACCCGTACCAGGTCCAGCTAGTGTGGGACTCTAAACCTGGAGGTCTTGGGTTCAAGGTGCAGTGGATCAACAGAGTTTTTTACAGGAGCAGAGCCCCAGATAAGAGGGAGTGATGGTATTTGGAATCAATTATTTCTCTTTGAAACCCTATGTTGTGGGTACTTGTTAGAATCATCCCAATGACAAAACTTTCTTTTTTATTGTAATTTTCTGTTTTGTGCAAGTCTACTGTAACACAAAATCTAATGTAAATGTAAAATGCCATCTTGGATTAGCCTACACAGATTGCGAATGCTGTTCCTAGACGACAGTTTATGGAAATGTCTGAATGCCTTTTTTTCACGTGTTGCAAGCCACATAACTGTCTGCGTAAAAAAGTTAGAGGTATGGTTAACTTTACCAGATGACAAAATTCTGTAAAGCATTTGCCGATGGCAAACTCACATGGATCATTAGATGAACTATTTAACCCTTTCCCAAACAAGCCTTCATTTTTACCAGTCTGCAATACAAGTCTTTTGAAAACACTGGGAAAAGGAGAAATTGCTCGTAACGAGCAATTTCTCCTTTTCCCACAGTGTTTTCTGCCCGTCCGGATAATTTTCTGCCATTGTTATGAAAGTTGAAATTGTTGTCTGCAAACTCTTATAGTTTGGAAGAGTCTAAAATTTGTCATTTGGGGAAGGTTTAAATGGTAGAAGACATTGCGTAAAAAGGAGAAAATTCTGGTTGAGGATAGAAAACATTGCGGGAAAAGGTAAAAATTACTGGCTACAAGCATTTCTCTCCTTTTCTGAAATATGTTTTTTTAAAAAACAATGGGACTATTCAGAAAAGGGTTTGGAGATAAAGAGTGCGACCTTTAGTAAAGTAATTTGATAAGTTTATTCCTTAACCCTTTACCACACAGTCCTGACTTTTAACAACCCTGAGAAAGAAACCCTTCGAAAACATTGTGGGAAAACACTGTGGTAACCAACATTTTCTCCTTTTTCCCACACACTGTTTTCTACCCTTCTCAAACCAAATCTCAATTTCTCAGTCACATTAATTTGTTGTCTGCAAATGCTTTCAATTTGGACCAATTTAGAATTTTCTCATAAGGTAAAGAGTTAAATTGCTACCAAACAAAATTTAAGACTTGTCCAAACTGAATGCATTTGCAAACAACAAATCAAAACTGGTTCAAATAGGCAAAGTTGTCTATGAACAGGTAAAAAAAAACTTTATGGGAAAAGGAGAAAATGCTGATTGCCAGCATTTTTTCCCTTTTCCCACAATGTTTTCAAAACTCCTTTTTTCTCAGGGTTGTCAAAACTCAGGACTATGTGGTACAGGATTAAGCTATCTCCACTATCATAACTCTTCATCTATCCAAAAGTTTTACACCTATTCAAGTTGGTCAAGCTCTAACCCTTTACCAATCCCTGTTTTAATGACCCCGAGATAGAAGCCTCTTGAAAACATTGTGGGAAAAGGAGAAAATGCTGGTAACCAGCATTTTCTCCTTTTCACACAATGTTTTCTACCCTGCTGGAAACAAATTTCAATTTTTTACTTTTTTTACTTTGTCACCTAAAGTCAAGTGCTTTCAATTTTGACCAGTCTAAAGTTTTGTCGTTTGGCAGAGTTAACTCTTTACCAAACTACAAAATCTTGGACTAGTCTAAATTAAAAGCATTTGCAGGCGACAAAATAAATGTGAATCATAAGCTGAAATATGAATTGGAAAGGGTAGAAAACATCTATTGTGGGAAAAGGAGGAAATACTGGTAACAAACATTTCTCCTTTTCCTACAATGTTTTCAAGGGCTTTCTTTCTCAGGGTCATCAAAAGTCAGAACTGTGAGGTAAAGAGTTACTTGCAAATGTTTAGGTGAAATAAATGAACTTTTAACCAAATTTTGTTTTTTAGTCTTTTAGAAAACCTTTTACCTTTTACCACACGACAAAATTTTACATGCATTCAAATTGAAATCATTTACAGACGAAAAATTACAGATGGCTCAAATATTGAAATTTGTCCTTGATAGGACCACAAAACATAATTGGAAAAGCATTTTCTCCTTTTCCCACAATGACTTCAAAACTGTCTTCCACTGGGTAATTAAAACCTGAACGTTTATTAGGCCTACTACAAAAAATATCAGTGTTTAGGGTTTCAGTTCGAGATGCTGTGCAGCTGTAGTTAGGGATTTATTCTTTTTTTAAAATTCTTTTTATATAGACCATGTATTGAAATGGCACGCGAAAAACAAAAAAAAATTCAATGGTAAGGAAAAAAGTTTAGGGTTGGCAGCATTTTCTAGGTAGGGTCATAAAACACTAAACACATATATTTTACTTTTTAAGCCTTACTGTACTCATAGTGGCACAGTCTTTGGCAAATTGGTTTGGTTTTACACACAAAATGGAAATAAAGTTCTACAAAAATACCCGGTACTTACCAGGCAAGTTAGTGGTCTCCTAATAGATAGGACATTGTTAAAGAAATTTATTGCATGAAAATTTTCCCTTACCTATTTCAAAATCATGATCTGACTTTAACTCCTTCAGCTTATCGATGATTGTCTGCGTCTGTATCAAGGCAAGCTGTTAAAGATAGATTCTTTCTTTAATAACCCTTTTACCAAACAATCCTGTATATTTTCTTTTATCACTTGGAGCAAGCAGTCTACAGAGAACATTATAGGAGGAGAAAATGCTGGGAACCAGCATCTTTTCCTTTTCCCACAATCTTTTCTACAATTGTAATAATTATTTTTATCATTCCAGCAAAGTTAAACTTGTTGTCTGGCAATCCATTATTGTGGTTTGACTAGTTTTTGATAGTCTAGCCCATCAAAATCACTGTTGGGAAAATAAAATGATGGTTGTTGTAATGTATATGACATTGGTTGGACTCACGACGAGATGCCCCGCTAGATCAGTTGGTAGAGCTGCGGACTAGTGTTCTGGTGGTCATGGGTTTGTGTCCCATGTCCGGCACACTTTTCTCCCTTGATTTACTTCACGGTCATATAAAATCTGGCATATCCCTTAAATATTCCCTTTTTAGTCTTCAAGAAAGCTGCTATAATGAAAAATGAATTAATTGAAGCTATTCAAAGAGAATTTTTTATCACAAGTAATTAATTTTGCAAATCTTTGTCGTTTGTCATACAGGCTTGTATTCATGACTTTCCAACTTTTGTGATCGTCGTGATTGTATGGTATGTATACAGGGTTTATGTTGTTTCTAACATCATTTCAGCCATATCGTAGCAGCTTGTTCACCAAAATTACGCTTCCTTTGAAGCCCACTGGTTACTTTCCCTCATCAGTGATTGAAATTAATGTCTCTGAAATCTTACCTGGCTTTTTCTTGAACCGACTTTGATAACTTTCTTTTCTGCAGACATTTTCTATGATTCTTAACCTTGCAGTCTGGAGAAATAACACGAGGGCATTCAAGTCCGGTTTGTCAACGTTTACCTGTACCGGAAGTTTACTGAGGCTGGTTACCCTCATTATAGTGAGACGGTAACCAGACTTTTCGCCCCAAGACGTTTCTCCCCTTGTCGATTCCCCCCTGGTCCTTTCGCTCCTATCCTCTCACCCATAGTTATTTTGCCCAAGAATTTTAGTCGACTTATTTTTCATTTCCAGTCTTTTGTCTATATAACAAAATTTTGTGGGAAAATGTAGTTTATTATAACTTTGTCCAACGACTCATTGTAAAAGCCTCCTTCCACAGTTGTTTTTGAGTGGTACTTGTGAAAGAAACAAGGAAAGAGGGGATCTATAGATGCACTAGTCGTTGAGATATGATTGCAAATATGCTGAATGCGGCATTTGACATCAATCAATCAATTAATCAATCAATCATTAGATCAATCAATTAATAGATCAATCAATCAATCAATCAATCAACAAATCAATTAACAAATCAATTAACCAATCAATCATCTGATCAATCAATTAACCAATCAATAAATCTTTTGTTCAATCAATAAATCATCCAATCATACAATCAATCAATCAATCCATCCATCGATCAATCGATTGATTAGTCTTTTTCGTTTCATTAATGTCTAATATCTTTTTCTTCAACACTTGTTATGTACTATTACTGACTAAGACAAAGGGCCTACCCCTCATCCTCCCTCTTGCTCTTATTTGTATGATGTTTGATATCCATTTCATAAACTTGTCGAAATTTTCTTTTCAGACAGAAATTTAAAGCTTAGTTCTTATAATTATATGTTTGTTCAGTGTGATTATAAAAGCTGAAAAGGCAATCAATAGTGCCTCTGATTGGACAATATCAAACTGCTATTTTGTTGTGTGATAGATTTTCATGTTTTTTGTAACGATCTACTTGTACTTTTCAAGTCGTAATTGCATGAGTTTATAATTTTTTTTTAACTTTATGATATCACATAAATTTATTAGTAAAGTGGCAAAACCAAAGTTCAGAACCTGTTGTTTTACACTAGAGAAGGGGAGCATCTATGATTATTATCACATTTTTCTATTGAGGGATGACACTGTGATTGGCTGTGATAAGCATAGGCGTTTGCACCTGTCACTTTTGAAACTTGGTATTTGGGGTCAAGTTTAGATCTTGAAAGAAGAGTTTTCATGTCTATACTTATGCATAACTTTTGGCTTGTAGATTTGTCAGTACCTTCTTTTATTTTTAGACATTTTCTTTAGTTACATATAGCCTTTGTTGCCGCTGGTGATTGACAGTGGGTTTCAATGCAAACAAAGGCCTGATCGAGGCCAGTTAACCCATTACCACACAAACCCTACTTTTGACGCCCCTGAGAAAGAAGCCTTTTGAAAACACCTTTATTTTGTTGTCAGCAAATGCTTTCAATTTGAACCATTCTAAAATTTTGTTGTTTGATAATGATTTAATCTGTTACCACAAAATCCTTAGTTTTAATAAGGCTGCAGGAGAACTTGAAAGTTACATTTCAGGGGTGATAAACACCATTGTGCACAGTTGCCATTTACTAGCATTTAAATTGGTATTGTTCATTTGAAGCACTCTTAACCCTTTACCAATCAACTGCATTGTTTTATGGGGAAAAGACTTCTACAAGCATCGTTGGAAAAAGATAAAACGAGTATAACCTTTTTCAATTATGTAACATGAAAAGAAGAAATATAGCTCTTGGAATCTAGATGGATCAATACTTTGCCCTTTTACCAAATAGTGCTGAATTTGTTCAATACTGCCCTGTGGGAGATAGCTTTTGAAAATGTTGTTGGAAAAAAGGGAGGACGGGCACTTATAATCTGTATTTTTTCATTTTCCCACAATTTTTTTCCACCCTTTCAGAGAAATGAAGTCCATTTGTACCAAATTGTCGTCTGCAGATGTGTAGAATCTTGGAAGAGACTAAAATGGGCTTCAAGCTACTGATGAGATATACAAACAGTGTAAGCTTCACGAAAATCTTATGAGAAATGCTGACTTTATTGCGTAAACAAGAAAAAGATTAATGGACAGACAGACAGACAGACAGACAGATGGACGAATGGACGGACGGACAAACAGACCCCATCTATAGACAGTAGAGTTAAAAACGAGATCAAGCTCCTAGCTGTGAGTGTATCGATCTAGGGTCTGTCCCAGATACGTTCTCCATCAGATTCCATTGTGATTTTAATGGTCAAAGGGAAAAAACTCGAACAACTTGGTGTCCATTAGTTACGAAGAGTACTCTCCCTTATTATCCCCTCCCCCCCCCCTCCTCGGAATAGTCTTTTTTCCAACCCTTACAGTCACACCGAAACTTGAAGAACCGGTGCAGGGTTAATTTATACCCATGCAGTACGTCTAGATATCGAAAAACCCGGACCCTCTGGTAAAATGTTATTCTGCTAAATAAGTAAAATGATACCTTCAAGCCGATTTTGAAACCCAATCTTTGCCATTTTAAAGGAGCTTAATTTCTTTTGGAAAAATGTTCTGGAGTGGATGGCCCGTGTAGCTTAATTCAAGATCAGCCTGCACGTTCATTTATATGTAGATCTACGTCCGAGTTATAAGTCGATCTGTGTTGATGGTTTCCCCGCTGGTATTTTTCAGTCAAACTCAAAGGCAGGATGCTGTTGCGTTATTTTAACCAAATCAATTTATTGTCTCAGGGATTAAGTGTTCATATTAATAGGGAGTGACCTCCCCTCTTACAACCTCCTTCCACTAAGAAAAAAAAAAGGCGGGGGTGGGGGTTGGACCGGTCTAAACTTGGATCAACAATGATTTTAATCGGAGGAAAAGCAGATCGAATCTCCATTTATTAGCTGGAAGATTCAGACCTGTATACTTTCACTATCTGTTACATGTTCCTAACGGTCTATAATCAAAGAAATGATTGCAATTTGACAATTCAGCCCTTATTAACGAACGATATTTATTAATAACCTTGAAAACCTAATTGAACGAAAACATGGTCGTTCATAAGTTTAATTATTGTGACATAATAAAGGTTATTTATCGTATATATTCATCAGTTGATAAATTTGATTGTAAAAATTACATTTTGGTTTTGCATGAGCTCTTACTTTGATAACCGAATTGTGACTTCCAAGTTTAAATTTCGGCGGTCGCCTTGTTTACAAATGTGACGAAATACAAGGGAGACTACCACTTGTTTACAAAATAATAACCACGTCTGCAATTAGTTTTTTTGTCTTCTGTCATGATATTTTCAGAAATAGCAGCATCTGCAATCCTGTCTTAAACTATACTAGAAATAATTACAGCTCTACGAACAGTTTTTTTTTTTGTACGATATATAGATCGTCTTCACAAGCTGCAATGATGTTTATTCGTCTTGGGTTTTATACTGTCTACAAATTTAAGGGAAGTAACCCTGCTATAAAAAGTGATGTTAGTGAATACGAGTTTTCTCCCTTTGACCATAAAATTACACCTAATTTCAGCCGGTTTTGGTTCGTGCCACACACAGCTTCCCATCGACGTAAATCAGTGTAAACAGAGTGGAGGGAAAGAAAAAGTGTTCATGAAATACAAGAACTTCTAAAAGTCGTACAAATTAATATGAAAGTAGACATAGCCTAGAAACGGGCGAAATATACTTATTTTTCTAAGACATATACAACTATTAATTATCTGTACAATAACGAATCTGCCAAGCAAATTTTTGATGGCAGTAGATACATGTACTTTAACCACCAAACGACAAATTTTACACTCTTCTGAATTGAAAAGTTCTGCAAAAACATTCCAAAGTGAGACAAATAAAACAATAGCCCTCAACAGGGTCGAAAACATTGCGGAAAATGGAAAAACAACGTTGGTTACCAGGTTTTTTTTTCCTTTCCCCGCAAGGTCTTCGGAATCCTTCTTCTTCAGCTTCGTATAGATTCGTAATTGTGTTGTAGACAATTAACTTGTGAAGAAATTTAACTCCAAATCATCAATCACAAAATATAAACACTGCATGAGAGAACACACAAGTATTTTTTTTTCTTTATGTCTTTTCAACAGATGCAACAGATGTACCAAAACAAAAAAACATGTTCATCAAATCTACATCACAATAACCGGCATTAAGATAAAAGTTGACAACATGGTGGTAAACAATCATTAAATGTATTAATTAGTGGGGACACAATTAAAGGGTATGACTTATCTGGAGAACTCGATCGTCTCCTTAACCCTTTCCCAGACGACAAAGTTTGAACTCTTCCAAACCAAAAGAGTTTGCAAACGACAATTTTTGATTTTGAGAAAATGGCAGAAAGTTCTCGAAAAGAGTAGAAAACACTGTGGGAAAAGGAGAAATTGCTCGTTACGAGCAATTTCTCCTTTCCCCACAGTGTTTTCAAAAGACTTGTACTGCAGACACGTAAAAACATGGGCTTGTTTGGGAAAGGGTAAAGTTTTTAAGGGTACGAGTTCTCCAGAGTATGAGTTCTCCCGGTAACTTTATTAATAACCATGAGGAAGACGGATTTTGAAGATCTTACGCGAATATGAGAAAATGCTGGTTAGAAGTATTTTCTTCTTTTCCCACACTGTTTTATTCCCGGCCATATCCTGCTTATAGTCAGCAAATAATGTGCGTTTAAATAAGTATAAATTTTGTCATTCAGAACGTGATTTAAAAAAGTTTTCCAGCCTATTTTGGAAAAAAACCCAACATTTTTTGAGTTGCATAAATTCCCCAGTTGTCGAATATTTTAGTTGGCAGTGCGAGTGCTGTCTGTCTAAAGGGGCAAAAGGATCAGTGAGGGCGAGACATTTAGGGAGGGGTGGGGAAAACAAAAAGGGGGTCGGACGACAAGGGGGAAATTTATTTGGAGCGAAACGATTAGGGATAAAATGATGCGGGGCGAAACGACTTGGAACCAAGGGAGGTAACTATTCTTTAATTCGAGTTTAGGTAAGTTTCACATATCGAATTCAGGCGTAATATTGTTTGCATAATCTAGACTATCACGCTGAAGGTCAAAAACTCGTGTTTCTATTTCAAATTACACACAGAGACTTTTTGTTCGGTGATTGAATATGTCTGCGCACAATAGATCAACTCCGCTTGATGAGGATGACCCTATTGAAAAAATGCTTCGGAAAGCCGGCTGTTTGGAGAAACACTATGCCGTGCAGGAGTGTATGTTTGACAATAAAGACTGGAGAAAGTGTCAGGAAAAAGTAAACGATTTCAGAAAATGTATCGAAGCAAGCAAGAGTAAAAAATCTTAGAGAGTCCAGTTTGTGTAAGCAATTTTACATTTTTTTAATGTTTGATCACAGGAATTTGACATTCTATAACCGAAATCAAAGATAAAAATTAAAATATGGAAAAAAAAATCTCCGCTATATAATATAAATGTGAGGAATGTCACATCTCGATTGCCAGTGCCAACACAAGACAGCCTTTCCCACCCCAAATCACCCAAGAAACAAACATTGATCATAATTTCTTTTAGCCTAGCGATAGACAACACAAAAATTTACCAGCAACATTTGGTGATACCTCAGTAGACACCTTTTAACCAGATACATCCGTCATGTTTTACAATTTTTTGACAATTTGGATCCATTGAGGAAGCCATTCCCTGATGACGGGATTGCAGGAAATGTATTTTCAGATTACTTATTATGTGTATTTTTTTCGTTTTTAAAATATATTCATGGACATCACATGATACTAAAGATTTTTCTAGACGTAACTAACAAAAGTATTTGATCGTATTTTTTTCAAAGAAAAGATATTTGACTCTTGTGAATAGGGAAATCTCCCATCAAGCGAGCTACCTCGCTAAGGTAAGAGCAAGACACACCTCTGTGAATAACCAATAAAAACATGATTTTTAAGGTAATCATAGTACATCAAAATGGTGCAAGATGGAATAGATTTGGCATGAGAAAAAGGTTTATACATGCATAATGCTATTAACAGCAAATTCCTTAAGGCTTGAGGCTGATATAGTTTAAGATTTATCGACGAACAAGTTCCTTGTCTGAAATACTACAGATTGTGTGTTATCCCTTTACCAAACAACAAAGTTTTAGACTGGTCCAAATTTAAAGCTCTTGCAGACGACAAAATAAATCCAACTCAAAAAGTTACATTTCCAGCAGGGTAAAAAATAGTGCAGGAAAAGGAGAAAGTGCTGGTTACCAGCATTTTCTCCTTTTCCCACAATGTCTTCAAATGGCTACTACCTCAGGGTCGTAAAAACCAGGGATTGTTTGGTAAAGGGTTAAGGGGTTAATATTTTCCAAATTTTTCTTCCTTTTGTTTGTTAATTTATATCGTTTGATTTTTCAGGAGAGTGTAACATTGTGTGGAAGTGAACAAAACGTATGAATCTTTAACAGTTTATTGATTAATCCAGTAAGAATGGTGAATGTAATGAAAGGAATTTTAGTGGAATGTGATCCTGCAATGAAACAGTTTTTAGTTCACTTGGATGACACAGAAGCCTTAGGCAGGAAGTTTGTGATTCAGGACTTGGATGAAACCCACTTGTTTATATCTGCAGAGATTCTTCCAACACTTCAGGATCGAATTGATGGACTGATGGACAAATTGTCCTTCCCTCTTCAAGAGAAATAGTGTTTTACTTTGTGAAGTTGAACTTTCTTCACTCACTTCAAGGAATTCAATATCAAAACATATACATTGCAAGGAGAAAAAGAAAACTTTAATGTTGTACATCATACTTATATATATAACTATATGTGTTTGATTTATGATAGGTTATGACATCAAACCTCTGAAATACATGATTGGAGTGACAATTAACTGAATATACTTGTATGTATGATGAGAAAAAGAAAATATTGATGATATACCGGTACATCATATTTATGCACTATGAGTGTCTGATAACAAAACAGGATTTAATGTTTTACCTTTGCAATAAATAAGACTGGATGTGAGTTATTCTTGTATGAATGTATACCTAATTTGTCTCAATTTGTTCGTATTTTATGAATTTATATCTGTCGTGGCTGGACCTTATTTGAGGTTGTACAGTGACTGTGGTCTGAACCTTTCTAAAGCAAGATTAAAATGGGAAAGATAGAAAACGGCAATGAAGGGGCTTGTGGGATGGAAAAGAAAATTGCTGATTGGTGCTGGAGAGTTGTCAAGAGACATTTTATGCCAAATAATGTGTTCTTTGAGGAAGGTGATTGTTTTCTGAAATTGAATTCCAAGTACCTCCCACTGGATGAGAATGAATCTATCACTGTTCCGAGGTATGTGAGCTTACTATTCAAATGTTCTATATGTGATGTTAGAATTCAGGAACCAAATGCAGCTGGTTACTAGCACTTTCTCCTTTTCTCACAATGCTTTCAAAAGGTTTTTTCCTCGGGGTCATAAAAACCAAGAATTGTTTGGTAAAGGAACAAATGTTGATCAAATCATGTTGTCTTTGACAGGGTAAAAAACATTGTTGGAAAGTAAAAAAAGGTGGTAAAAAGCTTGTATCTTCTCCTTTTCTCACATTGCTGTCAAAAGTTTTTTTTCCCCAAAGTTGTAAAGAGTTGGGATTGTGTATAGTAAAGGGTTAATAAAAATTGGTTGATTGCTGTTAAACATTGTATTAAAAATATATTTCAGTGAGACAGAAACTTTTCCATGTGGACATGCGAGATGTTGTCAGACGTTTAACAGTTTAATCCAGTGAGTAGTTTACAAACCAGAAAGAAAATACATTATCATATGACACATTCTGTGGCAAAGTGGGGTTTAACTCATTACCACACAATCCTGACTTTTAACGACCCTGAGAAAGAAGCCTTTTGAAAACACTGTGGGAAAAGGAGAAAATGCTGGTCACCAGCATTTTCTCCTTTTCCCACAATGTTTTCTAATCTATCAAGGACGAATTTTGCAATTTGAACCCTCTTGAAATTGTCATCTGCAAATGCTTTCAATTAGGACCAGTCTATTTTTTTGTTGTGTGGTAAAGCGTTAATTCATAGATCTCTGATCATTTATTGGAAGCAATTCATTATATGATTATAGATTATTACAGGCGACCACTCCTTACTGCATGGCTTCATCCCAGGTTAACCATTTACCACTCAATGCTGACTTTTAACAAGGAGAAGACTTTTCAAAACATTTTGGGAAAAGGAGAAAATGCTGGTAACCAGCAAAATGTTTTCTACCCTAATGAAGAAAAACTATCATTTTAGCCACACTGAAATTGTATTCTGCAAATGCTTTCAGTTGGACAGGTGTGAAATTTTGTTGTTGTGGTAAAGAGTTTAATTCAATTTGTAAAGACTGTGTCAGAAAGAATTCTCTTCGGCTAAGTGGTGATGGTGTTGACCTTTCCTCCGGGCTTTCTAGGTTCAAACTTTTTACATGGAACATTGTAGCGAAATCACATACGATTGATCTTTTTTTCAATCATGGCAAAAAAAGTCGAGGATCGACAGCATTTTCTTGGTAGGGTAAAAAACCCTAAACACAGATATTTTTTTAGTGACAGCTTACATAATCAATTCAGCTATATCTTGGGTCTCACCAATACTAGTGCCCTGAAATGTCAAACCCAAGGACACTCTGGTGAAAAATGTGATGCTTCCTGCAGGCCTGGAACCAGAGTCTTTCAGGTTAGGAGTCCTACACTGTATAACTGGACCATGCAGGAACTCTGAAAATCTGATAGATTTCATTCTTTGATTTGTTGATGCACAATTAGCTCAATAGGTATTATTGATACATCTCAAAGTTTGCTAAGGTCCAAGAGATAAAGTATAGGTTTGATAAACATCCAGTTCTTTATTCATTCCCTTTCATGACAGCTGGTTATTGTCTCCTTCTGTTTCCTCTCAGGTTTTTAATAAACTTATTTAAAATAAACATGGATCTACTTTTGGACAAGTATGGCACCAGGCCCCTACATACCTCTTCATGTAACTCTTTACCAACCAACAAAATTTTAGACTGGTCCAGATTGAAAGCATTTGCAGACGACAAAATGAATGGGACTAAAGAATTGGAATTTGTCCTAGGAAGGGAAGAAAACATTGTGGGAAAAGGAGAAAATGCTGGTCACCAGCATTTTCTCCTTTTCCCACCATGTTTTCAAAAGGCTTCTTTCACAGGGGTGTTAAAAGTCAGGATTGTGTGGTAAAGGGTTGAAATGTTTTAAACATGTTGCTGATTTTGTTTACCTAATTAACTTGTTAGATGATGTTGGAAAAGGAGAACGTGCTGGTGAAAATGCTGGTTACCAGCATTTTCTCTTTTTCCCATATTGTTTTGAAAAGGCTTCACACTAATGAGATAAAAAGTTGAAGTTGTATTGTAAACCTTTTTTTGGCGAAATTTGCAAGGTACGAAGCCCACTACCATGTATCTCACCGGCATGTGTGCGGCACGTGTCACAGAACATTCCCGTCAGCTCATCTGCTGGACATTCACATACTGGAAACACATGATGTCATGTTTAGTCTGTTGGCCAAGAGGACAGAAATGGTGAGTTCGATTACGTTAACCCATTACCACACAATCCCTACTTTTGACGACCCTGAGAAAGAAGCCTTTAGAAAACATTGTGGGAAAAGGAGAAATTGCTGGTTACCAGCATTTTCTCCTTTTCCCACAATGTTTTCTACCCTTCACAAAACAAATTTGAAATTTTCAGTCCATTTTGTCGTCATTTAATGCTTTCGATTTGGACAAGTCTAAAATATTGTCATTTGGTAATGAGTTAACACTTAACCCTTTACTAGAATTGTCTGACAGTGAGACAGAGATAGAGAGCCACGGCTTGCTAATTCACATGAATATCATTGAATAAATACCTGACAATGAGAGAGAGAGCCATCAATTGCTTTCTCACATAGATATCATTGAATAAATATTCAGCAATGAGAGACAAGTGAATCCGGTGGCAATACCTATCATTAATCCCTAAAAAGAACTAAACATAGCTGTTATGCAGATTTAACACCCAAGAATTACAGGCCCTGTACTTCACTGAATGAGATAGATATTGATACATGTATCAGGGCTCCAGATAGAGGGAGTGGTTTTAATTCCAAAATTGAAGATATTAATTAATTCTTCACTAAACCCTATGTTGTGGGTACTCATTAGAATATCATCAAATGAGTACCCGCAACATAGGGTTTCAAAAAAGAAATAATTGATTGAGAATACCGTCACTCCCTCTTATTTAGAGCTCCGATGTATATGAAAATGTTAAATGATGTACTTGCACATGAATTTTTCAGTACCAGTGTTTGATTGAAGGATGTAAGGAAAAATTTAGTGACGGAAAACACAGACATCAACATTTGATCAAATACCATCATTACCCTTCAAATTATCGGTACAGACATTCAGATGGGTAAGTTACAGAAAATTTTGTCAAGTTCCTTTTGTCAAGTTTTGTTCCTTTTGTCAAGTTAAGTTCCTTACAAAGACAGTGCAGATGAAGTTCCAAAAGAGATCATCCTGTGTTAACACTTAACTATACAACAAAACTTCAGACTGGTCCAAATTAAAGGCATTTGCAGACAAAATAAGATGTTTGTGAAAGTGGTCAAATTAGAGTGGAAAACAGTGTGGTAAAAGACGAAAATGCGTAGCACCAGTTGTTTCTCCTTTTCCCACAATGCTTTCAAAAGCTCACCTCTTCAGAGGCATCCCTGGGTTTTAACCCTTTACCACACAATCCCTACTTTTGACGCCCCTAAGTAAGAAGCCTTCAGAAAACATTGTGGGAAAAGGAGAAAAGGCTGGTAACCAGCATTTTCTCCTGTTTCTGCAGTGTTTTCTACCCTCCACAAAACAAATTTCAAATTTTCAGTTACTTTTATTTTGTCCTCTGCAAATGCTTTTGATTTGGACAAGCCTAAAATTTTGTCATTTGTAATGAGTTAATGTCCTTAACTCATTACCACACGACAAAATTTTAGGTTTGTCCAAATTGAAAGCATATGCAGACAAAAGGGACTGAAAATTAGAAAATTTGTGTAGTGAAGGGTGGAAAACATGGTGGGAAAAGGAGAAAATGCTGGTTACCAGCATTTTCTGCTTTTCCCACAATGTTTTCTAAAGGCTTCTTTATCAGGGTCGTCAAAAGTAGGGATTGTGTGGTAATGGGTTAAGCTAGGCTATAGCAAGAAGGTTTAAGAAATTGTGGGAAAGAAGAAAATGCTGAATACCAGCATTTTTTCCTTTCTCTATAATGTTTCCTATCCATGCTTTCCTGGACTTTCTTTTACCAGTACCTTGCACAGGGGCTGCTTTTCCACATAATTGTCGTCAACCCTTTACTCCATAGATACTCATTTCTACGCTTTGCTTGGAGGAGCCTTTGGAAAACATTGTAGCAACAGGTGAAATTGCTCGTGATGAGCAATTTCACCTTTTGCAACAATGTTTTCTATACTATCAAAAGGTGCCATATACACATAGGAAACGGCTTCATCCTTGCTGTCATTTAGGGTCAATGAGAGATACCATAGAAATGCCTTATGGGGTAAAGGGTTAATCTGACATATGAGAGCAATGAATCTTGTCACAGACACTAGCATCAGTCATTTCAGAGAAATTTGCTGAGCTTTGCAATTGGTTTTAAGGATTACAACCCCTTACTCAACATTAAATACAGTGTGACATTGATGTCTTTGGTGAAGGCATTGGGCTAATTTTGGCAGCTTCGGTCTTTTAATACGAGAGCTTCTGGTTGTAGACTCACTAACTTGTCTGTAAATATCGTGTAACATGGACGTTCTAGAAAAGGCTGTTTAGCCTATTTTGGCAGCTTTGGTCTGTTAGCAAGATTATGGGCTATAGACTTTAAATCTTGTATGATACACACTGCACTACTGCTGCTCAGCTTTTGGAACAAGTAAGAAGTGATCAAGTAGGATATTTCTGATGAGCTTCCGGGGGGAAAAAACTAATTTTCATTGTTAAAATATTGTCCTTACTTAGGGTAAAACTGTAGAAATGTTTCAAACTGTAACAAAAAATTCTCCATTTACATGGCATTTTCTTGCAGAAAATTGAAGACGTCCAAGTCGGACAAAGGCCAATCTGTTCAAAGCAGAGGAGAGTCCATGGAAACAGAATCCAGCTCAGTATTACATGAGAGAAATAGCAAATCTTTGCCAGCAAAGTTCAAACCCAGGTATAGACATCATAATTATGGTCTGTAACACATGAGAATGGGACAGTCAGACAATCGCGTAAATTGGTGTTTCAGATTAGTCTGCGCAGACTGTCTGAGGCTGCACTTTATGACTACATTAGATTTTATCATATAGCAGACTTGCACAAAACAGAAAATTACATTAAAACAAGAAGTGTCCTTTCGGATGATAAGTCGGTGCGGAGTGCGCAGGCTGATCTGAGACTACACATACGTTAATGTTGGATAGCACCTTTTCATGTGTTGCATACCATGTTAATTATGCACCACAGTTTTGAGGACCCCCAAAGGATAAAAATCTTTTGAAAACATGGTTGGAAAAGTGGAAAGTACAGTCACTATTTTGTCATCTACAAAAGGTTTCAATTTTGATGTCTGTGAAATAGTTGAAAATTTTTCTTTAGTGTAACCCTTTACCATAAAATTTTGTATGTACTCAAGTTTTAAACCAATTGGCCAAATATTGTAATGTTAGATTTGTAGTGTTTTTACTTATTGGCTAGTGGAGCGATACAGGGCCATCATGGCCCTCTTGTATATGGGATCATAAGGCGTCATAACAGACAGGTTGAATTTTCGAAGAATGTGACTTACGCAAAAGACATATTTGGCACTGGAAGAGTTAAGTCATGCAAATTTTTCTTGGTGTCTTTCAGAGTTCCATCCAATATTTGCTTTGGCCAGGGAGTCAGTAGAGGTTTTCAAAAAGACTACAAAAAGCACAAGAAACCCTGGCATGCGCAGAAGAAAGGAAACAAGATTACGACGATTGAAATAGAAAATGTTGATATGAGTGACATGTCCGAAGCACTGAAGGATACTTGATCGATTCAAACTTTTATTTTGGACAAAATATCATTGTGCACCTGTATAGGTCATGGGACTTTGCTGAAAGGGTTTTTAGTCTGATGCCACACAGCCCAAGGTTATAAGGACTTTAGTGGGAATGGCTTTTTGAAAACATTGTTTGAAAAGGAGAAAATGCTGGTAACCAGCATTTTCTCCTTTTCAAACAATATTTTTTGTCTTTTCACAGATAATCCCATTCTTTGAGCTATTTAATCCTTTACCACACAATGAAGACTTTTAACGACCTGGGAAAGAAGCCAATTGAAAACATTGTGTGAAAAGGAGAAAATGCTGGTAACCAGCATTTTTCCACAAAGTTTTCTACCCTATCTTAGAAAAATTGCATCAATATTTTAAGCCATGATATCGTCATTTCAGCCATTATGAATATGTCATCTGCAAATGCATTCAACTTAAAAGGTCTAAACTTTTGCTGTTAGGTAAAGGGTTCTTTTAAATTTGTCCTTTGTGTACACTTTGAACTTTTAATACGTCCCCAAAATTTTTCTGTTTAGTGAAAAGTTAATGAATCTTAACCCTTTCCCAAACAAGCCCTTGATTTTACGTGTCTGCAGTACAAGTCTTTTGAAAACATTGTGGGAAAAGGAGAAATTGCTCGTAATGGGCAATTTCTCCTTTTGCCACAGTGTTTTCTACCCATTTGGTGAACTTTCTGCCATTTTTATCAAATTTGAAATTGTCGTCTGCAAACTCTTTGAGTTTGGAAGAGTCTAAAATTTGCCGTTTGGGAAAGGGTTAATATTGCGTTATGCCAAGCAAGTTAGCACAAAAGTTTGGTCCACTTTTTCTACAAGCAGGCTAAATCATAAAGAAGAGTAGTTGTGTGACATGCAGATATTTACTAAAGGTTTAATTTCAATGTAGATCGCCCTACACAGATTGTGTACACTGACCTGGATGGATTCGTTCTGTAGATGTATCATGCATGAAGCCACCTTTTCAGAGCACGACTCGTATTTAGCTTGTAACACACGAAAAAGGGGCATTCAGACATTTGCCTAAATTGTCGTCCCGGATAAGCCTGGGACTTATACAGCAGAAGTTGATTAATAGTGGATATTTGCAGTGTACTGTTAAAAACCTTTCCATCATGGTTTATTGTTCAATAAACCACAGATATGGGTTATGAGGCACAATAAATAATCCACGATGGTCGACGACCATAGCTTGAGTGGTTTATTTATTGCACCTCATAATGGTTTATTGAACAAAATATCACGACTGAAAGAAGATTATATCGACTTAAACATGACCAATTTGTTACCACATTATCCCTACTTTTGACGACCCTGAAAAAGAAGCCTTTAGAAAACATTATGGGAAAAGGAGAAAATGCTGGTAACCACAATGTTTTCTATTCTTCACGAAACAAATTTCAAATTTTTCAGTTGCTTACATTTTGTTGTCTGCAAAATGCTATTATTTGGACAAGCCTAAAATATTCTCGTCTGGTAGAGTTGAAGGAAAACTGACCCTGTATTTACCAACCTTTCATAAGAATGATCTTATTCTCATTGGTTTTCCAACTATTGAAAGTAACACAAGAATTTGTGTTACTTTTACACCTGGAAAAACTTGGGAGATTAAGACTGAGAATGTTCTTAAGGATGGTTGGTGAGTACAGGACCAGGTTCATATTTAGAGTAAAAACGCAGATGCAGATTATATTCCTTTAAATAACTTACTTACTTTATACAGAATGTCGTAAAATGACATTACTCTATATAGAATAGCATAGATTTTACCATGCTTTTGTAACAATGTGTTAATAGTGCCGAATTTACGTGTAAAATGTATGAGAAAAGATCATAAATTTTTGAAGAAAAAAAGTTCTTATGCAATATTTCATTTCTGTATAACTTGTTATGGAAAAAGAGGGTCATTCAAATCATAGTTAACTTTTATTTTTCTAAAATCAAACAGGCGATTTAGAAATACTACTTTGTGTTGTAATGAGTATGAAACCCCCCCCTCCCCCCTGCAGCAAGTATTTCACTGTTTTCCTTCAACCCTTTTACCAATCTCAAGTTTAACAACCCTTTGGAAAAAGCCTTTGAAGACATTGTGGGAAGAAGATAAAATGCTGGTTACTAACATTTTGTACTTTTCCAACAATGTTTTTTCTACATGAATCATACAGCTCATAATTATACTCCCAAAGGGGCATGTCAGTGAAATGGCTTAAAATCGTTAATGGCTAAAGAGATCCAAAGTTTAAGTCACATGCACACCACATAGAGAAATTCATTGTGGTAAGTTTGAACTTATTCCAAATCAAACTGTAGGAGAAAGGAGAAAACCCTGGTGACGGGCATTTTCTCCTTTTCCACAATGTTTTCAAGAGCTTTCTCAGTCTTGTTGGGATTGTGTTGTAAAGGTATAACCCATTACCACACAATCCTTACTTTTGATTACCATGAGAAAAAAGCCTCTAGAAAACATTGTGGGAAAAGGAGAAAATGCTGGTAACCAGCATTTCTCCTTTTCCCATGATGTTTTCTACCCTTCACACAACAAATTTCAAATTTTCAGTCACTTTTATTTTGTCGCCTTCAAATGCTTTCAATTTGGGCAAACCTAAGATTTTGTCGTTGGGTAATGAGCTAAAATCGAGAAAGCCCAGAGAGATCCAAATCTTATGTCAGATGCACAACTACACAATCATAGAAATTCATTGTGGTAAGTGTGAACTTATTTATTCCAATGGAAACAGTAGGAGGAGAAAGGAGAAAATACTGGTTACAAGCATTTCCTCCTTAACTCTTTACCAAACAACAAAATTTTGGCCTTCACTAAATTGAAAGCATTTACAAACGACAATTTCAGTTTGACTGTAACCATTCAATTTTTTCTTGATCAGATAGAAAACATTGCAAGAAAAGGAGAAAATGCTGGTTACCAGCATTTTCTCCTTTTTCCACAATGTTTTCAACAGCTTTTTCCGTCAAGTGTTTTTAAAGTCTGGATTTCTGTTAAAGGTGGTTATTTAGATTTTTCACATCACACCAAATTAAAATATATATATTGCTAAAATTTATATGAAAAAAGAAAACAAATCACCAATAATTAAGAATCATAAAATTACAAACAAAAAAAAAATGTTTTTGGTGGTATTCCCTTAAATGGCTACGTAGCCTCTTAAGCTATTTTTATATTTCCCGCCAAAAATTTTTAAAAAAGGATTATGGGAATGTTAAGTGACTGGCATGTGACTAATGACTCTTAAATTCCATATCATAACAAATATGTGATTATTTTCCATAATGTCTAGAACTTCAGACGCTATGTTTGAAGCATCGTATGTATATTTCCGGTATGTAAATGAGCGAGTTGCTGATGTGAAAATAGACTGTGTTTCCCATCAGTGTCGACCTGGGCTGTAGTAAATCTCTGATTTCTCTTGTTGTCAGATGGTTTTCAACTACTTGGGTTTTATTAATGAAAATTATAAGGATATGGGAGTATATGGATGATTTTTTTATTTTTGTAAAATTTTCATTCCGAAATCTGAAGGGCCACCTTTAAAGGGTCAACTAGCAATGTTTACAAAATGATTCCTTGTTAGGTTGACTGAATTTCCGGATCTTTTGGTAAGGGGAAAACGCAGACTACAAGTGGACAGTTTGCCAGGACAAGCTTGTGGCAGAGATTTCAATTTTCTTACTTCAACCCTTTAACTTTCAACACAGACTTTCACGACCCCGAGGGAGAGGCCATTTTAGAAAGACTGAGAGAAAGGATGGTAACCTGCATTTTCTCCTTTCACCTCAATGATTTTGACCCTACCAAGGACAATTTTTCTAATTTTGCCCACTTTCATTTTCTGCAAAGGCTTTTTTAATGAACTAGTCCAAAATTTTAATTGGTAAGCACATGTAAAAGAGTTTAAAGGTGGGTATTTAGATTTTTCACATCTGACCAAATTAAAAAATATATATATAACTGAAATTTATATGAAAAAACAAGAAAAATCATCAATAATTAAGAATCATAAAATAACAAAATCAAAGTACTGAAAGTACTGTTGGAAGGCGAGTTTAGAATATAAGAAAGACAGAGTTAGAATATAGGCATAACATATTGAAATACATTTTCCTGTACTTAATCGCCTTTCCTGATACAGCAAAGTCTACAGAGTTGTGCAATGTTCCTGTGCAATGAAGACCAGTTTACCATCCTGAGTTTTAACAAACTTTTGAAGAAGGCTTGTGAAAATATGTTGAAAAAAATTAAAACGAATGGGCTTTTCTTAAACTCCTTTCCATTTCATCTGAAGGAAAAGTTTTATGTGATAGCAAAGAGTTTTAATTTGCTGTTACCCGTATATGTTTTTACGTTGTATAGAAATTTAGATCTAACCCTCTATTACCCCAATAATGAGTTTAAAAGGTCTAGGAAGAAGGCTTGAGAAATTTTGGTCTGAAAAGGAGAATACGGTGCTAATTGACATTTTTTCCTTTTCCTAAAATGTCTTCCATCCTATTTCATACAGGTTCCATCAATGGTGCCAGATCAAAAAGTTGCTACCTGAAAATGCATTCAATTTTGGAAGGTCTGAATTTTTTTCTTCGTGTAAAGAGTCAAGAAAGTTTCTCCTTTTCAAAATTCAGTTTTTAAATGGCCTCTTTCTCAGGGTTGTTAAAACTGTACTTGATAGGGTATGGTAAAGGATTAAAGAATTGTTTTTGCTTGAAAATGCAATCAATTTTGATAGATCTAAAACTGTAACTCTGTAATGAGATGGTTAATTTCTTGAAAGTCTTTACCATTTTATTCCATGGATAATTTTATTGAGAGAGCAAAGAGATTTTAGAAAGGTACATTTTGGAGTATAGAAACTGAGATTCAGCCTTTTAGATCACAATACTGACTTTCAACAATGTTGAAGAAGAGGCTTTTCAAAGTAGGAAAAGTAGCAAATAATGATAATCAACCTTTTGTTTGACTTTCCTACAATGTTTTCCATCTTAGTAACCCTTTACAAAACCCTTCAGAAAATAATAAAAAATTAGGGCCGTCTACATTAAAGCAATTAGCAGGTAATAAGTTAAGAGCAGCTGAAAATGTGCCGTTTTGCTGGGAAAAAGTACAAAACATAGTAGTAAAAAGAGAAAATACTGGTGACTAGCGTTTTTTCCTTTTCCCAAAATATTTTGAAACTTTTTTTCCCTTGAGGTTGTCAAAATTTCAGTGTCGTTCAGTTAGAAGGCTTTTTTTTTTTATCTGTTTACCATTTTATTTGAAATATACTTTATCAAGACTGAAAAAGACTTTCAAAACAAACGACTTTCAATGTTCTAAACGGAGATTTAACATTTAGATTACAATACATGTGCTGGATTTTAATGACCTTAAAGAATGGGGCTTTTTAGAAAGGGAAGGGTATTTTGAAAGCATGCAGGAACATGAGAAAATACTGGCAACGAATATTTGCTCCGTTTTGCGCAATGTTTACCATCCTATTAAGGATAACCAACCAACATCAATTGACGGTTGACTTCTTAGGTCCTATAAGGAACGTCCGAAGGTGTTCTTCGTTTATACGATTCTTGTAATCTATGACTCTGTTAACCCTTATACTAGAGTGTTGGATTGATGAAAATGGCATTTTACATCTCGGAAAAAATGCTTAATTATTGCAACCTCACCCTGGGCTGTTTTGGTCGGTTTATTACAATATAGCTAATCCGACATAAGATTGCATATTCTGTGCAGACTATAGAATCGTCTGCCTTGTCTTCAAAAGAGACAGGCGTAATAAACGATCTAAGGGTTCATTGACATTAACGCTTGTCTTTCATTAATCCCGCGTAACCGGAATGTACGTTCAGCTTGTCGGCAAACATGAAATCAAAATGATTGCCAACTCATCAATATTGAGATACATACTATTCCTTTGTTCGACAAAAATATATCGTGTACAGTTACACAGATACAGGCCCTTGGTCCGTGTTCATAGAAAATCATGAACACGTCCGATGCACTCTAGGACAGTGGTATTCTCCCTGTCAAGTTAATTTTATCATTGTGTTATTCAGTTTTGGAAAAAAGTGTATAGTTGAAGGAAATTCTTTCGAGGAAAATAAATGGGAATATATAAGGTAAAGATTTCAGTTCTAATAATGACGGAGGTAAGTGATTATGATAACAATTCATTGCGATAAGCGTTTATTCTTTACCCGACAAAGAAATTTCAGACTAAGTTGAAATTGAAAGCACTGATTCCTACAGTTGACAAATTCAGGGTGGCCCAAATTAGCGACGAAATTTGTTCTTGATAGGGTAGAAACATTGTGGTAAAATGAAAAAAGAAAAAAAAAAAAAAAATGTCGGTTTCCGATTGTAATTTCCCCTCTCCTCTCGATGTTAAATTTTAAAAGCTTGATTTTCAGAGTCGTTTCAAGTGAGCGGTAAAGGGTAAATATTTATGAATAATTGCTGAACGTTAAGCAACGTGACGACAAAAAGAAGAAGTTAAAATTCTTTGCATGTCAAAACGTTTATAGATCATGTTATTGTCATTTTTGATATAGTAAAATCCGATCATACTCGTATATAAGGAAAGATGCGATCAGACTGGAACCCAGGGCCATACATCGGTACATTATACTGAGCAGAACTACTTCGAAATGACACATATTGTGATTTCAACTGATTTACCCTTTTCTTTTCACGGGTCTCCGGAATCAAAACTCTGCCACGCCGATGCGTAACAATAACCTAGTCATTAACCATAAAGTCAAGCACAACTTTGATAAAAGAAAAATATTTCTTTGAAAGAGAACATTTTGTTTAAACACTTGATGATTCAAAGGAATTTATTTCATTGAAATTTTACTTCTCACAAAGACAGAATAAGCATGGTTGCTAACAAAGGAAAGGGGTCTATCAGCGATACGTCATTCAAAGAAGCTATCCGATTGGTTAGTTCTGGGATCGTAAATTTACATGTACGATCCCACTGGTTAGTTGTTTATGCGTTGTGAAGTGGAAGTAGGTCCGAATGACGTCATGTTAGTAGCTTTCGATTGGCTTATAATAGTTATGGTTTATTTGTTGCTGTAGCAACATGATTGTATCGATGAACTGATCCAAAGTATTTTGCATTTGCCAAAAACGATTCTTTTTACGAATTCGATTTCATTCCTTCTAGGAACTTGAAGTTTTTTCTTGCTGTTCTGATTAAATTTACAATGGTCTCGACATTATTTTCTTCTAATGTACTCGAGAAGTATCGAACTATTTGAAAGGCGTTTTGATAATGCTGTTCAGAGGCATTTTCAGCAAGCTGCCGAGCGTTGACATATGAAGGCGAGAATGAAAATCTCGCCTTCCAAAAAAGATTTTAAAAGGCTACGTAGCCTAAGTTATTTTTAGATTTCGTGCCGGAAATTAAAAAGGCATTGTGGGAATGTAAAGTGACTGGCATGTGACTAATGAAGCTTAAATTCCATAACATAACAAACATGTAATTATTATGCATATTCCATAATGTCCTCTCAGGACGCTATGTTTGAAGCTTCGTCTGTGTATTTCTGGTATGTAAATGAGCGAGTTGCTCGTGCAGAAATAGACTGTGTTTCTCGTCGGTGTCAACCTGGGCCGAAGTGAATCTCTGATTTCTCTTTTTGTCAGATGGTTTTTGTTTACTGGGGTTTTATGAATGAAAATTAAAAGGCTCTGTGAGTACAAGGATGATTTTTTTGGTTAAATCTTTGTCCCAAAATTTGAAGAGCCACCTTAATGATGGGTTGTAACCATTGGAACAAAAAATCATAGTGGCTTTATTATAAATAAGAACATAAATGTAACGAATATAATTATCTTTATTAGAGTGTACTTTTGTTCCTACACTCAAAACAATTACTAGCAAAATTTTCATTGACAATACATGCAGTTTCAGAAATAACATGTGGAAGAAACTGAGATGAAAATATTCCCTCTTTATGAGTTACATAGTACCTCAAATTTTCCCCTTTTAGATTGAATCAAGCTCGATAGTTGTCAATACATGTATAATGGAACATCACCACCTGTGGGTGGCTATAATATATTTGCCCCATGCTCTGTGAGAACTGGGAATCAATGTATCTGCAAAATCTTTTGATCCATGTCGGCCTGCACAGTCCATGCAGACTTTCCTGGGTCAAAGCATTTTGCTTTCAATTTTCTGAGATTAAAAGACCTATTCTACCTCATGATTCTGGTGGATGTAAAACAAAACTGATTGACTGATTGTATGGTGTACATGCTGTTTTCAACATTATTTTCTCTTTTACCAGTACGGCCAGTTTTTGTTCCAAAGTCACTGTTTCCTTACCACATAACCATCGTCGAGAAGATAGTCATCGGTGAGAGAGGAATGAATCCATTTGCTATCATCGGAAAGAAATTGGCAGAGCCGGGGATCAAATTCATGAATCCATGTTCTCAGGTCCTGCATGCTACTGACTGAGCTACCAGACTTGGGTGTCATACAAAACAGGTTTTATAAATCCATACTTATAATGACTTGTACAAGGCCTGCAACACGCTGTAAGAGGCATTCGGACATTTGCATAAATCTTCTCGGATTAGCCTGCACAGTCTGTGCAGGCTAGTCCGAGACGGCACTTTCTGTTTTTATGAAATTTTCTGTTTTGCGCAAGTCTACTGTAGCACGAAATCGAATGATATGGTAAAGACTGCGCAGGCTGATCGGAGACGACACTTCACGCAAATGTCCAAATGCCCCTTTTCACGTGTTGCAGGCCATATATTGTATCACATACATGCATTTAACCCTTCACCCCATAAGGCATTTCTATGGTATCTCTAATTGACCCTAAATAACAGCAAGAATGAAGCCGTTTCTTATGTGTATATGACACCTTTTGATAGCATAGAAACCATTGTGACATAAGGTGAAATTGCTCGTCACGAGAAATTTCACCTTTTGCCACAATATTTTCCAAAGGCTCCTACAAGCGATGCGTAGAAATGAGTATCTATGGAGTAAAGGGTAAACCCAATTTTTTGCAGAGCATGGCTTAAATATTACACAATTATTATGGTTTTCACTATCATAAATTTTTACAAGAAAAAATCAGAAGCAACTTTTCTTTTTAATTTTGCCTGCAAAGACATCTTGGGAGTGCGGATATGAGCTGCTCTGTGAGATAATGTTCTCTTCGGTGTCTTTAAAGTTTTTAAACTTCCTGAACTTGGAGGGGTATCTGCTGAAGATCTTCTACCCGTGGAACTGCCAGGTGTCGACTTTAAACTGCCAGGTGTTGACTTCATGCTGCCAGGTGTTGATTTTAAAATGCTTTGATCCGGCATTTTCAGAGGATTGAAAGGCACTATAGGACTCTTTAAGCTGTCTTTGAAAGCTGAAATCAAAAGTAAATTGTATATATACAAACACTTCTGCTAACCTTTTCCCAAACATCAAATTTGACACTTATCCAACTTAAGCCCTAGTTTCCAACCCGCAACGTGACGCAAGCAATGCCGACATATCTGATATTGCAGGCATTTACCGATATTTTGACTGAATTTCATCCATTTAGGCCAACCAATATTATTTTATTTGCTTCGTTTAGGTACCCTGCGTTTCTTTTTCGTCCTAGTATATCTACGGCAGTTAACATTTAATTCCCAGCATTGTAGACAATTATTTCGATCTAGAAATATTCATGCCCAATGAAATGCAGTAGTGCGCAATCATGGCATGAAAAAGCAATCAGACAAACTGGTTTTGGAACGAAAAAGACGAGGACCAAGTAATCAGTAGACAAATTTTGTATCATTGCCCCAATAGAAGGCTAAGGGTGAGTGAAGCTATTTTCAATAAAAAACTAGTATTTCCATGATCGATAGCCTCACCTAGTGTATTTTATCATGCCACTTCTAATTAAATATCCGAGTGCTACCGAAAAAATCATTTGCCTGAGAAAAAATGAGTTTAATTGGGTTTATTTCCTTTGGATTTGCACAAAATATGATACATGGTCATCAAAATTCAAGACTGAAGTCATAGTGGTTTTGTCTTCAACAAATACTACAAGAACTGGCATCAACCACATCATCCCAAATCTTAACAACTCTGAGAAAGAAGACTTTTGAAAACATTGTGGAAAAATGAGAAAATGCTGGTAAAAAGCATTTTCTATTTTTCCACAATATTTTCTACCTTATCTAAGTCAGAAATCTTCATATACACAAGATTTAATTTGAAATCTTCTTATTAACAATATTGAATTTGTTATCTGCAGATGCTTTGAATTCGATCCAGTCCAAAAACTTTTCGTTTAATAGAGTTAAAGATCTAGTGGTTTATTTAAACAGAAATACAGTACCTGGAAAGCTGTATATAATTTAATACAGTTTGTCTTCATATATGGTCCCATTTTATTGGGGCTGAATCTTGCTAACACACTGATGTAGTTAGGGATATTTTAGATACAAGATTGAATTGTCCAACAACAAGCATTAGTCAAATTCTATTCTCACATGACACATGAATTTGGCTCTATCTACACAGAGCAACGAAAGTTTGGTAAAATTAATGTCATTCTCTATGGAGTGATGTCATTCTATGTAAAGCAAGCTGCGTGTGGCTATTCCATATCTTCACCCTCTGATATTTGATCAATGAATATCACTTGACCTATACAAATCATCATTTTCCACCACTCGACCAATGACGAATGAATAAACAACTCGGCTATCACCCTTGTGGATTACTCATTGTGCCTCACAACTCAAAACTCTGGTTTATTTAAGGATTAACATTCCACCATGTTTATCATTCAATAAACCACAGTTGTGAGTTATGAGGCAAAATAGATAATCCACGAGGGTGATAGCCCCAGTGGTTTATTCATTGCAACTCATAACTCACATGGTTTATTGAATGATAAACCATGGTAGAAAGAAGATTATTTTGATTCTAACATGACCAATGCTTAATGAAAGGAAAGCAAGTTCAAACTTAAGAGTAAAAACACAGATAAAGATTATGTTCCATTGAATAACTCACTTACCTTACTTTATACAAATGACTCTATATCGAGTGACGTCACTCTGCATGGAATGTTGCAGATTTTACCACGCTTTCGTTCCACAGTGTTTATAGAGCTTAATTCCCATGTCATGACGATAAACCACGATAGAAAGAAGATTATTTCTTACACAATACTAGTCTGATTCTGTGAAATGTAACACACTCCTTATCTTTAACAAGGTCAGCTTTTACTGAAGGATGAATTCTTTTCTTACCCTCAAAAACTCTCTCACTTCCATTTTCTAGTTTTTAATATCAGCAAAAGATTGCGTTGTTGTCATAAAAGTATAAACAAGAGGGCCATTGGCCCTGGAACGCTCACCTTAGACTGTAGCTTATGAGTGAAATTCAATTCTTTGAGCAACTTTGGTAAAGCTTCACCCAAGGAACATCCCTGCCAAGTTGCATCAAGATTGGCCCAGTGGGTTAGGAGGAGAAGATGTTTAAAGAAATTGTTGACGGGAGACAGACGCCGAACATAGGGCAATCAAATATCATAAAGCTCTACACCTTCCAGTTTCAAAGAAGAATTTTACATTTTCCTTTTTTGTCCTATGTTCGAACTTGTGGTCCCCGGGGCTGGGTCAGTTTTAACCAAAGCAGCATCCTTGGAACAAACTTGGTAGAGGTCCACTCAAAGATGCTACATACCAAGTATCAAGGCTCTACACCTTCCCATTTAAGAGAAAAAGAAATTTAAAATTTTCCTTCTTTGTTCCTATGTTCCAACCTGTGACCTCCGGGGCAGGGTCGGTTTAAACGCCAGGGACATCATATGACCAAACTTGGTAGAGGTCCACTAGAAGATTCTGCATACCAAATATCAAAGCTCGTCACCTTCAAGTTTCAGAGAAGATTTCTAAAGTTTTCCTTCTTTGTTGCTATGTTCGAACCTGTGATCTCCCGAGGCAGGGCCAGTTTTGACCCCAAGGGCACAATATGAACAAACTTGGTAGAGATCCACTAGGAATTGCTACATGTCAGATATCATAGCTCTATGCCTTCTAGTTATAGAGAAGAAGAATAAAAATTTTCTTTCATTGTTCCTATGTTTGAACTTGTGACCCCCGGGGCAGGGTCAGTTTTGACCCCAAGGGCATGATTTGAACAAACTTGGTAGAGGTCCACTAGGAGATGCCACATACCAAATATCAAAGCTCTATGCCATCTAGTTTCAGAGAAGAAGAAATTTAAAGTTTTCCTTCTTTGTTCCAATGCTCAAACTAATGACCCCTGGGGTGGGGCCAGATTTGACCCCAGGGACATTATTTGAATAAACTTGGTAGAGGTCCACTAGGAGATACAACAGACCAAATATCAAAGCTCTATGCTTTCTAGTTTCTGCGGAAAAGAATTTTAAAGTTTTCCTTCTTTGTTCCTATGCTCAAATTTGTAATCCACGGGGTGGGGCCAGTTTTGACCCCAGGGACATAATTTGAACAAACTTGGTATAGGTCCACTAGGAGATTCCACATATTAAATATCAAAGCTCTACGCCTTCAAGTTTCAGAGGAGAAGTTTTTAAAGTTTTCCTTCTTTGTTCCTATGCTCAAAATTGTGACCCCTGGGGTGGGGCCAGTTTTGACCCCAGGGACATAATTTGACAACATATCAAAGCTCTACCCCTTCAGGTTTCAGAGAAGAAGATTTTTAAAGTTTTCCTTCTTTGTTCCGATGCTCAAACGCGTTAAAACGCGTTATCCCCCGGGGCAGGGCCAGTTTTGACCCTAGGGGCATAATTTGAACAAACTTTGTAGAGGTCCATTGGGAGATGCTACATACCAAACATCAAAGCTCTACCTCTTCTAGTTTCAGAGGAGGAGATTTTCAAAGATTTCGGTTTTTTTTTTCGTTTTGTTGCCATGGCAAATAGAGTTGTGGGTGGAATTAAATTCTTTGAACAATTTTGGTAGAGCTTCACCCAAGGAACATTCCTGCCAAGTTTCGTGAAGATTGGCCTGGTGGTTTAGGAGAAGATGTTTAAAGAAATTGTTGATGGACGACGGACGCCAGACATTGGGCGATCACAATAGCTCACCTTTAGCACTTTGTGCTAAGGTGAGCTAAAAACACAGGAATAGGAAATATACTGTCAATGTAATACAGACAGTATAGGCAAGTTCCAACTATTATAAAAACAGAACAAAAATAAACCTGCTAACATGTGTTAATGTAACAAGTTTAACTCTTTAGCAAACAACAAAACTTTAGACTCGTCCAAAATTAAAAGCACTTGCAGATAACAAAATAAAAATTACTCCAAAATTGAAATTTGTTTCTAGCAGGGTAGAGAACCTTGTGGAAAAGGAGAAAATGCTGGTTACCAGCATTTTCTTCTTTTTCCACAATGTTTTCCACAATGTTTTCTTTTTCCACAACGTTTTGCACCATTTGAGTCACACTGAAATTGTCATCTGCAAATGCTTTCAATTTGGACAAGACTAAAATTTTGTCCTTTTCCCACAGTGCTTCATTTAACTCTTTACCAATCGACAAAATGTAGTACTAGAAGAAATTGAAAGTACTTGCAGACGACAAGTCAAATGCAGCTCAAAAGTTAAAAGGCTTCTGTCCTAGGGTCATAAAAACCAGGGACTGTTTGATAAAGATTTAACATAGTAAAAACTTTGAAAACTACAAAAAGGAAGTTGCAGTGCAAAATGAAGAAGAAACAGAAAATCTGCTAACATTGACTCTGATTATTCTTCATGTTGAAACTGACTCTCCTTGCCTTCCCAGTGGACGAACCAGATGTTGTAGGCGTGTCCTTCTTTCTTTTTACCAAGGCTGGTGTACCAAACACTTTCTTGTTTGTCTTGGATAAGGCCCGTTTTACAAAAGCTGTAGGTGTCTTTTTATTTTCAAATGCAGCAAACTTTCCCTGACTCATGTCAATTTTGCCTTTATATTTTTTGCTGGGTGTAGGGATATCAGGTTCTACTTTGTCCAAGCCTTCACTTGGTTTGTCTTGATTCAACGTATTAACACATTTATCGGTAATAGTTTCTGATTCTTTACTTATTTTGCTAACATTTTCCATAAGCTCACTATCCTGATTTTTGTTGCTTTTTGTCGAACAAGATATGTCTGTGTTCGTTTCAATACTTTTACGCTTTTTAGCACCCTTTACTTTACCTTTCTCTTCTGTATTATCACTTTTATCAAGATTTTCTAGTGATTCCTTCTCCATTATTGCTGCTCCAATCCCAGAGCCATTGATCTGTGCTGCTACAGTCTTATCTTCTTCATTAGGGACAAGCTGAATTCTGTCTTGTTGTGGCAAGTTCGTTTCTTGTACTGATGAATTCAGTTTATTTTCCTGACCTTTCCCTGACTTTTCCATCTTTTCTTGACCATTTGTCTTTCTCTTTTTAGCCTCTACCAACTCATCTTTAGAATGTTTGGCATGCAGCTCCTTTTTAGCATTCTTTTCAAAATGTTTCGATGGTTTGTCCTCGATGGCTTCAGAATGTTTTCGTTTTTTACCACTAGTGACTGGCACCTCATTGGAAGGTGTGGATACAGGAATATCAAGTGTTTCTATGGCCGAGTTTTCTTTACCATTAATTTTCACTGAAAAATAACAATTTTAACCCTTTACAACACAATGCCGACTTTTGACGACCCTTAAAAAAAAGCCTTTTGAAAACATTGCGGGAAAAGGAGAAAATACTGGTAACCAGCATTTCCTCCTTTTCAACAAATGTTTTCTACCATATCAAAGAAATTTTGCTTTATCTGAGCCACAACAAAATTGTATTATACAAATGCTTTCAATTTGGACAGGACTAAAATTTTGTCGCTCGGTAATGAGTTAATTGATACATGCAATCTGACAAAGAAGATTTGCCAAAAATCATAGTATCTAATATAACATAATAACTAACTCAGAAATTAAAATTTGCTTTTGGAAGGGTAGAAAACATTGTGGAAAAAGGAGAAAATGCTGGTCACCAGCATTTTCTCCCTTTTTCCACAATGTTTCCCAAAGCATTGTATGACCAGCATTTTCTCCTTTTTCCTCAATGTCTCAGTATACTTTGGTAAAGGGTTAAATGACAAAAACCTGGAAGAAACTTTGTCACATTTCAAAAGAAACATTTTATCTTCTTAAACATCAATATTATACCATCATAAAAGATTTCAACCGAAACAAAGCTGAAAGTTGCTACTATTGTACAATATGTACGGCTGAACCTTCATCCATAATAAATGATTGATTGTATGGTGTTTTATTCCCATTTTCTATATTGTTTCTGTTAAACTGCGGCTGCCAGTTCACCTATCCATGCTTTCCTGAGTTTTTTTTAAACCAGTATTCCACACAATATTCTTTCCATGCCACTGGCTACTTTCCAACATAATCATTGTGATAAAAAATGGTCAGAGGAGAGAGAGGAATGAATTCTGTTGCAGTGTCTTTCATCTGTCCTCAGAGAGAAATTGGCAGACTCTGTGAGCACCATTAACCCTTTACCAAACAATCCCTTGTTTTTATTACCCTGAGATACAAGCCTTTTAAAACCATTCTGGGAAAAGGAGAAAATGCTGGTAAGAAACATTTTCTCCTTTTTCCACAATGTTTTTTACCCTGCTGGAAACCAACGTTAATTTTTGAGTTAAGTTTATTTTGTCATCTGCAAGTTCTTTCAAATTGACAAAACAAATCTGAATCAAATATTGAAATTTAATTTTGAAAGGTTAGAAAACATTTTGGGAAAAGGAGAAAATGCTACTAGCCAGAATTTCTCCTTTTCCCACTATCAAACACGGTCTTTCTCATGGGCATTAAAAGTAAACATTGTGTGGTACACAGTTAACCAAATGTTTTTATAGTCAAACTTACAGAGATTTTTCTTCTTCTTTTTCTCTGCTTTAAGTTGTTTTTTGGTTGGCTTCTGGTTAAGCTTTAACTCTAATTTTACGAGAGAAGAGACAGCTTCCTCCACCATCTGTTTCGGAATAGCGGGATCAGTTGGTTCTTCACGCACAGGGGGGGATACCCCGTCACATGCATTCTGCAGTCTGAAATGAACATACTTACGTCTTGACCTATATATCCCTGACATACCATGTTTCACTTATTTTAACACACTTTGCCTAAAAGTAGTGCTATTAACTATATAACTTACTCCAGAGACCTCCAGATAAACCCCACCCACACTTAACCTTACTCTACAATCGAAAACTTGTGAGTAACTTTCAAACACCACGCTGACAAAAATTAATTATGTTCAATATGTTATAAACAATAAACTTACGACATTAACATAATCCCAATTACTTCAATGTCATTAACATCTGACAACCTAAATATACATACAGTTCCAGTAACATTATAAACTTCTGGTAACGCAAAATTTGTCAACCAACTTGGAAAAACTATAAACAAGAGGGCCAAGATGGCCCTGGATCGCTCACCTGAATTTTTGAGATGACCATAGTCTTTTTTTTTTTTTTTAGGTATTGAAACATTGGAACCAAATTTATAATTTTGCCAAGCAATTTTCAAAAGGTCACCTGTAAAAGTCATTTCGAAATCTGACCATCAGTTTCAAAAAGAAGAATTTTTAAGAATTCTTCATTTCTGTATAAGAGCAAGTAGCCCCCATCCATGAGAGCCATGTTTCTTGATGGATCAAAATTTACGAACAAGTTTTGAAAAGGGTCACCCAAGGAACATCTCTCTGAAATAATTTCAAAATCTGACCAGGGGTTTCAGAGAAAGAGAATTTTAAAGAATTTCATCATGTCCATATAGTGCAAGTAGCCCCCATTCACAAGAGCCATGTTTCTTGATGGATCAAAATTATATGTACAGCTTTTGGAAAGGGTCCCCCAAGGAACATCTCTGTCAGATTATTTTAAAATCTGACTACAGGTTTCAGAGAAGAAGAATTTTCAAGAATTTCTTCATTTCCATATAGTGCAAGTAGCCCCCATTCACTAGAGCCATGTTTCTTGGCCAATCAAAATTTTGCGAACAATTTTAGAAAAGGGTCACCCAAGGAACATCTCAGTGAAATTATTTCAAAATCTGTCCAGCCATTTCAGAGAAGAAGAATTTTCAAGAATTTCTTCATTTCTATATAGTGCAAGTAGCCCCCATTAAGAATTCTTCATTTCTGTATAAGAGCAAGTAGCCCCCATCCATGAGAGCCATGTTTCTTGACCAATCAAAATTTTGCAAACAATTTTTGAAAAGGGTAACCCAAGGAACAAGTCTGTGAAATTATTTCAAAATCTAACCAGCGGTTTCTGAGAAGAAGAATTTTTAAGAATTTCTTCATTTCTGTATAGTGCAAGATGCCCCCATTCACCAGAGCCATGTTTCTCGACAGATCAAAATTTCGCGAACAATTTTTGAAAAGGGTCATCCAAGGAACATCTCTGTGAAATTATTTTAAAATCTGACCAGCGGTTACAGAGAAGAAGAATTTTTAAGAATTTCTTCATTTCTGTACAGTGCAAGAAGCCCCCATTCACCAGAGCCATGTTTCTTGACGGATCAAAATTTCACGAACAATTTTTGAAAAGGGTCACCTAAGGAACATCTGTGTGAAATTATTTTAAAATCTGGCCAGCGGTTTCAGAGAAGAAGATTTTTAAAGAATTTGCTAAAAAATTCCATTTTGTTGCCATGGCAACCAGAGTTTTTGACGGAATCAAATTCTGTGAACAATTTTTAAAGAGGACCTCCCAAGGAACATTCCAGCCAAGTTTGGTCCAAATCCGCCCAGCGGTTTAGGAGGAGTTGATGTTTAAAGAATTGTTGACGACGCACGACGGACACCGGGTGATCCTAAAAGCTCCCCTTGAGCACGTTGTGCTCAGGTGAGCTAAAAAGACAAGAGGGCCATTGGCCCTGGAACGCTCACCTTAGACTATAGCTTATGAGTGAAATTCAATTATTTGAGCAACTTTGGTAAAGCTTCACCCAAGGAACATCCCTGCCAAGTTGCATCAAGATTGGCCCAGTGGGTTAGGAGAAGAAGATGTTTAAAGAAATTGTTGACGGGCGACAGACGCCTGACATAGGGCAATCAAATATCATAAAGCTCTACACCTTCCAGTTTCAAAGAAGAATTTTACATTTTCCTTTTTTGTCCTATGTTCGAACTTGTGGTCCCCGGGGCTGGGTCAGTTTTAACCAAAGCAGCATCCTTGGAACAAACTTGGTAGAGGTCCACTCAAAGATGCTACATACCAAGTATCAAGGCTCTACACCTTCCCGTTTAAGAGAAAAATAAATTTAAAATTTTCCTTATGTGTTCCAATGTTCCAACCTGTGACCTCCGGGGCAGGGCCGGTATAAACGCCAGAGACATCCAGGGTTCCCACAACTTTCTGCTTGCAAAATTCCAGACTTTTTCCAGGCTTTTTCCAGGATTTTTTTCAAAATTCAAGGTTTTTTCCAATAGAAAAACTGAAAATGCAAAACCTTTTGAAAGCTACTTTCTTACATACATTCCTTGTTTTAATGAAAATTAAGATTTAAAGAACATTCTAACTGCATCATAGTTATTTCATTTCTTTACTATGCCAGTTAAAAAAACTACAAATGACCGAATATAGATTCAGATCAGCCTTTCCATACAGGCAGTTTAATAAGGATCCATGCTGTTCACTTACAGTTCCTACAAGTAATGAAGTATTTGAAGGCAAATAGTATAGATCCTTATAAGACTACATACCGGTAACCAGGCAAATTGGGAACAATAGGACCATGATGGTCCTATATCACTAACCTGAGTACAAAGCAGTAAAGGTCTACAGTGTAGATAAATACCAAATATCGAAGTTCAAGTCCAAATAATTATGACAGGGTATATGACTGTGCAAAAAGCATTTTCTTCTTTTCCCAAAATGCTTTCACAACCCTTCTTCTTCAAGGTCATTGAAAGTCGGGATTGTATAGTAAGGGATTGAATTAACTTTCAGAGGCAAGGCGTTTATTTCCTGGTCAAAATGGTGGTTGAATGACAGATTAAAAAACATCATTCGTTCATTGTTAAGACACAAATGAGACTTGTCTCAATAACTTTTTATCAAATTTCAAAGGATGTTGACTGAGACAGTAATCAAGCCAGCACAAACTGGGAACCCTAAACTAACAGCTCACAACATTACTAATTTATTGGAGCTCAATAAGTCCAGTATGTGAAAGGTAACCCCTTTTCCAAGACGCATCTTACAGAAAAAAATTGTAACACAAGACTATCCTAAGAAGACATGTATGAAGTTTCATAAATGCCAAGGACTTTAGAAGATAACTGTCAATGTGGATGGATAGGCCAACTGACTGTAATTGGTCCGTAATGAAATTATACATTTAGGCCCCTTTTTTGATAATATGTCGTTTCATGATAAAAAATCAAATAACTATTGTCTGTGGCTCAACAAGATGAACTTTAATTACATTTTGCCCTGTAATGAAAAAGATATTGGTCCACAGTGAAAATATACACCAAGCCCCCTTTTTCCATGACATGACATTTAATGAAAAAATGTAAAATATTGTTATTGGCAAACTATCATATGTACATAAATTCCATCTTGTTTCAGAGCAGAAGAATTTTAAAATCTTCCTTCTTTGTTCCCATGCTCAAACTTGTGACCACCAGGGCAGGGCCAGCTTGAACCCTAGGGGCATCATATGAACAAATTTGGTAGAAGTCCTCTAGAAGTTAGTACATACAAAATATCAAAGCTCTAGGACTTCAAGTTTCAGAGAAAAAAAAAAAAGTTTTCTGTCTTTGTTCCTATATTTCAAATTTGTGACCCCTGGGGCAGGGCCAGTTTGAACCCCAGGGGCATCATATGAGCAATCTTGGTAGAGGTCAATAGCAGATGCTGCACACCAAATATCAAAGCTCTACCCCTTCTTGTTTCAGAGAAAAAGATTTTTTTCAAAGTTTTCTTTTATTATTCCCATGTTCGAACTTGTGACCCCCTGGATGGGGCTAGTTTTGACACCAGGGGCATTATATGAACAATCTTTGTAGAAGTCTACTAGGAGATCCTACACACCAATTATCAAAGTTCTGTGCCTTCTAGTTTCAGAGAAGAAGATTTTCAAAGATTTTGCTTTTTTTTTCTTTGGTTGCCATGGCAACCAGCGTTATGGGTGGAATTTAATCTCTTGAACAACTTTGGTAGAGATTCGAATGAGGAACATCCCTGCCAAGTTTCATCAAGATTGGCCCAGTGGTTTAGGAGGAGAAGATGTTAAGAAATTGTGGACGATGCACGACGGCCATAGGGCAATCACAAAGCGCACTTTGAGCACTTTGTACTCAGGTGAGCTAAAATGTGTTGTTTTTTCTTATATTGGGATTTTCTTTATGATTTAAGACATCGAATCAAGTCCTTGCATATCATTTACTATCATTGTGCACAACAGTTTTGTTGTAAGCCTTTAAGTAGAGATTCTTTTCCCTCTTCAGTCATTGAAACTAAAACCTAATTCAAAAGTACCATGTTTTACTTTCACTTTAACTGTTCAGTTTTCATGACCTGAAATACATGAATAAATAAATTGGTCTTTTCAAAGGCAGAATCCCTGCTTTTAAAGTTTCTGAAAATACGAAAAATCGTAACTTTGTTAGATTTAATACTTGAAGTGTTTTGATCCATGATTGCAGACAGGCGCTTACTTTCAGTTTCCCCCGACTTGTCAACCTCATTCCGACTAGAATCATAACGTGGCTTCATAAAGACAAAGTCTGTTAACCTTTCAGACCCTATGGATTTAAATTTTCAGTAATATCTACTGTTGTAGCTCATTTTCACGTCAATTCACATCAACTCGTCTCCCGGAAATACAAAGCGCAGCTGCATTGTATTTTAGGGTAAGTACCGAGTTCTCCGAAATCAATACACTGGATCCCTGTTTGTTTAAATATTAGAATAACTATTCCGGGACCAGTGAACCTAAAAAAAGACCGTCATGTATTTGGGAAATTCACCTACTTCGACCAATGACAGTTTATATTTTATACAAAATATTGGATCTTTATCCGAAAAATGGAGGACGCAGACCAAAGATTATTATCGTCTGAAATTCTTGTTTCACACCCAAAACGTTTCGTACTTTTCCCGGTTTTTTCCCGATTTTTCAGAGATATAACAAAAATCAAGACTTTTTCAAGACCGGGAACGGGAATTTCGAAATTCCCGACTTTTTCCCGTTTTCCCGACTGCGTGGGAACCCTGGACATCATATGACCAAACTTGGTAGAGGTCCACTAGAAGATTCTGTATACCAAATATCAAAGCTCTGCACCTTCAAGTTTCAGAGAAGATTTCTAAAGTTTTCCTTCTTTGTTGCTATGTTCGAACCTGTGACCTCCCGAGGCAGGGCCAGTTTTGACCCCAAGGGCACAATATGAACAAACTTGGTAGAGATCCACTAGGAATTGCTACATGCCAAATATCATAGCTCTATGCTTTCAAGTTATAGAGAAGAAGAATCTTAAAATTTTCTTTCATTGTTCCTATGTTTGAACTTGTGACCCCCGGGGCAGGGCCAGTTTTGACCCCACGGGCATGATTTGAACAAACTTGGTAGAGGTCCACTAGGAGATGCCACAAACCAAATATCAAAGCTCTATGCCATCTAGTTTCAGAGAAGAAGAAATTTAAAGTTTTCCTTCTTTGTTCCTATGTTCAAACTAGTGACCACCGCGGTGGGGCCAGATTTGACCCCAGGGACATTATTTGAATAAACCTGGTAGAGGTCCACTAGGAGATACAACAGACCAAATATCAAAGCTCTATGCTTTCTTGTTTCTGAGGAAAAGAATTTTAAAGTTTTCCTTCTTTGTTCCAATGCTTAAACTTGTGATCCCCGGGGTGGGGCCAGTTTTGACTCCAGGGACATAATTTGAACAAACTTGGTAGAGGTCCACTAGGAGATTCCACATATTAAATATCAAAGCTCTACGCCTTCAAGTTTCAGAGGAGAAGTTTTTAAAGTTTTCCTTCTTTGTTCCTATGCTCAAACTTGTGACCCCCAGGGTGGGGCCAGTTTTGACCCCAGGGGCATAATTTGAACAAACTTGGTAGAAGTCCACTAGGAGACGTCACATACTAAATATCAAAGCTCTACGCCTTCAAGTTTCGGAGGAGAAGATTTTTAAAGTTTTCCTTCTTTGTTCCCATGCTCAAACTTGTGACCCCTGGGGTGGGGCCAGTTTTGACCCCAGGAACATAATTTGAACAAACTTGGTAGAGGTCCACTAGGAGATGCTACATACCAAATATCAAAGCTCTACCCCTTCAGGTTTCAGAGGAGAAGATTTTTAAAGTTTTCCTTCTTTGTTCCTATGCTCAAAAGCGCTAAAACGCGTTATCCCCCGGGGCGGGGCCAGTTTTGACCCTATGGGCATAATTTGAACAAACTTGGTAGAGGTCCATTGTGAGATGCTACATACCAAATATCAAAGCTCTACCCCTCTTACTTTCATCAGAGAAGATTTTCAAAAATTTCGGTTTTTTTTTTCGTTTTGTTGCCATGGCAACCAGAGTTATGGGTGGAATTAAATTCTTTGAATAATTTTGGTAGAGCTTCACCCAAGGAACATTCCTGCCAAGTTTCATGAAGATTGGCCCAGTGGTTTAGGTGAAGAAGATGTTTAAAGAAATTATTGACGGACGACGGACGCCGGACGCCGGACATTGGACGATCACAATAGCTCACCTTTAGCACTTTGTGCTAAGGTGGTCAAGTATCGAAGACAAGCATTCCACTTGAACTCTTTATCAAACAAAAACATTTTGGACTAATCCAAATTGAAAGCATTTGCAGATGACAAAATAAATGTCACTCAAAAATAGAAATTTGATTTGGGAAGGGAAGAAAACATTCTGGGAAAAGTCTGGCTTGTGTGGTAAAGAAATTACCAGAGCTCCAGATGAGGGAGTGATTTTGATTTCAAAATTGAAAATATTAATTATTCTCCACTAAAACCTATGTTATGGGTACCCATTAGAATCGTCTCATTGAGACGATTCTAATGAGTACCCATAACATAGTGTTATGAAGAGAGATAATGGATTTAAAATACCTCTTAAACTGAAGCTCTGATTACTATCTGCAAATGCTTTCAAAATGGACAAGCCAAAAATTTCACTGTCAGGGCCTCAATTCTCATCATACCTTTTTACAATGCTATAAAATAGTTCTCTCTTTCTTTTTGGTGTGGATTCTTGCTGCCCCAAATCAAACATGTGATCTGCAAGCATTTTACTGTCAATCTGAAAAGAAATTAAACCAAAGCTTGTTTTTCTACAAAATAAAAACAGATATCTTCCCCCCCCCCATTTTTTTATCAAAAGGATTGACATGTGACAAAGGCAATTTCTAACTGAAATAATGGTTATTTTTCTTTAACCGTTTACCAAACAATCCCTGGTTTATACGACCTAGAGGAATAACCTTTCTGAAAACATTGTAGGAAAAGGAGAAAATGCTGCATTTTCTCCTTGTTCCACAATGTTTTCTACTCTTCTAAAGTCAAGTTTCAATTTTTCAGTCACGTTTGTTTTGTCCATGGCAAATGCTTTCAATTTGGACAAGTCTAAATTTTTGATGTGTGGTAAAGGGTTAAACTATTTTCCAGTTATAGAGCGGACACAAAATTGTAAGTAAAACAAGAGGAACATGATGGTCCTATATCGCTCACCTGAGTACCAAGCTGTATAATCAAACTTGTGACCCTTGGGCAAGGCCAGTTTTGACCCCAGGGACATCCTAAGAAAAAACTAGAGGTAGAGGTCAACTAGCAGATGCTACATACCAAATATAAAAGCTCTGCACCGTCTAGTTCAGAGAAGAAGATTTTTAAAGTTTTCCTTCTTTGTTCCTAAGTTTCAAACTTGTGACCCCAGGGGCATCATATGAACAATATTAATAGAGGTCCACTAGGAGATGCTACATACCAAATATCAAAGCTCTGCGCCTTTAGTTTCAGAGAAGAAGAATTTTAAAGTTTTCCTTCTTTGTTCCTATCATACAAACTTGTGACCCCCGCGGCTGGGCCAGTTTTGACCCCAGGGGCATCATATGAACAATCTTGGTAGAGGTCCACTAGGAGATGCTACATAACCAAATATCAAAGCTCTGCGCCTTCTAGTTTCAGAGAAGAAGAATTTTGAAGTTTTCCTCCTTTGTTCCTATGTTTCAAAATTGTGACCCCCGCAGCTGGGCCAGTTTTGACCCCAGGGGCATCATATGAACAATCTTGGTAGAGGTCCACTAGCAGATGCTACATAACAAAATATCAAAGCTCTGCCCCTTCTAGTTTCAGAGAAGGAGAATTTTAAAGTTTTCCTTCTTTGTTCCTATCATACAAACTTGTGACCCCCGCAGCGGGGCCAGTTTTGACCCTAGGGGCATCATATAAACAATCTTGGTAGAGGTCCACTAGGAGATGCTACATAACCAAATATCAAAGCCCTGCCCCTTCTAGTTTCAGAGAAGAAGAATTTTGAAGTTTTCCTCCTTTGTTCCTATGTTTCAAAATTGTGACCCCCGCGGCGGGGCCAGTTTTGACCCCAGGGGCATCATATGAACAATCTTGGTAGAGGTCCACTAGGAGATGCTACAAAACCAATTATCAAAGCTCTGCGCCTTCTAGTTTCAGAGAAGAAGAATTTTAAAGTTTTCCTTCTTTGTTCCTATCATACAAACTTGTGACCCCCGGGGCAGGGCCAGTTTTGACCCCAGGGGCATCATATGAACAATCTTGGTAGAGGTCCACTAGGAGTTGCTACATACCAAATATCAAAGCTTTGCGCCTTCCAGTTTCAGAGAAGATTTTTAAAGTTTTTCTTCATTGTTCCTAAGTTTCAAACTTGTGACCCCGGGGCAGGGCCAGTTTTGACCCCCAGGTGCATCATATGAAGAATCTTGGTAGAGGTCCACTAGGAGATGCTACATAACCAAATATCAAAGCTCTGCACTTTCTAGTTTCAGAGGAGAAGATTTCTAAAGTTTTCCTTCTTTGTTCCTGTTTAAAACTTGTGACCCCCGGGGCGGGGCCAGTTTTGACTCCAGGGGCATCATATGAAGAACTTGGTAGAGGTCCACTCAGAGATGCTACATACCAAATATCAAAGCTCTATGCCTTCTAGTTTCAGAGAAGAAGATTTTCAAAGATTTTGCTATTTTTTTCCTTTTGGTTGCCATGGCAAACAGAATTATGGCTGGAATTCAATCTCTAGAACAACTTTGATAGAGCTTCACCCAAGGAACATCCCTGCCAAGTTTCATCAAGATTGGCCCAGTGGTTTAGGAGGAGAAGATGTTTAAAGAAATTGTGGACAACGGACATTGGGCTATCACAAAAGCTCACCATGAGCACTTCGTGCTCAGGTGAGCTAATGAGAAAGGCAAATAATGAGAGGGAAATAACTTGAAAAATATACAAGCCAGAGTTATGGTTCTTGTGCATGACACTTCGTCTGATGGGGCTTTACAGATGTTTGAAGTTTTTAAACCTTTCCAAGCTAAGGATTTGCCTGTCTTTGGTGTAGTGAAAGTTTTACAACTTATGAGAATGACTGCTGGCCAGTGCTGGGAGGTGTGAAAACAATCGATCGAGAGGTCCGAAAACATTGTATTCGAATAAGCAATCTATGTAAAGAAGGAAAATGATTACATGGACCAACATCCCTATTCAATTTATCAACTTATCAAAACTCAAAAATACAGAGCTACTTTTGGTGCAATAGAGATTTTGTCGGGATTCTCAGAATTCCTCGAAAAATGCAGGGTTCCCGAATGTTCGAGACTTGAAATAACAACGTTTTACTGTATATTACACTGAAACCAATAAAGGTTACTAAAATGACATGTCAAGGGGTAAAACACATACCTGTAAATCAGGGAACATTATATCTTCATCAGGAATCTTTCCTTTACTTTTGCCTGGTCTTGAATTTAGCCTCCTTGTTCTTTCAATGATAGGATCAAAGATTTTATTCACAACTTTATTTGATAGATCTTGACTGGAAGAGAAAGAAGAAAAGGAAAAACTATTGTCTTTTCCAGTTCCTTCAGTCAATCTGACTGAGTAATTCTGCCTTCAAAACATGTTTGAGGAAAAACTGTAATTATCATCTATGTATTCCTTAGCCTTCAACCAAACAATACCTGGTCTGAATGATCCTGTAATAGAAGCCTTTGGAAAACACTGTAGGAAAAGGAGAAAATGCTGGCAAACCAGCATTTTCTACTTTTCCCACAATGTTTTCTACCCTTCCTAAAACAAGTTTCAATTTTTGAGTCCCATTAATTTTGTTGTCTGCAAGTGCTTTAAATTTTGGAAAAGTCAAGAATTTTGTTGTGTGGTAAAGATTTATACGAACACAATTTATAAATTCATATCAATCTGTGAGGGCTATACAAACACAATTTATGAATTCATATCTATCGATCTGTGAGGGTTATACAAACACAATTTATTAATTTATATTTATCTGTGAGGGTTATACTAACACAATTTATAAATTTATATCTATCTATCTGTGAGGGTTATACAAACACAATTTATAAATTTATATCTATCTATCTGTGAGGGTTATACAAACACAATTTATAAATTCATATCTATCTGTGGGGGTTATACAAACACAATTTATAAATTTATATCTATCTGTGAGGGTTATACAAACACAATTTATAAATTCATATCTATCTGTGGGACAGACTAGTATTCTACATGTATTACAGTTATGTATCAGGACAGTTTGAATGGTTGTGCTCAGGTGAGCTAAAAATAAAAATAGATATGTGACAAGCTGTACTGTATTAATATGCAAATAATTTCAAAACAAAAAGACTAAGTGACGGTACGGGGCCCTGTAGGTGTCATGCTCTTTTATTTCGAAATAATGAAATCCAAAATTATTAAAACGAAATGCTATTTCGAGAAAATGAAATACCAAATCATTAAAGAGGCCATAATACTCATTTTAAGCCAGTTTTAACTCATTTTGTTTTAATTTTATCAAAATATAGTCATTCTTATATATCTATGCCAAATATTGCGCCTGACGGTTGCAAAGTTGCTTAGATTACGCCTGATAGAAAATGTATTTCGCAGACTTGCGGCCTTCAATGTAAACAGACTGGTCGTTTCCGGATTTTGAATCGAAGATTTTCGATATCCGTTATACACTCGGGTAGATTCGTATGATGATCATGCATTCTGTAACGTGACTATATTTGACCTTGGCCTTGATGCGGTACATAAAGGAAAATGGATGCTTCTCTGTTGCAGCCTCTATTTTTAGACAGAGATTGAGGCCTATATGTAAGTTACACCATATCCGACTCTAGGCGGAAACCAACAATAAATTTCCGTGAGTCACCGCCATTGTTTACAGCTTCGATCGTCAGCCAGTTTTCTTCTGGCCAATTTTCGGTTTTTCACACAAACCCCCGTGTTTCTTTTTTCATTTACACGATATATGTCAGTAATTTATCCTTGTGTACACAAAAAACAGATTTCTGTACCATTCTATTTTTCTTTTTGAAATTTAACAGCGTTTCTGCTCACCGGCTGTAGACAGGCATCTTTAAAACGAAATCTATCTCGAGAAAATGAAATGCTATTTTGAGAAAACGAAGTGCTATTTCGAGAAAACGAAATTAGTATTTTCGGAACACTTGGTGGTCATCGTATACAGACTGTGTAGTCACTCATCTCACATGGCCATGGTGGATGATGACTACTAAATGTTCCGAATTTACTAATTTTTTTTCTCGGAATGGCATTTCGTCTTAACCAAATAGCATTTCGTTTTAACGATTTAGTATTTTGTTTCTTCGAAAAAGTATTTTGTTTTAACAATTTAGGATTTCATTACTAGTATTTCGAAATAAAAAATGTGTAGAGTATGACACTCACCAGGCTCCGTGCTACAGCCTATTTGAAAACTGTTAACCCATTACCACACAATCCCTACTTTTGACACCCCTGAGAAAGAAGTCTTTAGAAAACATTGTGGGAAAAGGAGAAAATGCTGGTTACCAGCATTTTCTCCTTTTCCCACAATGTTTTCTACCCTTCACAAAACAAATTTCAAATTTTCAGTCACTTTTATTTTGTCGTCAGCAATTCCTTTCAATTTGGACATACATAAAATTCTGTCGTAATGGGTTAACTGTGTTACTTACTTGTGCACCATCAGTAAAAATCTGATAAATGGTTCAATAAGCTGTAGAAACTGTTTTCCATTGATCTAGGGAGAGAAAGAAATTCTCATCACAACTCTTTACCAAACACACCCGTGTTTTAATCTTCAGTTCAGACTAGGAATGTGGAAAGGGGTGAAGCATTAATCTTTTAAGATAAAGCAAACATTTGTGTTTATCTTGATCTAGCATTTGTAAACAACATTTTAAGTGTGGTTAGCAATGAGTTTCGTCTTTGGATGGGTAGAAAACCATGTGAGAAATGGAAAATGGTTACCAGTATTTTCTCCTTTTCTCTCAACATTTTCAAAATGTTTTAAAACACCTTTCTCATTAAAGTTTCTAGAATGCTGGATTATCTGGTTACATAATTTAAAGAAAAATAGTGATTGACTGATCATATTCAATGCCATCTTCAAAATTTTTTTGTTACATTATGACACCTATCCATGCTTTCTTGGAGTTCCTTTTACCATTACTTTGCGGCTTTGCGACTGGCTGCATACCCTACATGACGACTGTCAAAACAATGACCAAGCAGCAACACAGGAATAAATACTGTAGGAATAACTATCATCAATCCTTAGAAGAAATCTGCCAAGCTGGGGATTCAAACAAGTGACCTCCTATTCCAAAGTCCAGTATGCTCCAGACAGGGCTACCTGGGCTCAGTTAAGAGAAAAACCATATAACTAACTATCTAAAGAAAAAATCACCTTATTACTGCCTACTTTATGAACTTCGTCCAGATAAATGTCAATGAAGTGTGTCCGTAAGCCAAAAGGAACTAAATCTTCATCTAGATTCAGTAGTGTTTCAGAATATACAGCCATCAGACCCTCCACTATCTTAACCTTCCAGCTTTGGTTCTTCAGCACCATCAGAGATTCAGTAAGCATTGATCTAAACAGCTTTGAACGTGAAAAGATATGGGACAATCATGAATTTTTCTGATAATGCAGACAACCATCAAGTTCAGTTTAACTCCTTACCACATGACAAAATTTTGACTAACTTGTCCAAATTCAAACCACTTAGAGACCACACAAAAAAATAAACATAACTCAAAAAGTTGAAGTTTGTTTCCAGCAGGGTAGAAAACATTGTCGGAAAAGGAGAAAATGCTGGTTGCCAGCATTTTTTCCTTTTCCCAAAATGTTTTCATAAGGCTTCTTCTACAGGGTCTTAAAAATCAGGGATTGTTCGGAAAGGGTTTAGTGCATCATTAACGATTACACCCTTTGTTCGACTCAGTAACACAGCTTAAAACTGCGGGAGTACCCAGTTCCATTCCTTACATTGGTCAATTTCTTTAACTCTTTACCAAACAACATAGTCTGATGAACAGAGTCTGAGACGAAGAAACAAATGAAAAAATGTACAGCTGAAATACAAACCACCTCTGGTATGATTCAAACCCATGATGAGTAAATATCCTTGTTTTTCAACATCATAAACATTGAGCCGAAGAGATATCTCTCTAATGCAGTTGTTATTTGTTGTATTTAACCCTTTACCAAACCACAATATTTTAGACTGGTCCAAATTTAAAGCATTTGCAGACGACAAAATAAAAGTGGCTGAAAATTTTAAATTTGTTTTGTGAAGGGTAGAAAACATTGTGGGACAAGGAGAAAATGCTGGTTACCAGCATTTTCTCCTTTTCCTACAATGTTTTCTAAAGGCTTCTTTCTCAGGGGCGTCAAAAGTAGGGATTGTGTGGTAATGGGTTCAACCGAGACGAAGCTATGCATGAAGGAGTGGTCTCCCATAACACAATATTAAAAACATTTGCTTGATGGTAAATGTGGCTAATGTAATAGACATTGTTTTTGGTACTTATACTTATCATGGAGATAGGAAAAAATTCGGCCAACTCAATGTTTTCAATTTTCTTTTCTAACCATAATGTTGTCAAAACTCTGTTTCTCTCATTCCCAAAACATACTGTATTCCATATTTAGATATCAAAGTATATCAGTGAATGCCAATATCAGATACAAGAAGTAAAAATACCATCATAAATTTATCGACTCGCCAAACATCAATACCATCCCACTCCCTTGCCTCTGTTTGTATAAATACTTTAATAAACAACAACTTGGACTCGGCTTTAGACAACTCGTGGACCAGCTGTGAAATTTTCGTGCCGAGTTCCTCCTGAAATATAACGAGCTTTGCAAAGCAGCGTGCATACACACCTGAAGGGGGTTGATAGTGAAATGGGTTAAAATGTAGATCACCTGAATATATCCAAATTTTAAAAGTCAAATACACAACTATACATCACAGTGATGCATTTTGGTAAGTTTGAACTTATTGTAATGAAAACTGTAAGAGGTTTTGCACACACAAGAAATTGCTAACAGATTGATGGACAGACAGACGGACGGACAGGTGGGGCTATAACATAATATAATCCTGCGGGCATATTAAAAAAGAGGGCCATCAGTGTTTTTTCTGGACTCCCTACCAGTGTGGGGGTTATTTTCGATATTCTTGAATAAGTACCATGCAACACGCAGAATTTCTATTCCTACCAACGGTAACTCTTTATAAAACAACAAAATTTTTGACTTGTCCAAACTGAAAGCATTTGCTGACGACAAAATTAATGCGACTGAAAAATTAAAGTTTGCTCTGGGAGGATAGAAAACATTGTGAGAAATGGAGAAAATACTGGTTAACAGCATTTTCTCCTTTTCTCTTGATATTTTCAAAAGGCCTATTTTTCAGGGCCATGAAAACCAGAGATTGTTTGGGAAAGGGTTTAGCTATATTGAAACAACAAGAAAGAAATAAAGACTACCTGTATAAGTGGTTTGTCCTGCATCCACATACAATAGTGCAATCCCTTCCAGATACGTAACAGGTCTTCATGTGTAAATCCCTCTGAAATAATAAAATTGCACATGCACAACTTCATATCTATTGGGGTCTAAATGGTCAGGGGTCTATGTGTCGCATTCCAGCTATATAAACAGTCCTACAAATGGATACAGTCTGGAAGCAGCCTAAAATCTCATAGCAGCAGAAAAACATGTCAGATTCATGGATCAAATAGCTGCTTCTTATTCAGTAGCCGAGCCACAGTGGCTCAGTCGGTAGCGTCGAGCCCCAGTGGCTTGGTAGCGTAGCTAGGTTGGCGCCAGCCAAAAATTTTTAGTAGCCAAAAGTTTTGTCCGTCAAAACCCGGGATCAGTCTCTGAGCCTTATCACTTTTAAAGTTTTACTTAGTGTCAATTTCTGAGTATTTCATGGCAATGAGTCCTGTATGGTAAATATAAATCTAGATCTACAGCTTTGCATCACTGATATAATATTTAAGTTGTTGTTCTTTTAAAATACTTTTGGTCTCATTACATACATGAGAGAGCCAAGTATTGAAAGTCAGCTACAAATTCCTGTGCTTATAGGCTGGTGAATGATCAAAAAGTTCCATAAAAGAAAATAAAATGCATATTTTAATCAGGCGTAACCTTTCACCACACCAGGGATCGTATATCCTCAGTTTGAACAATCCTGAGGAAGAAGGCTTTCATTAATTCTAGGAAAAAGGTAAAATGGTGGAAACCAGCATTTTTTTCTTTTTCCAACAATGTTTTCTACCTTTGAAAAGGCAGCTCAACAGCTCTTTCAATTTCTGCATACCAGTCATTAATTCATGCACTGCTAGAGATATTTATACTTACGATTTATTTATGATTTTGATTAAATGCAATGCAAAATATCTGTTTTGTCTTGGAAATGATCTAAGAAATACCCTTTCACACTTTGCCTTTCTTGAAGATGCCGGTCTCCGAAAATTATCAGATAACAGGTTACATCTATAACTCATTTGGCGAAATATAGACCCAGCATTCATTATTACAAAAGGGACTTCATTAGAAAAGAATCCTATAAGGCCACACAAACCTTAAAAGGTTAAGTATTTGAGAAAAATCGCCATTGATGCTGTCAAATTTACTCGATAAACGAAAGTAAAACTTCACTTTCATGTACATTTATTCATTCAGCACCACACTGTCCAAAAAATTGCGATTGTTCATGAATGTATTCTATTTATAGAACAAGCACACTCGGTAACTGGCAGAGCGCAACTCTTATCCGGTCTTGGTCTATCGGATAGTTAAGGGAGATACAAGGGTTTAAGAGCTTAGGATAGCCGGTATATATGATAATCAAGTTGGCGTAGGCCGATTTCACAGGTTTGGAAAGTGTTCAATATACAAACCTGATAACAATTTGACAGTCGGCCATTTTCTCTGATCACATTTTTTACAATCGCCAATATCGGCACTTTCCTTGTTAAATAGTCGCCAGCAATAAGATTTAATCGCCAATGGCGATTTTGGCGATCGGTAACGCCAACCTAGCGTACAGGACATGAGAACAGGGGACCGCAAGTTGGAACCCCGGCTCAGCCAATTTTTTTCACGAGGATTGATGATTGCCGTTGCGATAGGATTCATTCCTCTCCACCGCTGACTATTGTTTCGATGACGCTTATGTGGGAAACCAGCCAGTGGCTTGGAGAGTACTGGAAAAAAAAAACCTCCAGAAAAGCAGTAACTGAAATAATGTTGAAAACGGCGTTAAACACCATACAATCAATCAATCTTACTTAGTAATTTTTAAAAGGCTTTCATTTTAACCCTTTACCAACTAATCCCTGGTGAAGAAATCTTCTGAAAACATTGTGGGAAAAGGAGAAAATGCTGGTAAACAGCATTTTCTCCTTTTCCCACAATTTTTTCTACTCTTCCAAAGTCAAGTTACTATTCTTGAGTCACATTTATTTTGTTGTCTGCAAATGGCTTCAATTTGAACAAGTCTAAAATTTTGTTGTTTCGTCAGTGATACTATAACTCTATTTATGTGAATGATTCTTCAAAAGACAGTGAAATAACAAGACTTGTCACATTTGACAGCACTCGCAAACAAAAAGTCAGATGTGGCTTAACCCTTCACCAAACAATCCCTGGTATTTACGACCCTGAGACAGAAGCCTTTTGAAAACAATGACAGACACATTGTGATCCTAAAAAGCTTCCCTTGAGCATGTTATGCTCAGGTGAGCTGACAAACAAATCTGAAAATGGACATGCATGTTTGATCTTTCTATTGACTGTTGGTGATTCAAAATCACTTCATAAACAATTTCTGTATATCAATGATGAAATGCACGGTGTTGTCTCATGATCAGCATTTACATTGAAAATATTTGTATTTCAAACAAAGGGATATTGAATACGCAAGCTACAATATTTTTAAATCCTAGTTTTGTGCTCTATTTGCGAAATTATGGGAGTTCAAACTTGCGCACAAAATCTGTGCGGAACTTTCAACTGGTTTTGTCTTGATTGTCTCTGTACCCAGAGGCGACCAGTCAAAAAAAAAATAACCTTTGGGGACAGTTATCTGTACTAATAAGCGTGTATGACAGTGTTTGGTTAGTGAACATGCATGTGTCGTTATGCTTGATGTATTTGGTTCTGGCCAGTACAATCACAGGAAAGCAAACTTGTTAAACAAATCTCCTAGAAATGGCAAATTCATGTCTACTTTCTGTTTTCGAAATAACACTTTTACTTTCCACGTTTTAAAATTTTGCAGCTATTTCAAGATACAACGAGTCTAATCCGATACGGATTTCATAACCCATATTCAACCATAATTCAAAAGCGAGCTAAAATGAACAAGTTGCTACATTCTGGTTTTTCACGGAAAATTACTGGGCGAGTTGTCTGTGTGACGACTGATTCGCGGTACCCACACGTATTTCAGGCAAACGTAAAAGCTCATTTTACTCGTTTTAGACGCTGACTTGGCCTGTAGATATGACTTCAACTTCTTCAGTGATTTATCTCTCACTTTCTTCTCATTAGAGGCCAGTTGCTGTGCGAATTTTAATTCTGTCGAGAGAAGATCCATTTTCAGCGTTTCACGTGTGTTCAGGACCCATCTGTTTTACATACCACGCTAGTGCACACTACTTAATAAGTAGTGTATAGTGTAGCCACGCCTCATTTGGGTATGCAGTCACTTCGTACCATAATCATTTCGTACCATGCCCTTTATGACCAATTCGTACCATAGATTTATAGTAACAGAGAGGAATGGAGTTATGGCCGTATTTATATGCGGCCCGGACCTATGAAACTCAATTTTCAAGTGGGTTTTGCATATTCAGTGTACATTTAAAGACCAGTTCAATATATTATTTTGATTGTGTGTGTGTGTGTGTCACGGTGTGTTTTCACGATACAAAAAGAAGGTGCAATCTACAAAAGTTGGCAGGATAAAAAGTGTTTAATTAGATCAACTAATTTTCGGGGGAAAAGGGGATAACGAATGCACGTTTGACAGTTTTCTTATTTCTTAGACGAAGAGGGCTTTCCTTGTTTATCCCTATACAAAGTGACAACATTTCAGACTGGTCCAAATTGAAAGCATTTGCAGATAACAAAATAAAGTTGACTAAAAAATTAAATTTGATTTGGGGAGAGTATGAAACACTGTGGAAAAAGGAGAAAATGCTGGTTACCAACATTTTCTCCTTTTACCGCAGCGTTTTCAAAAGGCTTAATTCTTTCTCATGGTCGTTAAAATCGGGATTGTGTGGTATATAGTCAAGCACATTTAGGGCCTACCATTGTCTGCGCAAATCCAGTTTGAAAAAAAAAAAACACGTCTATTTCCATATCCAAGGATTTGAACAAATTTGTCACCGTCCAAAATGAAGGGTGGGTGGCTTAGCTCACTTTAGACGGGGATCGTTGAAAACATGTATATAACATTTAGTTTACTATCCCTGAGAGAGAGAGAGAGAGAGAGAGAGAGAGAGAGAGAAGGAGAGAGAGAGCAGGAACAAATCATTAAAATTGTCTCTAAAACCACAGATTGGCTGAATATTTTGCAAACTTGTTCACTCATAGTCACATAGTCCAGAGCTTTCACAACCCTAAACACCAGCAGGCATTTTAAAAATAAAGTTGAAGAAGATTTTCTCACTTTCCAAAGGAAATTTGAAACTTTCCTTCACATTTATTTTGTCGTCTTAAAATACTTTTAATGTCAAAAAAAGACTGTTTGGATAAAAGTTTCATGACTCCTTGGTTGGCATCGGCAAAATTTGGCCCCTTCAAAAAGACAAAAATATTCAAATGCAACACTTGCTGTGTGGAATACTTTAACCATTAAGGTGCTAAGTGCGACTTGCTGACCGTTTGCGGACAGCGTAGATCAAGATCAGACTGCACAGAACGTGCAGTCTGATCTTGTATCTACCCTGTCAGAAAAGAAATTATTGTTCCCTAAAACATAACTCTGAAACAGCAATATTTCAGTTTTTGCAGTCGAATTGAAAATTTCTTTTTAGTTATTTAGCAGGATAACTGTTTTATTAAATGTATCTTCCCTAGGTTTCAGGAAAATATAAGATGTTTTTTTTTCAGTCAAGGGTTGATTAATTTAAATTTGTTCAAAGTTTGACCCACATGATAATAGGAACACGTTTTGTATTCAATATCAAGTTTACGAGACATTGAGATGGTATCAGTTGATAACATTTTATGGTGGAATCAATTGATTACCTGTTTACCAAACGACAAAACTCTAGACTGGTCCAAATTGAAAGCATTTGCAGACGACATAATAAAAGTGACTGAAAGTTTGAAATTTGTTTTGTGAAGGGTAGTAAACATTGTAGGAAAAGGAGAAAATGCTGGTTAACAGCATTTTCTCCTTTTCCCACAATGTTTTCTAAAGGCTTCTTTCTCAGGGTTGTCAAAAGTATGGATCGTGTGGTAATGGTAATCGATACCAAACGACAAAACTTTAGACTGGTCCAAATTGATAGTATCTGTAAATGAAAAAATAAACATAACTCAAAAATCAAAACTTGTTTCCAGCAGAGTAAAAACATTGTGGGAAAAGGAGAAAATGCTGGTTTCCAGCATTTTCTCCTTTTTCCACAATGTTTTCAAAAGGCTTCTATCTCAGTGTCGTAAAAACAAGGGATTGTTTGGTAAAAGGTTAAAATTAAGTAACTGAACACAAGCCAGATTTATGAAAAGGTTTGGTACAGATTTTATTGTTTCATGACAAAGTATATTCCACTTTGTTTTGAAAACAAAGAAATGTTTTTGGGGGGTTTTAATAATCAATTGATGATCATAAATTATACGTAATTTGTTTTATAGACGGTTCTAGTTCTGGTAGGTTGTAAATGTAAAGGTATTAAGGTTCTTCTTCTTCTTCTTCTTCGTAGTCGCCTTCTGCTTCTCTCCTCTCTCTCTCTCTGTCTCTCACTGTCTCTCCCTGTCTGTCTCTCTCTGTGTTTCTGTCTCTCTCTCTGTGTTTATGTCTCTCTCTCTCTTCCTTCCTTGGTTTTTCTTCCTCTTCTTCTTCTTCATCTTCTTCGTCGTCGTAGTCTTCTTCTTATTCTCTCTCTCTTTCTTTCTTTCTTTTTCTCTCTCTCTCTCTCTCTCTCTCTCTCTCTCTCTCTCTCTACCTTCCTTTCATCATTTTTCTTCCTCTTCTTCTTCTTCTTCTCCTCCTCCTCCTTCTTGTTCTTCTTCTTCTTCTTCTCATACTTAACATATTGTTGATATAACTGTTACTCATTATGTTTATGTTATCAAAATTTTCATCTTATAAGAACGTTTGTATCTTTTCTTCTTCAAGACACACAGTATATTAAACTTGTATTTTTATCGTCTATGATCTGTATTTATTAGATCTACATTCTGTTACTAATAATAGTTACATTTTCCCCCGAAAATGGTCACGCGAGGGCAATTATGACGGGGCAACGGGCTGATATCTGATATCCTGCCCGTTGATAAGATATTTGTTCTATATCTATAGCAACAGAACACTCACTAGTAAACTAACATTCTCAAAACATCCATTTGAAAAAAAAAATGGCGGAACCGGTCTGTCAATCGCTAGCGGACAAATCTTCAAAACTACAGGGAACGTTGAATCGTTAAACCAACAATGACGTGATAAATAGAAAATAGATCGTTGTTGTCTTGGATTGGGAAACTTATCAGGCAATGTGTAGTGTCTATATGCTAACAGCTGTACGATTTTTATCCACTGAGCGGTGAACCGAGCTTGATTAAGTTTCATAATTCGAAGCACCAACCATCTATTTATCCTGTTTCTCAGTTTTGATCCGTATCACACTAAATTGAATATTTAGATTGAGAAACAATAATGGCAACATCTTTTTAACAATGAATAAACATGAAGAAATGTTTATTTATTTAAAACGTCCTAGAGCAATGTCTCCTAACTTCGACCCTCTCCTATCATCGACACTGCAGCCTTTCTCTGTTTACATATAATTATTATGTCATCTAATTACATCGGGAAGTTTAATAATGATGTCACACATGTTTTACTTCGTCGGTGCCATTTTGGAATGTGTATAAACAAGAAAAGAAAAATTTTGCGTTTTTGTCGGCGTTCTTACAGACCTGGCTAAGGTGACATGATTTTTTATAGGTACACCATGTTGTAAATCAAGCTGTAAAACATGCATTATTGAATTTTTTCGGATGTAAATGTCCTGTTATACCTCTGTCCACTTGTTTTAAGTTATAACCACGCTCTGTTTGCCAAATATTGAGGGTGTTGATAATAGGTTATGGTATTAACATCACTTTCCTATTATCGACACCCCTCTGTGACAAGTGTCCAGTATGGTGCAAGGGAGACCGGCATCCATCCTGTTGGGTTATATGTGAAATATGCGATACACGGTGGCGTTTCATGTGCCCACATCGCCCAGAATACGAGCTACCATATGAGGATGAAAGGGAAAAATGTGAATTTGTCTGTCCAATGTGTCACTGATTTGAGTATCAGTGGAGATTTCTTCCCATCAAAAGTGTAAAGTATTACCTTGCTTCAGCTAGGCCTCATTTTACTACGGTAGTTACGAACAAAATTTGTCTAAGTTTTATGTAAGCATATCATAGCACTGGTATCAATCTGAGCAGCGCCAGGAGATCACTATCATGATTATTTAAAAAAAAACTATTGCGACAAATCAAAGTTTCCTTGAAATTGTATCTATTCATCTTACGTAGGTCAAACTTTCAGGAAACTTTGATTTGTCACAATAGTTTTCAAAAGTTGGCTAAGCATGATAGTTGTCTCGTATCTTGTGACAGAAATGTGTCGCCAGACTCTAGTTGCGCAAATTTGTACGTAATTATATTAATTAAACAGGGCCCTGGCAGGAAACAGTTTTGTTAAAAGATGTTTCAATGAGGTAGAACGGCTGTTTAAATACTATTGAACTTTGTTTTGGAATTAACATAAATTACTGATCTAGCTCTTTACCTGACGACAAAATTTTGGACTAGACTGACTTGAAAGCATTTGTAGGCTACAAAATCATGAAATAAATGATGATGGAAAGGGTTTAAACTGTTTTGTAAAGAATTCTTGTGGGTGTCGATAATAGGAGTTGAATGGTGTCGATGATAGGAACCTTTTTTGAATTCCACAAAATTGAGTGTAGCTGTTTCAAAGCATTTCATTGGATGAGTTTTCTTCGTATGAACCTTGTCATGGCATGAAATATCCAATGAAATCTTGCTTTATAAACAAGGTTGTTTTCCGATCGGAAAAACGTATTGTGTGCCGAAATTCACGTTGGAGTGCTTAACGTGTCGATAATAGGGTACCTTGCTCTACACTGCACATATGCAGCTCTACGATAGTGATGATGAATGACGTCATGAACGTGACGTTTACCCGCTGAAAAAAGTTGTGTCGAATGGAGTCAAGATATTTTTGTTTTGTGAAAGTATATAATCCTGCTAGAGAACCAAAAAAAGTCGAGCAATTGATCCATGAATGTAATAACGAGGTTATTACACGGCTGATGAGGGCCGGAGAGTGATATCGGCCCTCCACCTCGAAATCTGCCCTCGGGCTAAAGCCCTAGGGGCATATATCAAGATGGCGGGCCGATATCACTCTCCTGCCCTCCTCAACCGTGTAATAACCTCTAAATATCGCCGGTTTACTTAAAAAACCTTACAACTACAGCTTGAAACAAGCTGTAGTTACGAGGTTTTTGAAGTAAACCTACGATATATTGGATCGCAGAAACACATTTTGCCAGAGCAAGGTTAAAATAATTGTACAGTTTACAGGTACCGTATTGTTACGAATTTGACTATCATACCATTTTGTTACGTTTTACATTGAAGCTAAATAGAGTGCAATCTATCAAAGGAATTTAATTAGTTCTACAAGACGAGGACAGAAATGGGTGTTATCGAGCGTATTGGTCGGCTTCTGCTGGTGTCACTAAACCTGGTGTTCTTGGTAAGGATATTTTCAATTCTTTTCAAGATTTAATCCATCACTACACAATCCCGACATTTAACACCTCTGTGAAAGAAACCTTTTGAAAACATTGTAGGAAAAGGAGAAAATGCTGGTAACCAGCATTTTCTCCTTTTCCCACATTGTTTTCTTCGATTCCTACAACAATTTTTTCAATTCTTTAGCCACATTTGTTTTTGTTGCCTGTAAATGCTTTCAGTTTGGACCGTTCTCAAATATTGTCGTTTGGTAAAGAGTTAAAACAAAACAAAACAAACAAATAAAAAATGTCCCAACTGGAAGAGATTTGCACAAAAAAGTTTAAAACGTTGAATCATATGATCGGATGCGATGTTGAGGGGTTAGAAAACATTTTGCTAGACGATTCGATGCGACGATTCCTATGAGTATCCACAACATAGGGTTTCAAAAAGAAATAACGGATTTAGAAAACCATCACTCCCTCTTATCTGGAGCTTTGAATAAAGTTTGAACCACTTTTGATATATTTCATCCTTTCCGGTAGGATATCTAGGAATATCGGTGAAATATATTTCGATATTTCATGGTTATGGCCAGTGAAAATACCGAATTTTATATTCTAGTTCCCTAGATAAAATGCTCGTGACTCACGACCAGATGGAATTATGACGTCATTTACAATACATTTCTCGCACTTGACGTGATATTGTAAAGCGTTGCTATGCAGAGGGGGTACGCCATATGGGAATAACTGAAAAGAACTGTACTGGATGTTGATAAAGTTCCTCCCAGAAAGGGTTAACACAATGTCATAGATAGAATATTTGGGGGTTTTTTTTTTTTCGGTTAAAAATCGAAATTTATTTCATCTCCTGAGCATCATCGGTAATATTGAGTGGCGCTTTTGTTTTTTCGGTTAACGATGGAAATTTATTTCATCTGCTGAACACATTTCATCTCCTGAACACCATTGATAATATTTTAACGAGTGTCGCATTTTTTTTTTCGGTTAAAGATCGAAATTTATTTCATCTGGTGAACACCATCGGTAATATTTATACGAGTTGCACATGTTTTTTTCGGCTAAAGATCGAAATTTATTTCATCTGGTGAACACCATCGGTAATATTACCGATGGTGCTCACCAGATGAAATAAATTTCGATCTTTAACCGAAAAAAACCCAAATATTCCCTGTATATTACACCACTTTGTTGTGTTTTGTAGGCAGTTTCAATCAGCCTGGTAATATTCGGGGTAATAGTCCTGAGATACTTTTCGAGAGTGTTTAAAGATGATTATCTCGAATCGACCCTTGATGACATCAAAGCTGACATACAAGTGCTTCACGGTAAATCTCCTTTTTCTTCGTGCGTTCATCCGTTCGTTCGTTTGTCTGTCCGTTCGTCAGCCTATCTCCTACCGTCTCTCGAACACAGGTTGCTCGGTCGAAAGCATGTATACGACTTGAAAACAGGAAGTCGATGGTTCGGTCCCTGGCTCGGTCAATTCTTTCTGGATTGATGGTAGTCATAGCGACATGATTCATTCTTCTACCATTGCTTTAACAGTGGTTATGTGAGAAAGCGTCCAGTGGCTTGGAAAGAAAACCAATCAATCAATCAACCAATCAATCAGTCAATCAATCAAGCAAGCAAGCAAGGAACCATTCATTCAGTCAGTCAATAAATACAACCATCTACCTGCCTGTAAAACCGGTTACGTCTAAAGCAAAGTCCTCGGTCACTGAAGTCCGATCTGTGTATCACGGAACACCAAATTTGCATTGCTCAATCATCAGACACCGTTACTAAAATTAGCACACTAGCGAATCGTCTCTATCGTTAATCGTCACAACTCGGCCGATTCCTTACCAATATCTAACTTGATCAACAGATCACTCGATCTTTCCCGATTGCTGTACCGTGTTACTATTTACATCAAAGAGGCCATGCGTAAATGCACTATTTTTAGTAACGGTGTCCGATGATTGAGTAATTAAAATTTCTGTATTTCGTGATACGTCAATCAGGGATAGTAAAGTGCATTTTAAAAAAAGTCCCTGGACAAATGTAATTTAAAAGTCTCGTGATCCAGACAAACATAGCTATTATATCTCTGCGCTAAAATGACATTTTAAACATTGTGACAAAAGAGCAGTTTTTCCATGTAACAAACGGCATGAACGGCAGGTTGCTACAAAGAGCAAATGCTGTATCTAGACCAAATACAGTGGAAAGCGCCTAACTTGGTTAAAAGTGTAGGCAAACAGACTGAAGCATTATGCTGTTCAATAGAAATGTTCGCACGCAGAGAAAAAGGGGTGTAACAAGTCTGCAAAAAAGTATCGACCCATGCCAGCCTGCGGGGAATGCACAGGCTGACATGGGTCGAAACTTTTTACTCTTTGTAAATTTTTTACATGTCAAATGACCAGTCTATCCCATGATTCAATTGGTTGTTATACAAAAATCAACTTTTGTGGGTAAAACAAACTTCACCGTTGCCGATAAACCTTTTTTTAGGACAAAATGTCGACGAAGATCTAGACGGACTGTACCAAGTATATGGGTACTTTGGGATCCTGATGATCGTGGTGGGTGTCATCATGTTTCTGATGTCCATATTTGGGCTGTTTGGCAGTTGTTGTCAAGTGAAGAAACTCCTGTTTATCGTAAGTATATCTGTATCTAAATCCTTCTCATTTATAAAGCTAACCTTTAATCCAGGGCCCGTATTCGCCAATCATTCTGAAGAACGTTCTTTGTCTTATTCTTCAAGATTTTCAATTTTTGAAAGTAATACATCATCTGATTGGCTAAACCAAATAGTTTAGCCAATCAGAAGTTGTGTTACTTTCAAATTTAGAAAATTCTGGAGAATAAGACTGAGAATATTCTTAAGAATGGTTGGTGAATATCGACCCAGATAACAAATACGTGGATCCGCTCGTGTTAAAAGCTTATGAAGAGGGGAAATTTGCATTGATCAAATGATGGAATTTATTTTAGACGGAGTAGAAAATGTAATGGAAAAAAGGATGAAATGCTAGTTACAATGATGATGATGATAATAATAATGGTGATATTGATGATGACGATAATGATGAAGATGATGATGACGACGATGATGATGATGATGACGATGATGGTGATGATGATTATGATGATGACGACGACGACGTCGATGATTATGATGATGATGACAAGCATTTTCATTTTTCCCTCTTTTCCCAAAACCTTTCGTCTTCAAAGTCGTTTAAACGCACAATTGTCTAATTAAGAGTTCAATGTACAGTTTTTTTTCCTTTTCTTTTTTTTCAGTATATCCTGACGCTGTGTGTTTTTATTTTGGCACAAATAACAGTGGCAGCCTTCTTCATATGGCAAAGCGACTTGGTATAGTATCCATTTTTTAACATTTTAATCTGCTGTACTCATTTAAAATCAAAATGTTTCCCTCCTAAGTATATACCGTAGATCTACATTCTCAAAACTGACGAACACGAATTTTGTAAGTCTTAAATCGCACTATTCTAGGTCCATTACGAAACGTATAAATCGAAATGATTAATTGTAATGTTGGGAATTAAATGTTAACGACCAAAGATATTTCAAAATCATAGTTTTCAAGTACAAACTTAATATTTCCACACGGTTTCTCTCTTTATCCATAATACATCGTACTGTTAAGGGACGTTGTTCCTGACTCCTCGTAATTATCAGAGGGACACCTCTTTTACACAAATAATGCTAACTTTGTCATAAGTACTCTACCTTCAACCAAAGAGGTATTCATTTTCTCAGTTGGCTGACTTTCAAGCCAATATTTGAATACTATTTCTCTTTTTCTTTCAAATTATTGATTCCACACAACTGCTTTCTTTACAAATACCACTTCAGCGTTCTCAACGTTTTGATTTTTACTTTGGTCCGTATTCACAAACTTTTTTAAACTGCCTTCAAACCCTAATGTTGTGGTAATTTTGAATTCAGAGTTAGATTATGTATGTTATTAACTTAATTACTACCAAACGACAAAATTTTAGTTCGTTTCAAACTAAAAGCATTCGGACGCGACAAAATAAACGTGAAACAAAAATGGAAACTTGACTTTGGAAGAGAAGAAAACGCCTTGGGAAAAGGAGAAAATGCTGGTTACCAGCATTTTGTCCTTTTCTGACAGTATTTTCAAAAGGCTTTTACCTCGGGATCGTAAAAGCGAGGGATTGTTTGGTAAACTGCTATGAATGGAAGGTGAGTACGGACAGTGATATTGTGATTTTCTGTGAAAGTTTTTATTTTCATTTTTCCTGCTTGTAGCTTAAGAAGAACATCAGTGGGCCATTGAAAGACCTGGTAAAAGAATATCAAGGTAGTAATGGGACTAATGCTGAGTCTTGGGCGTGGAACTTCGTGATGAGAAAGGTTGGTTCATAAATATTCATATTGTTATGAGAGACCACTCCTTTATGCATGGCTTCGTGCCGATTTAAATACAATCCCTGACAACTGCGTTGGGGAGATATCTCTTTGGCTAAGTGGTTATGGGTATTGGTCTTTTTAACCCCGAAAATCGACGATATTTGCCCGTCATGGGTTTGAATCCCGCAAGATGCCTTTTGTATTTCAGCCATGCATTTGTTGCGCACTATCACTTTTGTAAGAACGTCTATACATATGTATATGTGTCATGCTCTGTGAATAGGGAATTTAAAACATTTGCAAAAACTAGTATATAGTGTACACATATACGTCTGTCTGTTACCACTACGATTGTAGTTGTAAACACGTGTCTGTATATCTAGTTTGCATATTTATATACCTGTGTCGCTTTCAGTATGATTAATGTTGCATACACGTGTCTGTATAACTAGTGTACACATATAACTGTTTCTGTTTCAAGAACGAGTTCTATTGTATACACGTGTCTCAATATATACTGTACATATACCCGTGTCTATTTCCAGTTCGATTGTTGTTGCACACTGGTGCTTGTATATCTAGTGTACACATATACCCGTGTCTATTTCCAGCACGATACTAGTGTACACATATACCTGTACGTGTCTGTTTCCAGTATGATTGTTGGTACATACATGTGCCTGTAACCTAATGTACACAAATACACGTGTCTATTTTCTGGATGATTTTTGTTGTATACAAGTGTTTGTACATGTAGTGTACATATATACCCTTGTCTGTTACCAGTACTATACTAGTGTGCGTATATGCCTTTGTTTCCTTTGTTGCCTTTGTTTCATATGCACGTGTACATCTAGTGTACAAATATACCCGTTTCTGTTACCAGTACGATTGTTGTTGTATACAGGTGTCTGTATATCCATTGTACATATAAAACCTCGTTTTTTTCTGTACGATTGTTTTTGTATACAAATGTCTGTATATCTAGTGTGTACATATACCTGTGTTAACAGTTTCCAGTATAATTGTTGCTGAATACCTGTATTTAACGTGTCTGCCTCTTGTGTAATGATTTAACACTGTATACACCTACACAAACACGTGATTGTCCCTGGTAAGCGTGTTCCATTTTACAAGTACTGTTTTTTTTTTAGTATGATTGCTGCGGCGTTGATGATTATACTGATTTTCAAAAAGGGAACAAGTGGTGGGAAAAATCGGGACATCTGACACCGTACATGTGCTGTAAAGAATTTCCGAAGACCGTTACAGAAGGTCAAGCTTGTGCGGGCGCCAGCAACACGGCCAATATTGCTACTATCGCAGACTCTAACAATTACGACCAGGTATTATCTACTTCTTTTAACCTGACCCAGGTCAAAATCATTTACATAAATTCTATTTTTACCATCGGCATCGCTCGGTATGTGTTCCGAATGGTCACGGAAATATTTCGTGCAGTTTACGCCCATCAACTCATAACGTATATAAGTAAATTGAAATTTTCTGGTAAATAGTAAAAAAAACGGAAATATTTCAATTTCTAAGTTATTTTCAGTAGGGTAAATAGGCCTATCTCCATATCGGTCAGCGTAGATCTAAGATCAGACTGCACATTTCGTGCAGTCTGATCTAGATCTACACTGTCCGCAAAAGGTCGTTGGGTTGCGCTCAGCAGCCAAATGGTTAACTCCAAACCAAGTTGAACGCACCCATAGAACGCAAATTAGTCTAGATGAGGCTAGCGTCATTCGAAATTTATTTGAAAAGTAGGGAAAGAATGGGGGTACAAGAGAAAATGATGGGAACCAGCTTTTTCTCCTAGCTTAAAAAATGTTTTGGAGACCATCTGACCTGCAACACACGAAAAGGGACATTCTGATATTTGCGTATAGGCCTAGTGTTGTCTCGGATCAGCCTGTGCATCCCTCTCAGGCTGATCCGAAACGACACTATACGATTACATTAGATTTTGTGATACAGTAGATTTGCGCAAAACAGAAAGCTACATAAAAACGGGAAGTGTCGTCTCAGCGCAGTCTGCGCAAGCTGATCCAAGACAACGCTTTACGCAATTGTCCAAATGCCCTTTTTGGCGTGTTGCAGCCCATTTTTCTCAGGGATGAATTGGCAAAAGGGCTGTAGCTTGTAGTTTTGCAACATATATATATGATGGCTGCACGATTACTCTCAGCTTAAATAAAACGTCATCCAATATTTGAATCCACTAATGCAGTATATGACGTCATTAAAATGACGTCATACTTTACCTACTTAAAAATGACGACATTTGAAAGGTTGAGTCACGTACCAGTTAATTGATGCTCATCTATGCAAAATTTTGTAATTCTACGTGTAATAGTTTCCAAAATATTAAGGTAGTCCATGATCTTTTTGATCACCCCACGTATGTGCACCTGTCTATATATTTCGGATATTTTTGTACAAGTAGCATTATCAACATTCTGTATATACATACAGGGTCTGTACGTTCTCTGTCTATCTGTCTGTGTGTGTCTGTGTGTCTGTCTGTCTCTCTCTGCCTCTCTCTCTCTCTCTGTCTCTGTCCCTGTCTGTCTGTCTATGTCTTTATCTCTCTCTCTCAAGAATCTTGATACTAACATACCTGATAATCGATGTGTACTCATACAATTATCTAATGACGAGCCATATATCAACCTTTCAGTTTTCGTAGCTGATTCTTTCCTTTTCCATAATTATATCTTCACATTCAAATATCCACTTTTTACAATATTTACCTGACAGGGCTGTCTTGATGCTGTCTGGGAGTCTGTTCTGGACAAGAACAACGCTTATTTGATCAGCGGCTTGTTTTTGCTTGTTGTTCTAGAGGTAAGTACTTCAAGGATTGGAAGATAAACGGGTATTAGTTGTTTCGATTGTGACCCTGGGTTAGAAAAATAAGATGTTCCCTGACGGTTTGATATTTTACATAGAATTATCTATAAACGTATGGAAAGTTTAAACCTTTAGCTCAAATTTCCGACCTTTAACGACTGCCAGACTGAAAAGTTTTTGAGAACATTAAAAAAAAAGTAGAAAATACTGGAAACCAGTATTTTCTCCTTTTTCTCGCAATGGTTTCCAATCAAAGAAGAAATTTGTCATTTTAGCCATCTTTTATTTGTCGTTTGCAAATAATCTCAATTTTGAATAGGTCTAACAATTGTCTTCAAGTCAAAAACTTGAAAAGAAAATCTTCTTCTTTGAGTCCCAGAACCTTATTAGTTGTACGTTCTAGTGGCAGGGGACTTGGAAACTTGTTCATGGCTGTGGTGAATCATGTTGCATGGAGCGGGTATTTTTTTTAACCAAAGAATAACAAATAAGCCCAATCAATGGAAGACATGCTTACACGCGATTTGTGTGACAGACCAGAGAGAGAGAGAGAGAGAGCGGCACACACGTTTGAAAGTGTGGCAGGACCATCATTACATGCGATTTGTTTGACAGACCAAAGAGAGAGAGAGAGAGAGAGAGAGAGAGAGAGAGAGAGAGAGAGAGAGAGAGAGAGAGGTGGCACACACGTTTGAAAGTGTGGCAGGACCATCATTACATGCGATTTGTGTGACAGACCAGAGAGAGACAGAGAGAGAGAGAGAGAGAGAGAGAGAGAGAGAAAGGTGGCATATACGTTTGAAAGTGTGGCGGGACCATCATTCTGTAGATAAGTTATCTTTTCAGATGACGGTTGTGATATTTGCGTGTTTTATCTACCGCGAAGATGAGGGCGGCATATCAACACCGAGGGTACACCCAAGTAAGGAACGACGTCCAAAGAGAAAGAAACCTGCTAACAGGGTCGCTGTTGAACCAGCACCTCCAGATTATTGGTAAACCTAGTGGACAGAAATGCAGATATCACCGACTTTTTCAATCGAACCTTATTGAAACATTTTCCATCGGCTACATCGGAATCTTAACCCTTATACTATTAATTCATTATCTAAAAACAAAATTTTAGACTCGTCCAAAATGAAAGCATTTGCAGATGACAAAATAAAAGTGACTGAAAATTTGAAATTTGTTTTGTGAAGGGTAGAAAGCATTGTGGGAAAAGGAGAAAATGCTGGTTACCAGCATTTTCTCCTTTTCCCACAATGTTTTCTAAAAGCTTCTTTCTCAGGGGCGTCAAAAGTAGCGATTGCGTGGTAATGGGTTAACTCATTATCAAAAAACAAAATTTTAGGTTCGTTCAAGTTGAAAGCTTTTGCAGACGACAGAATAAACGTAACTCAAAAATTGAAATTTGATTCCAATAGGATAGAAAACATTGTACGAAAGGGAGAAAATGCTGGATACCAGCATGTTTTCTAAGGCTTCTTTCTCAGGGTGGTCAAGCGTAGGGACTGTATGATAATGGATTAAATAACTAAAGTGAGATTTTCAACTCTGTAGTAAAAACCTTTATGTTTAAAGTTAATTTCAAAGTTATGTGAATAATATCTCCGTAACGGACGGTTTAGATCAAAGATCAGACTCCCCTTCTGTGTAGTCTGATATTAATCTGCACTGTCCACAAAAGGTTAGTTGGTCGCGCTTAATAACATATGGATTAAAGGTGGGTATCTAGAATTTTCATATCCCACGAAATTAAAAAAATAAATATGTTACTGAAATTTGTACGAAAACAAAAAAATCATTAATAATTAAGAATCACAAAATTACAAAAAAAATGATGGTATTTCCTGACAAGGCTACGTAGCCTCTTAAGCTATTTTTAGATCTTCAGCCAAAAATAAAAACTGCATTGTGGGAATGTTAAGTGACTGGCACGTGAACAATGACTCTGAAATTCCATAACATAACAAATATGTAATTATTTTCCATAATGTTTTCTTCGGATGTTATGTTTGAAGCTTCATCTGTATATTTCCGGTGTGTAAATGAGCCAGTTGCTCATGTAAAAATAGACCGCGTTTCCCGCCAGTGTCGACTTGGGCTGTAGTAAATCTATAATTTCTCATGTTGTCGGATGGTTTTCGACTACTGGGGTTTTATGAATGAAAATTATAAGGCTTTTGAAGTATAAGGATGCTTTTTTTGTATTCTTGTAGAATTTTTCGTCCCAAAATCTGAAGGACCACCTTTAAGATCTAACATAATTTCATCTATCCTTTAGAGATAATAAACTTGTTTTTTTTTGTTATACCCTTACTTGCTGATGTATCTCGAAAACAAGTTTGGCCTTTGTCTATATTCCCATCTTAAAATGTTTTAATGCCAAAGAATAGAATGTCGTAGTCCTAACTGGAATTCTGTCTTGACCAAATTAGGGTTCCAGTTTGGTTAGCCAGCTCCACAATCTGCCTTGACCAAATTGGAATATTTTCTCCTTGAATATAGTATGACTACATATAAACCATCTTAATAAACTTAAACCCCCCAAAATGAAAGAAATTTCAGTCAAGAATTTAGAGTAAGACTAAATTTTGAATGTTTAGCACTTGAGCCACAAAAAAAAAAAGTGAAAAACGGAGCAATTGTGGAAAAAAACCAAATCAAATAAATTGCTTTATTTAAAAATACCTTTCAGTTAAAAACATATGAGGATTAATAAGATTGAAATTCTTGTAGAAAACAATCTATTTTGGTCTAAACGAATTTATAATTCTTATTTGGTCTAGGCAGATCTGGCATCTGCCTAGATTCCAGTCTGGCCCACGACATTTATAAAACGAAAAGACGTTTGGTCTAAATGGTGAAGATGGATAAAATATCTTCAATTATGATATTTTTTGTTTTCCTGCTCTGTCAATGAACCAGTCTTTTGTCTATATCCCCCCCCTCCCCTAATTAAAGCAAAACTATTGATTGATTGATTGATCGATCGATCGATTGGTTGATTATTGGTTAACTGATTGATCGATTGAATGGTGTTTAACGCCGTTTTCAACTTTGTTTCAATTATATTTTGGACGCCAGTGCCCTATCCATGCTTTCCTAGAGTTTCTCTTACCAGTATTCCGCAAAAGTTCCTTTCCAAGCCACTGGCTGCTTTCCACATAACCATCATCGGAACAATGACCAGCGGTGGGAGAGAAATGAATCTCGTCGCAATGACTATCATCAATCCTCGGAAAGAAGTTGGCCGAGCCATTAAAGCAAAATGAGCCTCGTGTTTGATCACATGGACCCGTAGAATAAACATGTCTACATTTTTGATCTATCACAAACTTCTATTTATTCATTTGTTATCAGTACCAAGAAAGTAGGTCAAAAGCCAGCATACTCAGTTACGCCAAAAGAAAAAAAAATCCAGTTATTTTGATAAGTTGACGATTATTAAATCTTTTGTTGTTGTTTTCTAGAATTGTAGTTTATCATGTGTTTAACTTGCCAGTCGAACCAGCTGCCGGTCAGGTGGAAGACTGATATGAGACACGGTCTGGCAAAAGGGGGTTTGATGTATGCTCGCGATGTATGGTACAAAAGCAAGCAATCACTTAATTATACATCCATAATAACCATATTATTTTTGACAATGAACTTAATCATGAAGTAAACTGGGCCTTGGCGATACAGAAAGTTGATAGCGAAAAGTTTCGGCTCAGGTCAACCTGTGTCGATACTTTTCGCAGATGCATTCAGCCCTCTTTTCACAAAGTATGGCTTATATATAAACTAGGAAATACCATATTCATTAGCTCTATGTGATAAAAGATTGTTGTTTAGAAAACGATTATGACAATAGTTATTTTAGATGCGAAGTCAATTTTAAACACCTTTGTGTGGTTTACAACCACTGACTGAAGTAACAGTTGTTTGCCCTTCAAAACATTGCCCTGTAAATATCTTATGCATTTGTGTTTTATAGTTAGCCAAAGGCCTTGTTATGTAAATAAATACTTTGACATTCGATGTTTGTCCTGTTTATATCACACAAACACAACCTTATTTATTATACTGCAAAGAAATTTCCCGGGATCTGATTGGATAATATGCCCCAAACATATATATCATGTACACTGGCAAAACCAACTTAAAAGCAGTTTCCTTTTCGGGAGTCCCATATACATGACTACACTATCAACACAAGATCCAAAATGGCGATGTCGATTAAGATTAACGTCAAGATTATGCGCCAAGCTGCACGTTTTGGCACGTATTACCAAGGTATCCGTGATGTCAGTTTCCAGTGACGTCAGTTTTCATTGAATTTGGGCACCCAGACGGGAAATTCTACTTTGTCAGCCTACTGGATTTTTCAAATTAAAAGCAGGTAAAAATTTGCATAAAAACGTTGGAATGGTAAAACCTTGCTGTATAATAAATTATAATATAATAATAAATAATAATGATAATGTAATAATAAATTAGTTGTACGTTCAGGAGGAAGGGGACTCGAAAACTTGTTTACGGCTGTTTTGAATCATGTCGCCACCTCGGCTTCGGCTAGGGGTGACATGATTCACCACAGCCATGAAAAAGTTTCCAAGTCCCTTGCTACCTGACCGTACAACTAATACTGCTTCTGCTGTAAGGTAATGTTTCCATTGTGAGTGTGTCCAGTACATACAATGAGATTTTTCCTGTGAATCAAATATCAGAGTTTTTTGTTTGATACACTCCTGTTCTAACAAAACGCGATAATTGTGGCCTTTGTTTACAAACATTGGATCGGTTCAAAACATTTAAACAGGGAGTACCAGGGACGAAGCCATTTTCATATGGAATGTGCAAATACCGCTTGGTGCTGTGGTCATAGCGACTCTGCTACCACCCGTGCGGATCGACTTCGAGTCACATGAAAACATTTTTTAGTCTTTAATCGAGCAATTTTCTTTAAGGTAAGTCAATGTTTACATTATTTTTTTTATATCATAGTAACTATTTGTACTTATGAATAGTAGTCTCATTGATATTTGAATGACATCACACGAGATTACATGATGATCCTTGCGGAATTCGAGAAAAATGAACCATGACATTTCTTGCAATGGAATTAATTTCAGGGCTTTAACAGTAGAGAAATTTTCTACTCACTTTTTCCAACAATTGAGATCTTAACCATATCGGAAGCTCGACTAGACCAAAATTTAATTTGGAGTATTAAAGTTACTGCAAACTTACGGTCTTGGCAGAATGTTTTTTTCAATCAGACATTGCAGTTCAAGAAACCTTTGAGCAATGAAAAATTGCGGTTAGCAACGAGGAAGCAACAGATACAGAGTGTTAAGAGGTTTGGGGTACCGATACAGCCAGTGAAACGGATACTGCTACTTAACGGAATGAGAGTTGCGCACTTACCGTTATCACTTACACAGAAATGTGCTTTAAAACAAAAAGGAAATTAAAACTGAAGAAGGAATTAAAATAAGATGTAATAATTACAAAAGACAAAAAAAAAAAAAAAAAAAAGACAATCAAAGAAGGAAACGAAAAGAAAGGTGAAAAAAAAAACTTCCTTCCTAAAAAGAAATAGTAGGTTCAACGGCTCGAACCACCAAAGCCAGATTGAGAGGCAGGGATCTTTCCATTACACCACTGCTCGTTTAGCTGAATCGCCAGATTGTAAACTTTTAATACTTTTTGATGTACATTTATTTAAATTATCGGATAATTTACATGTTCTATTATTGGAATGAATTGACCTGAAATTGACCTTTATGCAAAGAATAATTAGATAATGAATATTTAAATCATCAGGTATAATCGGATGGTACGGAAATTTTGTTAACAGTAAATGTAGGATTTGAGGATTTGACCTTTACTGTGTCATAGCCAGTATAAGAAGTTTTTGCGGATGGCATATGTAAAGAACAGACTGCTCAGAAAGTGCATCTTAGATCGATGTTATCCTCCTAGTATTTCCATTGAAACAAACAAAGAAATGTCTATTTCAGATATTTTAACCCTTTACCCCATAAGGCATTTCTGTGGTATCTCTATAATTGCCTCTAAATAACAGCAAGGATGAATCCATTCCTTACGTGTATATGACACCTTTTGATAGCATAGAAAACCGTGATTGTGACAAAAGGTGAAATTGCTCGTCACGAGCAATTTCACCTTTTGCCACAATGTTTTCCAAAGGCTCCTACAAGCAATGCGTACAAATGAGTATCTATGGAGTAAAGGGTTAACTATTCTTCGAAGACACGATAGTCTGTTAGCAGCCTAAAGAGTTGAAAAACGTGTACATAGTTTCTCATGCAGACGGCATTAGCCGAAGCTAAATTCGGACAATAATTCAAGTAAAACAATAATACCCATTTTTAATAATAGCATTTTTTTAAAGATTACATTATTGTGGAAATATCTGTTTTCCGTTAGGGGGGGGGGACTTCCTTAACCCATTACCACACAATCCCTACTTTTGACACCCCTGAGAAAAAAAAAACCTTTAGAAAACATTATGGGAAAAGGAGAAAATGCTGGTAACCAGCATTTTCTCCTTTTCCCACAATGTTTTCTACCAAATTTTCAGTCACTTTCATTTTGTCGTCTGCAAATGCTTTCAATTTGGATCATGCATGATAATTATTGATATTGCATTCCAAAGTTTGGACGAAAAATGCACAGAATTTGTATTCAACAACCGTTCTTAAGAACTTCCTCAATCTTAATCTACAGATTTTCCAAATTTAAGAGTAACCTAACTTCTGAATGGCTAAGCCAATCAGAAGTTGTGTTACTTTGAAATTTGTCAAATCTGGGAGAATAAGACGAAAAAAGTTCTTAGCTTTTTACCAGACGACAAAATTTTAGACTGTTACAAAATGAAAGGATTTGCAGACGACAAAATAAACAAGACTCAAAATTTGAATCTTGACTTTAGAAGAGTAGAAAACATTGTGGAAAAAGAAATAATTACTGGTTACCAGCATTTTTCTCCTTTTCTCACTATGTTCTTAGAAATATTCTTCCTCTGGGTCGTAAAAACCAGGGATTATTTGGTAATGGGTTAAGAATGGTTCGCGTGGAAAAAACATTCTCTTCCATTTTTTGTTTATCAGGAAGTAGCTTTCTCTCAGATTAAAAAGAAATTCTTAGATTAATAATATTTTTATATTGCAAAGAAATTTCTCGTAATCTGACTGAATAATATGCCCCAAACATATATATCATGTACACTGGCAAAACCAACGTAAAAGCAGTTTCCCTTTTGGGAGCCCCGTATATATGGCTACACTAACAAGACAACATCCAAAATGGCGGCGTCAATCAAGGTCAGTAACATCAAGATAATGTACCAAGTTGCACGTCATTTCCCAAGGACGTCAGTTTTCATTGAATTGGGGCAGTCAGAAGGGAAATTCTACTTCGTCATTATACTCAATTTTTTAAACAATAATAATAAAAAAAAATAACAACAGGTAAAATTCGCTTAGCAAACATTGGACAGACAGACAGACAGACATTTATTTTTTGACGTTTACAAGTTGTACATTGTCACAGCACATACACATAAAATGAATTTAGTCACGTGAACAAATGTAAACCTGAAAATAACAATGGGAAAAAAGGAAAAAGGGAAAAGAGAGAGAGAGAGAGAAAAAGAAAACAGAAAACACACCCACACCCGCATCTACACCCATCCACACAACCCCACCCACACAAATTGGACAAATTGGAATGGTAAAACTTTACAGCATAATAAATTTGTTGTACAGTCAGGTGGCAGGTGACTTGGAAACTTGTTCACGGCTGGGGTGAACCTTCTGCACGGGGCGACATGATTCATCACAGCCGTGAACAAGTTTCCTAGTCCCCAGCTAACTGACCGTACAACTAATATTGCGTCTGGCGACCTTTATTGTGTGTACCAAGCATTAAAGATGGACTCTGTGCCAAACATTCAAAAGTTTCACATGGTCATTGGTAACTGGAGGGGATTTATTATTATTACTATTTCCAGTAGTTTCATTATAAAGAACGCGGAAGCTTCTAACAGCAATCCTTATTTTCAAATCCTTGCGCAGTTAAGCTTATATATCATTGATTATAACAAAAAGCATATTGGTAATTGATAATCGTTTGAACAAAAGACAGGTTGACATTAGCCCATCCAAAATAATTCTTTTGTGAATATTTTATTGATATCATTTTTCTTGTCGGGGTCCCTTTATCCAATATTTTGAACTGTATTTTTCTCCCCCCTCCACCGCCCCCCCTCTCTAAAAAAAAAAAAAAAAAAAATGTCAAAGTCTTGTTCTCGCTGCTGTTGAATGTTTTGCAACCGATTTCGCCTTTTGATAAATGCTTCCGTTAATTTATGGCAATGAAGGAAAAGACTTTTGGCGAAAAAATTGTGACCCTTCACGCAAAAAAGGACCATCAGAGAATTCTGTGCATAAATTAAATTAATTATTCTAACATGACACGCGACTTTGGCTCTATAAACACAGTGCAAGGAAAACGTGGTAAAATCTGCGACAATCCATGTAGAGTGATGTCATTCAGTGAGTGGGTTATTCAATGGAACATAATCTTCATCCGCGTTTTTACTCTTAGTTTGAACTTGTTTTCCTTTCATTAAGAATTGGCCAAGTTAGAATCGAAATAATCTTCTTTCTATCGTGGTGTATCGTTCAATAAATCACGTTGTGAGTTATGAGGCGCAATGAATAAGCCACTCGGGCTATCGCCCTCGTGGATTATTTATTGTGCCTCATAACTCACAACTGTGGTTTATTGAACGATATACCACAATAGAAAGAAGATTATTTCTTAAATAGACATCAACAATAGTGCAGGTCAATTTAAGCTAATAATTCAAAAAGGATTATATAACAAGGCACAATGACCACTTTTCATACAGAAAATGTAATTAAAGAGAAAAGTGTCAACCCTGGTCAGCCTGCGCAATTCGCGCAGTCTGACCAGGGTTGACGCTTTTCGCAGTTACAAGAAGGTCCTTTTTTGCGTGATGGGTAACATTTGAAGAAGCTGTGCACTAGTTATAAATGTTAAATGCGTCCCCGCAGTCTGTTATACTAATCCAGATATCAGAACCCGTATTCACCAACCATCCTTGAGAATATTCTTAGTCTTATTCTCCATGGTTTTGTAATTTTTTAAGTAACACAACCTCTGATTGGCTAAACCATTCGGTTTAGCCAATCAGAAGTTGTGATACTTATAAATGTGGAAAACTCTGGAGAATAAGACCTGAAAGAACGTCCTTAAGAGTGGTTGGTGGATATCAGCCCAGGTCATTATTGGTGCACAAAAACAAGTTAGACTTCACCACAAAACCTAGCAGGATTCAAGAAAGTTTTATAAAGCTAACCTTCGTTTGACATTTTGATTGGTTGATAGTTATGTGACTGCCGACAATCGTTGTCTGTTTTACTTGACAGTTCAGCTAATGCCTTTGGACGTTTCGCGCGAGCAGATCTACAGCTGTACATACTATATAAATAGATACATAGATACTTCTATTCAAACAAACGAATTGCTCTTAGTTTTTCAAGATATCACAGGAAAAATATGCACTAGATAAAACTGACTCAATAAATAGAGAGATAGATAGATTTATAAACCAATTAATTAAAAAAAAGTATTGTACGATTTTTATTGACTAAATTGAATCTACACCCCTTATAACGTCATTTAATGATACTGGAGACAAAACAAGATAGTATTTGTTGGATCATGCCCAAGATCTGTTCACTTGTCTCAATACTTTGAAGGGAACTTCCTAGTTACAGATAGGACTCTTTTTAACATTTACCCTCTCAACGCCATGGGCGAAAACGGGGAGCGTTTGAGAACTGCAGAAATCTAAAATCTAAAATCAGAGTGCACAGAAGGTGTAGGATCATCTTGGATATATACTGTCGGCTTGATTATTTTACATATAAGTTCTTTCTGAGCTGTAATTGATTGTACTTTCAAGAATAGAAAGACGTCGAAAAAATGTATGTATATTTTTTTCATGCTTTCCGGTAGGTTATCACGAAATATCGGTGAAATATTTTCCTATATTTCATGGTTACGACTAGTGAAAATACCTACTTTTATATAGGGTCTGAAAGTCTCGTCACGTGACCGCGAGAGTTCATCACTTCCGGGAAGCACCGTAAATTTATCGCCTTTTCATCACAGTATGTGGAGAGATACACGAAGCAATTACGAATGATGAAGTAAGATTTAAGAACTCCGAGCGATTTGAAAATTTCAGTAATCGATCAGAGAACGATATGTGACCATGAATACTCCACAGTAAAGAACAGATCGTGTTCAGCGCAGGTAAACAGGTTGATGGTTCAACCTACTTTCGGTTTCGTATTCAAAAGAATCATGCTTTTTTGACGGAGTTAAATCAAACTAGATGAATCAGCTTCTTTCACAAAACTACAGCTATGTGAAGGCATAAAATGAAAACATAAGTACGAAGCAAGACGTTTTAAAACAGATATTTATAGATCTAGTTGTAATCCTCAATTTGCCGGGGGCGATCGCACAGATCTACGTTGAGCCGTTGTTAATTTCAGCCTTTGGTGACATTCGAGTATTTTTAAGACAGCCACTCCAGTATTATGTTTTCAAATATCAAACATAAGAGAGTTCAGATTCAAGATCAGACTGCATGTTCATTGCAGTCTGAAATCAATCATCACTTTGCTGAAAAGTGTGTAGTTATCTTCTCGGCACAAGACAGAATCTTTGACTGGTCCAAATTGAAAGGGTTTGCAGATGACAATTAATGCCGTATAGAATAATGATCTAGTATTTAAATGATGGAAATTTATTTGAGTGGGTATAGAAACTATTATTGGAAAAGGAGAAAATGCTGGTTACCAGCATTTAATCCTTTTCCTACAATGTTTTCATAAGACATCCTCTGAGTCTTTAAAAATCAGGATTGTGTCATAAAGGATTGTGCTTCACAGGCCAAGGGTTGTTTAAGAAGAATGCAATATGCTTGTTCCACTATGCACACTGAATATTAGTGTTGTGCATAGTACTTTGGAAAGATACCCATGACCAATTGCACTAACTGGCACATGAAGGAAATGTTTAACCCTTTACCTGTAAAGAAGACAATTTATGAAAACAGTATGGAAATAGGAGAAAATACTGGTAACCAGCATGTCTTCCTTTTCTCAGGGTATTTTCAACCCATCCAAAAATGAATTTCATTTTTTTAGCCACACTTATTTTTTTGTCTACTAGTGCTTTCAATTTGTACAAGTCATTTACCCTAGTGCTTTCAAGGAAGAAGCCTTTTGATAACATTGTGGGTAAAGGAGAAAATACTGGTAACCAGCATTTTCTCCCTTTCCCACAATGTTTTCTACTCATTCAAAGACAAATTCCATCCTTCCAAGTTCCAGCCACATTTAAATTGTTGTTTCCAAATGTTTTCAATTGGACAAGTCTAGGATCTATCCTGTGATAAAGAATTAAGCATTTTTGCTCTGGTTAGCTAAAAACTTCTATTCAGAAGTACTATACATGTATTTACAAACATATCTTACTAATATACTTTCAGAGCTTTCTCCTGGTAGAAGAATGACACTAAAAAGGAACCATGACTGCAAGACAACTGCACATTACAGGGACCACATGTTATGCAGTGGTGTTCTCATATATGTATAATTGGACATGCAGTCATTTAAACATTTAATTAAAGAAAAATAGTACTATAGTATTAATGTTCTATGTTTACCATCTTTGCACCACAAAGAAGTTCGTGCTAACATTTACCGGTACTGTTCAATAGTTAAAAGGGTATTTAAATCCTAACGAGAAATGACACTAATTTAAAACAGCATTGCAGCAGACTGCTTTTGAAAATATTGTGACCAAATATGTTATTGCTCACAGTTAGCAATATCTATTTGCGACAATGTTTTCATCTCAATCTTTCAATTATTTTTCTCCATTTGCCTCTATCTAGTGTTAAAAGTAAAGTTAGGTTTCAAGACTTTGTTAAATAAAGGAAAAGTAATATTCTTGTTTATATTTAGAACAAAAATCCCTAATGCTCCTTGAAGAGTGAAAGCAATAAACATGTGGTAAAATTCACTCAATGACATTGTGCAGAAAAAGAAATTTTGTTACAAAGAAGTCTTATTAGCTGCACAAAATTAATAGTCGTTTGAAAACATTGTGAGAAATGGCAAATTAACTCTTTACCACACGAGAAAATTTTAGACCGGTCCAAATTAAAAGCATTTGCAGACCACAAAATAAAGGTGACTGAAAAATTGAAATTTGTTCTGGGAAGGGTAGAAAACACTGTGGGAAAAGGAGAAAATGCTGGTCACCAGCATTTTCTCCTTTTCCCACAGTGTTTTCAAAAGGCTTCTTTCTCAGGGGCGTCAAAAGTATGGATTGTGTGGTAATGGGGTAATAAACAATTTCGCATTTTTTAACAATATTTTTTTTCTGAAGCAGAAATTTGCTCCATCAAGGGACCCAAATAACATGACAATAATGCAAAAGTGTTTTGTTACTACAAATGTAATAAAGATGATTAAATATCTACAAAACTTTTAAGACTTCTCATGTTTATTTTGTTTAATCTTTGCCAACTGATAAAACTCTGCACTTCTTCAAATTCAAAGCATTTGCAGACAATTGATTGATTTTGACTCACATTTTACAATTTACCTAATAAAAGGTAGAAAACATTGTGTTGAAAGTAAAAATTATTAGTTGTCTTTTCACACAATGTTTCCTAAAGTATTTTTCTGCAGGGTTGTTAAAACTCAGGATTTTTTGGTAAAGACTTAAAAGTCATCAAAAATAATAAAATTGCTTCTGAAACATATTTGCAGCACAAAACTTCAGAAGCATCCTTGTGAATGCGAAAAAAATTAATCAAGGAGTAAAGCTTGAGTATTCGTTAAATCATGTCACAATTAGACATTACTTATTTTGACCAATTTGTCCTTAGGTCAAAATGTTTTCAAAATTGGTCTGCTGCAAGACACAAAAAGTTGTCTACAGGAGACAGACCACTGACCCCTTTATCTGCTGGTATAAAATTACTGGGCTGTCTCTGGTCCAACAACACTTGCAAGGATGAATTAAACAAGGGCTTTATAAGAAGAAATGCAACCATTTTAATCTTTTAACATTTAACAAAATTTTCATAGTGTCTATTTTGAAAGCAAAGTTGGAGGATGAAAAATTGTAGCCTAAATGATTAGGTTTATGACTGAGAGGAAACATTGTGAAAAATGTATAAAAAGCCGATGACCATTTTTTCTCTCCTCTTCCTTCAATGTTTTCAAAAGCCCTCTGCTTCAGGGTAATTTATTAGGAACAAAATTGTTTGGTAAAGGGTTAACTCACAGAACAAAATTTCGACTGGTTCAAGCTGAGAGGATTAGCAGGTGATATGCAAATGAACTGTTGAAATTTGTCTTTGAATGGGTGCAAAACACCACAGAAAAAATGATTTCCAATATTTTCTCACATTTATTGTCCTGGCTTCCCTCCCCCTGGCTGTTTTGACACAAGCTTTTTTGAAGAAAATGCCCTGCAAATCATATCTTGTGTAGTACATCCTGTTGCATCTGCTGTCATTTGGACAGTCATGAATTAATCTTCTGTTTTAATATGGTTTGGCATTTCCAATGAGTCTAAAGTAGGTGATGTTTCATGTGGCACTGTACAGATGTTTTGGACAGTTATTGTGATTGTTAGGATTTCATGGCCTATCTGCCCTCCTGCAAAAAAAAAAGAAAAAAAGACAGGCTAAAGCAATGTATTCAAAAAGACTTTCTGCAGAATATTTCATCATAAGAAGCATTACACTTGTAAAGGCTACATCAAAATAGGCAAGCACAAGTACTGATTCTGAGTATTCAAATAGTCTGCAATTCTTTGTTATAACCCTCAAAGTGCCTTTGACCACTTTAGTTGCTTTTGTGATCAATGTACATCATGACTAGACTGTACAAAGTCTGCAGTCTGATCTACATTGATCGCTTTACTAAGACCGTCCAGACGAGGGCAACTTCAACATTATTCTCACGATCTTATTTATAAAATGAAATGCGTCTTTGATTTATTCCGTGCTCTTTAAAGGGTTAAGCTTATATACCTAGTTTTGAACTAGAAATGATGAATTTAACTGAAAATAATTCCACAAAAGATGCTAAAATAGGTTCTGAAGCCAATAATTCACGACCATTTAAGAATGGCTGTCTAAGGCAATTCAATTAATAAAATGAGGCCGAATAATTCCAACTGTCATTACCGGCAACATTCAATATAGTGCAAAGGAGACTTGGGTGCGAAACTGCACTGGTGCGAAACATATCAAAACCGCAATATGTTTCTAAACGCCCCTGAAGACGCGATATGAGTGCATTTCTAGAATGAAATGCTAAAAAACATTATTTTATTGCCATAACTAGGTTAGTTTGGCCTTCTTAGATCAGAAATCGACCGAGTACATTGTCCATTGCAACGATGTACGAAAACTGGGTTACGGATTTTCGCTGATTTCCACGGCCTGTATTTAAATCACAAAATTATTTCTAAACAATATTTTGACCCTTACCAACATCTTTCATCTCCAGTTTTTCCTCTCCAAACCCATTTTTGAGAATTTGAAGAATATGCACATCGGTGTAGCGTCACGAATGTCGGTACATGCATAAGCAAAATAGTGGAAAATATCTCAATATGTCGACCAGCCTCCCCGGAAGTGCATTTCATCTAAACGAGACTTACTGACCCTATTCTAGTTTCCTAGGTAAAATGCGCGTGACTCACAACCAGATGGGAAATATGACGTCATTTACCTTACATTTCTCACGCTTGACGTAATATTGTCATGTGTCAATATGCGGATGGGGTACGCCACGGGGTATAACTGAAAAGAACTGTATTGTATTTTGATAAAGTTCCTCCCAGAAAGGGTTAAAAACATGAAATAAATAGAATATTTTTTTTTCGGGTCGAAATATATTTCATCTCGTGAACACCATCGGTAATATTTTCCGATATGGCTGCGCCACTCTTGAAAATATTACCGAACAAGGTATTTTTTCCCAAATTAATAACTTAGTAATTACAATATTTGTGGACTCACTATTAGCTAGAAAGTTTAACCCATTACCACACAATCCCTACTTTTGACGCCCCTGAGAAAGAAGCCTTTTGAAAACACTGTGGGAAAAGAAGAAAATGCTGGTAACCAGCATTTTCTCCTTTTCCCACAGTGTTTTTTACCCTTCCCAGATCAAATTTCAATGTTTCAGTCACGTTTATTTTGTCGTCTGCAAATACTTTCAATTTGAACCAGTCTAAAATTTTGTCGTGTGGTAAAGAGTTAATGTCACTTATTGGCCGTTTGAAAGTCAAAAGAAACGTACATACAGAAACGATTTGGTAATGTTGATATCATTATTGATAGTATTTACGTCTCCCCGCCTCTTTGTGTGTGTGTGGATGGGGGTGGGGTGGGGTGTGTGGGGAGGGGGTGGGTGTGGGTGTGTGGGGGTAGGGTGTGTGGGTGTGTGGAAGTTAAGGTCGGGTAAAGATAGGTAGAGTCAATTTAGATGATAAACCTTCGATCAATAAAAACACTGTAGACAATGCATTCAATCAAGACTGGTATGGATATCACAATATTAATCTTTGCCACACGACCAAAGTGTAGATTTGTCCAAATAAAACACATTTGAACAAGTGACGCTTTAAATGTAGCTGCGGTGATGGAATTCCTCTTTCGACAGGGTAGAAAACATTGTACAAAAAAGGAGAAAAAGTTGGTAACCACCATTTTCTCCTTTCCTTACAATGTTTTCAAAAGAGGTTTAATTGTAAAAAAGGGTTCATAATAGATACAAACTATTATACTGTCATACGACACGCATAGGCTGATATTTGTTTAGAAGTTTTTGGCTCGGATTTTTATCTTCCCGACTCTTTCAAAATAATCTACTGTATTTAAATTGAAACACACATGTGCGTGATATTATTATTAATGTGGTGCATGCGCTTGGATAACTTTATATTGATTTAAGGTTTGTGGTTTAGAAATATGTACATATTTTTTGTTTAATTTTTCTTGTGTATTTATAAATTGTTTACTTTAAGCTAGGTGTTATGTTAAATCTGTAATATCCGACAAAATTAAAGACCAGTCGACTTGTCACAATTTAAAACATTTCCAGACAATAGAGTGATTGTAGCGCAAATAACTAATTTATATGTGATAGGCTGGAAAATATTGTGGGAAAAGGAGAAAATGCTGGTTACTAGCATTTTCTCCTTTATCAGCATTTTCTCCTTTATTCACAATGTTTTCAAAAGCTATCTTTCGTTGGGTCGTTTTAAATCATAGGCTTCCGAGCGGGACTCATCAACTTTTTGCGGACAGCTAAATCAAGATCAGACTGCATATAACGTGCAGTCTGATCTTGGCTCTACACTGTCCGATAAGGCGATAATTATCTTTTCCTAAAGATGCGTTTGAAATAGCTAAATCTTGGTATTAGCTATCGAATCGAAACTTTCATTTCCCTTATTTAGCTTTTTCCGTATCAAAGAGGACCTTTGCAAAGATTGTGGTCAAAGGAGAAAATGCTGGTAACCAGCCTTTTCTCCTTTTCCCACAATGTTTCCAGCACTTTAAGAGACAAATCTCGTTACTTGATCCACATTTATTTTATTGTCTGCGAATTCTTTCTATATGTGGAAATTTCTAATTATTGTTTGTCGTTTGGATCTCACCTAACACATCGGTAAAGATCGTGTGTTTTCGTAAAGGCCATTCGGCCAATTTCGACGACTCCGTCTTTTATAATGAGAGTAAGGGGCCATAGACTCCTTTACTCATCGGTAAATATCGTGTAACATCGTCGTTTTCGTAAAGGCTATTCGGTCAATTTCCGCGGCTTCCGTCTTTAAATATGAGAGAAAGGGGCCGTAGTCTCACTAACTCTTCGATAAATATCGTGTAACTTCGTCGATTTCGTAATGGCTATTCGGCTAATCTCGGCAGCATCCATCTTTTAACCCTTATCCTGCTGTGTAAGTTAAACGATACCTTAAAGTGGAGAGTAGAATCTCATAGGTTGCTGTTTCAAAGTTTATCTTTATGGGAGAAATATCTCCTTATCGGACATTGTAGATCAAAGATCAGACTGCACGTTTTGTGCAGTCTGATCTTGATCTACACTGTCCGCAAAAGGTCAGTGAGTCGCGATCAGCAGCCAAAGGGTTAATATGAGAGTAAGGGACCATAGACCTTTAAACATATTAAACTTCGGGTCCACGACCCCTAACTCTCATATTTAAAGACGGAAGCTATGTAGATTGGCTAAATAGCCTTTACGAAACCGTCGATGTTTACCGATGACTTAGGGTGCGTAGACCTTAAATGGCCTGCAACACGCGAAAAGGGGCATTCGGACATTTGCATAAAGTGTCGTCTCGGATCAGCCTGCGCAGTCCGCGCAGGCTGATCCGATACAACACTTTCCGTCTTTTATGTAATTTACGGTTTTGCACAAGTGTACTGTAGGACAAACTCTAATGTAGCGTAAAGTACCGTCTCGGATCAGCCTCAACGGACTGCGGAGGCTGACCCGAGACGACATTTTACGCAAATGTCTGAATGCCCCTTTTGATGTCTTGCAAGCCAATTTAATAAGTAAAATATACCTTGCAGCTGAGTTGGACTGCTCGCTAACAAGCCATGGGGCTGTTGACCTTTGCTGGACGTATCGTCCTGGTTGTTGTGAATATAATATTCATCGTAAGTCATTTAAAATTCTATTTTGTTTTTGACTTATATTTACTCTATATCTTTTCAAGCTGAAATCTCACAACACCAATGACAAGATCAATAGCTTTTTAGCTGACGATGAAAATCAAGATCAGACTGTAGAGTACGTGTAGTTTGATCTCGCTCGACATAATCCACAACATGTATGGTTAACTATTTTATTATGCTGGAAATGCTCATAACATTTTGTTTAAAAGGGTTTGAGCTTTATAAACCAAGTATTCGAACTGAAGTTTAAATGTTTATAATACAAACCAAGGGTTATTGCAAGACTATTGTAAATTTCTTATATAATGTATATGCGCTTACAGTAGTCCCACACTTACCGCTCGAAATATCCTCAGATGCATGCAGAAGTGCGAAGTACTGTTCTTTTCTGAGCATTTTCTCTTTCTTCCAGCCACTATCGCGCCAGACCTTCGTATATGCGCTCAATTTGACCTCTACTGTCACACAGCTAAAAAACATTGGTTGATTGAGTGATGAATGGATTGATGGATGGATGGATGGATGGATGGATGGATGGATGGATGAGTGGGAGGATTGATGGATGGATTAACTGATTGATGAATTGACTGATTGACTGACGGACTGACTGACTGACTGACTGGAAGGCAGACCGACCGATCGATGGATCATTCATTTATTCATCCAAAATGCTTTCAAATGATCAATAATTCTTGTCTGCAAAAATTGTTTACAGATTGTTTCCTTGTTGCTGATCCTGTTTGGGTTGTTGTTACGATTCGCCCATGATTTGTTTCGTAGATACCTCAAGGGCACACTTGACACACTCGAGGAGAATGTGCGAAGAGTCTACAGTGAGTATTGTGTGAATCTTGGGCTCGGGGTTATATTCAACTACCATTCTAAACTGCATTCTGATTTCATTTTTTCAAGAATTTTCCAATTTTTTTTATAAAATAAAGCAAAAATTAAACGATACCCTAAAACTGGCTAAACCCATCACAACACAAGTCTGAGAACAAATGACCATCTGTACTTTGTTGACTTATATGCAAGGCCTGAATGCCAGGCAAGTTTAGCTACCGTTTCTATCTGACTGTTTCTATTGTCTCTTTGGCAGATGACGCAGACTTTAGCACAGAAAATCTTGAGCTGGGAAAGATGGTGAACGATATAGCCCTGGCGTTGATACTGTTGGGTGTGTTGTTTTTGGCTTTGTCCTTTGTGGGCTGTTGTGGATCCTGTTGCAATATTACAACAATAATGCTTGTGGTCAGTCAGATTTATAAATCTGTATAAATACGAAAGAGAGAGGCAGACAGATAGATAGATAGAAAGAGAGAGAGTATTGAACAGGAAGCCATTGCAGTAAAAAATTACCCATTGCAATGACTAAAGGTGTTGGTTCTGAGAAAAGAAAATGCCCTAAAACTACTTTCCTCATTAAGCTCAAGGGATAGGTTTTGGCTCTGGTAGGACAGAAAACATTGTAGGAAGTGGAGAGGATGCTCAAAACCCCGCATTAAAAGTCGGCTGATAAAATATAAAATAATTGACCTCAATTTCTTTTTATGTTTTTTCTTATTTTAGAATTGACATGTGGTTGTGCTGTTGCTGACACACGGAAAATTAAGGAAAGCTAGAAATTTATTGTCAAAAGAATTGTATGTGCCTTAGATGCATCTGTGAAAAGTATCGATCTGTGTCGGCCGGTGTAATGCAGAGAAATGACCCCCATTAAAAAATGACCAACGGTCATTTCTCGACGTAGAGGAATGACCCATGGGTCATTCCTCTACGTCGAGAAATGACCCATGGGTCATTCCTCTACGTCGAGAAATGTCCCGTGGGTCATTTTGTAATGGGGGTCATTTCTCTGCATTACACCGGCGCAGTCGAAACTTTTTCCTTTTTGTAAATTCTCTGTATGTTCATAAACCATTGTCGTGATTCGGTCGCTTGCTTTTCAAAATTGATTTTATGAATGCATAATTATTTGATTACTTGCTCGATAAAGAGTAAGAGTGTCTCAGAGATATATTTATGACCCCTTACGCAAAAAGGAACCGTATCGTTGGTCTCTTTCGTGTAATTGATGTACGGAATTCACAGATGGTTCCTTTTTCCGTGATGGGCCACTTTTCACTTTTGCCAGAACATGGCTCTTGCCTTTTGCTTTTTCAGTATGCTGTGGCACTCATCGTGATCGCTGTGGCCCAATTGATTGTTGTGGTGCTGGCGTTCGGAGTGCCTAATGTTGTAAGTATCTGTCTGTCTGTCTGTCTGTCGTATCTACAAAAAAAAGGTACAGTGTATATGAAATTGCTCAAGCAAAGAGAAGCCTTTTTAACAGAGATCGAAACTAAAAATGCAAAAATGGTGACAAAAATATTATGTCTAAGAAATAGGGGCATAAATATTATTGTCAAAGCTATCAATAGTTGCATGTGTTCGTTTTGAATTTTAATGCCGTTTGAGCAACGTAGGTCATATCTAAGTGACAACTGTACATACGCAACACTTGTGAAAATACTACCGATGATAATTACTCGATGAAATAAATTTCAGTTTTTCACCTTAAAAAACAAATATCCTCTGTATATCTTATATTGTTTGTAAATAGCTGAAGGATCCAGCGAAAGACGGTTTGGTAAAAACACTAGAAGAGTATCAAGGGCTAAATGGAACAACGGCTGCGTCTCTTACCTGGAACTGGCTCATGAGAGAGGTAATAAACATGAAATCAAATTTCTTTCTTGCAAAACGGCGATGGTCTCCAACTAGTTATTCTTTTCCTTCTAAATTCTTCTTTTTCTAACTCGTAAGCCTATAGGTTTCCGCCTTGTTTAAGTTCTCGTTCTTCTTGTTCTTTTTATTCTTGCTTTTGCTTTTGTGTTCTTGCTCTGCTTGCTTTTTTTGCTTTTGTTTTTGGTGTTCGTGCCGCTCGTGCTCTTCTTTTTGTTTTCTGTGTTCTTGGTCTTCTGGATTTTGTTTTTTTTTGTGCTGGTGCTGATTTGTTTTCTTTGTTCTTGCTCTTCTTGGTTCTGTTTATTGTGTACACGCTGTTTGTGTTGATATCAGGTTAGGGAGAAATCTCTTTGGCTCATTTTTTTCTCTGTTCTTGATTTTCTTGCTTTTGTGCTCTGTGCTCGTGCCGTTTGTTTCCTTCTTTTGTTTTATATACGTTGTTATTCTTATCGCCCGTGCTTTTTATTTTTGTGTAATTGCATTTACTGCGCTACTTTTAGTCCATGGTCTTCTTGCTATATACTTTACTTTGCTTTAGTTGTCTTTGTCTTTCTTTTTTCTCTGTGTGTGCTCTTCGTCTTCCCTTACTGTAGATTTCGATGTTCTTGCTGTTCTAGTCCCAGCTTCTTTTTAAGTGTGTGTTCTTTGCAATATAATAAATTCGTTGTACGGTCAGGTGGCAGAGGACTTGGAAACTTGTTCACGGCTGTGGTGAATCATGTCGCCATCTCGCCTTCAGCTCGGGGCGACATAATTAACCACAGCCGTGAACAAGTTTCCAAGTCCTCTGCCACCTGACCGTACAACTAATACTGTATACGTGGATATATATGCGTGTCGAAAAATTTGTGAGTAACCGATTATGGACATTTTCCGTTGGGACATGTCTGCGAAATTAGGCACTCGTTGTTTTTTGGTATACTTGTTAAATGCGTGAACAGAAATGTTAGGGAATTTTTCGAATTCGCGAAATGTCCAAATGTCTAGGTCGCAAAAAATCCACTTATACAGTAAATCCCCCTTTTTCGAAGTGTTGGGCACATGTATATCTCTACTGTACAAAACTGAAGACCTTTTCTTAAATTTCTAGTTTGACTGTTGCGGAGCCAACGATTACAAAGATTTCGACACGTACGCTACAATGTGGTGGGGAAGGGGTCAGTTGACGACCCCGTCTGCATGCTGTAAAGTTTTGCCAAACAATGATGCAGAACGAGAGGCATGCGCTGGAACAACATCTGGCACACGAAAATCGATCTCTGAGATAGCCGCAAACAGTAATTATGATAAGGTAATATTTGTCAGGTGATGTTATCATGAAGTAAAATCAAAGCACTGGTAGTAGAAAGGCAAGGAGCACTTAACAAAATATAAAGATTAGTCGAAGAGGCAATATGTAACATTGAAAAATTGCTGACACTACTAAGTAGAATTAAATCTTACGAGACGACGAAATTTAAGGTAGTTGACCTCGAGTAGAGAACAGCTATTTCCACTATAATAAATTATTATCCTAAAAAAATGCTACCATTAAAAATGAGCATTATTGTACTTCTTTAAACAGGCGACTTTTTCTTTTTTTTCCTTCTTGGAATTATCATTTATTAATCTAAAACCACTATATTCTCATTACAACTGCCATTCTAAACTGCATTCTGATTTCCTAATAATAGAGATAATAATTCCACCCCTTTTCAGGAATCCAACAAAAGCATCAACAAATATTTTCATGATAGACATCAAAGGAATTTCCGGTCGGTTAAAAATATGCAAAAGTATTGTATCATTATAAATCCTTATTTATTAACTAATAAGAAATCTGATTCCATGTTGCACTGGAAGTGTTAGGGGGAGCGGGGATTCTGCCGTGATACATATCCAAATTGAAGGCATTTGCAAAATGAGTGTACCTTTGGCTTTGAAGGGTCAGAAAACATTATGAAAAAAGGAGACAACAATTTTAAAAGTTTTCTCTCCCAAACTCAGAATTATTGCTTGATATCTAAAAGTGTGAAATGATTTCTAAGCTTATTATTAAAACCCAAATATTACATTTGATCGTTACCTTTCTTCACTGCGTATTCAATGTCTACGGCCCCTAACTCTCATATAAATAGGCGGAAGCTGCCGAGACTGGCCAGATATCTTTACGAAAATGTCGATGTCGAGTTAATGCGTCTACGGCCCCTAAATGTCACATTAACAGACAGAAGCTGCCGGGATTGCCCGAAGAGCCATTACGAAAACGTCAACTTTTACTGACGAGTCAGGGGTCTTAATCCTTAAGGTTGTATGTGGGCTGCTTTTACAGCAATAAATGTTTTATTTGGAACTCTATTGCAGAGCTGTGTAGATGAGTTTTGGGACCATATCTTCATAGACAACAGAGTGCCTTTTTTGACAGTGTTTGCTTTTTGTTTGGTCGGACAGGTATGGTCTTTTACTTTTTAAGCCAAGCTCTGGCAAACGGGTGTTTACCATTTTATCACACAATCCCAACTTTTAACGACCTTGAGAAAGAAGTCTAAAGAAAAAAAATGTGGGAAAAGGAGAAAATGCTGGTGACCAGCATTTTCTCCTTTTCCCACAATATTTCCTACCCTATCAAAATCAGAAATCAACATAATACCAAGATTTAATTTGTTGTCTGCAGATGCAATGAAGTTGGTCTCGTCCAAAAACTTGTTCTTTGATAAAGAGTTAATGCAGCTCCTTTAAGTATTATACTCAGCATGTCTTTTTTTTATTATGGATCCATAAAATCATTGTTACCAAATAACCGATTGGGTAGTGAGATAGACTTGTCCTGTTACATGCAGGAAAATGATCAATTCCCCCCCCCCAAAAAAAAAAAATCTGCATGGGCTGTCCTGGTTCGATAATATGCATGAACTAAAACCCTTTTTCATAGAGCATGGCGTATTAATTTTTGCAATCCACTTTTGTCTAACCAGTATCATTGGCACTCTGTTTCCATGGCTTTAAGTTTCACAACTTAGTACCATATATTAAAAATACTGGGTGGTTTCGCAGCTGCCGCGTCTTCGGATACGCTGATAGGATTTGAGTAACACCGTCTTTCATCGCCGAAAAAACGAGCAGAATCGTCTTAGACTCGCGTCATTCGTAATCGATCCGGTGATAGACGCTGCATCTCCACATCGAATCTTACGGATTACCCGAGTCATAGCCGAACCCCCGAATGTACACTACTGGCTGGGAATCTCTATTTGATTAATGCAGTAGTTTAAAGATGGGGGTCTTGTGATACATGTGAATTTCTATTATACCATATAAAAAGTATGAAATTGATTTTGAAAGTGACAATCTGTTTTTGTAAGATTGGTCAAAGTGTTAGTCACATGCAGAAAAAAAAAATTACAAACTGTGTAAAGAATTGAAAAGTCTTTTTATCTTTGGTTTCCTTCTTAGCTAATTTTAATACTCATTTATGTACCAGGTAGTAACACTTGGTTGATGTGTACAATAACAAATTGTCATCTTCACAGTAATTTCCAGTCTTGTAAATGGTATGTTTTGAATTTGAATTCTTTTTTAACCCCATTATTATTTACTTTTGGCCGCCACAGGGCTTTGACTTTTATCATCCACATTTTTCAATCCCCGATTCAGGGCTATTTATCATCAAAATTGCTATTCTTATTTTTAGTCATAAGACTTTCCATCGGCGGCTTAAATCATTTTTTTAAAACTCACAATTTATTCATTTCAGTAAACACTAACCAGAAGACAAAACAAAAACATGTTCCGCTAAGGTGTGGGTGATTCCAAATTTTAACCCTGTAACCCTTTACCCCATAAAGCATTTCTATGGTATCTCTAATTGACCCTTAAAAACAGCAAGGATGAAGCCGTTTCTTATGTGTGTATGGCACTTTTTGACAGCATAGAAAACATTGTGGCAAAAGGTGAAATTGCTCGTGACGAGCAATTTCACCTTTTGCCACAATATTTTCCAAAGGCTCCAACAAGGAATACGTAGAAATGAGTATCTATGGAGTAAAGGGTTAAGCGCGACTCTCTGACCTTTTGCGGACAGTGTAAATCACAGAACGTGCGGTCTGATCTTGATCTACACTGTCCTTTAATGAGATATCAAACCCAAAAACATAACATTGAAATGGCAATATTTGGATTTTTACCCTCGAACTGAAAATTTCATTTTATTTATTTAGCAGGATAAGGGTTAATCTGCTTGTCACTGGATTCAAACGTACAACATTTGGAACAAAGTTCTAGGATCTTTTTCTTTTGCTCTAAATGATTTCCCACAACACTCTTCTGCTTTGCCTTCTTCTTCACTTCTTGTTCTGCTTAGTCTTCTTATTTCTTATTCGCTTTCTTGGTTTCAGTATGATAATTTTTATCATCATGATCATTTCAGATTGTACTTATAATTTTTGCAATACTCGTGTACAAAGATCGGGGCATCACGGGACTTTTGGTCTAAACTCCAATGAGGAGGTTGCTGCTGCAAGACTTCGGGACCAAACGATACCTTCCAACAGATTACTATTTGATGAATACCAAAATATTCCATTCATTAGAATACAGAAGAATTACATAGAACTTGTCTGTATCCATGAGACATTGTACTTTTGAACTGTTATATTAGCTCCTACATCATCCACTGAGATAAGTTCCAGTGATTTGAAAGTGTTTTTAACCGAAGATTAACAGAACCAGGGCCCGTACCGACAATCAATCTTTATCTAGATTGATAAACTACAATAATTAAGATACACGAGTTGACCAGCAATAAAAAAACAGTTATTTTAACAATAATATTATCCTTAAAAGTTTGCTATGATTAAAATCAGTATTGTAGTACTACTTTATTCTAACCAGTTTGTCCTTTTTTCCCATCTTAAAATTATAATTTATAGATCTAAAACTACTATATTCTCATTACAAAGGGAGATAACAGTTACCTACCTTTTCTGGGAAATAACAAAGGTATCAAATAATAATTTCAAGATAGATATCAAAGGAATTTCTGGTCGGTTAAAAACGTGCAAAAGTATTATATCTGTATATATCTGTATGAATCAACTATCATGAAATTTTATTCTATGTAGCACTAGAAGTGTTAGGGATCTACTACCTTAACCCATCTAGTTTAGCCAATCAAAAGCTGTATTACTTTAATCTAGTTTTGAGCTTCGACCGAGAAGGAATCTAAGGATAGCTTTTATTAGTGGATATGCAATGTACAACCCTTCTCTTACTGACAAAATTTGACATTCGATGGGTTAAGGCGGTTATACAAATGAATATTTAAGTTTTAAATTCTAGATTAGAAATTAATCCAGAATGTTGTCAACTCTTTACCAAACAATCCCTGATTTTTACGACCCCAAGATAGAATCCTTTTGAAATATTGTGAAAAAAGGATTCTATCTTGGTAACCAGCATTTTCCCCTTTTCTCGTAATATTTAATTCCCTTTCCAAAACAAGTTTCAATGTTTGAATCACATTTATTTTGTTGTCTGCAAATGCTTTCAATTTTACAAATCTAAAATTTTGCTGTATGATAAAGAGTTTAATAACTGAAATGTTGATATTTGTTACTTAATACTGAATAAAGTTTTAGTCTTCTTATCTTGTCTTTCACTTGCCCTGTCTAACTTTTAATGTCGCAATAATATCCTCTTCTGGTCTAGTAAGCAGACCATACATAATTGTGACGTCATGATTGTCTAAAAGGGTAAACTCAAAATTGTTGAAAAGTACACTCAGGAACACCATTGCTTCCTCGAAAAAGAATTTTTGACCCGGACATTTGCGTCGACCAGCAAAACCAAACGGGCAGAAGGCAAGGGGTGGTCTTTTTTCCTTTGCATTCGTCCTTATGCTAATATTCCTTTGTGCAGTGAAGCGTTCGGGATCAAACCTGGGAAAAAAATGAATGATCTTGCATAAAGTGGATGATCTTTCAGAAAGTGGAGTTTTGAATTAGGAAATAAGTAATCGAGTCTAGAAAACTATAAATTAAACGTGGTTATTATGCGAATTTGGGGCAAGCGGTTTTTTTTTAACTTAGCGTAGGAGAAGCTCACAAAGGTGAGTGCATGCCAGATTCTCTTCAACGTACATCATCGTACATATTTCATGATTGTTACGATTTTTCTTTGATAATCCTAAAAAAAACCTACATTTACATCTGTAATATCTTATGACTTTGGACAATCTCTCACAACTTTAGCAAAGGGTGTTCATCCGTAGTGAAAAAATAGTTCCAAGTAGCTTTATATTGTAAATACCTTATTCTAAAATAACAAAAGGTGTAATTATACCACATTCGAAATTTTGACTGTTGAATAGATGGAAAATTTAGGACTGGTGTATTTGTAAAAATGGACTAGGTTAACATTTTTCTTCAGTTGGTAAAGAGTTTTAGAGGAAGAGTTTTACCTATATGGGTCGCTCCAATGTTCTTTAGAAGTAAGAACAACACTTAGGGCTTGAATAATGTCCACCTGTAATAAACACAGAGACTTAAGCTAAAAGTTCTCGTATTGACCTTTAGGCTGCTAACACTTAACCAAACGACAAAATTTTAGACTTGTCCAAATTGAAAGCATTTGCAGATGACAATGTCAATGTTGCTCAAATGTAGCAATTTGAATAGGTTTCTCCATCCAGATCGTTAAAAGTAGGGAATGTGTGGTAAAGGGTTTCAGCGCAACCCGATCCGGTTTTGCAGACAGTGTAAATCAAGATCAGACTGAACAGAATAAGGGGCTTATTACATCATCGTGATGCATAAAAACCTACAAGTCGTCATACAACTATTAATCTGTAACATCCATCTTTCTCACAACCGTCTGAATCTAACAGTATACATGTACCTTCCTATTAACTCTTTCCCAAACAATCCCTGGTTTTTACGGGTCTAGAATGGTAGCCGTTTGAAAACATTGTGAGAAAAGGAGAAAATGTTGGTAACCAGCATTTTCTCCTTTTCCCACAATGTTTTCTACCCTATCATAGACAGAAATCATCTTTTCAGCAAGAGTTAAATTGTCATCTGCAAATGCTTTCAATTTGGTCTAGTCCAAAAGTTTGTCTTTTGGGAAAGGGTTAACAAGCAGAAAGTTGTCTAAAGCAAAAGAAAGTATCAACAAAGGTCAGCCTGCACAGACTGACCTTTGTCGATACTTTTTGCAGATGAAATAAACGCCCTTTTCACACAAATGGATAAACTGTTTCAAATAGCAGCTGACGAGTTGAATAATCAAGATTTCACTTACATTGTTTGGTATCCTGTATCCACCAATAACAGTATCCTGTCCAGCTTTCCTTATTGCTACCGGCGCAACAAATCTTAGCCTCAATGTTTCGTTGATAAAGGAGCGTAGATACCTGAAATATCGACGTCTACAGATAGCAAGGTCATATTCTTCCGCTTCTTTAAGTACATGTAGTTTGATTTCCTTTCTGGCATTTTTTTGTTTTAGCCCATTTCTCCCCTTTCTTGAAACGAGCATTCTATACACGGGATCCCTGTCTGGATTCAGAGCGGCAGAAGCTTTTGCATAGAGAAGACGTGCCTTATTTCGTCAAAAAGTAAATTTGTCTTGGTTGTTAAGCGTGCATTAACACAGCACAGTTTGTGGTTATTGGTGTGTGTGTGTGCTGCAGAATTGTACTCAGTTCTTAGAATTGATGCAAACCCGTTACAGTACTAGATTAGAAAGGTAAACCGATGTTTGGTGTTAATGCAATAATCTCGGAACCAGTAGGGCTGTGCAGAAAACTGTAGAAATATATTTTAAATATGCAATAGTGTTCGTGTATGTGACTATTCACTGAGCTGGTCGAGAGCCCACCAAACAATCGTTACGTTTAGCTCCCAACATCAGTTACCTACAGAACTAAGTACTTGGACTAGGAAGTCCTTCCAAGGAGACGAAAAGGCCTGATCAGTTTAATTTATTGGACATTTTACCGTATTTCTGTTAACTTTCGACATTCCACAATGGACTAGTAACATTTATACAATGCCTGACAGAGTTCATTTTCACTGAACTTGACTGACAGCACATGACGTTTGTATTGTGAAAACATAGGCGTCTTGTCTACCGATAGACTTACCACCTTGTGTCACTCTGTATATAGTTGAATACAGTTCATTGCAACCTTTCTTTTTTTCTTTTTTTTTCCTTGATTTCTCTCTAGAGTTATTTTCATTTCATTAAAGGATTACCGATTTTTCAGACTAAAATCACCCCTTTATTCTGACCTCAGTCTGATCATGATCTACACACAGTCAGATAATAGTTAATTTGTCTGTATTAAGATTTTATGTTGTTATCAACTTTAGTCATCTGCTCTTTGAATTTAGTTCTTGTTTATGAATTAATTTAGCCCTAGAGGAATTTGTTTGATTTCTGTGATTTTCCATTGCAATTTTATGTCCACCATTTTTCTGTTGATTGTACCATGTGGTTGAAGACATGTGAACTGGTTACATGTGATGTATTTGAAAACTTCACTGCTAAACCTATTTGAAAGAATAGTTAAGATTAGGTAGTGCATCAGAAGATATTGTTTTAATTTAATTTTTACATCTAATTAGTTTTAGTTAGATATTTTCTTTTTTTTGCATTTAATTTTGTGGAAGTCCATGTCTTGTAAAAGGAACATTTTTTAGAGGACATTGCAATCATTTCACCTGTAAATTTGACTAATTATCAGTCCTTGCTTTGCAAATACTATTTTGTTTGAAAACATTGAACCTGGACTTATATGTTTAACAGGATAATTAACCCTTTCCCAAACAAGCCCTGGTTTTAACGTGTCTGCTGTGTAAGTCTTCTGAAAACACTGTGGGAAAAGGAAAAATTGCTCGTAACGAGCAATTTCTCCTTTTCCCACAGTGTTTTCTACCCTTTCTGAGAACTTTCTGCCATTTTCTCAAAATCTAAAATTGTCGTCTGCAAACTCTTTCAGTTTGTAAGAGTCCAATTTTTTTTGTTTGGGAAAGGGTTAATATGGTTAATTATGTTGGAGTGTACATTTGATTACTTAATTGGTCATTCAACAATTCTTATTTGTCTTTGATACTTAGTGGACACAGTTCATTTTATATCATTGTTTTCGTATCCAACACTTATTTGTAAGTTTCGTTTTCGACTCGTTTACTTTGAACCAGATTTCACTTCACTTTTTGAGTTGCCTCCCTTACACTGCTTATAAGATAACAGTTGACTGTTCCAATTGTTATCAAAGATATTTCACAGTTTCACATAGATCTCGTGTACCTTAGCACCGCGACTTTTATTCTTTTTCGCTTTTATTTGAAGCTGAGGAAGACAAGCTGTCTGCAGTATAACCATTTTGAAATTAAACTTGAAATAGTCAGCAACCACGCTGTTTCTTGTATTTTTCAGATTTGGTCATAAAAGTCATTGCATTTGGGAAAGAAGTTTGGTTCCTGTATGTGAATGAAAGAAGTCACATTGGTGCATATCGTTGTTTATGTTATTGGTCTTGTATTTAGAACACTATTTAATGTGACTTATTGTGACCAGACTTATTCAGAAAACCTTTTATGTCTTAACCTTAGAGGTCACAGACCCTTTTGAACCGGGGAGGGGGGAGTTAGATGTTGCATAAGCAACATTTCTGCAACATTTCGAGGAAGAAGTCGCAGCTGTCGCAGCTGTGCAGTATTAAGTATTAGTTTTTGTATGAATGTTGTACATATGTGGTTATTTTTGTAGTAGTCGTAAGTTACACTGACTTGACAGATTGACCTTTGACATTCTGACGCTCTCGTTTCCATTTCGACGGCTTCCGTGTTTTAAAATGAGAATTAGGGGCCATAGACTCACTAACTCATCAGTAAACAACGACGTTTTCGTAAAGTCAATACGGATAATCTCGGCAGTTTACGTCAATTAAGATGGGAGGTAGGGGCCGTTGACCATAAATTCGGAAAACTCCACAAAAGGCCATGGAATCGAAAGGTACTCCCTTATCAAAAAAGATCTGTATTTATATGGCCCTTCATTTGTTACATTATCAAACACGACGTTATCGTTTGTTGCCTTGACAAACTGATCTTAAAATAAATCCCAGACTACTTTTAAGAGAATGTAGAAGGAGGATCCCATTTCGAAAGTGCTCTGGGAAATTTACTTTTAGCACTCTATGCTTGTGTGCCGGGTGTGATTGTATGTCACTGGATGTCGATGGATGGTATATAGATATAACTAAGTTTGCAACTCAACGCAAACTAAAGTCGGTAGAGTTTATCGAAATCAAAGAAAAAAAAAATGATAAAAAAAAGATAAACATGATTACCTCATCTCTTTTAAGGCTGCTGGTGTGACATCAGAATGTTCTAAAACACGTGATAATTCTTCTTGAAGTCGTTTCTTAGTAGCTGGGTATTTGGATGCATGGTAAATACACCAGGTCAAAGCTGAAAAGAAACAAAAAAAAAAAGTATAAAGAATTTTAGGTGAAAAGAAGGGGAAGAACATGCAGCCCGAATTTATGTCTATATTGTCTGTTATTTTGTGAAATAATATGAAGGGTGACCCTGAAATTTCAAAGTTGGATTTTTTCATTCCTGTCGCTGCTAACTACTGTAAATATACAACTATTGTTGCCTTTTGGGTGTTTAAAACTCCTGTTATGCTTTTACATACAAAAGAGTATCACATCCTGTTCGCTTAAACAGACATCTACATACATGCATCTTTTATGATAATATCCATAAAAAGTGTTAACCTTCGCTGTTGGTTATTGAGATTTAACGATATTTTTGTAACACCTAACTATTTTGGATTTCCAAATATTGACGCTCAAGGCATTGTGGGTTCAGAAATACCGTTTGGAAACACTTGCAGATTTATTTGAAAGGTGAGCAACGGAATAAGAAAATCATTGACACGGACAACGTGACCTGAACAGATTGGATCGAGGATAACCAGATAACTAAATACTGTTTCCAGGAGTTTTGAAGGGTAGCTTACTCTTGGTAAAAATCTCCATTTGAAAAATGAAATCTGCTCCACGGCCGGGCTATTTTTGACGTTTTAACCTTGATTGAGAGATGCCTCATGAAGCCATGCAAAAAGTAATCATGCAAGGTTTACGATTTTAGACAATTTTTTTTTTTGGTTTTTCCTTTAAAAAGAAACATGACATGAATAACTTCGATAATGAATTATACACCTTCCAAGAGACATGGAAGGATACACTGTCAATTTCGCTTCTCTGTACCTTAACATCGTTATGTTGTAAAAACAAGAGGGCCATCATGGCCCTGTATCGCTCCACTGGCTAATTCATAAAAACACTACAAGCCAAACAGTACATTATTTGGCCAACTGGTTTCAAACTTGAGGGCATACAATTTTTTTCAATAAAAACCTACGAAAAAGTTGTGACCCCTGGGCTAATCCAATTTTGACCACAAAGCTATAATTACTTGAATCCTGGTGGAGGTCTACAAGATAAAGCCCCATACTAAATAATACAGGTCTAGAATGTGTGGTTATAAACAAGAAGATTTTCAAAGTTTTCTCAATAAAAGGCCCTGTAAAACATAAAATCCATGAGACAAGGCTAAATTTAGTGGTCCTAGTCTTTATTATGGTTAGTAACAAGATGACTTAGAAAGTTTTCACCATAAAAGCCCATGTAAAACTTGTGACCCCTGGTGTGGGGACAAACTTGACCCTAAGGCTATAATTTGGGCCCTCCTGGTAGAGGCCCACTAGATAAAACTACATGCAAAATTTGGTAGCCCTAGGCCTTATGGCTTGGTACAAAAAGATTTTTAAAGTTTTCACTATATAAGCCCATATAAAACTTGTGACCCCCGGGTCCGGGTCAAATTTGACCTCTGGGCTATCATTTGGGCACTCTGGGTAGAGGTCTACTAGATAAAGTTACATGCCAAATTTGGTAGCCCTAGGCCCTATGGCTAGGTACCAGAAGGATTTTAAAGTTTTCCCTATATAAGCCCATATAAAATTTGTGACCCCCGGGGTGGGGCCAATTTTGACCCCAGGGCTATTATTTGAAGGAACTTGGTAGAGGTCCACTAGATAAAGCTACATGCCAAATTTGGTAGCCCTAGGCCTTATGGTTTCAGAGAAGAAGATTTTTAAAAATTTTCAATATTTTTCAGTTTTGTTGCCATGGCAACCAGAGTTTTTGAAGGAATAAAATTCTTTCAAGGAATTCTGAAGAGGATCATGGCAGGATCATTTCTGTGAAGTTTCATCAAAATTGGATGGGTGGTTTCAGAGAAGATGTTTGAAATAAAAGTTAACGCACGCACGGACGGACGGACGCACGCACAGACGGACGGACGGACGCACGACGGACAACGGGCCATGACATTAGCCCGCTGGCCTTCGGCCAGTGGAGCTAAAAATATGTGTCGGGTACACTGTTGATCCCCTGTGCATTATTAATCAAATCTATATTTATGCCAAATACATACCCTTACGTCGCTGGACTGTAATTCGCATACTGGTTGGGTATAATTATAAGGGCACTAAATGCAAATCAAGTAATGACAGGAGTAAACATTCCCTTTACATTTGGTGCATATTAACTTTCTTCCTTTAAACTCATTATGACACTGCATGTTACACTGTATACTTACTGATACTGGTGCTATGAAATCCTCCTACCAGGTACACAAGTATGTCCCCGAGGATGGTAGTTTCGTCGTTCCCATTTTCCATGACAACGTCGATAAATTTTCTATCCTTTCTACCCTTTCTGGACGCAATGAGGTCTCGTGCCATATTATGGACCTCGTTAACGACTGCAATAAAAGCATTGCATAAAAGCGAGTGTATATGTATGTGCCAAAAACATTGTCCATACCGTTACTCAGAAATGGAGGATAATCAACTGGTTGTGAGACATTAAAAATCTGTCGTGAGAATGGGGTGTGATGCGGTTGAAGAAACGAGTCCGAAGGAAGAATTCTTTAACCACATCAAACACCATTCTCTTGACAGATTTTATACAACCAGTTGATTATCCTATTTATTATGTCCCTAATTAACCACATTTATTCTAATTATTATTTAGAATCGTACAATTTGAACAATACAGGGAAAAAGTAGTTCTGGCAAATATTCTAATTCTATATCGTCATTAATGATGATACCATATTTATTATTACCAGTGGTGTTATTTACTGTAAAATCCCAGTAAGTCACAGATAGGAAAAATGATAATAAAAGGATGTAAAGGGATGAACAAGATTAAAACTGGTGCAATTACCTCTGTTTATTAAACGACAAGATTGCAAAGAAATAATGTTGCATCTGAATGCCTGACAGGCTAGAGACAGACTAGAGTGTCGTTTTACACGAATACTGAACAGGAGCAAAATACATTAGCTTACATAGTATGTGTAGAATGAAAGCTTTTAGCTTTGTTGGTCGACCCTATGAGGACATGCCGATTGGCTAAATGCATTTGAAATTACTGAGCATAATTCATACGTACATGAGGAATGATCTACAAAAATGGGGGTTCTGAAAGAGGCATCGATTCAGGTTAGCCTGCGCAGTCCGTGCAAGCTAACGGTTGTCGAAACTTTCTGCTTTTGGTAAGTTTTTGTTTTACCTTACAAACATTAGACTATTTTATGATTCAGACAGTTGTTACACAAGGGAGACCAGAGCTCCAGATAAGAGGGAGTGATGGTATTCGAAATCCAGTATTTCTCTTCCAAACCCTTTATTCATGGTACTCATTAGAATCGTCTCAATGAGACGATTCTAATGAGTACCCATAACAAAGGGTTTAGTGAAGGTTTTTTTTTTTTTTTTTTCAATTTTGAAATCAAAAGCATTCCCTCTATCCGGAACTTTGGGGAGACTTTATATATTCATAATAATGTTATGATTTGCTTGGTACCATGCAGCATGGCGATGCATTTGTCAGAGCATGCCTGATACACATGTTGATATATAAATAGGTTTTACACAGGTTACCTTCTTCAAAATATCGTCGTTCTTCGGTTCCTTCTGTTGGGAGACCTTGGGTAAAGTTTCTCTCCAACACTGGCCAAAACTGAAACGATAATTTTCTGTTGTATATTACATGTGAAAACGATAACGTATATTTAGCTGCACATAATGCAGGCACCGATGCTTTTATTGAATTGTGAAACTATATTATAAATGACATCTTAGTTTTGAGTTGTATGTTGCGGATGACTATTGCTGCATAATCCCGTGTACAGTGCATTCTGTTAGATGATTTTAAAAAAAAATATGTTTAGGTGCACTCAGTTTCAAAAGTAAAAAAGTTTGACGCATGCAATATTTCTTGGTTATGCTGCCTGTGTCTATCAAAGTTTGGAAAATGTTGACAAGGTATTTGAGTGAAATTAAGTTTCTGTACCACTTTGGAAAATCCGATCATTCCCTATCCATGTAGGTCTAGACTTACAAAGTTCTTTACCTTCGAATAAAGACCTTTAAACTTTTCAACATTATCATCATCGAGAAAATAATCGCCGAACATGGTAATTCCTACAGCTTTACAAGACAGGTGAAACATGACGTCATACACGTTCACAGTGGAACCATCCTGAAGTTGTTTCAGTTTTTGCACGAAGCTGTCAGCAACCTGACAATGAAATTTTACAATTTACCGGAGTATGTCAGTGAACATTTTGAAAATGCACATAGATCTACCTGTTCAAATTAGTATAAGCTAAGAAGGAAGACAATTTCCCATTATTCTGGTACAGATACAACGATATCATTTCTGAAAGAAAAAAACATCAGTTTTGCATGAGTAATATCCTCCTAATTGAAATTTGTGTTCAGTAAGTGATAGATAATTCTATGGGATATAAAAGTGTCAATGGGTCAAATCGTAATATTTTCACAGCTGTTGAATATTGATTGCACAAGTTTGCATCCTGTAAATTACATTTAAGGTATTACACCCCTAACGCTTCTACTGCAACATGGAATAAAATTTCTTGTTAATTCATAAACAAGGATGTATACCGGTATCATACTTTTGCACATTTTAAACGACTAGAAATTCCTTTGATATCTATATTGAAATTATTTATTGATATTTTATTAGTTTCCTGGAAAGGAAGTAATTTATACATGTATCTCCTTTTTTAATGAGAATATAGTAGTTTTAGATTTCTGAATGATAATTCTATGAAGAAAAAACAGGAATAAGTGGTTCGGTTAAAGTAATACAATAATACTGTACTCATTTTTTATCATAGCAAATTTTGTAGGATATTATAGTGGAAATAGCTGTTTTCCATTAGGGGTATACAATCGAAGAGCTTGATAACAAAAATGTTCCATTTTTACACTGAAAAAAAAAAATGAAATTTATTTAAACATAATTTAGCTTAATAGACATAAACTATGAATTAAACAGAATTTTCATTGCGACACTTTGGTTTTTCCAACTGCCGTGTGTGTTTTAATAACTCACTCACATCTTTAAAAACATGGAAGTATTGAAGGACATAATCTTGGCTTAAAAAAGCATCGTAGTTTTGACGTCTTATTTTGGCCTCTTCGCCATTCGCAAACTGGATTCCCTGGTTTCCAAACACTGGTTCAATAAATGTCATCGCTTAAAAGATAAAGAAGCACTTGTACAATGACGTTTCGATGCAAAAAATTATTATCTTTATGAATCTTCATCAACGTATTTAATTTACAGGGGCAAAACTCGAAAACAAAGGTTAACGCTTTACCAAACGACAGAATTTTAAACTGGTCCAAATTGAGAGCAGTTGTAGATGACAAAATATGCGTAAATCAAAAATTGAAATTTGTTTCCAGTAGGGTAGAAAACATTGTGGGAAAAGGAGAAAATGCTGGTAACCAGCATTTTCTCCTTTTCCCACAATGTTTTCAAAAGGCTTCTACCTCAGGGTCGTAAAAACCAGGGATTGTTTGGTAAAGGGTTAAGGTTATGATTCAATCCATGATCAAAACGCTTAATATGTATGGCAAACGATTTTACTACACATTTTGTATTTTTTTCCTGAAAAAATACGCTTTTACTGAAATGGTTTTAAAGTTATCAGTTTGAAACTGAGCGATAGCAGTCAGAAGATGAGAGCTGGCATTATTTCAAAGAAAAATATCAAGTGTTGTCTCTATGAAACAGAAAAAAATATGCCGTTGGCGATCCACACATTGCTTTAACTTTTTGAAAGAACGTAGCTTTTTTAGGTTAAGTTGACTGATAAATGTTTCTGTATTTTTGTCACTCCTGACGTTAATTTTTTTCTATTTTTTTTTTGGCTACGGCGTAGATCGAGATCAGCCTGCACAGAACGTATAGTCTGGTCGTAGATTTGTACCACTCATTACTTGCTGGCTGCTGATGATCTAGATCCAACTCTATATATGTATCATAATATTGAGTTAATCACCTTTTATCAATTTAGTTATTAGCAAAATAATTCATCGTATTGCCCCTTTCCATAAAAGGCATCAATTGACAAAAAGTAACTAACGGTCTGAATAAATTGACAAAATATGTAAAACATCCCCCGCTTCCTTATCAAGAAAATATCAAACAGTATGTCGAAAGAAAAAAGTGAGAAGTACTGCTATACTCAAAATTACAATACTGTAACAAAAAAGTTAAAAAAAAAAGGAGAAAACATTTCTCTTTGGGATATGAATATCAAAACAGCTTGCCACACTTTCCATGTTTTGACGTTTTGTGCGACGTTCACAAATTAATACGCCAATAACGAGTCACATATGGATGTAAAATGGATTTTACCCGTGGTTATGACGGAAGGCTGTAAAATGCCAAAAGCCATAGTGTAAGATTTAGATATGCTAAAGAAATTAATCTGCGAAGGGATATTTTTCTGTGCAATAATTGAAATGTATTTCCATTTATTGTTTGCTTTTCTAATTATAATTAGTTTTTTTTCTTCGAATTAATAAAAGTTTTATCATCGCACCCTGTATTACGAATGTATGGTGTTTTATGGCGCATCAACATCTAAGGTCATTTAGCGCATTAAAGAAGCAACGAAAGGAAAAACAGAATGTAAGAATGTGAGTCATGAGTATAATTATGATAAGGGCTAGATAATGTCATTTAATGATAGGAAGATGGAAAATGAATAATGAATAAAATAGGCATATGGTGATAAAAATAAATAGTCAAAATATGACAAAAATGTTTAAAAAAATATATATCACAATTTTCTGAAAGGTCCAATTTCCTTCAGAAAAGCAATGTCCGTGAATAGATTGACAGCCTTTCTTGTATGGCTAGACCCATCATCGGTGACAGTTTTGATGGAATTTATTATATAGTATTTCATAAAACTGATCTATCTGAGTGTTTTATAAACCATGTATTACATGTACATTACTACCCAGAAAACCAAACGGTGTAAATATCCAAGTCCTGACCTTCTTAAGTCAACATCAGTTTTAAATGTAATAAGATATATAGGCAAAATAAAAAACAATACAGTGATGACAATTTTACAGTTCCCAAATATTACAGTCCCAATGGTTGTCAAAAAGTTAAAAATACGGACGTGAAAATTCTCATGAATTCAAATCATACTATTTAAAAGTAGGCATTTTTGTGAACTTGACAATTTGTTATTGCACGATCGGTCCAGGTGATAGTCGCTTGCTGAAAAAAATAGCGTAAAATTACCAAGTCGGTCTACCCTGTGTTCACCTTTCACCCGGTTTTGAAATTCATTTTTCTTCCAGTGACAAACATTTGGACCGACTGCAAAATAACATCTATATTGTCATCTTCGCAATAACTTCAATATCATTTAATCGTTGATTTAGTTTCAAGCGCATTTAAAAGCACCCACATTGTTTACTTTGACCGCTATTAGGCCCCTAACTGATCTCGTACAATGACTTACACATAATATCAAACGAGGTAAAAGAATTAGCTAAAGTTATCGATAGTTGAAGGAATGTCATACACGCGAGTTTAAATTCAATATTACTAATTGTTCATTCAGCAACATTGTAAATATTTTTCAAGTCTAAATTCATTACAAAGAACCTATGTCACTGCTTACCTCAAACAAATGTTGTTGTTCTTTGCAAGAAAATTATCAGTAATATCGGTAAAAACTACAGTCACTATGTGGCAGACTTGGAGATTAATTGAGTCATAAACAATGCAATACTTTAATGGTAAGGTCACCCAACAATAATAACGAATATGATATTAATTAACAACATAACTAGAGAGATTACCTGGTTTATCAAATAACTTCATTTGGTCTTTGAAAGCTTCTGGCGATGCTGTGCTGATAACTAGTTTCTCGCCAAACCATATTTGTATGACGTCACCATATTTTGTGTGCATATTAGACAGAAAATGATGTAGACTTCCGGCCTGTACTATATCCGGAAAATTTCCCTCCCTGAAACATCAGATGATATCGTGCAAATATTTTGTATCACTTTCTAAATGTGTTTCCTTCATGTTTGATGTCGTCTTGTACACATTACACCAGTAAAACTACTACAGTAATAGCCATTGCACTTATCTATGTCCTGACATTATCTATCGGCTACATACATGGCACTGTTCAATAGGTGTTTGCTACTTTCTTAGGGAAAAAAGCACAATGTTTATCGGTGAGAGACAAACACATTCTTTAATGGCCGTCAACAAACTTTTCAGATCTCCAAACTAGAACTGACATTCGGAAACACAAGCCCTCTACAAATTCAGGTTAGGTAACGTGAGAGAATGTCAGGGTGGGAATCAGTGTAGCCTAGCTATATTTATCTATATGTTAAAAAAAAAACAGCAACCTACAAAAACAATTACAACACAAAAAAGGATTTTTTTTCTTCTCCAAATGGTTTTAAATTCATCCGGTCTCTGACTCATGTTTGCGTTTTGAAAGCATTCAAAGTGATAGAACAATTCTAGCTGATAGGACAATTCTAAGAAATTCTGTATATAACCTACGGTAAAGTTATCTACTGACGTTTATATCTTATTTTTGTAAGGTGACGACGCAGGTGTGTTCAAACGTACATCTACAATAAGTCTTATCGATTCCACGCTCACCAAATGTGGCCTGCGAGACCATTAACTCCAATATAGAGAGTTATTTGTCTGTCTTAATTTGTTTTTAGAATAAGATCCGCAATGCTATGGCAACCACATTTCACTTTGAATTCTTTTTATTGAAATAACTCTCCCACGTTGAAATTTCTATGCACAATACAGTTCGAAATATTAGAATTATAATATCGGGAGTTGAGAAACATTTTCTGTTTTGTACCTCGCTAAATTACGTGTGCCATCCAACTTTCTAGAAATGGACAGACGATTTTCAGCACAAAACCTCTTTAAAAAGAAAATAAGAATAGTGTCTGTTGCATTATACATTCTTTAGCATTACACTACAAATTCTATAAAAGTTTTTTTTAATCATTATTTTCTTTCCTCAAGATAGGCATGCCAATATTTCATTTGAATAAGCCTAATTCTACAAAATGAGAACCTCGAGACAATCCACGACTATATATCATGGACCAATTTGAAATTATTCGATTGGTAATATTATTTTATTTTTATGGTTTATATACTTAATGAAGTTTACCTTTTTTGTTAACAAGTAAAATATTGAACAATAAATGCTTACTTTGTATTCACTCTTGGTGGTCCTAGAATGGTCTTCGACAGCTTTGGCATTTGCTAAACGACATGAACGATAATAGTTGACCAATAGTTTCAAAAAACGTGTCTTCAAAAATTGTTTCACCTGTACAAATTTCATTCGTGCGGACAGTTGAGTGTTCTACTCCTACTTTTGTAAAGTACAATCTTTTTATAGGAGTATAAAAAGGAAAATCCATTAAGAACGATAGGTTTTATGCATTTGTGAAAAGTAACGAGTCGTTCAGCCTGCGTAGTCTGTGCAGGCTGAACTAGGTCGAAACGATATCATATTGTCAAAGGAAAACATTACAGAATCAATCAATAGATTTTTTGGATGCATAATGATATGATGATACGCATGGCATTGTACATCACGGAAATTTATTTAACCCCATTATGCCAATGTGACACTAATATATGGCTTGCAACATGCGAAAAGGGACATTCGGACATTTGCGGAAAGTGGCGTTTCGGATCAGCCTGCGCGGTCCACGCAGGCTGATCCGAAACACCACTTTCCGTTTCTATGTAATTTTCTGTTTTGTGAATGTCTACTGAAGGATAAAATCTAACGTAGTCGTAAAGTGCCGTCTCGGATCAGCCTGCGCGGACAACGCAGGCTGATCCGAGACGACACTTTACGCAAATATCCGATTGCCCCATTCTCTGTGTTGCAGGCCATATGGCTTGAAACACGCAAAAAGGGGCATTCGGACATTTGCAGAAAGTAGCGTTTCGGATCAGCCTGCGCAGTCCGCGCAGGCTAATCTGAGACGGCACGTTACAACTACATTAGATTTTGTGCTACAGCAGACCTGAGCTAAACAGAAAATTATATGGAAAAAGGAAAGGGTCGTCTTTGATTAGCCTGCGCGGACTGCGCAGGCTGATCCGAGACGACATTTGACGCAAATGTTCGATTACCCTGTTTCACGTGTTGTAGGCCATATAATGGTTGCTGTTGAAGAAGGATATTTAATTACTTATTCTATTTTTTAGTACTTACCCCAATCCTCCTGAACTACTAAAATGAAATTTTCAATTTGAAAGTCAAAATCCTAATTTTGCTTGTTAAGAAGTATATTTCGGGGAAAGATATCTTCATATCGGTAAATGTAAATCCAAGATCAGACTGCCCTTTTTGTGCAGTCTGATCTTGACCTACATTGTCCGCTTAAGGTAAGTGATTGTTAGCATAATTTCTGAGCAAATATGAAATTTACCTGTTATCTTGCTAAATAACTAAAATCAAACTTTTATGCCAAAGTTTCCCTATTTCAAAAATATTACGGGGGAGGGGGGGAGAGAGATAAGTCCTTATCGGACTGATCTTCATCTACACTATCCTCAAAAGGTCAGTGAGCCGCACGTAGCAAGCTAAGCCTTAGAAAGGACGTACCAAAATTTCAAAGCCCGTGTTCACCAATCCATTCTAGATATTATTCATGGCTTTACTATTCAGAATTTTCTAAATTTCAAAGTAACACGGATATGCTAAACCAAATGGATTAGCCAATCCGAAATTGTGTCACGTTATATATAAACAAAACCACCAGATAATTACCTTTCTTCTTGTTTTGCTCCCTTTCAGGGAAACAAACATCAGGATAAACACGGTTCCAATCAATGCCATAGTAATATACTCCATCCTTGAACTGTGTTGTATACTAAAGTTTCCTCTTGAGATGATAATCAGCCAATAGACTAGTTAGGCCAAACTATTCGATTCTTCTAATGATAAAATTAAGAACTTTATTCACTGTTCAGTCACTGTATGTCCGCCGTAAACCATTTTTCCAGTTGTTTAAATTTGTTACTTTCTTGCAGACAATCTAAATGAAACTTTGTTAATAATTTTCAATGAATGGTAAAATACAGAAGTTATGCCAAAACGAGCTATTCGACATTTTCATTTTTTTTTAATTAAAATTTCCAATAAACAATCAACAGTAAAATCAGAATCTTCTCTCTGGAATCTTACCCCTATAGACTCAAATTTAATGATACAAAAGTAACTTAAGTGAACGCATACTGTAACATTGAGCTTTTACAGTAACGGCTCGTAATTGTAAAGAAGATATGAGTAAAGGAATTATTTCCCAAGTTCAAATTATACGAGAAAACCCCGATGCATGTAATTCGCAAAACAGTCCAAAAATATTTTATTAAAGTATATAATAAGCATTTCAGATACAACAAACCCAGACTTCCACTAGTAACAACAAGATAACCTCGGTTATTCAGTTATCAGCTGACACTAACAGCCACGAGGTCAACTTTATTGTAATTTTAGTTGCCTATGATAATCTATGTCACGTGCTAAATTCTACAGCCTTCATTCAAGGTCACTATATTTGTTTATCAGATAAATTTTTCCATATAGCTTCTTAAGACGATTGTGAGTGTCACAGTTAAAGATAAAAAACTGTCTTTTTTTACGCATCATTCGGAGCAATTTGATTCCGTGCCTTCATCCAACCTCGTCCGTAACAAGGGGGTTGCATATTGAAGCACTGCCGGCCACATGACCTTAAACATGGCGGCGCCAATGATTATCAACGGCAACAAAAGACACGGTTGTAAGTAACTTCTCGCTGAAAAAATGCCAACGTAATTGATAAAGTGAGTTAAAAATAAATGTACAAAATGTCTGTCGATGGGATGATTGTATTTATAAAGATTCCCATGAAAAATTAAGAGTAATATATGCTTTTTAAGTTGAGTGTTTCGATTTCAAGAATGGTGAAGCGGTGTCCTTCCGGCGAAGAAATGTTCCCTGTAGGTGCATGTGAAACTACATGATATAATCAGACTTGATCAACGAATCAACCTAGGTTTACCGAAAGTTCAACTAGCTTGCATCCTTTAAGAAACAGATTTCTGAAAAAAAGGCTGTCACAGGCTGTCGTGGGTCTTGTATAAAAACTCTGCAAGATTTGGAATACCTCGATTACCTACCTACATGTAGCTTTCATGCCGATTATGGAATTTGTCTTCTTTAACAGCAGAAAGAAGTCGATGTTCTGATTTTTAGAATCAGTCACAGAAACGATGTTGAAAACATAAATCCCTTTGCGACATCATCTTTATATAGATCCGTTGTCTGCGCATGTCATATTTTGCGAAGATTCGACCTGCCGATGCATAGCTTACATGCCAGCCAATCATAGTCGAATGAATCGCACCAGGTAGAGTTTTATTGAGTAAAGGTTTATATCATTTTGAATTTCAAAGTAATGGTTGTTTTGAGAAGTAGTCCAGTTCTGTTTAAAGAATGCCCGATTTAGATAGATGCATATTTGTAGAATGCCATCTAACGGGAGATAATATATGTAGATTTATATTTTGAAGGAATTAAAAAGACATACTCATCCATTTCACTTGCACAATATCTATAAAGATTTTGCTGATTTAACCCTCTACCACACAAGTCAGAGCTTTAACGGCCATGAAAAAGGGGTTTTAAAACATTGTAGAAAAAGGAGAAAATACTGGTAACCGGCATTTTCTCCCTTTTTTCCCATATTGTTTTCAACCCTACCCAAAAAGGGTTTCAGTATTTGAATCACATTTATAATGTCGGCTGCAAACACTTTCAATTGGACAATCTAAAAATTCTCTCGTTTGGTAAAGAATTAAGCAAACGCGGATTGGTAGTCGTAAATATCGTCGGTTGACTCCAAAAACCTCGTAACTACAGCTTGTAACAAGCTATAGTTACAAGATTTTCGAAGTAAATCGAAGATATACGAAATGCTGGACATCTAAAGGTTCATAGTGGCTTTGGTATTAACAAAGGTTGTTTAAGGGCGTTGAAGAATCTTGAGAAGCAATTAAAGAAGAAACTTTGCTAGAAATAAATCAGCTCTCAATTAGTTATAAAATTTAATTAGACAGGAAACGGAACATATGCCGACAATTGAGTGTCGTAATCGTGTTCCGCAAATGAAACTTTAATGTCGCGAAAGGAGTCCGAGAGATGTCGTTATTTTTACAGGATCGTCTTCTAATTTCTGGCTAATTAGTTCCATTGTTATTTAGGGAGCGTATCGTATTAACGACTGGGAATAGCATGAAAATGAAGCCAAGCCGTCGTTATTAACTCTTAACCAGCCAACAATATTGTACACTTGTCTAAATTGAAAGCATGCGCAGACGACAAAATTCGATGAGGATTATATAAAGGGACATGTCTTTACTAGCATAGGAAGTATTCTGAGAAAAAGAGAAATTGCTAGTTACCGGCATTTCCCTCTGTTCTCAAAATGTTTTTGAAAATCTTTCCCATTGGTCTTCCCTTTTTTCGTACGGGGTTAAAACCAGTGACAAAGAATCTCAACGAGGGGAATGAAAATAAAAAAAAATCTTTGTAAGCATCAGGTTGTAACCTTCTTATCGTTTCACATGAATACACATTTTGTTTTTTGTTTGTTTGTTCGTTTGCTCGTTTCTTTCTTTCTTCCTAGATATTCACTGTTATCATCGGGGTCTGTATTCACCAACCATTCTTAAAAACATTCTTAGTCTTATTCTTCAGAATTTTGTCATTGTGAAAGTAACAGAACTTCTGATTGGCTAAACCATTCGGTTTAGCTAATCAAAAGTTCTGTTACTTTCACAAATAACAAATCTTTTAAAGTAAGACAAAGAATGTTCTTAAGAAAGGTTAGTGAATACGGTTCCTGGTGTTACATGAAGTTTTGGTATTTGTATTTAACCCTTTACTCCATAGATACACACTGCTTGTAGGAGCCTTTGGAAAACATTGTGGCAAAAGGTGAAATTGCTTGTAACGAGCAATTTCACCTTTTGTCACAATGTTTTTTTTTTGCTATCAAAAGATGTCATTTACACATAAGAAACGGCTTCATCCTTGCTATTATTCATGGTCAATTAGAGATGCCATAGAAATGTCCTATGAGGTAAATGGTTAACGCCGTTTTGACAGCCTAAAGGTCATATCACGGCAGTAAGTACATATACGCATGTGTTTCCTGGCTTTCTCATAGCAGTACATCGCTTGAAAGAAAGTTACCTTAACCAGATATCAAACTCGCGACCACTAGGTAACGAGTCCGATACGGTAACCATGAACTACCCGACAGGGCTTTTCATGAAGATAGTTTTTCTTTTTAATGTGTTTGTCTGTTTCTTTTTCTATTTTTTTCCTGTTCCATTCATCATTGTACATAAGAATAAAACCTTGCCAAGTGGAAAAGCGTAACGATAAGTACTTTACTGAATAAACTATCGTAATATGATATGAATTTATTTGGAAAAAAGTCCTTTTTGAACTTAGATAAAAGAAGTAATTGCACGTGTAACTGTATAACACGCTACTACTGAAAACACAGCAATTGGTACGCTGATAGACTTTTACAGACAGGACGGACTGACGGACGGGAGGGCGAACCGTAGCATGCGGGCATGCGGGCAGGCAGACACACAGACAGACAAAGCCCAGCTGCTCGCTCAGTATCAAAACAACGATTGAAATCCAGGGATTAGGAATTCAAATTGCTGGCTTGCAGATTTCTTTCCAGATAGGAAAGAAAAAATTGTGCGAAAGTTAGAAAATGCTGGATACTAAAATTTAATCCTTTTCCCCTCCACATTGTTTTTAAAGATATCAGAGTCGTTAAATGTCATTTTGAGTGGTAAAAGTAGATTAGTTTAATTTTGGAAAGAAAAGACGGCAAGCCTATTCCCGACAGAGAGGTTTTAGTATTGTGTTGAACACAAAACTACAATGCTGGTGGGAACATTTACTCCCTGGAAAGACTGGTTTCAAGGATCATCGTACCCCCTCTCTTCGTGGGATTTCAAGAATTTCAAATTTGCAGTGATCCGTATTCCACAGTACAATAGGAACATATTTGAAAGATATAAAAATCCACAATAAATATCAAAATGAGACAGAGAGATTTTTTAAAAATTTTATTGGTGAATCAGTTCTAAGTTTGAGCTTAATGTCTTACACATTATCAGCTATAAAGATATGACCAGTATAAACCACATAGGATATAGAAAAAAAATATCAACATTTAGGATGTTACGCCCTTGTAAAGGACCTTTTGCGGACGGTATAGAGCAAGATTAGACTGCACAGAATGTGCATTGTGGTCTTAGATCTACACTGTCAGATAAGGAAATACTTTTCCCCAAAATATATCTTTGAAAAAGCGACATTAGTGTTCTTCTTTCTTTTTCATTTCTTAAAGAGACCTAACAAAAATTGTATAAAAACTTTGTTTTCAATTAAAGCTTTCTGTTTTGTCCTTTTCCATGCATGTCATTTTCATACAGTCTGAGTTATGTTGAATGTATAAGGAACCTTGAAATAATTAATTTCTGTATTTTTCAAATTTTTTTTCGTTTGTTCAAAAATGAATTATGTATTACCAAGAATGTGTGCAACTCAATAGGCTTGCTAACATAACGACTGTACCAGTTCTTTTCATTGTGGTCTTTACAAATCATTGACTAACAGAAGAATAAAACAACAACAAAAGAAAAAAAAAAGCTGACAGATGATTTTTTTCACAGAAAGTCAACAGAAAAAAGCTGAATATATAAATGACTATTTGAATAGATACATGTTGATGAAAGAAACAAATAAAGTTTTGTGTAGATGGAACAAGTTATTGTTAGCCTTGTTCGAAGTAATTCAAGTGAATCTAACTTTTTTTCCAATTCTATTAGTAATTTTCCATTCAATGCTTGGTTAGTCTCGTATAGTATTGACATGGGTAGAATCGTAAATCACACGTGAGCTGTAGCCGTAATATGACTGAAATAACGTTAAAAGCGCCTTAAAACACCCTTCAGCCAATCAACCAGGTCAGCACTTACAGCCTTTACAGGTAGATATTTAGGTTTTTAACATCTCACCAACTTAAAAAAAATATATATCGCACTAAAATTTATTTGAAAAAAAAAAAAATACAAATCAACAATAATTAAGACTCATGAAATTTAATTTAATATTATTCTACAAAATTTGCCTTTTTAAAAATGAGTATTATTGTTCTACTTTAACCGAACCATTTTTTCTTTCTCTTTTCCATCCTAGAATTATGATTTATGAATCTAAAACCACTTTGAATTCATTATGAAGGGAGATAATAATTACTTCCTTTTTCAGGTAACTAACAAAAGAATCACCAAATTATTTCAAGAGAGACATAAAAGGAATTTCTAGTTGGTTAGAAATTTTCAAAACTATTACATCAGTATGAATCCGTATTAAGCAACAAATAAGAACTTCTATTCCATGTTGCACTAGAAGCCTTAGGATGGTTATACTGTACCTTGATGAACTGAATTTTCAGCTGTCAATACATGTTACGTTAATTATCTGCTGCCATAAGTGTTAATCCCCAACCAAAGGACAAAATTAAGAACTGTCAGTATAAAATGTATTTACTGACAACGATTTCAGTGAGGCTCAGATGATGGCCTTTGCCTTTGAAATGGTAGGACAAATGGTTGATAAAGAAGGAGAGAGATAATGCTGGTCACAGCTTTTCAACAATGTTTTCAAAAGCATCAAGTACATTTTGGAAAGAAAAGACGGCAAGTCAATTCCCGACAGTAATCCCGGCAGAAAGCCTTCAGTTTTGTGTTGAACACAGAACTGCAATGCTACTGGGAATATTTGTTTTCTGAAAAGAAAGATTTTTTTAGAGAGAATTTCAAATTTGCAGGTGGGGGGAGGGGGTTATTTCATAGTACAATAGAAACATGTTTTAAAAGATATAAAAATACACAAAATAACTATCAAAATGAGATAGAGAGATATATTGAATTTTATTGGTGAATCAGTACCCAGTTGAGCTTTATGTATTTAACATTATCAGATATAAAAATCTGGCCAGCAACCGTGACTTTAGATCTACAATTTCGGATGAGGAAATACTTTTCCCCAAAGATATCTTTAAAAAGACAACATTCATGTTCTTTTTTATTATCTTTAAAGAGAGATATTAAACATTGTATAAAAACTTTGACTTTCAAATAAAGCTTTCGTTTCTGCCATTTTTCATGCACGCGATCCACATATAGTCTGAGTTATGTGAAATATGTAAGGGACCTTAAAATAATAAAATTCTATATGGATTTTTGATTTTTATTTTGTTCAAAAATTAATAATTGTGACCCATCACGGAAAAAGAGGCTATCTGGGAATTCTGTATATCAATTAGATGAAAACAGATCAATGATAGTCCAGGTCAGTTTAAGTTGATAATTCAGAAACGATTGTACTACAAGGTACAATGGCCACTTTTATACAGAAAATAGCATTAAAGTGAAAAGTGTCAACCCTGGTCAGCCTGCGCAATTCTCGCACTCTGACCAGGGTTAACACTTTTCCGCAGTTTCTAGAAGGATCCGTTTTGCGCGATAGGTTACACATGTATTAAAAAGAATGTGTGCAAATTAATAGTCGTGCTTATACAAGAACTCTAACAGTTTTTTTACTGTGGTCTATACAGATCATAAACTAACAGAAGAAAAAACAAAAGAAAAAAAAAAAACTGAAAAGCTGACAGATGATATTTTCATATAGAGATCAACAAAAAAAAAAACTACGTATAAATAAATGACTAGATGAATAAATAAATGAAATGAAGAAATAAAGTTTTGTGTAAAAGGAACAACTTATTGTTAATCTTGTTCAAAGTAATTCAAGTGAATGTAACTTTTGTCGGTTGCTTTTGTTTTTTAATCTTTTAGTAATTTACCATTTAACTCTTAATATTAGCTGTTAGCCTTGTATAATGTTGACATGGGTAGAGTCGTACATCGCATGTGAGCTGTTGCTGTAATATGACTGAAATAACGTTTAAAGCGGCTTAAAATACAATTCACTTTATTAACGAGGTCAGCTCTTACAGCCTGTAAGATAGCAAATTTTACAATGAATATACGTATTGCACTGAAAAACAAGGATTTTGTGTTATTAATTCTAATTAGGTAGCAATTTCCTACCTGTCAAAAATGGCTTATTCACTTACACTCTTCACATTAAAAGTCGAAACAATTTATGAATTGCTTCAGAATTCTATAAAACATATTTTAAACAGAGTAAAAACAGATAGGAGCCAGTTTCAAATCATTAAGCCTTTCAGGTCTATGAGCAAAAAACTTGGTTTTTTGCAGACAGCACAGATCAAGATCAGACTGCAAAGTACGAACAGTCTGATCTTGGATCTATATTGTCTCCTTGTTATTCATGCATTTGCAAAAAAAAACGTGTGTCTTTTAAGGTAGTACCCTCCTAGTGGAAAACAGCTATTTTTACTATGATATTATCCTACAAAATTTGCTTTTATTAAAAAATGAGTATTATTGTACTTCTTCAGCAGAGCCACTTTTTTCTTCCTAGAATTATCATTTATAAATCTAAAACCACTTTAATCTCATTACAAGGGGAGATAAAACTTACATCCCTTTTCAACTAACAAAAGTATGAAATAATAATTTGAAGATAGACACCAAAGAAATTTCTGGTCGGTTGGAAATGAGCAAAACTATTTTTCAGAATAAATGCTACTCGTAATTTAGCAACAAATAAGAAATTTTATTCCATGGTGCACTAGAAATGTTAGGGTGGTTATACCTTAATGAACTGATTTTTCTGTTGTCAATATGTTACATTATTTGCTGCCAAAAGTTTGATACCCAACCAGAAGACAAAAATTAAGAATCGTCAATAATGATTGTATTTGCAGACAACGGTGTCGGTGAGGCTCAGATAATGGCATTTGCCTTTGAATTGGTAGGACAAATTGTTGATAAAAAAGGAAAGAGAAAATGCTGATCATAGCTTTTCAACAATGTTTTCAAAAGCACTTTCGTCTGAGTTGTAATACCAGTTGATTGTTTGGTAAATAACATTGCGACGACCATAAGATATAGAAGTGAATCAACTCGTTGTATGTAATACTAAAGATCTGTCACGTGAATGGGATGTGACGCCGTCAAAAAACTCGTCCTTCGGACTCGTTTTTTTAACCGCATCATACTCCATTTTGCATCAAACACAATCAGTTGATTATCCTCTATATCTTACAATCTTCGTCATGTTATTTACAAAACATTGTTATATTTCTAATGTATCCCTTTTTATCCAGTAATTATTACGAACGGTACAGCATGAGCAATATATGAAAAACGTACTTCCGGCAAACATTCTAAAACTAGTGACGATACCATATTTATCATCACTAGTGATGTTATTTACTGTGATATCCCAGTAACTCACTGATATAGATATAATAAAACATATTTTACAAAGGCACTAGTTTAGCTCTAACACATGATTGAGATATGAAATGTAACAGATTGCCAATCTCAAAATTTCTATTTTCGACAATTTTTTGTCTGGTGGTAATGTTGGCAAAAGTTTTCGAAGTTCAGTAAAGGCCACATTAAAAGCTTCAACTCTGACTCGTTCTCTCGTGGCGTGAGCAGATCGATATTTTTGAGTTGCTCGCCTTCGTCGTCGCCTCTCCTCTCGACTAAGTCCCGAATTTTCCTGGTTTCCGTTGCGTCTACCTCTGTTAGTGATAGCCACTGGTTCCCGAGTATTGAAATGCACAACAGAATGTTCAGCACCGCGGCCATATAAGTTTTCGGTGCTTGTAAAAGTCCGAGGGTCTAAACTTGCGCTGTTATACATTGCCTGTTTTATTAAGCAATGCTTTCTTTTAAAACAGTCCTGTCTCTCACAAAATGTCAGTGGAATGTCGAAATTGCCTGTAATTACAAGAAAATAAACAGTTAATTTTGTTAACATACTTCATTTACGGGTTACAAGTGTTGGAATTTAATTTTGAGGCATGCGCACGCGTGGCTAGTCCCTTACGTATTTGACTTAATTCATTTATGGGAGAGAATTTTCTTTCTAACCGAGTAGTAATCTTTAGACCTCTGAAAAGTTGAAATGAACTTGTCTATATTTTAAAATAGACCCAAATATATGAACGTGACGTTCTTTACCCACAGATGAGCATTTTTTAGTCATCTTAAAGGCCCTGTAAAAGTCAAAATATCAAAGCAGTGTCATAATAGATTTAGATTTAAATCATACTATTTAAAAGTATGGAAAATATTGTGGAGGTGACAGTAAATTATTATTTGGTTTGGTCATGCGTATGTCGCTGGCAGAAAAAAAGAAAGTTAAAATCAGTCAAATTGTAAACCAAAAACACTGCTATCCAACATGTTTTAACGTGGTTTTTAAATCAATTTTTCTGTCAGCAACTAACCTCTGGACTGGCGTACAATGGCAGACTGTCATGTTCACAATAATTTCCATATATTTAACCCATTACCACACAATACCTACTTTTGACGCCCCTGAGAAAGAAGCCTGTAGAAAACATTGTGGGAAAAGGAGAAAATGCTGGTAACCAGCATTTTCTCCTTTTCCCACAATGTTTTCTACCCTTCACAAAACAAATTTCAAATTTTCAGTCACTTTTATTTTGTCGTCTGCAAATGCTTTCAACTTGGAGAAGCCCAAAATATTGTTGTTTGGTAATGGGTTAAATGTTACGCTATAAATTCAAATGCGTTTAAACACAACGTCCGCTTTGTTTAGATTTAGCTTTTATTTTTACTTTAATGTTCTAACCACATTTTGAGCAGATTTGATACTGGGTTTTTACTGTCCGCTTATTCGGTTTAGTTAAAGTTAAGATAAAAAAAACAAATCGTTTAGATTTTCAATGAATAATCTTTCCAGTCGTAGAAAAGGGCAGACAAATTCATATATATGGCCCTAAAAGCATTAAGATTAATCATGAAATAATCTTTTGGTATCGTTGTTTATCGTTCAGTAAACCACAGTTGTGAGCTATGAGGCACAATAAATAATCAGTGAGGGTGATAGCTATCGCCCCCGTGGTTTATATATTGTGCCTCGTAACTGTGGTTTATTGAAAGATAAACCACGATAGAAAGAAGATTATTTTGATTCTAACATGACCAATTCTTAATTGGCTATCGCCCTCATGGATTTTTCATTGTGCCTCATAACTCACAACTGTGGCTTATTGAACGATAACCACGATAGAAAGAAGATTATTTCTTAATTTTACCACGCTGTCGTTGCACTGTGTTTATGGTGCCGAACTCACGTGCCATGTTAGAATTATAAATAATTTTACACCAAACAATAACGCATTTCACAACCCTTACAAACAAAGCCTCGAAAACATTGAGGTAGGAAAAAGAGAACATGCTGGAAATCATAAGCACCGACAACGTTTTATACCGTATAAAAAAACAAACAAACAGAATTTTATTGATTCAAATCTAAATTGTCGTCATGACACACTTTCAGTTTTATCTTGCCAGAATTTCTGTGGTTTGGTAGAAAATTATTCAGAAGGACATTTGATTGATTGCATGGTGCTTAAGATCGTCTTCAACATTATATCGGATATATAGCGGCACCCAATGCACCTATCCATGCTTACCTGAAATTTATTTAACCCTTTCCCAAACAATCCCTGGTTTTACGGGTCAGGAATAGAAGCCTTTTGAAAACATGGTGGGAAAAGGAGAAAATGCTGGTAACCAGCATTTTCTCCTTTTCCCACAATGTTTTCTACCCTGTCATATAGAAAAATCATCTTATTAGCAACTGTTAATTTGTCACCTGCAAAATGCTTTCAATTTGGTCTGGTCCAAAATTTGCCGTTTGGGAAAGGGTTAACCAGTACTCTGCACAATATTCTTTTCAAGCCACTGACTGCTTTCCCACAAATTTATCGCCGAAGCAATTGCCAGTAGTGAGAAAGGAATGTTCCTGTTGCAATAACTATCATCAGTCATCGGAAAAATAATTGACGAACCAGAGACCGAATCATCGACCTCCTGTTCTCAGACTGAGAACAGGAGGTCGCTGATTCGGTCTCTGGTTATCTGTCTGAGTAGAGTCCCGACTGCTACAGACTGAGCAATCGGGACTCTACTCAGACGGATAACACTACGTATAGTTATGTTGATGACTTTATCATTACATTCTAACAAGTTGAGGTACAAAAGAAAAAGAAAGATGTTTTTCATTTCTTCGTCTGTAATTCAGAAAACATCCTTTAGCATGTATATACAAACGACACTATGCGCTTCTTTTATGAAATATATTAATTAGCATCTATTCACTCTGCTCGCAACATTTTTTTTTTTCTTTTACAAGGAAAAATATGTATAAATGAACAAGTTAGTAAAAAGATAAATAAATAAATAAATAAATAATTAAATTAGCACAAGACACAAAAAGCCTTGGTTCAGAAAGCTAGATCCCCAATAAAGGAATTTTAGTTGATTCCGGGCAGTGGAAATTGACATAAAAATTATAAATATCGGTTGTCACAAGCCAGTGATAAAGATCCCGTTAATGAGATCAGTCCCGCTATTGAATTGCTTAATAAATGAATGATCTGACAAATTCTATTAAGGGGGTTTCCCCCGAGTACCATATACGTCATAACTCGGTAATCACCCGCTAATTTTAGAGCAATTTCGACGCATGCGCGATGATGAATATCAAGAAAACTATCTTTAGTTCCGTTACCAAGGGACTCGTTTGTTTGCACTGAACTTCATACATTTCATCCGCATTTTGATGTCAGAATGGTTCTGATATTTTTTTCTGCAGGATCATGGATACGGTAAAAATCTCAAGAAAACTGAAACAAAATGTAAAAACATACTATACGTACATAGTAAAAGAAGGCGCACTTCTTGTTACTGATTATTATGTTTTTTATTGTTAACACTTCGTCTTGTATATGATATGAAGTTCAAGTTGTAGAAATCTAGATGAGCAAGGCATGTTTTCTTTAACTGTTAAAGTTTAGTTGGAATAGAGCTCAATTCTATCTATACCGGCTGATTTAAATCATGGTAAAATATACAATAAAAGATATACGACATATTAGATAAGAAATGCAATTTCTGCGCAACGTTTTCTTTAATCTACAGTATGCAAAAGCACCGTAATTAACCCCCAGATTCATACCGGAAATATTCTTCGAAAGAATGGTTTTACAATCAAAGCCACAGTGCAATGGTCTATATGTAATGTACTGCAACTTATTAACCTTCATCATACCGTGTAGGGTCCGTCATGGACCGACATGGTTCTCTGTTTGTCTATGGTACAAAAGTTGAGGCTACAAGGAACTATCATTTTAGGAGTTTGTTACTAAACCTATTCTTAATCTGAATTTACATAGAAACTTAGGTGGCCAAAAGTCTTTTGGGGCCCGTGCTGACATCGGGCAACATGTTCTATTATTCTATATATCACTTACGTAAAACTCATCTAATACTCACAGCTGTTATTCCATGAAAGAGAAGCTAACAAATATAATCAGAAGTTGTTGATTTTCAGTAACTGAACTTTCACAAATAAATAGTCTGAACATTTTTACACAAGACATCGAGAATAATACAAGTTTATCACTAGGGTCCACACAGGCTTGGTATGATTAAAGATGGGCAATCAAAAATTGCGTTACTTTGAAATTGACAGAGTTAGCTAATCAGAAAATGCATTACTTTGAAATTTAGGAAGTTCTACTAAACAATGGCATTAAAGAATGTTGGGCGAATAAAGGCAAGGACCCGGACCTATTGTAAAGAAACCCAAAATGCCAGTATTAGATGTACTTGGGGCCTTCGTGTACTATGGCTATTGTAAACAGATGATGGTTGCCCAAATTAAGGATGACAAACGATTGATTGTGGACGGATAATGGAGTCTCAAGTTAACCTAATAGAATTTATCCTCAATACCAAGAGGTGTCAATCATTTTCACGGCATTTCGTTCCAAGAAGTGATATTGCTGCCCCCAACGGTAAGATGTCTTGTAAACATAAACGGACGATTCCTGACATGATATTTTTCTTACTTCAACTTTTTTTTAAAGGAGTGAACAATTGTAGATGGTTATAATAATAAATTTGACTTTCAACACGCGACATTCGGACATTTGCAGGCTAATCCGAAAGGACACTTTCCGTTTTTATGTAATTTTATGTCTTGCACAAGTCTACTGTAGCACAAAATCTAATGAAGTCGTAAAGTACCGTCTCAGATTAGCCTCTGCGGACTGCGCAGGCTGATCCGAGACGACACTAAAATACGCAAAATGTTCGAATGCCTATTTTCGCGTATTGCAAACCATTTTCAGTCATCTCTAAATCGACTAAATACCATTTGCATGACCTAACACGGAACAAAATTTTAGACAAAATGCACCAAACGCAAAAGTTGAAATATGCTACTGGAAGGGTAAAAAATATCGTTGGAAAAGAAGAAAATGCTGGTTACCAGGTTTCACAATGTTTTCAAGTGGCCACCTTTTTTTCATGGTCGTGAAATCTCGAGATAGTGTGGTACGAGGTTGAACCAGCAGTTCGGTAAATACCCTAATATTTTTAGGTGAAGAACTGTTCTGAGTAATTCAATTCACGGGGAGAAAACCAATTACCTCAAAATTACGTCTTTTAACATCCCTGTGGTTGAGCATACGTAACAATGTTTTTGGAAAAGAAGCCATTGCGTGTGCTATGTAATTGCTCTCTCTCTCTCTCTTTATCTATCTCTCTCTCTCAAGTTTGATATATTTAAAAAATCCAGGTTTGATATTTTTTCTAAAGACGTGACTTCTTTCTCTGCTATACCCATTTCTTTAAGAACTTTATAATTAACCATCTAGAGCAATAAGTAACCAATATCGTATTATCATTTACCAGAAAAAAATCCTGACAGGAAAGGGCTTTTGAAATTATAGAGAGGAGACGAGAAAATCGTCGGTTTAGTTCAAAAACGCTTGAAAGCTGTAGTTACGAGGTTCTAGAACTAAACCGACGAAAAGCTGATGTACAGCAGTTTTGCCGTGTCCACCTTTCACAAGACAAAAAAAAAGTCCATTTTGGCCGCACTCTATTTGTCTTCTGCAACTGTATTCAATTTGGACAAGTCTAAAATTTTGTCGTCTGGAATAGAAATAATTTCCTCCGGTTGTCAGCTTGTCGACGTTGGTCCTCGGTAATTGAGTTTTCTCAGTGTAATGTGATAATGTAAATATTAATCCGATTGCCTTGTTTTCATAGTGATCTTGTTGAAGATGGTCCAGGACAGCTCGCAAATCTCCCCATTGTCCTTCTTGTACAAGACAGATTAAACATTTAGGACCTCGATATGTACAACGCGTGGAAATGGCAAAGGCGTATGTTATCGACCAACATGCGAATGGCTACATGTTAACTCATTACCAAACGACAAAATTTTAGGTTTGTCCAAATTCAAAGCACTTGCAGACGACAAAACAAAAGTGACTAAAAGCTTCAAATTTGTTTTTTGAAGGGTAGAAAACATTGTGGGAAAAGGAGAAAATGCTGGTTACCAACATTTTCTCCTTTTCCCACAATGTTTTCTAAAGGCTTCTTTCTCAGGGGCGTCAAAAGTAGGGATTGTGTGGTAATGGGTTAAACTTGTTTAAGCTCCCGTTAGTCCAAACTATTTCTTAGAACGTCTTACCACGTCCTGGCATAAACGAAAAACGGGTTGCAGTCGGGGAAGAACGTGTAATTTTGGCCTGATAATGCCTGAAGCCCCTGTTTCACCAAATACCGCCATCACACGAAACTTGTCCTCACTCCGTTCTGAAAATGTTTGTCCAAGGGATTTACAATGTGTTCGGATGGAGTAGACGTATAAGTAACCTTTTACGATCTTTTTATGAACTTAATGGGCAGGTTAGGACGGGAAGGGTGCCCCAGAACTTTGAGCCGGCTCAAAATTTGTTGCAGTCCATCCCGTCTGTAATTAGACGGAGTGATAAGTTCTGGGGCATTCTTCCCGTCCTAACAGTAGCTTCAAGCCTAGCAATCTATTAAAAAGTTCTCTTGATACGGAGTGCCCTATGATATTCTGAACCTGTGGTCACGGCCCCACTCGCCCCCCCCCCCCCCCCCCCGCACGCGTTCGCCTCTGCTTTTACAATTGTGTATTTGGACGAAAGGCTAATATCCACCTTTAAGGGCATCCATGTATTTTTAACTAGTTTTTTTTTATTAACAAAAAATGTCTCTACATCTTTCTAGATATTAAAATCATATGAAAGAGTTGCAGTATTCTTTACACTCTCTGAAGAACACACATCGTTTTGGATTAGTAACAAATCGTTGTCTGTGCATGTCATATTCTTCAAAGATTCGAGCTGTCTCCTATGACGCATCACCGACCCCTTTTATTAGGGAAAAAGTAGAGCTTATACCGAACCTGTAACCATAGCATGCCGTATGGCCTGTTTTTATAAATGGCCAGTGCATAGGTTTCACGCTAGCTGATCATAGCTGAATGAACCGCTTCAGGTAGGGTTTGATTGAGTAAACGTTAATTTTTGGAATTCAAAGTTACTGTTAGTTTTTGAAAAGTAGTCCAGATCTGTACGCAGAATGCCCAAATTGAATAGATGTGTATTTGTAGAATACCATCTGGTGGGAGATAATGAGAAACAAATGGCTGAAGCTCGTAACAAAACGTATATAGAATCTAGGAAAGCGGGGAAGCAAAATTAACGAAAAAAAAAACCCTGGGTAATCCCGTGATGTTTGTGTAATAACGGACTTCGTAGTCATAGTAGAAATCATGGTCAATGTAAACTCAGCGTGTACAAATCAATGCCTCCATGATGCACAATAAACTCATCAGATGATTTAGGCTTTTATTATATTGTGTTTAACGCTGTTTTCAACGTTATTTCACCTATATCGCGGCGGCCCGTGCACCTATCCATCCATGGATATCTGGAGGTTCTTAAACCAGTGCTCCGAACAATTTTCTTCAAAAGCCACACATAACCCTCGTCCAAATAATGGTCATCTGTGACAGAGGAACGAATCCTGTTATATAATGACTATCAGAAATCGTCTGAAAGAAATTGTCAGAGTTGGGGATCAAACGAGCGACCTCCAGCTATCAAGTCCTGTATACTACTGACTGAGCTGTCGGGGTTCAGCAGATTAACAAGGATTAAACAGAAATAGATCATGCCATCTTAGAAACTCTGCACGATGTCAACATTTTATATCTGTTGTCAAAGCACTTAGAGACTTATAGCACAGGCATTATCTTCCGCTAGGTGGCATTCTTCAAATACAGACGCGGACCATTTTTTTCAAAACAACAACCGTTACTTTGAATTTCAAAATGAAATACAATTTTATTCAATAGAAAGCTACTTGGTGCCATTCATTCGACTTTCTTAGGTTAGCATGTAACCTATAGATGCATCGACCATTAAAACAGCTTCTACATGCTTGGGTAATAGGCTAATAGCTTCGGTAAAAACCCTACTTTTCCCAGGTATTAGGGGGATGGGTGATGCGTCATAGTGCTCAGTCGGATCGAATCTTAGAAGAAAATGACATGCACAGACAGCGGAAGCACAGGATTTAACATTGGGAAGGGGTGCTAAGCACTTCTTAACCAATTAATTCACAATCCCTACTTTTTACGCCCCTGAGAAAGAAGCCTTTAGAAAACATTGTGGGAAAAGGAGAAAATGCTGGTATTTTCTCCTTTTCCCACAATGTTTTCTACCCTTCAAAAAACAAATTTCAAATTTTCAATCACTTTTATTTTGTCGTCTGCAAATGCTTTCGATTTGGACAAGCCTAAAATATTCTCGTTTGGTAATGAATTAAGATGTTTCTGCGGACAATGATGCTCAAGATGAGGTTGCTTTTTGTGGGCAGTGTAGATCTAAGATTAAAATGCACAAAATATGCTGTCTAATCTTATATCTACACAGTCCTATTATTCGGAAAATATTTGTCAAAAAAAAAACTTAAAAATTATATGGTGTGCTTAACATTTTATGGATGACTCCTCAGCAAATGACAAATCGTTTGATATGGCCGAAATGAAAGGATAATTATGTAGATGAAAAAAAATAAATATGGCTCCAAAAATGGGTTTCTCTTCAAAAGGGTTGAAAATATTATAGGACAAGAAGAAAATCCTGGTTACCGCCATTATTTTCCTTTTTTTTTTCGGCAATGTTTTCAAAATGCTTTCTCGCTGGGTTGTCAAAACTCAGGATTGTGTGGTACATGGTGAAGAAAGTTTTCATTTATGCAGTGCTTGGATCGAAAATACCGCGCTCAAACTTAATATCTTCTGTAAGAGGATTGTTACGGGAGACCACTCCTTCCTGCATGGCATATACTCCCGATTTAAATACAATACCTGGCTACTGCGTCAGAGAGATATCTCTTTGGCTCAGTGGTTAGGGTATTGGCTTTGCGTCCGGGAGTTCGGAGTTCGAATCCCGCTCCGATCCTTATTTCTGCCATGCATTTATTCATTTGTTTCTTTGTTACGGACTTCGTTCGTAAGATGGGGGCTCGTCCGGGATTGGCCATTGAGCCATTAATCCCATTTGTTGTCCAAAATTGGACTTCCTGCCTAATAAGGCTTTGAGTCATCAATAAATGATGACTTTAAGAGGGGGTGTGTTACGGGAGACCACTCCTTCCTGCATGGCATATACTCCCGATTTAAATACAATACCTGGCTACTGCGTCAGAGAGATATCTCTTTGGCTCAGTGGTTAGGGTATTGGCTTTGCGTCCGGGAGTTCGGAGTTCGAATCCCGCTCCGATCCTTATTTCTGCCATGCATTTATTCATTTGTTTCTTTGTTACGGACTTCGTTCGTAAGAGGATCTACAAGCCGGGGGCCTTACTGCTTATACCGTATGGTTCCAGCTTTATTATTAAAGGATCACGTGGTATCAAATGCGATGCACGCGCTTCCACGTCTGCAAGCGGTTATTCCACTCCATAAAACGCGCTATTTCAGATTATGATAAAAATCGCATCGTATTTAATCGGCCTCCGATATCTTTAAAGAAATGTAAACCCTAACCCTTTATCTTATGACCTGCAACAGGCAAAAAAGGGCATTCGGACATTTGCGTAAAGTGTCGTCTCGGATTAGCCTGCACATTTCACGCAGGCTAATCCGACAGGTCACTTTTCGTTTTTATGTATTTTTCTGTTTTGCAGAAGTCTACTGTAGTACAAAATCTAATGTGGCATTTTTTCCTTTTCCCACAATGTTTTCTACCCAGTGCTGGAAACGAATTTTAATTTTTGACTTTTATTTTGTCGTCTGCAATTGCTTTCAATTTGGACCAGTCTAAAATTTGGTCGTTTGATACAGGGTTAATACATTTTGATCTCACATGCAGAAATACAAAGTGGTAGACCTCATATGTAGCAATCTTCTCCTACGATTTTGTTGTCATTCTTTTGAAATTTTGTACAATTATTAATTAGATCTTAAGATAGTGGACCCGTAATAGAAAACAGCTATTTCCACTCTAATATTATCTTCAAATTTTTCTATGGTTAAAAATGAGTATTATTGTACTATTTTAACCGAGCCACTTTTTTCCTTTTTTTCCTTCATAGAATTATCAATTATAAATCTAAAACCACTATATTCTCATTACAAATGGATACAATAATTACTTCCCTTTTCTGAACACTAACAAGAGTATCAACAAATAATTTTACGGTAGGCATCAAAGGAATTTCTGGCAGGTTAAAAATGTGCAAAGGTATTATATCTGTATAAATCCGTATTTTTCTACTATAAAGAAAATTTATTTCATGTTGCACTAGAAGTATTACGGATTTACTACCTTATAACAAGATATAGGGTGGGCATGAGGCACTTTCGAGAGAGGTTCAAGTTTACATTCACTCTATTAGAAGGTTCCCATCTGAGATAATTTAAGAGAAATCAGCGGTGTCTGTCCCCGAGAAATTAGTTAAATTTAAAAGCACCCATTAATCTATTTAAAGCAGAAACCTGCCAATTAATTTCTGATCTCTTCCTCTTTTATTTCTCACAAGCCAGTAAGCGGTATCATTACTCGTTAGGCCAAAAGTCCCAAGGGTACAAAACTACCGCCCGGGCTGTCACTTTATACACAGGCGGGCTGCCCACAGAATGTGCCCTTTAACTTTTTACCATTCAGACAAAAATATTCGTTTTTTAACGACATGTGGAACAGACCTTTTGAAAATATTGTGGGAAAAGAAGAAAATGCTGGTAACCAGCATTTTCTTCTTTTCCCACGATATTTTCTTCACTTTAACATACAATGTTCTGTCAATTGAGTCTCGTTTAATTATGCAATCTGCGCATACTTTCAGTTTAAGACAGCTCTTGGTTTTTTTTTTGTCTGGCAAAAAAGTTAAACTTCTATATAGTCTACTTGTACACGTGTATATGAAAGTTTGAATAAATAAACAGATAAATCGGTGAAAGAATAAATAAATTAATAAATAAATAATGAAATAGATAAATACAGTAAATAACATAAGATTAAACGAGTAGATAGATAGATAGATAGATAGATAGATAGATAGATAGATAGGCAAATGAATAAGAATACAGTAAATAAAATAAGATTAAATAAATAAACGAATGAATAAATAGATAGATAGATAAATGAACGAATTAATGAATGAATAAATGAATAAATAAATAAATAAATAAATAAATAAATAAATAAATAAACTTATAAATAAATAAATAAGTAGATAAAATATATAGCTGGTTGTGAAACCCCCCCAAAGTATCGGTTTTTAAGTTCTTTACCATAGGAAAAATCTCAGCGTATCGGACAGTTCAGATCTTAGACCAGACTGCACGTTCTGTGCAGTCTGATCTTGATCTACATTGTCCGCAAATGCGCACCCGAGTCTTACGCTGGAGCCAAAGGGTAAATGTCGTTAACGGTAATGTATCTTTACTGCCCTCAATGGTCGTAATTTAGTCACTCCAACAAGGAGCCAATTTGTAGCGTGCTATACACGTCAATTTTCTATCCCCGTGTCTCAGGCTAATACAATTGACACTATGGGGGCCAGAGTTCACCAGGAAAATTTGACAGACGTTTTTGTCCTTCAGTTTTTCTTTATCCAATGTATAGTGGATGTTTTTATTAGTCAATTTTTCTGTTGAGCCAGTAAATAAGGCTAGATGGTTTTTGCTCGTGTGGTAGTCCAGGGTCCGTATTCACCAAGCATTCTTAAGAACATTCTTTGTCTTACTCTTCAAGGTTATCTAACTGTGAAAGTAACAGAACTTCTGATTGGCTAAACCATTTGGTTTAGCCAATCAGAAGTTCTGTTACTTTCATATTGACGAAATTCTGAAGAATAAGACTAAGAATATTCTAAAGAATGATTGGTGAATACGGACCCTGGTCTTTGTACGTAAATTTGTCTTATAATGGCCACCTGTTCTAAGCAGCCAGCTTTCATAAAGTAAGCAAACGGTATAAAGATTTTCAAGAGGAGAAAAATATGTGGAAATTCCCAATTTCTTTATTAAAGTATTTAGGCCCGGAGGCATACACTTATTACAGCAGGTTACATAAATATATACTCGTATCCACAAGGAGTTAAGTCGTAAAAACAAATCATGAGGAAAATTTGTTGCCTAAGTTGTTGCCATTTTTAATCGATTGTAAAACTGTTTTCACGTCTATTCAACTATGAGGTACGTCTTAGCCGAATATTACCAATAATAATAAAAATAATAATAATGGCGATGATGATGATAATATTAATATAATAATAATCGTTACCATCAATATCATTTTTGATAATGATGATGATAATGACGATAATAATGATGATGATGGTGGTGATGATGGTGGAGGTGATGATGGTGATGATGATGACGATGATGATGTTCTTTTCATTATTTTTGACCCAGAACGGCCAAAACAAAAAGAAAACGCAGAATTTCATCCATCTAAGCGACTGCAATTATTTCTTATCTAAGTTTTCAGCCATTTGATAAAGTCAAAGAAATGATGCTGATGATGATGATGATGATAATGATGATGATGATCATCATCAGCATCATCATCATCATCATCCTTATTGCAAGCTGTTAAAAATCTTTGTACTGTATGCTTGCTTCATAAAAGTTGGCTGATTAGAAATAAGCATCTCCATCATCTTCACCATAACCATCGTCCCTTTTGCAAACTTTTATGAAATCTAACAACAGGTGTATCTACACGTATTCAGCACCTTTTCGTTGACTTTGTCAAATGGCTGAAAACTTTGATAAGAAATAACTGCAGTCGTTTAGATATAATAGATAAGATTCTGTATTTCCTTTCTTTTTTTTTTTTACTACTATAATGTTTCAAAGTCGCTCTTACACTAACTGAATTGTCTATATCTAAAAGTTTTGAGTGAAATTGAGAGGATAAAAATAAATCATTCATTGCTTTTTTTTCTGGTCCCATTTAGAATATCAATAATCGTAGTTTTTACTGAAAGATATAACTCCAAACTAAACCAAAGTGAAAGTATCTGCAGACGACAAAGGTCAGAGTAGCTCAAACGATGACTTTTGGCAATTGAAAAGGTAGAAAACTTTTTGGGCAAAGGAGAGAATGCTGGTAACCAGCATTTTCTCCTTTTCCCACAATGTTTTCAAACGCCCTTTATTGGCACTGTACCTGAAATGGTTTAAGTAATTTACCTTCAAACAAATCGTTTTAACTCCAATAAACGTAAGATTTACTACAACATTTCCAGCACGACAGATAAGGTCAATATTGTAAGTTATGCACTGGAACTAAATGGTGTAGTTATGTCTGCTAATGGAATTTCCAATAAAAGGGAATACAAGACAAAACCAGGACCGTTAGACCGCTTTCTGATTGGCTAATATCATCGAAGGAGGAGCAAGAACTGTCAGCACTGGGTTTACCATAAATCGAGTTAATGCTTTAGATAAATCTCGGCATTTTCATTATAATACATTTAAATAAGATTGTTCTGTTGCTGACGAATTCAGATACAGTACGTCAGATACTTTTCTGCTGAAAGTACTGGGAGCATCACTTTCTAGTGCCATAACAGAGAAAACTAGAGTTCTCTTGCTGCAATATACAGTATCCTATGCATATGAAAATCCTATGTATATAAATGTCTTAACTGTTTACCACATGAGAAAATTTTAGATTTGTCCAAATTGAAAGCAACTGCAAACGACAAAATAAAGGTGACTGAAAAATTGAAATTTGTTCTAGGAAGGATAGAAAACACTGTGGGAAAAGGAGAAAATGCTGGTTACCAGCATTTTCTCCTTTTCCCACAGTGTTTTCAAAAGGCTTCTTTCTCGGGGGCGTCATAAGTAGGGATTGTGTGGTAGTCTTAGAAACCCACGGTGAACTCTCAGAAGAGAATGCACACTCCGTTTCTGGGAAAATGTATTACACACTAAAGACAAGAATATCCCGATGAAACAGGGGAATCTTGCAAGTAAATCTAGTAAAGTATCTTGGCGTATACGCAGATCTGTTGTTTATTGTTTGACTTTTCTCCTTTTATTTTTGTTTTTCCATTTGATATCCATGATTGATTGTTAGATTAACGAACTGTAATGTACTATTATCTATTAATCTCCATCAGGAGGAAATAAATAGATAAATAAATAAATAAATAGACAAATAAATGAATAAACAAATAATTAGATAAAAACTTGAGCAAACAAAAGACTTGTCAAAATTGATCATTAGTATTATTTTATTGTTTTTCCGCTTAGATGGCGATCATTATATAACAACAACATACAAAGAAAATAAAAATGATGAAGGAAAACAGTAAGAATGAAAAAAAAAAAAAAAATACAAGAACGAAGAAAGATGTCAAAAACATGAAAAATATGTCAGGAAGAAAGTCAATATAGGGCCAAACTCCGACCCGAAAAAGACTCGTGCAATAAATAGACGAAAATGCCAAAGCCCCTTCGCTGATCAGAATGTTGGAGCACACTGTGTAAATCCAATGCTAGTCATCAGAATTTTCTGCCTTTTCCAACAATGTTTTCAAAAAATGTCTCTTGAGAGGTCGCCAAGACTCAGAATTAGCTTAATTAGACCATCTGATCACCGCAGGTGCAAGAAACCACGTGAGACCAAGATCGACACCGTTAATCCCAACAGAATAGTGTGTACTAGTATTCCCGTATTTAGGCTCTTCTAGTGAGTTCCCTTTAATTATCAATTTTCCTTCTGTAATTAACCTTTAGAGTGCATTATATATATGGAATGCGGTTTTTCAGTTAGAAAATTCTAATTATTGAATTCTAAAGGTATATTTTTCCAAAAGACAGATTTTCTTTTTCCAAAAAACTTTGCACATACAAAGTTCACCCTGTCTCTATGAGATAATGGTAAAAAAACATGTGGGTCACCATACACATTTCTGAGAACTTAATTGCCCTTGAAAAGGTGATAGACACATCTCCAAAATTCAGCTTAGATTGGATTTGACACACTTTTCTTTAATAGTCAGTCAATCAGACAAAGTAGGCCTACAGGAAAAATAAACAAATAAGCATCATTATTATGAAAATTCATTTAGTTTTGCACAAAAAATACACAAAAGCATGGTTTTAAGCATGGTAAATGTACACATTTACATGTTATAAATTGAACATTCAGTTAAATAATGGAGTTAATTGGACCAAATCAAAGGTTAATCTTTAATAATCACATACTTTCTAACAGACAATTTTTTCTTAAAATTACCACATTTAGAGTATTCATAATTCCAAACAATAGAAAAAGGTTAAAACTGCACCTTTCAGTGCTTATTTTGTCAGAAAACAATAATGAAGGCCACTGGGAAATTTTCAATGAATGTTTTTTTTTTTTTTTTTTTCAAAGAAATAAATCAATAAAAGCTCAACAGACGTAATGGGAAAAGGAGAAATTGATCCCTTTGAGCAATTTTTCCTTTTTCCACTTTAATTTTCAAAGCGGGGCCAGCTTTACATCCATAGCTTTGAATTTCATGCTTTTGTTTGCTTATTTCGTGAGGAACCCCTTGTCAACAGTATTTTAATTATTCTACGATGACACTTCATTGATCCATTTTTCATTCTTTACTAATACTACCAGAAGAAAATGCTATTTCTTTCAGTGTTGCAAGAGTATTGCCATAATATGGCATGTATTATGAGCGAAAAAGGCATTGGTACATTTTTGATTCACTGTCCATGACAAAAACACATGTGCAATAGGATGCTCGCGAACATTTGTAATATACGTCGTTAAAGTATTTATGCTTTGCAAAAAAATGCGATACACCTTGTTGACAGCCAAAACCATTTGGTTCTTTACTCAGTTCGATTGAAACTGTTATCCCTGTTACATGAAAATGCCACGTATTATGTGCGAAAAAGGCATTGGTACATTTAAGAAATGATCTTCTTTCTATCGTGGTATATCGTTCAATAAACCGCAGTTGTGAGTTGCGCTGCGCAATAAATAATCCACGAGGACGATAGCCCGAGTGGGTTATTCATTGCGCCTCATAACTCATTACGTGGTTTATTGAACGATATACCACGATAGAAAGAAGATTATTTCGATTCTAACATGGCCAATTCTTAGTGAAATGAAAACAAGTTCAAACTTAAGAGTAAAAACGCGCATGAAGATTATGTTCCATTGAATAACTCACTCATTGAATGACGTCACTCTACATGGATTGTCGCAGATTTTACCACGTTTTCCTTGCACTGTGTTTATAGAGCCAAAGTCGCGTGTCATGTTAGAATTTTGAATCACTGTCCATGTCAAAAACGCATGTGCAATAGGATGCGCGCAAACATTTATCGTATGTGTCGTATAAATAATTTTGCTTCACAAAAAAATGCGATACACCTTGTTGACAGCCAAAACCATTTGGTTCTTTATTTGATTCGATTGAAACTGTTACCCCTGTAACATGAAAATGCCAATTACAATTAACCCTTTACTAAACAGTCCCGTGGTGTTGTAACATTAACTCTTTACCCCCTAAGACATTTCTATGGTATCTCTAAATGACCCTAAATAACAGCAAGGATGAAGCCGTTTCTTATGTGTATATGACATCTTTTGATAGCATAGAAAACATTGTGACAAAAGGTGAAATTGCTCGTCACGAGCAATTTCACCTTTTGCCACAATGTTTTCCAAAGGCTCCTACAAGCAATGCGTAGAATGAGTATCTGTGGAGTAAAGGGTTAAAAAAGAAGGCCTTTGAAAACATCATTGGAACCATTCCAAAACAGAGATTATACAGGACAAAATCCCTACTAGCAAAGGTCAATATAAAAAGTGTTAATGTCTTTGATACCCAGGTGAAATGTGTACAGATATGTTAAGGACTTGGGTGTCTTAATGGAGAACAATTTAAGTTTTGATAAACACACCATCAAAAAGTGTCGAACAGCAAGAGTTCAACACAGAATTAAGTCTAAAACGTTTTCGTCGATACTTGACAAGGGAATCTACAGAAATTTTAGCGCAGGCTGACCTGGGCCGAAACTTTTCGCTATTGGCCATTTTTTCCTTGTCTGTGCAAGACCCACTCTACCTCATGATTGAGCCAATCCGTAAAAAAGTGTTGCTATTATGGATTTATAAGTGGACGATGACTTGTTTGGTGTCATGCATCACTGAGAGGCATTAAGACTCCTTTTGTCAGAGTACAGCTCAATTTCTTGTACTTTGGAAAACTAAAAGAAAAAAATGCCTTGTGGTAAAGGGTTAACCCATTAGTACACAATCCCTTCGTTTGACGACCCTGAGAAAGAAGACTTTAGAAAACATTATGGGAAAAAGGAGATAACCAGCATTTTCTCCTTTCCCCACAATGTTTTCTAAAGGCATTTTCTCCTTTTCTCACAATGTTTTTACCCTTCACAAAACAAATTTCAGTCACTTTTATTTTGTCGTCTGCAAATGCTTTCGATTTGGACTAGTGTAAAATTTTGTTGTTTGGTAAAGAGTTAAAGAGTGTGTAAGGCACGGAGTCTTATAACAAAGGCTACAGAGATACCCCGTAATTAGCCCCAACCTCCAACATACGGCGGTGAGTAAACCGACAATAATCGACAATAGGCGACAATAGGTGACAACAGACCCGAGGAGAACTCTGTTGATGTTTTTATAGCAAGATAATGTATGGTTTCAAGTCGACTAGAAAATAGTGAAATATGGTGAAAATGTGTTAACTTTGCTTTCTGTCTTTCTTCGACATCCATTTTTCTTTTTTTCTTTCTTTAAAACTTATCACAATAATAGAAAAATAATCCGTTGATTGTAAAAGACTAGAAAAATAATTCATTGTCTGTAAAAGATTCCCATTACCAAACTATCCCTAATTTTGACGACCCTGAGGAAGAAGCTTTTAGAAAACATCGTGGGAAAAGGAGAAAATACTTGTAACCAGTATTTTCTCCTTTTCCCACAATGTTTTCTATTCTTCACAAAACAAATTTCAAATTTTCTGTCACTTTTGTTTTGTCGTCTGCAAATGCTTTCGATTTGGACAATTTGTACAAACCTAAAATTTTGTCGTTTGGTAATATGTTAAAGATAATTTATTGCCCCGTCGTTTCGCCTTTTGTTTACTTTTAACTCTCTGGGTCCGTATTCACCAACCATTCTTAGAACATTCTTAGTCTTCTTCTGCAGAATTTTGTCAAGGTGAAAGTAACGGAACTTCTAATTGGCTAAACCATTCGGTTCAGCCAACCAGAAGTTCTGTTACTTTCACTGTTAGAAAATCTTGAAGAATAAGACAAAGAATTTTATAATTCTTAAGAATGGTCGGTGAATATGGACCCTAATTTTAAAATTCAAATCTTTTTACCAATGACTTAGATTTGGACCTATCGTTCAATAACAAACTATCATCTTCACAATAATTTCCATCGTCTTAACTCATTACCAAACGACAAAATTTTAGTAACCAGCATTTTCTCCTTTTCCCACAATGTTTTCTAAAGGCTTCTTTCTCAGGGTGGTCTAAGGTAGGGTTTGTGTGGTAATGGATTAAAGGGCATTCTTCGAATTTAAATCGGCGCATTATTTACATTGTCGCTACCCAGTTAGTCTTTTAAGTATTGAAATGGAAAAAAAAAAAAATCTTTGAAAATCATGAAAAGAAAAAAAAATGGAATATGCATTCTTTTCAACAACATGAGGCAAACTTTGAATAGTACTCAATACTAACTTCCTCCTTGCCTCTTAATCTTTTCAAATTCAGTTTTGTTTTGCAGAGGCGTAAAAGTATTTCAATTGACAAAACTCTTTGAAAATCATTTAGAAAACTGGAATGTGATTTCCTCTAACAGTAGCCCTATAAGGCAAAGTTAACAAGAATAATTATTTACTTTTCCCTTTGAAAATCATTTAGAAAACTGGAATGTGATTTCCTCCAACAGTAGCCCTATAAGGTAAAGTTAACGAGAATAATTATTTACTTTTCCCTTTGAAAATCATTTAGAAAACTGGAATGTGATTTTCTACGGCAGAATAAGGCAGTTTAAATTGTATGCAAGATTAACCCTTCACCCCATAAGACATTTCTACGGTATCTCTAATTGACCCTAAGTAACAGCAAGGATGAAGCCGTTTCTTATGTGTATATGACACCTTTTGATAGTGTTGAAAACATTGTGGCAAAAGGTGAAATTGCTCGTCAAGAGCAATTTCACCTTTTGTCACAATGTTTTCAAAAGGTTCTGACAAGCATTGCGTAGAAATGAGTATCTATGGAGTAAAGGGTTAAGAGGCGAGGAGGAAGTTTATAATGCATACAATGTAAACTTTGGTTTCGTGAACTCTGTCTTATACTGTTAGAGAAAAATCACATCCGAGTTTTCTAAATGGTTTTCACAAAGAGTTTTGTCAACTGAAATACTTTCTATTCGATCAGTTGTTTTAAGACACAGATGCAACCCTTTTTATGTCTCTACAAAACAAGATTTTGAAAAGATTTAGAGGCGCTGGGGAAGTTTATAATGCATACAATTTAAACTTTGCCTTATACTGGTGAAGAAAATTACAATACAGTTTTTAAATGATTTTCAGAGAGAAGAGTAAATAATTATGCCCCCCTCTCGAAGAAATGGGGGTATATTGCTTTGCAATTGTCGGTCGGTCCGTCGGTCGGTCGGTCGGTCCGTCGGTCCGTCGGTCCGTAGACCAAAGTTTGTCCGGAGCATAACTCAAAAACTATTTAAGGTATCATCTTGAAACTACATAGGTGGATAGATCTCATTAAGGAGAAGTGCAGTGCACAATAACAACAACTCTGCCCATAATATTTTTGGAGTTATTGCCCTTTGTTGATTTTCATACTTAATTTTTGTCCGGAGCATAACTCAAAAACTATTTCAGGTATCATCTTGAAATTACATAGGTGGATAGATCTCATTAAGGAGAAGTGCAGTGCACAAGAACCATAACTCTGCCCATCATATTTTTGGAGTTATTGCCCTTTGTTGATTTTCATACTTAATTTTTGTCCAGAGCATAACTCAAAAAGTATTTTAGGTATCACCTTGAAACTTCATAGGTGGATAGATCTCATTAAGGAAAAGTGCAGTGCACAAGTACCATAACTCTGCCCATCATATTTTTGGAGTTATTGCCCTTTGTTGATTTTCATATTTAATTTTTGTCCGTAGCATAACTCTAAAAGTATTTCAGGTATCACCTTGAAACCTTATATGTGAAAAGATCTTATTAAGGAGAAGTGCAGTGCACAAGAACCATAACTCTGCCTATCACATTTTTGGAGTTATTGCTCTTTGTTGATTTTCATAGTTAATTTTTGTCCAGAGCATAACTCAAAAAGTATTTTAGGTATCATCTTGAAACTACATAGGTGGATAGATCTCATTAAGGAGAAGTGCAGTGCAGAAGAACAACAACTCTGCCTATCATATTTATGGAGTTATTGCCCTTTGTTGATTTTCATACTTAATTTTTGTCCGGAGCATAACTCTAAAAGTATTTCAGGTATTATCCTAAAACCTCATAGGTGGATAGATTATACTAAGGAGAAGTGCAGAGCACAAGTACCTTAACTCTGCCCATCATATTTTTGGAGTTATTGCCCTTTGTTGATTTTCATAGTTAATTTTTGTCTGGAGCATAACTCAAAAAGTATTTCAGGTATCACCTTGAAACCTTATAGGTGGATTAACCTTATTAAGGAGAAGTGCAGTGCACAAGAACCATAACTCTGCCCATTATATTTTTGGAGCTTTTGCCCTTTGTTGATTTTCATACTTAATTTTTGTCCAGAGCATAACTCAAAAGGTTTTTCAGGTATCATCTTGAAACCATATATGTGGATAGATCTTATTCAGGAGAAGTGCATTGCACAAGAACCATAACTCTGCCCATTACATTTTTGCAATTACTGCCCTTTGTTGATTTTCGTACTTATTTTTTTTTCCGGAGCATAACTCAAAAAGTATGTGAGGTAAAATCATGAAACTTTAAAAGTTGATAGTTCACTTAAATGGGAAGTACAGTGCCCAAGAATTGTTAATTTATCATTAATAATTTTTGACTAATTACCCTTTGTTCGTTTTTACATTTTGAACGTAAGAGATTATAGGGGGGCATACATGTTTTACAAACATCTCTTGTTATTCTCGATAATCTACCTGAAAGCCTGAAATTATTAACTTATCTTCATTGAGAAACTAGCTCTTACAAGTTTTTCTAGTCTCTCTCAATTCTGCTTCCTGGGAGCGACACCACTACTCGCGCCGAACATGTGGGCCAATGAAAATTTCCAAAAATGAGACCCGCTCTCGGGTATCGAACATAAGACCATTAGTTCAGAGACCCACACTCTACCTCACAATCACGGACAATACACCTGCTTTTTACTGAATGGATAATTGTTGAAACCAACAACAGAATGTCTCGGAGAAAGGTGATAAAATAACAACTGTACAACTGAGCCAAGGGAAATTACTCTAGAATTGGTGTAAAAAGAGCAAGTTTCCATTTGAAGAGTTGTCTTTCTTTGAACATTAAAATAAACTCGTTCCCTTTTTATTTACTCATCGTGTTTTCCGATTCGTTTTCATTCAATCTTTTGAGAAAAAAAGAGAGATGCAGTTTTCAAAAACCAGCCTTAATTTTTGCTCTAAATAGTTGATTAAAAAAAAAAAAACGAAAGCAAAGATTATGTATACATACGTTCAACATAAATATAAAAACTCATTTCGTTAACTTTTTCAAGATTGGTCGGTAAATTTGGCGTAACACTTAATCAGTGGAGCGGAAGTTGATTTCTATTAACTTAAAAAGTTGTGTTGCATCTCATCAGGGTTTTTATTTAAATTTCCGCGTCAAACGTGAACAAAATGGCATCTTGTCTTGCCATTACAGCAATAATTTGTGTACTTATAACCACAGTAGCCACCATTGTTTCATTTTCAACGCCAAATTGGATAGAATTCGACACAAATCCGTCCGGCGACCTGCTGTGTAGTTGTTTAACTTGTGATTGTGGACTATGGCTATCTTGTTCGGGTGGAGCTCTATCCTCAGATGGAAGTCTAGATAATTGTGAATGGTTCTTTAGCAACGACTTTCTGGTTGAGAGAAAACTGCCGGGTAAGTTTTAAAGATGTATACTATAATATCATTTGGACAACGTTCACTTTAGCAGAATGCAGGAGAAATCTTCCCTTTAAAGGTGGCCCTTCAGATTTTGGGACGAAAATTTCACAAAAATGCAAAAAAAGTCATCCTTATACCCCCAAATTCTTTTAATTTTCATTCATGAAACCCCAGTAGTCGAAACCCATCCAACGACACGAGAAATTAGAAATTTACCACGGCCCAGGTTTACATCAACGGAAGACACATTCTATTTTTAGTTGGTCAATTCGCTCATTTTCATACAGGAATACACGGACGAAGTTTCAAACATAGCGTCCGAAGAAGACATTATGGAATATAATTATTACATGTTTGTTATGTAATGGAATTTAAGTGTTATGAGTCACATGCCAGTCACTTGACATTCCCAAAATGCTTTATTGATTTTTGGCACGAAATCTAAAAATACCTTAAGAGGATACATAGCCTTTTAACCCTGTACTCCATAGATACTCATTTCTATGCATTGCTTGTAGGAGCCTTTGGAAAACATTGTGGCAAAAGCTGAAATTGCTCATGACGAGCAATTTCACCTTTTGTCACAATGTTTTCTACACTATCAAAAGGTTTAATATACACATAGGAAACAGTGTGACCCTTACTGTTATTTAGGGTCAATTAGAGATACCATAGAAATGCCTTATAGGGTAAAGGGTTAAGGGAATACCATCAAAATTTTTTTTTTGTAATTTTACGAATCTTAATTATTGATGATTTGTGTTATTTTTTCATATGAATTTCAGTGACAAATATATTGTTTAATTTGGTGAGATGTAAAAATTCTGAATACCCACCTTTAACTCATTACCAAACTGCAAAATCTTAGGCTGGTCCAAATTGAAATCATTTGTAGATGACAAAATGGTCATGATTAAAAAACAAATTCTGACTTTGAAGAGTAGAAAACATTGTGGGAAAAGGAGAAAATGCTGGTTACCAGCATTTTCTCTTTTTCCCACAATGATTTTTAACTTATCTCCAAGGGTTGTTGAAACCAGGAATATTGTTTGGTAAAGAGTTAAGGCTTAAAAAATTATGCCGTTAGTGTGAGAGTACAGGTAAAAGAGAGTCCAGGAATGCATGGATAGGTGTACTGGCCGCCAGGATATAGCTGAAATAATGTTGAAAATGGCGTTTAACCCCATGCAGTCAATCAAACTACATAATTGATGTATTAACTGTATTGAACTTTAACATAATTTTAGCAGCCTGGCTGCCCGAGTCATATCAGGACAATCAGTGTACCTAGGGACGTGTTTCTTGGCTTTCTCACACCAATACCGACTCAGCTTTCTTTCCAAGACACTGGCTGCTTTTCTTACATGATTCAGGTTTGAGAGGCAAAAAATTGCTGGTAAGAAAGTTTGCCTCAACTGGGTATCAAACTCACAAAGTTCACCAGGTCATAAGTCTGGTATGCAAACCTCTGAGCCACTCTGCTGGGCCTGACTTTTGACTTAACCCTCTACCACACACAATCCTAACTTTTAACGACCTTTAGGAAGATGCCTTTTTGAAAACATTGTGGGAAAAGGAGAAAACGCTGGTAACTAGCACTTTTTCCGTTTCCCACTTTTTCGACCCTTCCCAAATGAAATTTCCATTTTTGATTCATGTATAATTTGTTGTCTACAATATGCCTAAAATTTGGACTAGGCTTCAATTTTATCATTTGATAAAGAGTTTACCCGTTACCACACAATCTCGACTTTTGACGACCCTGTGAAAGAAGCCTTTGGAAAACATTGTGGGACAAGGAGAAAATGCTGGTAACAGCATTTTCTCCTTTTCCCACAATGTTTTCTACCCTTCAAAAAACAAATTTTAATTTTTCAGTCACTTTTGTCATCTGCAAATTCTTTTGATCTCGACTTTTGACGACCCTGTGAAAGAAGCCTTTGGAAAACATTGTGGGACAAGGAGAAAATGCTGGTAACAGCATTTTCTCCTTTTCCCACAATGTTTTCTACCCTTCAAAAAACAAATTTTAATTTTTCAGTCACTTTTGTCATCAGCAAATTCTTTTGATTTGGACAAGCCTAAAATTTTGTCGTGTGGTAAAGAGTTAAACAACCTTGACTTAGAGTGATGAAATTTTGTCCTACAAATCATCAAGCTATGGCTATTGGAGAAACTGTGTGTAAAGTTATTCTCGTCTCTGCCTCAATGTTTTTGATGTACAATACATGTACAGGGTACATGCTAACCGTTGTTTATAAAGATCCCGGAGGAAGTGCTCTTCTAACTCACGACTAGCCAACAAAATGTTTGGCCCAGCCAGGGTAGGTCAGTCCATAAACTTGACCTGAGAACAGGGGATCATGGATTTGATCCGAAGCAAGGGCAATTTCTGTCCAAAGTTAATGATACATCATAACATTCAGGGCTTCCCCTGCAAATTTTAATTTTTGCGCCATCAAATTCGCCAATTCATAATAAATTGGGGCCAGTAGGAGCTAACTGAGGTAGCCACATAGTGCTTTAGATACTTCAGTTTATTGGCCAATGATAAAACTTCTAAATACATTGCTCAATAGTGCTGTACAAGCGTACTTATGTTTCTTTTTCACCAATAGTTTCAAGGTTTTGAGCTGCAGGGACATAGAATTTGTATTTTAAAAGTAATACAGCTTCTTTTACATTTACTTGTCGCCAATACATTCGCCAATGCTTCACTTTTGGTGCCATTTTTTCTATATTTTTGCATTTGGCGCCACTGGCGATCGACAGTGGGAGCCCTGACATTTAGTCATTGTGACAGTATTCATCCTCCCAAATCTTTGACCATTGTTTCAACGATGGTTTTGTAGGAAAGCAGCTAGTGGTTTGGAAAGAAAATTGTATGAAGTAAGTTGAAAAAAGAGACTTCTGGAAAACATGAATAGGACTGTGCGCTGGCTGCTGTAAAATAAGTGAAATAATGTTGAAAATGATGTTAAACACGATATAAATAACAAAATTTAGGACCTTTTGGAAAGAATCCAAAGTATGATTTTGTAGACGACAAATAATGTATGACTCGAATAGTAATAATCACCCTTGATAGAGAAGAAAATGGGGGAAAAAAACGAAAGAACACAGTGAACATGTACCTGCAAGGAGAAAACACTGGCTGCCTGCATTTTTCTCCTTCTCTCAAATTGTTTTAACCCATCAACACCCAATCCCTACAGTAGTCTGAGGGTAATTTTGACGATCCTTAGAAAGAAGCCTGTAGCAAACATTTTGGGAAAAAGAGAAAATGCTGGTAACCAGCATTTTCTCCTTTTCCCACAATGTTTTCTACCCTTCACCAAACAAATTTAAAATTTTCTGTCACTTTTATTTTGTTGTCTGCAAATGCTTTCGATTTGGACAAGCCTAAAATATTGTTTTTTGGTAATGAATTAAAAAGCTGTTTCCCAACAACTGTTAAAAATTGAGTTTGTGCTATAAAGAGTTGAGCTCTATGAAATATATGCTGGTAATTAAAATTTTTTATCCTGAGTTTATAATAAATTCCTGTCTTTTAACTCTTTACAACACAATCCCGACTTTTAACAACCTGAGAAAGAAGCATGTAGAAAACATCGAGGGAAATGGAGAAAAATGCTGGTAACCAGCAATTTCTCCTTTTTATACGCTTGAAGGGTCGTATTATGTTATACCCCCGTTCGTCCGTCTATCTGTCTGTCCGGCCTTACGAGCCCGACATTGTGGGGTTAGAGGTCATATTTTCATTTAGTCTCTATGGGGTTCCTTCCATCCATCTGGTAGGTTAGGGGTTAGGGTTAGGGTTAGGTTTGTAGGGTTAGGGTTTGTGGGGTTAGCCTTAGGGTTAGCTTGTGGGGTTAACTTTGTAGGGTTATTTGGGTGTATTGAATAAAGGGCAATTCGACCTCACAAGGTCAGTCCTGTAAGACCGTCCGTCCGTTAGCAATTTCTTGTGTGTGCAACTCCTCCTACAGTTTTCATCAGAATTATTTGAAACTTGCCACAATGAATCTCCATGATGTCTAGTTGTGCACCTGGGTCTTAGAATTTTGATCGCTGTTTGCGTTCCACAATTATCTGCCCTTGATTTCTAAAATAACCAACTTTTCACTTTGAATTTTTGTTCAAGCCATAACTTCCATACCATAAAAGGTATCAGATTGAAACTACTTACACTGATAGAACACATTATGGAGAAGTGCAGTGCACATGAAACATAACTCTGCCACTTTTATTTTTTGAGTTATTGTCCTTTGTTAATTTTCAGTTTGAATTTTTGTCCAGGCCATAACTTCCAAACTATAAAAGCTAATAACTTGCAACTTCATACACTGATAGAACACATTATGGAAAAGTGCAGTGCACATGAACCATAACTCTGCCACCGTTATTTTTTGAGTTACAGCCCTTTGTTAATTTTCAGTTTGAATTTTTGTCCAGGCCATAACTTCTAAACTATAAAAGCTATTAACTTGGAACTTCATACACTGATAGAACACATTGTGGAGAAGTGCATCACACATAAACCATAACTCTGCCACTTTTATTTTTTGAGTTATTTGCCCTTTGTTCACAGTTTGAATTTTTGTCCAGGCCATAACTTCCAAACTATAAAAGCTAATAACTTGCAACTTCATACACTGATAGAACTCATTATGGAGAAGTGCATTGCACATGAACCATAACTCTGCGAATTTTATTTTTTTAGTTATTGCCCTTTGTTAATTTTCAGTTTTAATTTTTGTCCAGGCCATAACTCCCAAACTTTAAAACCTATGATCTTGAAACTTCAAAGACTAATAGAACACATTATGAAGAAGTGCACTGCACAAGAACCAGAACTCTGCCATCCTTCTTTTTTAGTTATTGCCCTTTGTTAGTTTTCTCTTTGAATGTTCGTCTGGGCCATAATTTGTAAAATATAAAAGCTATGATCTTGAACCTTTCAAAACTGATAGAACACCTTGTGGAGAACAGCAATTCACAAAATTTGTAACTGTGCCACCCTTCTTTTTTTAGCTATTGCCCTTTATTATTTTTCACATATCATGGAGATTAACTACTCTTTATTCATGGCCCTTCTGTCATTTCAACTCATTTCACTGACAAGCTCCTTCGGGCGTATATGTGCCGCTTTGCGAAGCTCTTGTTCTCACAATATTTTTCCTACAATATTTTCTACCCTATCAAGGTATCAAAGTCAGAAATCATCATATTAACCCATTACCACACAATCCCTATTTTTGACGCCCCTGAGAAAGAAGCCTTTTGAAAACCCTGGGGAAAAGGAGAAAATGCTGGTAACCAGCATTTTCTCCTTTTCCCACAGTGTTTTCTACCCTTCGCAGAACAAATTTCAATTTTTCAGTCACCTTTATTTTGTTTTCTGCAAATGCTTTCAATTTGGACCAGTCCAAAATTTTCTCGTGTGGTAATGGGTTAACAAGATTTGAGATTTAGTGACCCTTGAAAGGATGTATTTTGAAAACAGTGTTTGAAAAGGAGAAAAGACAGAAAACCAGCATTTTCTCCTTTTCAAACAATTTTTTTTCCTACCCTTGCCAAATCAAGTTTCAGTTTTTGAATTACATTTTAATTTTGTCATCAGCAAAATTCATGCTTTCAATTTGAATAGCTCAAATTTGTGGTAAAGAGTTCAGATTTTAGCCCATTACCACACAAGGCTTTTGAAAACATTGTTGGTAAAGGAGAAAAATGCTGGCAACCAGCATTTTCTCCTTTTTCCACTGTATTTTTTTTACCTTGCTGGAAACAAGTTTCAATTTTGGAGTTCCGTTTATAGTGTCGACTGCGAGTGCTTTTAACTCTTTACCATACAAGAAACTTTTAGATCGGTCCAAATTGAAAGCAATTACAGATTACAAAATACAATGTAGATGTAACCAAATAATTGAAATTTGGTTTCGGAAGGGTAGAAAACACTGTGGGAAAAGGAGAAAATGCTGGTTACCAGCATTTTCTCCTTTTCCCACAGTGTTTTCAAAAGGCTTCTTTCTCAGGGGCATCAAAAGTAGGCATTGTGTGGTAATGGGTTAATTTGGACGAGTCCAAAGTTTTTTTCCCGTATTAAAGAGTTAGGAGTTAATAGTCTGCTACGGTGTATAGGTGTATAATATGTGAAACAGACCCGCAGTATTTCTGCTGGTTGAAAACAGCTGTGAATTTGTACAGCATTGTCTGTTATGTAGAGGTAACCCCCTTTAACCCTTTACCAAACAATGTGGAGGAAGAAGCCTTCAGAAAACATAGTGGGAAAAGGAGAAAATGCTGGTAAACAGCATTTTCTCCTTTTCCCACAATGTCTTTGTACCCTTCTAAAGTCAAGTTTCAACTTTTGAGTCAAAATTACTTTGTTGTCTGCGAATGCTTTCAGTTTGGACAAGTCTGATATTTTGTTGCTTGGTAAAGAGTTAACAAGAAATCCTGAGGCGTAAAGCCATTGAAAACACTGTGGAAAAAGGAGAAAATGCTAATAACCAACGTTTTCTCCATGTCCCACAATGATTTTTGTTACCATGTTCAAATACAAATCTCATTATTTGTGTAAATGTTGTCGGTAATTGCTTTCAGATTGGGAAAGGTGTAATATTTTTGTCGTCTGGTGAAGCATTACTCATAGGTATATAGCTCAGTCAAGATCTGCTTTCCTAATTATCCATGCTCTAAAATCTTAAACTGCTTGCTGTAGAATGGAACCCTGTTGAGTATTAACTGTTTAACTCTTTACCACACAATCCTGTCTTTTAACGAACTTGTGAAAGAAGCCTTTCGAAAACATGGTAGGAAAAGGAGAAAATGCTGGTTACCAGCATTTTCTCCTTTTTTGCCATGTTACCTACCATACCATAATTAGTATTTTTCCGTTTTTTTAGTACCATTTTTTTTTTTGTTGTCTAAAAATGGTCTCAATTGAAACTAGTCGAAATTGTTTTTGTGTTGGGGTTAGATTTTTTACCACACAACAAAATTTTAGACGCATTCATATTCAAAGCATTAGCAGAGGATAATTTCAGTGTGGCTTAACTCATTACCAAATGGCAATTATTTTAGGCTTGTCCAAATCGAAAGCATTAGCAGACGATAAAATAAAAGTGACTGAAAATTTGAAATTTGTTTTGTGAAGGCTGAAAACTTTGTGGGAAAAGGAGAAAATGCTGGTTACCATGCTGGTTACCAGCATTTTCTCCTTCTCCCACAATGTCTTCTATAGGCGTCTTTCTCAGGGTCGTCAAAAGTAAATATGAAACTTACCTTTAATGAAGTAGAAAGTATTGCGGGAAAAGGAGAAAATGCTGGTTACATTTTAGATCTTTCCACATTGAAAGCTGGCAACAATTTAGACCTTTCTAAATTGAAAACATTTGCAGACGACAACTTGAAAGTGGCTCAAATGGTGCAGTTTTGCTTTGATAGGGTAGAAAACTTTGTGGGAGAAGGAGAAAATGTTCGTCACCAGCATTTTCCCCTTTTTCAACAATGCTTCAAGCGGCTTCTTTCTCAGGGTTGTTAAAAGTCGTCATTGTCTTGTAAAGGGTTAATTTCCATCCAGTCCCTGTCAAATGATTTTTTATCTAAAATTTTACACATGTTTATCGTGAAACTATGCCAAGTTGCAGCCATGATGGAATGTAAATAGTTGAAAGTAGCCCCCTTAGCTTATTTATCCTACTTATAAACATGGGCAGACTAATTATTCGTTGTTTATTGTACCTGAAAAGTTAACTCCTACCTGAACGACAAAATTGTACACTTGTCCGAATTCAGTGCATTTTTGCGGACAACAAATATGACTGAATTAAGGTCAGCTTTTTTTTTTTTAATGGATAGTTTTTTGAATGGACAGGAAGTAATGTAGGAAAATGGAAAAATTATGGTAACCAGCATTTTCTCAAACCTGTCGTCTCACCACACAAAAAAATGGTAAACTTTTTCAAATTTGACACTTTTTCAGATCACAATTGTGTACTAAATGTGACTAAAATGATATTAGTTGTCTTTAACCCATTTACACACAATCCCTACTTTTGACGACCCTGAGAAAGAAGCCTTTTGAAAACGTGGGTAAAGGAGAAAATGCTGGTAACCAGCTTTTTCTCCTTTTCCCTCAATGTTTCCTACCCTTCACCAAACAATTTTCAAATTTTCAGTCACTTTTATTTTGTCGTCTGCAAATGCTTTCTATTTGGACAAGCCTGAAATATTGTCGTTTGTTATGAGTTAAAAGGGAAGAAAACATTGTTGGAAAAGGAGAAAATGCTGATTTTCAGCATTTTCTTCTTTGGCAACAATGTTTTCAAAAGGGCTTGTTGACCCAGGGAATTAACCCTTTACTCCATAGGTACTCATTTTGACGCATCAACAAAAGACAGCTTCGAAAACATTGTGGGAAAAGGAGAAATTGCTCGAGACGAGCAATTTCTCCTTTTCCCACAATGTTTTCCACTCAATCAGATATTTGTGTCCTCGTTTGTCCATATTTCTGGCATTATATCTTTATTTGCTGCTAAAATGGAAGAGCCTCAAATTGGCATATTAGGTAAAGGATTAATGAGTCTGCATCTAACCAAAATCTTAATCAAGTTTGATACCCGGGAGGAGGTCACTGTAGACATCACCTTTGGGATTTTTAATTGGCCCACACATTCGGCGTGAATCCTGGTGTAGTTCCCAGGAAGCAGGTCCATGGTTTATGTTTGGTCACTCAGAGAGTCATTTAGCAACAACATAAACAACCTTTATGAAGTTATTCACATCTGTCTGTTTGTCGGTGAAAACTTCAATTCGATTGATAAACCGTGTTAAAAAATAAATGTGCTAACTGTTTGTCTACTGAAATATAGTTAGAAAGATTTTGATAGAAAATTGAAACTCAAGTTTTCTTTTGTAAGAGGAGCCTGACAATTTTCAGAATGGTAAAAGGGCTTATTTCCAGGCGATGAATGTATCGATCTGACACATATCAATCCACCAGTTACAGGTGAGGGATATGATGGCTCCCATCAAACGAGGTATGCTGAATGGAGCAGTATAGGAAAAAATGAAAAATGTAGTTCCAGCAAAGACTCTAAAACTAAATCGTCACTATTGATAAACTGATAATGCCATATTTATCATCACCAGTGATGTTGTTCATCGAGAAATTATACAAATATACAAAAAATTTTGCTCTGTTCTATAATTTCAGATTGGTTCAAAGCAGTGCAGATCCTGATGTCTATAGCCATAGCTACAACAATGCTGTCTCTTCTGATTGGTCTATTCTCCTTGTGTTGTGAATGTAAGAGCTGCAATCCAAACATGGCAGCAGGGGCACTGGCTAACCTAACATGTAAGTATACATCCAAACAGCACTGACAAATAGACTTTTATGGTTTACCATGGCCTAACAAAAGAAAAATATCTGTTTTAGGCTTCTGTCCGAGATGCTGTAGGTAAGGATTCTTTTTTTTTTGTCACTGAAACTCTTTACGTGGACCGTGTACCAAAATTTCACCGACCGTTTTTTTTTTTTTCTTTAATTTTAGCATAAAAAGTTTAGAGTCGGCAACATTTTCAAGGTTGGGTTGGGATCTCATTAACACAGATATTTTTTTGATGGGCCAAAAGAAACTCGAGTTTTAAATCATAGAAAAAGTAGGATAAAAAAATTCTCCCACAACAGAGCTGGGGGTGGGTCCGGTTCCTTTAACTCGTTGACACACAACCTCGACTTTTTATGACCCCTAGAAAGAAGCCTTTTGAAAACATTGTGGGAAAAGGAGAGAAATGCTGGTTACCAGCATTTTCTCTATTTCCCACAATGTTTTCTACCTTATCAAAGAAAGACTTCCCCATTTGAGCCACATGGAAATTGTAATCTGCAAATGCTCTTAATTTGGACCGGTGTAAAATTTTGTTGTCTTGTAAAGGGTTAACCCATTACCACACGAGAAAAATTTAAACTGGTCCAAATTGAAAGAATTTGCAGACGACAAAATAAAGGTGACTGAAAAATTGAAATTTGTTCTGGGAAGGGTAGAAAACACTGTGGGAAAAGGAGAAAATGCTGGTTACCAGCATTTTCTCCTTTTCCCACAGTGTTTTCAAAAGGCTTTTTTCTCAGGGGCGTCAAAAGTAGGGATTGTGTGGAAATGGGTTAAATGAAGGGTCCAGTATCATTGTTCAAACCCAAGTATTGCTTTTGCAAAAGTATATTGTGGGGAATTATAATATCTTCTTAGTGAACAGTGTAGATCCAAGATCAGATTGCACATTATGTGCAGTCTGACCTTAATCTACTCTGTTTGACAAGTCATTGAGTCAAGCTTTGCAGCCAGAGGGTTAACATACATGTAAAGTTTGATGGGCAGCTTTCCTACTTTTGGCAGCATGGACAAAGGCTGTTCTATAAATTTGCGGAGTTTTTGCAGAAAATCTTTGTTTTACATTCAATTTCAATTCACACAACACTTTCAGAGATCATACCTTAACATTATGTCAAGTAAATGACAAATTTTGTCATTGTCTTCTTCTGTTGTATATCAAAAAGTTTGCTTTCTTTAGCAACCAAGGTAGAGTGACTTGAAACTGGTTAAAGCTTTGACATTTTCATTTTTTTTTTTAAGAAAATGTTTCAAATGTGAATGCCGCATGCACTTTTGATGCTGAAGCAGCTGATGTTACCATCGTTAACTCACAACATTTTTTGTGAATTTGAAAACATTTTAATTCCTTACGGAATAATTATAACACTATGAAAAATAACACTAATGTTCAATATTTCACTTTCAAAGTGTTTCTACCTCTTGAAAAGGGCAATAGCCTTAGAGTGTAATTTTTAATAGTGAAAACATTCTGTTTAATAGTTACATCTCGACAGATGTTAGAAGCATCACCAGCATTTTTTTTCCTTTTCCCAACAATGTTTTGCAAAGGCTTTTCATCAATGGTCATTAAAAACTCTAGACTATCTCTTTACCAAACGACAAATTTTTTGGCTTGTCCAAATCGAAAGCATTTGCAGATGACAAAATAAAAGTGACTGAAAATTTGAAATTTGTTTTGTGAAGGGTAGAAAATACACTGTATTGTGGGAAAAGGAGAAAATGCTGGTTACCAGCATTTTCTGCTTTTCCCACAATGTTTTCTAAAGGCTTCTTTCACAGGGTCGTCAAAAGTAGGGATTGTGTGGTAATGAGTTAGGGGGTAAGAGGTTAATTTGTATTTTGTTTTTGTCTCTTTTCAGTTCTGTTACTTGCAGTGTCGGTGTGCGTTTTTGGAGCTAAAGCGTATTTGGACCACAAAGCTGCGGTCGTGACGACAGAGTGTGCTGATTGTCCATTGTTCGGCTGGAGTTTCTGGGTAGCTGTGGGAGCCTCCGTAATGGCTCTAATATCCTCCTTAATGTACTTCTGTATGCGACGGAAAGATGATTATTATATGTAAAACAGGACTTTTTGTTAACCCTTTGCCAGATGAAGAAATTTTAGACTATGCTAGCCTGAGGGCATTTGCAAGGGGTGGGGGGGGAGTGGGCAATGGCCTGCAAAATATTCGGGTTGAGGGTTTGTAAGAAGGATGGGGCTGGAATTTTGGGATCCTTCTAATCCTTTGTAGGTGAAACACTGTCAAGCATTTACACTAGGTATTTTACAGCCTGATCTTGATCTGTAAAAGATGTAAAATCTTAAAGTAAAAAGATTACCACAATATGCATAACTCATAAGCATTAAAAAAAGAAACTTTCCTTCCCTTCGACCACTCTAAATTGAAGAATTTACACTATAAATCAGATATGGTTCAAATGATAGGATATGTATTTGAAAGGGTATAAAACATTGTGAGAAAAGGAGAAAATGCTGGTTACCAGCATTTTCACCTTTCCCCACAATGTTTTCAAAAGTAGTGTTCACAATTTTGTGGTAGTACATGTAGGTTCAAATTAAAATGAAGATAAGTTTAACACTGGTTGTGTTTTATACAGGTTGTGTTTTTTAATGATTTTCTTTTTTTTTTCGCTAGATTTTAAGATATTTTTACCACATACTTTTTGGCCTAATGTTTACAGATTTTATTTTTCAGATGTCTTTTTTTTTTTTAAAAAGAAAAACTTAATGGTTGATCTGCTGTATATGTCTTGTCACATTGTGTTATTGCAATTATGTAAAATCAAATTGACTCCATAATGCACAGATATATCTGTAGTCTAGTCATATCAGGTATTTCATATGATTACATTTTAGCCATGTGTTTTGAAAAGGGGTCTTAACTCATTACCAAATGACAAAATTTTAGGTTTGTCGAAATCGAAAGCATTTGCAGACGACAAAATAAAAATGACTGAAAATTTGAAAATTGTTTTGTGAAGGGTAGAAAACATTGTGGGAAAAGGAGAAAATGCTGGTTACCAGCATTTTCTCCTTTTCCCACAATGTTTTCTAAAGGCTTCTTTTTCAGGAGCATCAAAAGTAGAGATTGTGTGGTAATGGGTTAATATATTTATAAGAAGTGTTGATTCATGTCAGCAGTCTGTGCAGTCTGACTTGGGCCAAAACATTTTGCCGTTTGTGAATTTTTCAGCATGACAAAGGACTAGTTTACCTCCTGATTTAGTCAGTGTTTTTCTTCCTACGAGGGTTTTATGAATCCCTTACTATGTGATTATTCACTTGAAACAATGCACTGTGGAAATGTATCAACCTTTTCCCAAACCATCTCTGGTTTTTTACGGGTTTGGAATAGTAGCCTTCTGAAAACATAGTGGGAAAAGGAGAAAATGCTGGTAACCAGCATTTTCTCCTTTTCCCACGATGTTTTCTACCCTATCATAGACAGAAATCATCTTTTTAGCAAGAGTTGAATTGTCGTCTGCAAATGCTTTCAATTTGGTCTAGTCCAGGAGTTTGTCGTTTGGGAAAGGGTTAAGTCAACTTTTATCGAACCATGGCTCATTTTATCAACTCATTTCAACATGATCTGGGCCCTGTTTTACTAAGGTAATACTTGAACAAATTGACAGGAAATAAATGACCTCTATTATCATATATATCAAACAGGCTTGAATTATTGTCCAAACTTATTTTCAGTTAATGTCGTCTGCATGCAGAACTATGTGCATGCTTTTCAACTCTCTGTGCAGCAAATAGATTTATCGTGTCTTCAGAGAATACCTAAAATACCTGAAATAAACACTGTTTTGTTTGTCTGAATTGTTAATACATTACAGGTTTTTCCCACAATGTTTTCTAAAGGCCTCTCTCTCAGGGTCGTCAAAAGTAGGGATTGTATGGTAATGGGTTAATTATTATTTGCATAAAGGTCAATTTCAGGTCAATTTATTTGAGTAATAGTTAGGAACAAAATTTGTGTAAGTTTACGTAACTAGTATAGTGGTATTAATCTGCTTTGAGATACAAGATAACCATCATAATTATTTTCTAGAAAACTGTTGCGATAAATAAACATTTCCTGGAAGTTTTTTTTCTAAATAAAATCAAAAAAAAGATTATTTGGAGGAAACTTTGATATATAGCGAAATTTTCTGAAATAACCCTTTACCACACAATAACGACTTTTAAGGCCCCTGAGAAAGAAAGCTTTTGAAAACATTGTGGGAAAAGGAGAAAATACTGGTTACCAGCATTTTCTCCTTTTCTCACAATGTTTTCTGCCCTATCAAAGAAAAATAAATTGATATGAGCCACACAGAAACTTTTATCAGCAAATACTTTCAATTCGGCCGAGCGTAAAATTTCGTTGTGTGGTAAAGGAATAATCATGCTAGTTATGTCTCTGGTAGAAGATTTATTCCACTATACTATAGTTAGGTAAAACATATGCAAATTTTGTTCGCAACTACCTTAGTAAAATAGGGCCTTACAGGTGTTTTACTAACCTTGACAAAAAAGGCCTTTGAAAATAGTTAAAAGCTAAATTTATCAAGGCTTTTAACGCCCTAATATAACTCAGATGAGTCTATCAAGCCAATGGTAAAAAACTGCATGTTACTTTTTCAAAACTATTTTTTGTGGAGAAAATCATCTTCTGATTGGATGGTGTAGATCTAAGATCAGACTGTACATTTAGTGAAGTGTGATGAATGTGCAGTCTGATCTTGATCTGCACTGTCCATGATCAGTCAGCAAGTCACGCTTATCTCGAGAAGGGTTTGAAAAATAGGCTTATCAGGTACAGGGCTAATGGATGATTTTCTCTCAAGCTATTATTCAATTATAAATTTATAAACATTGGATTGACTCCGTACCAAATGACAAAATTTTAGATATTTTCATATGTGACTTGTCACACAAAAAAGGACCACCTGGGAACTGTGAAAAGTGTCAACACGGGTCAGACTGCACAAATTGTGCAGTCTGACCAGGGTTGAAACTTTTCACTTTTAGGATAATTTCTGTACCAAAAGTTGTCATTTTACCTTACTATATAATCATTTTTGAACTATCAACTTAAATTGACCTGTACTATCTTTGATCGGTTTTCATCTATTTGATGTATGGAATTCCCTTTGAAATTCCCTTTTTGTATGACGGGTCACAAGTTGAAAGTATTTGAAAATGTGTTATACAATTTTACTCAAATGATGGAATATTTTTTTGATAGAGTAGAAAACATTATGGTAAAAGGAGAAAACTGCTTGATAGAGTAGAAAACATTATGGTAAAAGGAGAAAACTGCTTGTTACCTATCATCTTCTACTGTTCCCCTTAACGTTTTCAATTGGCTTCTTTCTTTGGTGTTGTTAAAATCATGATGCATGACATAGAATGAACCATGCCTTGAGGTATTGATTAAAAAGTCAAAGTTATGTATTCTAGATATGTAAAAAAAAAAAACTGATTTTTTTCTGATAACAAATGTTTTTATAATTATGGATAGTGAAATCAATGGCAGACAACAAATGCAATACATATGGCATGATTTGCCAGCATTTATCCTTTTCTCACAATGTTTTCGGAAGGCCTTGTTTTCCAGGTTTATAGGCAAGATTTTTTGATAGAGGTTCAAAGTATGGGATGATCACATAAAGCTGTTATCACCCATAATTATGTTTTTAACCATTTACCAAATGGCAAAATTTTAGACTGGTCCAAGTTGAAAGCACTTACAGACAACAAAGTAAACACACTCAAAAATTTTATCCAGCAGGGTAGAAACATAGAGGGAAAAGGAGAAAATGCTGATTACTTGCATTTTCTCCTTTTCCCACAATGTGTTCAAAAGGCTTCTACCCAAGGGTCGTTAAGATCAGGGATTGTTTGGTAAAGGGTCACGACCTAGATTTTTTACAGGTTTAACCCATTACCACATAATCCCTACTTTTGACGCCCCTGAAAAAGAAGCCTTTAGAAAACATTGTGGGAAAAGGAGAAAATGCTGGTAACCAGCATTTTCTCCTTTACCCACAATGTTTTCTACCCTTCACAAAACAAATTTCAGATTTTCAGTCACTTTTATTTTGTCGTCTGCAAATGCTTTCGATTTAGACAAGCCTAAAATGTTGTCGTTTGGTAATGAGTTAACTCTTTACCAAACAACAAAATTTCAGTCTTGTCTGAATCAAAAGTACTTGCAAACAAAGTATATTGTGGCTAAAATGACAAGAGTTTTGCTTGAAAGGATACAAATATTGTTAGAAAAGCAAAAAATGCTTGTTACCAGCATTTTTCTATTGTCCCTTAAAATTTTCAAAAGCTTTTTGCTCTATGGTCGCTAAAACCCAGGATTGTGCGTTAAAGAGTTAACACACAATACTGACAGTTATTGGCCCTTTGGAAGAAAACATTGTGGGAAAAAATGCTGGTTATAGTCTTTTTTGCTTTTCCAACAGCACCTTCTATTCTATTGGGAATTGATATTGCCATTCAGAGCACCCTTAGTTTCTTTATCTACAAATTAAAGATTCCAACTTGGACAAGTCTAGAATATTGTCTTTTGGAAAAGACAAAAGTTTACAATGAACGGGAGTTTGTGTCTGTTGTTCTTATATTTATTTTACCTCAAAATAGTGCCTTAATTTTTATATCAGACATTAAACCCTGCGTTATAGAACATTTGTCATAAACAGCCACCTGTTCGTAATAATCATCACTTCAATTTTCCAGATCCTACTTTTGGATATTAAATTATCATGTTAAAACCATTATCACACAATCCTGACTTTTAATGACTCTGAAGAAGTAGGCTTTTGAAAACTTTAAGGGAAAAGGAGAAAATGCTTGTAACCAGCACTTTCTCCTTTTCCCACAATGTTTTGTATTGTTTCAAAAACAAAATTTAATTTCAATTTTTTAGTCACATTTATTTTGCCCTCTGCAAATGCTTTCCATTTCGACCAGTCTAAAATTGTATCATTTGGTATATAGAGTTAACAGCCACTTGCCTAAAAAGGCCAGAATCTTATGGCCCTGTGCTTAATTTAGGTGTCAGAATTTGAAACACCTTGAAGAAGAATGCCTTTAAAGACATTGAGGGAAAAGGAGGAAATGCTGGTGGCCTACCTCTTGTTTTTGAGTTGTTAAAACATGGGATTTTTTGCTAAAGAATGAAAGGGGTTAAACAAGTTATGCTTTTAACTGTTTATCAATATAATGTCAGTGTGAAATCTCCTCAGGCAGTATCCGTTTTGCCTCATTATGCAAACCTGTGTCTCGTTTTGTACAGAAATTAACCCTTTCCCAAACAACATATTTTAGACTCTTCTAAACAGAAAGAGTTTGGAGACAACAATTTTAACTTCATTGAAAATGGTAGAAAGTTCTTCAGAAAGGTTGAAAACACTGTGGGAAAAGGAGAAATTGCTCGTTACGAGCAATTTCTCCTTTTCCCACAGTGTTTTCAAAAGACTTGCACTGCAGACACGTAAAAACCAGGGCTTGTTTGGGAAAGGGTTAATATCTTTTAGTTTCATAACCCACCCTCACTGTAGGTTGCAGTGACCTAAGTTTAAAGGTGGCCTTTCAGATTTTGGAACAAAATTTTTACAAAATACAAAAAAAAACATATTTGTACTCCCAAAGCCTTTTAATTTTCATTCATAAAACCCCAGTAGTCAAAAACCTTCCGACTATAAGAGAAATTATAGATTTACTATGCCCAAGATTGACACTGACTGACAACATGTAGAGGGTATGTAGCCTTTTAAGGGAGCACCCATCAAAAAAAAAAAAAAGAATTTTTTGTAGTTTTATTATTCTTAATTATTGATGATTTGTATTGTTTTTTTTTTTTCATATAAATTTCAGTGATATATATATACTTTTAATTTGGTGAGATGTGAAAAATCTAGATACCCACCTTTAATCACAAAATGCAAAAGAACGGTCCTCTGTAGCATACTGTTATAGTGTAGCACTGGTATCCTGGAGGCAAGGTGTAAGAGACTAATTTAACTCTTTACCACAAATTCCGACTTTTAACGACCCTTAGAAAGAAACCTTTTAAAAACATTATGGAAAAAGGAGAAAATACTGGTAACCAGCATTTTCTCCTTTTCCAACAGTGTTTTTCTTTTTCTACCCTTCCCAAACCAAATTTTATTTTTTTAGCCACATTTCATTTTTTTGACTGCAAATGCTTTGATTTTAGACTTTTCTAAAATGTTGTTGTTGGGTAAAGGGTTAAAGCACTGGGATTTTCATGCAAATTTTCTTAGGCAAGGCACTTCAAGGTCCTAACCTAGCACTGGTTAAACACTAGACATATATGAACAAGTAAGCTGTTGTTGCAATATGAGCAAGAAAATGTTTTAAAATTGTGTTAGCCCTTTACCAAACAATCGCTGGATTGTACGACCCTGAGATAACAAGAAATTTTTATCTATGTTGCAGTTACTATCTTAAGCGACCAACAAATATCATGAATAAATTTTACTGTTGAAGGCAGGTTTAGGAGTAAAATGGACATAAATTAAGATGACAAAATGCTTCCATATGTACCTTGTCATAATGGTCACAATTTTAAAGTTAATATATTCATGAAATTTGCAATTACGGAGGTAACCCTTCATGCACTTATAAACTGAAAAGCAGAAACGCAATCCCTACTTTTGACGGTCCTGAGAAAGAAGCTTTTAGAAAACATTGTGGGAAAAGGAGAAAATGCTGGTAACCAGCATTTTCTCCTTTTCCTATAATGTTTTCTATCCTTCACAATACAAATTTGAAATTTTCATGCACTTTTTATTTTGTTGTCTGCAAATGCTTTTGATTTGGACAAGCCTGAAATATTTTTGTTTGGTAATGAGTTAAAATATCACCATGGTATTAACATGTGTCACAAATTGGTAAACATAATAGATAACAAGATCAGACCGGTCATTGTACATCCTATGTTTTGCCAGAAGTTGCTTTTTCCAATGATCTCAAAGTCATTTGAACCCTTTTGTATATTACTTGTGGTGCATAATTTGGACAAATTTGAATTATTTAACTAAACTTTAATTAACCAAGGATCTATCTTTCAACGGTACATACCGGTATTCCATCACTGGAGCCAAATTTAAATTTTTATCTGAAAATGCTTTCAAAATCGACACATATGAAATAATAGTTTTCCTATTACTAGAGTTAATAAATGCCAACAATAGATAGATCTCTGGTTTTGACGAGGCATATTCCTACTCTCTGTATGACCTAAGTTGTTGACGGGCCTTAAAATGCTATTCATTCTATTCTATTCCTACTCTCTGTATCAACCTTTCTATATGTTACTGATTGGAATAATGTGGACTTGGCATATATTAAATTGGAAAAATTGTCAGGAAACTATGATGAACAAACAAAAATTTTCAGTAATCTCACTATTATCCCCATTTTTTTTTTTTTTTTTTCAAAATGGAATATGTCAAGAAGTGCTTTCATGAGAAGATAGACAGTATGGTAGTTCTTGTTTTGTTCTCTACACCAGGATGGATGGCTCTTGTATTGTCTTGTGTAGTTTGATACATTGAACATTGTGTAAGTCTGTAAATTATGAAACATGGCACTTGTCTTGTTCTGTGTAGTATGATTGATTGAATGGTACATGTGTAAATATGTAAATTTTGATACATGACACTTGTCTTGTTCCGTGTAGTATGATGAATTGTTTCAATCTAAACAGTATGATACATGGAACTTGTGTCATTCTGTGCACTATGTTGAAATGGCACTTGTATCAATCACATGATAGATATTGCTGCAAAGTAGATTGCATTTTTATTGTTCTGTACGCTATGAAAGATTCTGCTTGTATTGTTCTGTACAGTATGGTAGCTGGTTGAGGTATTTTCTGTACAGTATGATAGCTTGCCAGGGTATTGTACTGACAGTATGAAAGATAACGCTTGGATTGTTACAGCTTGATAAGAGGCACACATATTCTTTTTATACCTTTATCATTCTTTTCTGTATGACATACTGTGCTTTGATTGTTCTTTACAATGACAGTGCTTTGATTGTTCTTTACAATGTGAGAGATAAACAGTATCATAGATGACACTTGAAATTTTCTGTACAGTATGATAGGACATCACTTGCACTCTGTAGGACAAAATGATAGAAATATTTTGTATTGTTTAGTTCAGTATGATAGACATCACTTGTATGGTTTAGGACAGAATAGCGGAAATTTTTGTACTGTTTAGTACAGTATGATGGACATCACTTATATTATTGAAAACAGTATGGTAGATGGTTCTTGTAACTTTTTATAGAGTATGACAGACATCACTTTTATTAGGTTCAAGTCTTGTATTGTTCTGTACAGTATGAAAGGTGGCCACATATTGTTCTGTTCAGTGTGATAGATGGCACATGTATTGTTCTGTACAGTTCAGTAGGTTGCATTGTATTACTTTGTACAGTATGGTAGATGGCACTTGTAACTTTCCGTACAGTATGACAGATGTTACTTGTATTGTTTGGTACAGTTCTTGTATTGTCTGTGCAGTATGATAGATGGCACATGTATTGTTCTGTACAGTATGATAAATGGCACTTGTATTTCCCACACAATGTGGTTGGTGGCACTTGTAACTTTTCCCAGAATATGGTAGGTAACACTGTATTGTTCTGTACAGTATGATATATGGCACTTGTATCGTTCTGTATGGTTTGGTGAAAGGCAATTTGATTTGTGCTTTAAGAGTTACAGAACTTGTGCTGTTTTGTATATATACGTTCAGGTTCAAGCAGGGATATCTCTTTCTATTCTAGTCAATTTCACTCTAGAAGGTCTATGCATGCTGCAAATACATGTATATCATAATTTTTGGCCTTCTTGCTGAAAATATTTCACACCCAAAGATCAACTCTCTTTCTTTTGTCAAACTTTAGGGTTTTTTTTTCTGTGCTGTTTTTTTTTCTGTGCATTAATAAACATGCAGTAAAGAAACATGGTAGTTGTTTGACTGTCAAGTAAATGTAGAGCTCCAGATAGAGATGTGATTTTGATTTCAAAATTGAAAATATCAATAGGTCTTCATTAAACCCTATTTTATGGGTACTCATTAGAATCGTCTCAATGAGATGATTCTAATGAGTATCCACAACACAGAGGAGGAGGGATCAGTTCTTATGAAACAGTACAGGAAAACGTCAAGAAAATGGAAAATATTCAATGAGTAAGGTGTAAATTTTCAGTGCTGTTGATCATAGTCTGAGGAAATGGAATAACTCTTACAAACATGAATATTTTCTCCATTTTGGCAGTATGAGTTTCTTAAGCTGCCCCCCCCCCCCACAATAAATGAAGTAAATGATAGATATTATGCATGATAATTGGTAGAAATGTTTCGTGATATTAGCAGTAAGGTTGGTAATAGTTTGTGCAATACAGAAGGGAAGTAACTATGCATTTTGATACTTTTTTTAAAGTAGATTATTTCCCTTTTTTCTCTGATTTTTCCTTTTTTTTTTTGTGTGTGTCATACTTCAACCTCTTTGTTTGTGCCATATGAAATGCTATGAAAGTTATGTGAGCTAGTAAGGCATCAGTTTTGTTTTATTCATAAACTTTTTTGTTTACAAAACAAATAACTAAATGTCATGAATTTAAACTCGACCAAATTGAAAGCATTTGTGGACAACAACTTAAATGTTGCTGAAATGTTTAGTACAGAGTCATAGAAATATTCTGGCTTGTTTAGTACAGTATGATAGATATCACTTGTATAGTTTAGGACAAAATTGTGGAAATCTTTCTTTATCTATTTAGTCCAGTATGATAGACGTCACTTGTATAGTTTAGGACAAAATTGTGGAAATCTTTGAACTGTTTAGTAGAGTATGATGGACATCACTTATATTCTTAAAACAGTATGGTAGATGGTACTTGTAACATTCTGTACAGTATGACAGACATCGCTTGTATTGTTTAACCCATTACCACACAATCTATACTTTTGATGACCTGGAGAAAGAAGCCTTTAGAAAACATTGTGGGAAAAGGAGAAAATGCTGGTAACCAGCATTTCTCCTTTTCCCACAATGTTTTCCACTTTTCACAAAACAAATTTCAAATTTTCAGTCACTTTTATTTTGTCGTCTGCAAATGCTTTTGATTTGGACAAGCCTAAAATATTGTTGTGAGGTAATGAGTTAATTGATTTCTTTCTTTGTTCTATACAGTATAATAGATGGCCGTGAATTGTTCTGCCCAGTTCAGTAGATGGCACATGAATTGTTCATTACAGTTAAATAAATGGCACATGTGTTATTCTGTACAGTATGATAGGTGGCACTTGGTAAACAGCATTTTCCCACAATGTTTTCTACCCTGCTCGAAACAAATTTCAATTTTTGAGTTTTGTTTACTTTGTTGTCTGCAAGTGCCTTGAATTTGGACCAGTCTAATATTGTGTCTTTTGGCAAAGAGTTAAAGGATATATTGTGGAAGGTTACGTGTATGTATATATTTTTAGGTATTTTTGCAACAACATCCAAATCAAAATATAATTTGCTACTAATTTGCCCTTTTTTTCACAATACATGTATTATATATTTTAGTATTACTCAAATAAAGTTACCTGAAACCGACCTTTATGCAAAGAATAAGTGAAGATTAACCCTTTCCCAAACAATCCCTGGTTTTTACGGGTCAGGAATAGAAGCCTTTTGAAAACATTGTGAAAAAAGGAGAAAATGCTGGTAACCAGCATTTTCTCCTTTTCCCACAATGTTTTCTACCCTATCATATAGAAAAATCATCTTTTTAGCAAGTGTTGTAATCTGCAGAATGCTTTCAGTTTGGTCTGGTCCAAAATTTGCCGTTTGGGAAAGGGTTAAATATTTATATCATCTGGTATGATCAGACGTATGGCAATTCTATTAACCCTTTACCAATCATTTCCTGGTTTTACAACCCAGAGATAGAAGCCTTTGGAATGAATTACAGGAAAAGGAGAAAAGGTGCTAACCAGCATTTTCGCTTTTTCCCACAGTGTTTTCTACCCTTCCCAAATCAAATTTTAATTACTTTTATTACGTCGTCTGCAAACGCTTTCAAATTGGAGGAGTCTAAAATTTTGCCGTTTGGTAAAGAGTTAAAGGGTAAATGTTGGTTTGATCCTTGCTGTGTCATAGTCAAAATAAGAAGCTTTTGCGCATGACGTAGATCAAGATCAGACTGCACAGAAAGTGCACCTGGGATCTATACCACCAGCCACATGTTACCAATTCAAACCAACAAAATCATGTCATTTCAGATATTTTACATATTCTTTAACCCTTTCCAAAACAACAAACTTTTGGACTAGACCAACAATTCAACTCTTGCTGAAAAGATGATTTCTATCTATGATAGGGTAGAAAACATTGTGGGAAAAGGAGAAAATGCTGGTTACCAGATTCAGATGAAAATAGCCAAAGCTAAGAATTTTCTAACATTTTGCAGTAAGGAATTTTTTTTTTTTGGTGTGTATTTTTGGGGGCTAAAGTCATTAGGTTTAGCAAATCAGACATTGTGTTTCTTTGTAAATCCAGAAGAGGGCAGAGATTTACAATGGTTGCTGAATACAGGCCCTTAATCCTTTACCACACGAGAAAATTTTAGACTGGTTCAAATTGAAAGCATTTGCAGACGACAAATAAAGGCGACTGAAAAATTGAAATTTGTTCTGGGAAGGGTAGAAAACACTGTGGGAAAAGGAGAAAATGCTGGTTACCAGCATTTTCTCCTTTTCCTACAGTGTTTTCAAAAGGCCTCTTTCTCAGGGGCGTCAAAAGTAGGGATTGTGTGGTAATGGGTTAATCCTTTACCAAACAATCCCTGGTTTTAACGACCCTGAGAAAGAAGACCTCTGAAAATACTGTGGGAAAAGGACAAAATGCTGGTAACCAGCATTTTTTGCCTTTCCTGCAATGTTTTCTGCTCTTCCAAAGTCAAGTTTTGATTTTTGAGTCGCCTTTATGTTGTTGTCTGCAAATGCTTTCAATTTGGACACATCTGAACTTTTGTTGTTTGGTAAAGAGTTAAGCAGGTGCATTGAATGGAAAACAAAATAGTTCCACATTTTAGCATTTGTAGTGAATTTCTGTTTATCGGGACTTAGATGCTTGATAGAAAATTTCTCTCTCATGTTTTGTATTTATTATGATGTATACATTTTTTTTTTGTACTGCTTGTATTGTAAACTTTTGTAATACTCTTTTTACGTGCTAGGTCATGTCATTTTGTCATCCACTTGATAACTCTATGGCTACTAAGCGAGACTCATTGACCATTCGCAGACAGTGTAGATTTGGATCAGACTGCACAAAATGTGCAGTCTGATCCTGGTCTACACAGTCCGATGAGGAGATATTATTTTAAAGATAACTTTAGCAATTGGTGAATTTAGTACATCTTTTTATATCTGAATTTTTAATGCAATAAGGAATTTAAAGCAGGGGGTTGTGAGTTCGATCCCAGGGTTGGCATATTTCTTTCCGTGGATTGATGATAGTCATTGCAGGAGGATTTATTCCTCTTCTACGGCTGACCATTGTTTCGATGATGGTTATGTGGGAAAGCAGCCAGGGGCTTGGAAAGAAAATTTTGCTGAGTACTGATAAAAGACTCCAGGAAGGCATGGACAGGTGCACTGGTCGCCGTGATATAACTGAAATAATGTTGAAAAATCCATTGACCCTTTCTCAAACAATCCCTGGTTTTTACAGGTCTGGAATAGTACCCTTTTGAAAACATTGTGGGAAAAGGAGAAAATGCTGGTAACCAGCATTTTCTCCTTTTCCCACAATGTTTTCTACCCTATCATCGATAGAAATCATCTTTTCAGCAAGAGTTGAATTGTCGTCTGCAAATGCTTTCAATTTGGTCTAGTCCAAAAGTTTGTCGTTTGGGAAAGGGTTAAGTACCATACAATACATTAATACAAAGGTACGTTATCATGAGTAAAATGAAGACGAAATGACATGAACCATGAGCGCTATGGTGACAATAATAAAGCCTCTGGGATTATACTTGTACTGTAGTTTAGTCAAAATGTTTATACGAAATACATATTTAAATAAAATGGTTTGGTAGAATTTGTAACTTGAATCTTCTTACGTATGTTTTTCCTTCTTTTGCACTCTTTTTAACCCATGCCACACAATCCCTACTTTTGATTACCCTGAGAAAGAAGCCTTTAGAAAACATTGCGGGAAAAGGAGACAATGCTGGTTACCAGCATTTTCTCCTTTTCCCACAATGTTTTTTCTACATTTCACAAAACAATTTTCAGTGACTTTTATTTTGTCGTCTGCAAATGTTTTCGATTTGGACAAACCTAAAATTTTGTCATTTGATAGTGAGTTAAACGATCTGTCCCTTATGGGGTAGGAAACGTTATGGTAAAAGAAGAAAATACTGGTTGACAAAATGTACTCCTTTTTCCACGATTTGTTAGAAAGCAGCTCTTTTAGGGTCATTTTTGTGCGGTAAAGGGTTAAAAAGCCAGTGGAGCGATACAGGACCATCATGGAAAGTACATACGTGCGAAAGTACACTCCCATGATTGTTTGAATTTCGTGTAAGAGCATTTGAGACAGTGCAGAAAATGACCACCCTATTGAACAGTCCCTGGCAAGTAATCTCATATTTTAACGAAAATGGTATTGAAAATATTGTGGGAAAAGGAGAAAATGCTGGTTAAACATTTTCCACAATGTTTTCTATCCCTACTACACGAAAATTCCACCATTGGATCCCATTTCGGATATATCCTTTGAAAATGCTTTGACATTGGGCAAAAGTCTAAAATTTTGACGTTAGTAAATGATGAACTGGTTGTCAACAAAAAAAAGAGCTGATAAAACTTCGCGTAGGTGTTTAATGATATGCATTTATGTATACTAAGTTCACTGCAGCACTTTGAATTCTTTACCACACAATCCCATGTTTTATAGACCCCATAACTGAGAATAATTCTGTAAACAGTAAAAAAAAAAAAGGAAAACAAAAACTGCTGTTGGGCAGCTTTGTTTTTTTACAACATTTTTCCAATCCTTTAACCGAAAAATATCGACGGTTTACTTCAAAAACCTCGTAACTACAGCTTGATACATGCTGTAGTTACGAGATTTTTTAAGTAAACCGATGATGTTGCACTGTGACCCACATCGCATTGCGTCGGTTAAATTAAAAAACCTCGTAACTACTGCTTGAAGCATGCTGTAGTAACGAGGTTTTTTAAGTAAACCGACGACATTGCACTGTGATCAACATCGCATTTCGTCGATTTACTTCAAAAACCTCGTAACTACAGCTTGATACACGCTGTGGTAACGAGTTTTTTTTTAAAGTAAACCGACGATATTGCACTGTGATCCACATCGCATTTCATCTGTTAACTTCAAAGACCTCTTAACAACTGCTTGATACACGCTGTGGTAGCGAGGTTTTTGAAGTAAACCGAAGATATTTCACTGTGATCCACATCGCATTTCGTCGGTTTGCTTCAAAAACCTCGTAACTACAGCTCGAACCACGCTGTGGTAACAAGGTTTTTGAAGTAAACCGACGATATTTCACTGTGATCCACATCGCATTTCGTCGGCTTGCTTCAAAAACCTCGTAACTACAGCTCGAAACACGCTGCAGTTATGAGGATTTTGAAGTAAACCGACGATATTGCACTGTGATCCACATCGCATTTCGTCGGTCAAGTTCAAAATTGTCGTAATTACAGCTCGAAACACGCTGTAGTTACGAGGTTTTTGAAGTAAACCGACGACATTGCACTTTTATTCACATCTCATTTCGTAGGTTTACTTAAAAAACCTCGTAATTACAGCCTGAAACAAGCTGTGGTTACGTAGTTTTTGAAGTAAACCGACAATTTACTTGATGAGTCTAAAATTTTGTGCCGAGACCAGTTAGTAGCGTACAGGACTAACGAACAGGAGGTCGCTACGTCTCCAGCTCGGCTGTATTCTTTTCGAGAACTGATGATAGCTACTACAAGATTTACACTTCTCTCGCTGCTGATCATTAATTTAGCGTTGATTACATGAGAAAGCAGCCAGTGCCTTGCGAAAAATATGGCACTAAATACTACTGAAAGAAACTCAAGAAAAGAGGGAGGATATGCACTGGTCGCCATAGCAACTGAAAAAAAATGTAAATGGCTTTTAATACTAAGTTTTTTCAGTAAATCTAAACCAAAGCGATGGTTTCTGGTAAAGATTTAGAGCGCACTTAGTCGATAACGGTGGAAGACCTGTGATAGAAAACAGCTAATTGAACTATAATATTATCCTACAAAACTTGTTATGATTTAAAATGATAACTATTGTGCTACTTTATCCGAGACACCTTTACCCTTTTTCCTTCTTAAAAGTACCATTTATAAAAATCTAAAACCACTGTTTTCTCATTACAAAAGGGAGATGATTATTACTCCCTTTTCAGGAAACTAACAAGAGTATCAATAGAAGGAATTTCTGATCAGTTAAAAATGTACAGTTTTAAGTAGTATATAGGTAAAAATCGTTATTTAGCAACTAACAGGAAATTTTATTGCCTGTTGTCCTAGATAAGCGTTTTGGATCTACTACCTAAACCTATTACCACATAATCTCTACTTATGACGACCTTTAGAAAACATCGTGGAAAAATAGAAAATTCTGTTAACCAGCATTTTCTCCTTTTCCCACAATGTTTTCTACCCTTTACAAAACAAATTTCAAATTTTCAGTCACTTTTATGTTGACATCTGCATATGCTTTCCATTTTGACAAACCTAAAATTTTGTCTTTTGGTAATGAGTTAATTTTGATGGATGTCGTCACGTAGTGTTTGAGACAGTAGAGGGAGCGGAGTGCCTGACATAAACAGTGACAATTTTTGCTCCAAGGGACGCAGCAGCCTTAACTCCCTCGGTAAGGCATATGTTATATAACGTATAGGAAGGTCAAATTTGATCGAAGTTAACTGTTATCCTGTTAAAGAACTAAAATGAAATTTTCAATGTGATGGTAAAACCCCAAAAGTTTCTATTTCAAAGTTATGTTTTGGAGGAATAACATCTTATCAGACAGTCCAGATCCAAGATCAAACTTTTCTACCCTATCAAAAACAGAAATCGCCATTTAAGGTAGTAAACCCCTAATACCTCTACTCCTGCATTGCATAAAGTTTTCTTGATAGTCTATAAATACGGATTTATACAGGAATAATACTTTTGAACATTTTTAACAGACCAGAAATTTCTTTATGCCTATCTCGAAATTGTATGTAGATACTTTTGTAAGTTTTCAGAAAAGAGAGGTAATTACTATTTCTCTTTGTAATGAAAATATAGTGTTTTTAGATTTATAAGTGATAATTCTAGGAAAGACAAAAAGGGAAACGTGGCTTAGTTAAAGCAGTAGAATAACACTCTTTTTTAATCCTAGCAAATTTTGTAGGATAATATTATTGTGAAAATAGCTGTTTTCTATTAGGGGTCTAGATCTACTACGTTAATCCTTTACCAAACAAACCCTGGTTTTTACGGCCCTGCGAGAGAGCCTTTTGAAAACATTGTGGGAAAAGGAGAAAATGCTGGTAACCAGCATTTTCTCCTTTTCCCACAATGTTTTCTTCTCTGCTGGAAACAAATTTTACTTTTTGAGTAACATTAATTTTGTCTTTTGCAAGTGCTTTCAATTTGGACCAGTCTAAAATTTTATCGTTTGAGAAAGGGTTAAACAAGGCCAACATATAATATATGGACTACAGATGCTTTCAATTTGATCCAAATCAAATTAAAAAAAGAATGACTTTTGTCTTTGATAGCCAAAACATTTTTGAGCAACAGGCATTTTCTCCTTTTCCCTCTTATTTTGGGTCGTTGAAACTCGGTATTGTTTGGTTAACCCTTTACTCCATAAGGCATTTCTATGGTATCTCTAACTGACCCTAAATAACAGCAAGGATGAAGCTTTTTCTTATGTGTATATAACACCTTTTGATAGCATAGAAAACATTGTGACAAAAGGTGAAATTGCTCGTCACGAGCAATTTCACCTTTTGCCACAATGTTTTCCAAAGGCTCCTACAAGCAATCAGTTGAAATGAGTATCTATGGAGTAAAGGGTTAAGGACTAACAGAATCAAATACGATAAATATTTTGGCAATATTTTATTTTGACACGATGTTTTACATGGGTTTATGTAGATCTACAGCAAGATGAAAAAACAATAACAAAGAATACATTGTAATATGTTAACCCAACCTCACATCTATTTTTTTCCTGTACTTTTCTGGTGCCACCAAAACACAGTGTTAGTAGTTCCAGACTCTACCCACGCACAGGAAACCAAGCAATAAAGCGTAGTCACATACATGTACATGAATGCAAGGGAGAGAACGCACCCTATTAGTTGAACGGTAAGGTGGCAGGGGACTTGTTCACGTCGCCACAGCCATGAAAAAGTTTCCAAACCCCCCTATCATCTGTCCGTACAACGAATTTATTTTGATGCAAAATCCAACATATATTCAGCAAGATTTCCGTGCTTCAAGGGCTTACAAATTGATTACGCTGAATTTCCCTCCTGTGTGCCCCAATTCAGTGAAAACTGACGTCACTGCCAACTGACTTCACTGATACCTTAGTAAAACGTGGAGTTTGGTGTATTTAAATTATTTGTATTAGTGCGATAGGCATTCCACGTATTTTTATTCAAACATGGACTTAAGGTGTTACCTTCTTAACGCTTCTAGCGCAACATGGGATGAAATTTCTTATTAGTTCATAATTAAGGATTTATAAGTGATCATTCTTAGAAGGAAAAAATGGGGGAAAAAAGTGACTCGGTCAAAGTAATACTCATTTTCAACCGTACAAACCTTTTTAGGATAATATTATAGTGGAAATAGCTGTTTTCCATTATAATGGTACCACCTTAACCAACTTCATGGTCAGTAAATTTGCATTTTAAGAAATAATCCATGGATTCTTCCTTCTCCAATGAAAAGAAAAAAAAAAAAATAATAATAATAGAAAAAACAGGCTACTCAGTAAGTTTGCCTTTTGAGCAGCTCATTTCGATCGACCTGCCATTTTGGATGTTGTGTTGAAAGTGCTGTCATAAATACGGGGCTCCCGAAAGGGAAATGGATTTTGTCAGTGTACAGGGACAACGGTTTGGGGCGTATTATTCAATCAGATCGCGAGATATGTATTAGCAGTAAAAATATAGATGCACGAAGAGAAATTTTCAAATATATACAACGATGCACTGAGATAAATTTCCCTCCCCCCCACACAGATATGCAAGGATAGGCCTTTTGTGGAGGCACATGGATGCGAGGAGAAAATTGTACAACTTCTCCCTTTACCACACAATCTCGAATTTAAACAACTGTATGGAGAACGCTGATCCAAAACATCGAGGTAAGAGGAGAAAATGCTGGTTTGAAATAGTAACCAATATTTTCTCCCTTGCCAATACGGTTTTCAACACATTAACTCATTACCAATCCTCAAAATTTTAGGTTTGTCCAATTTGAAAGCATTTGCAGACGACAAAATAAAAGTGACCGAAAGTTTGAAATTTGTTTTGTGAAGGATAGAAAACACTGTGGGAAAAGGAAAAAAAATGCTGATTACCAGCATTTTCTCCTTTTCCCACAATTTGTTCCAAAGGCTTATTTCTCAGGATCATCAAAAGTAGGGATTGTGTGGTAATGGGTTAAAAAGATACCATTGTTGAGTAAAATTTTATTTTTTGTCTCCATATGCTTTCAATTTGGTTGATTGGCCTAAAATATTTCGTTTTTTATTGCCAAACCAATGTAAGCAATTTTCCAACATGTATTAAGCAAGGAAAGAAATTTTCTCCGTATAAAATGTCCATTGAGACAAAAATTTATGGATTATGGAATTCTCTAGAGTCATCCTCCCGGCTTCTGTTTCCACAGTAAATGACGCGTTCCAACTAGAGGAGGTTCCGGGACGTTTCGCCCCAAAACCATTTCCTCCCCTAGTCGTTTCGCCCCCAAGACGTTTCCCCCCAGGTCGTTTCCCCCCTGGTCGTTTCGCCCCCCCTGGTCGTTTCGCCCCCCTGGTTGTTTCCCCCCTAGTCGTTTCGCCCCCTGTTCAAGAAAAGCTGAATTGCACCTTAAAACTTTAATGAATTTTAATGGCAGGACAATGTTAAGAAACACAGTATGATTTTTTTGTTTGGCATTTGCATAATTTGGACAACGAGACCCTTATCAAAAATTTAATTCTTATTCGTGTGGTAAAAGGGTGAAAATTGTTACATTAAAAAGAAAGCAAAAGGCTTCTGTTAATGAAAGAATCATCTTCCTAGCTTTACATCGGCCAATTTTTCGGTTACTGACAGAAAAAAAAGGAAGTATCAAGAGTTGCTCAAATTGTGATGTTAGTCTCTGAATAGTCTAATTAAATGAAAAGAGGAGTAAAAACTGGTAACCAGCATTTACCTTTTTTCCACATTGTTTTAAATTGCTTTCTTTCAAGTACCAGGCTATCAACGGTTATTGAATTTTACCAAAACACCTCCCCTTTTTGTGTTATTTGTACATAGTAATAATAAAGAGTAAAACAAAGCCATCGTAGACGGATTGTGCTCCCCGAACAGGAAAGTGAAGGCTTTCGGTAAATAGTTGGTCACAGGAGAGGAGGGTGGGGGTGAAACAGGCTACCTGTGTTTGGTTCCGTCTGCCAAACAGCATTTACCAATGTTCAATTTACTAAGGGCAATAAAGGACACAACTTATCAAACATTAAGCACCCTTTTCCCGTAACATGGTTTGAGATAGATTAAGAAAAAAGGGGGGGCACATGTTGAAACTTTTCATAAACAATATGGATGCGAACATTCATGGAATTTTGACGAAAACTGACGGAAATGTTAGCAGAAATTGGATATTTTTTTTTTTTTCTTTTTTTACAAGAAAGCCCATTTTTCCATGACACAGCGTCAAATTGGAAAACCGAGAAAAATACATCGGTGCAAGATCCTTCATATATGAAGTTTCATCCAATCTAGTCCAGGGGTTGTGGAGAAATGGCTTTGGACGAACGGAGAGACGGACAGAAGGACGCAATCTGGATTGAAGTTCACAACTTTTCTGTATAATATCAACCCTTTTTACGATGAACCTCAGAAATATAAATGATAAATCAAGACAGTGAAATCTCTTTACACATTTGTATTTCTACATAAAGATATATAAACGCATCTATACCTTTTGATAAAAATTGGTGCAGACAATATTGAAAGTAATGCACAATGTGACAAAGGATTACGTAATCAATTAAGTGACTTCACAGTAGCAAAGTCAAACTGACAAAGATTGCGTAATACGTAATTAACGAGTTGATAATCAGTGGCCTAATAGGATTATGACGGCACGTGGTAGCCTTTTGACCAACAACACGCTGGACTCTTTCAAGCAGAAAACAATTTTGGATGTCATTATTCTTTTAAAAGATAACCTAGAAGGTGAAAGAGATCGAGGTAAAGACCGAGATCAGGTCGGCGTCATATGGTGCATCATCTTTGTCTGCTATACGATCAGCATCGTGACAAAAGGAGATACAGTTCTAAATGATTCTTTTCCCTTTTTTTTTTTGTTCTGAATTTTAACCTTAATCTAGGATTGGCTTTTTTATATATACCTGTATAAACTATTGACCGACATTTACGTTTCCTTTGGAAATGATGATTCTATTACATAACTATACAACGGCAGTTATATCAGTATATATATTCAAATAGTTTTTCTTGTCATGATTTTTCATTTTACTTTTTGGGTAAAAAAAAAAATCTAGCAGATATAATTAAAGAAGTTTAATTTTGCATAAAACATGCGTTTTCACACCTCAGCATTAGTCACATTCATTGCGCGAAAAACATTGCGTGATTAATAACTCAACCAAATAAACAAGGTGATTAACGGTATCGATGAAAAACCTTAATACTTCAGTTGATTGTATCAAAAGACTATCAAGGACACTTACATCGGTAAACATGTATGTATTATATATTTACTTTCTTCTTCTTTTCATTAAATTATGATTCTGTAGAAGCTAGTTAGCTTATGTACTATGTACATGTGGCCTCGATTACTTTATGATTTTAATTAGATCTAATGTAATAATTCTTAATATACACTATCATTCAAGAATCTTTGAACCATTATTCTCACTATCGAGTTGAAAATTTCAACTCATTGTCTCTCTGCTTCTCTCTTTAAATTATTTTGGGGGCGAAACGACTAGGGGAGGAAATGGTTTGGGGGCGAAACGACTAGGGTCCGGGGGCGAAACGACTAGGGGTGAAAAATAGAGGCGAAACGACCAGGGGGGAAACGACCAGGGGGGAAACGTCTTGGGGGCGAAACGTCCTGTTACCCTAGAGGGAAGATGCATATCGTCGGTTCACTTCAAAAAACCTCGTAACTACAGCGTGTTATGAGCTGTAGTTACGAGTTCTTTTTTTTAAGTAAACCGACGATTTGGGGTGGGGGGGGGTCGAAGATGCATATCGTCGGTTTACTTCAAAAACCTCGTAACTACAGCTTATTACACGCTGTAGTTATGAGGTTTTTGAAGTAAACCGACGATTTGATAAATATTTTAAAATGTTGGTGTTTTCTTTTCTTTCCCATGATTTTTGAGAGCAGCTCTTGGGTGACTCGTTTGTAACTTCAAAAACCTCGTAACTACAGCGTGTTATAAGCTATAGTTACGAGGTTTTTGAAGTAAATCCAAGTTTTGTGGGGGCGGGGCCAAGATGCATATCGTCGGTTTACTTCAAAAACCTCGTAACTACAGCTTATTACACGCTGTAGTTATGAGGTTTTTGAAGTAAACCGACGATTTGATAAATATTGAAAATGTTGGTGTTTGTAACTTCAAAAAGCCCGTAACTACAGCGTGTTATAAGCTGTAGTTACGAGGTTTTTGAAGTAAATCAAAGTTTTGTGGCGGGGGGGGGGGGCGAAGATGCATATCGACGGTTTACTTCAAAAACCTCGTAACTACAGCGTGTTATAAGCTGTAGTTACGAGGTTTTTGAAGTAAATCGACGATTTGGGGTGGGGGGACGAAGATGCATATCGTCGGTTTACTTCAAAAACCTCGTAACTACAGCTCATTACACGCTGTAGTTATGAGGTTTTTGAAGTAAACCGACGAGTTGATAAATATTGAAAATGTCGGTATTTTTCTTCCCCCATGTTTTTTGAGAGTAGCTCTTTGGTGACTCGTTTACTTCAAAAATCTCGTAACTACAGCGTATTATAAGCTGTAGTTACGAGGTTTTTTAAGTAAACGGACGATTTTGGTGGGGGGCCGAAGATGTATATCCGTCGGTTTACTTCAAAAACCTCGTAACTTCAGCGTGTTATAAGCTGTAGATACGAGGTTTTTGAAGTAAACCGAAGATTTAGGGTGGGGGGGGGCGAAGATGCATATCGTCGGTTTACTTCAAAAACCTCGTAACTACAACTTATTACACGCTGTAGTTACGAGGTTTTTGAAGTAAATCGACGATTTGATAAAATATTTAGAGGAAAATCCAACCAGGAATATTGATTTCATTCTTGTAACATAACTTGGCAATAAAATATGTTAAAAAAACAGGAACATGTCTCCTTTAACTTTTTAGCACACAACGACGACTTTTGACGACCCTGAAGTATAAGCCTTTGAAAACATTGTGGGAAAAGGAGAAAATGCTAGTAACAAGCATTTTCTCCGTTTCCCACAATGTTTTCTAACCTTCCCAAATCAATTTTCGATTTTTCATTTTTTTTTTTTTTGTCGTCTGCAAATGCTTTCAATTTGGACCCGTCTATTAATTTGTCGTTTGGTAAAGAGTAAGATAAAAATTGTGGAAGATAAAGTATGAAGTCATGTCTCAGGAACTTACCTCTTTCAAACAGGCTATTATAATTATTTATTTAGACATAATTTTAAAATCTGAGATTTTTTCTCCACCCATTTTTTCATATTCTAGACACGTATTTCTTTCTTTACCGATATTATAACTTAACTTTGTTCACTGCCATTACCATGCTTGAGAATGAATGGAATAAAATTATCGTTTAAAAATATAATTAAAAAAAAAATAGTGTAATATTTTGAAAGGCAAAAAGTGAAAATGGGCGACTCTAAAAAATGTAATTTATGAAGGGAATGACCCAATGTAAATTGCGAGAATTTGTGGTCAGACCCTCTTGCCTACTCATTTTATTATGTATTTTGATCTGTATTGTAAATTTTATTCTTTTAACATAACTTGGCAATAAAATATGTTTAAACTAAAAAAGGAACATCTTTTGTTTAACTTTCTAGCACCCAATGACGACTTTTGACGACCCAGAGGTAGAAGCTTTTGAAAACATTGTGGGAAAAGGAGAAAATGCTGGTAACCAGCATTTTCTCCTTTTTCCCCACAATGTTTTCTAACCTTCTCAAATCAAATTTCATTTTTTTCAGTCACATTTATTTTGTCGTCTGCAAATGCTTTCAATTTGGACCAGTCTATTAATTTGTTGTTTGGTAGAGAGTTAAGCATTGTGGAAGATAAAGTATGGAGTGGTGTCAAACAAGGCCATGGACTCAGGAACACGTCTCTTTTAAACAGGACTGGCCGATATCACAAGTCATTACTAGAGTATGAATGCTTGGCGGAAATTAGTGGGATCATGGGAAGGTAGTAAATCTGGTACTGTTGATTAAACAGCACACTGATCGGAGGCGGATTACATTGGGTCAGTCAGAGCACATTTTCATCATTGATTAAATGATAGATTAAAATAATGTTTTACAAGGGTTACAAAATTTCGAAATGATAAACCAGACTTACTTCATCCGTCGAACCATTAGTATGTTACTTTGGAATTCTGCTTGGATTCACACGTCATGCGTGTGACATGCGATCCTGTGCGTGCATCCAAATCGGGACAATGGCGAAAATGTTGATTTGTTGCCCCAAGTATTAACCTTTTACCCCATAAGGCATTTGTATGGTATCTGTAATTGAACCTAAATAACAGCAAGGATGACGCTGTTTATGATGTGTATATGACACCTCTTGATAGTGTAGAAAAAATTGTAGCAAAAGGTGAAATCGCTCGTCACGAGCAATTTCACCCTTTGCCAAAATGTTTTCCAAACGCTCCTACAAGCAATGCGTAGAAATGAGTATCTATGGAGTAAAACAAGCATGGCAATGAGGACTTTTGAAAACATTATTGTCTCCTTTTCCCAAAATGTTTTAGTCCATTAAATGAGTATCATTTGATTTATTGCCGCAAGTTTTAACAACCATGTAAACGAGGCTTTTAAGAATATTGGAAAAGTAGAAAATGCTTGGAACCAGTATTTTCTCGTTTTCCTCAAATGTTTCTTGTTCTTTGATTGGCATAATCTCCCGCTAGATGGTATTCTACATATACTCACCTATGTAATTTGAGTATCCTGGGTACAGAACAGCACTACTTTCCTACGCGACAACCGTTACTTTGAATTTCAAACTAAAATAAACGTTTACTTAATAAAATGCTACTTGGTGCGATTTATTCAGCTATGATCAGCAGTTTAGAGAAATCTGGAACTAAAACAGGTCTGATTTTTCCTCAAACGTATTGATAAAAGCCATTTTCTCCATTGCTACTTTGTAGCCCGTATTACTACAATTCCTCCATTATTAGGGGAGTGATGCATCATATAGGACAGGTCAAATCTTCGAAGAATATGACACGCGCAGACAGCTTTTTAATCGGAGAATTACCCGCCCAGATAGCATGGTGGTTAGGGTATCGGACTCGTGACCTGGTGGTTATGATATCAATATCCAGTTAACCCATTACCACACAATCCCTACTTTTGACGCCCCTGAGAAAGAAGCCTTTTGAAAACACTATGGGAAAAGGAGAAAAAGCTGTTAACCAGCATTTTCTCCTTTTCCCACAGTGTTTTCTACCCTTCCCAGAACAAATTTCTATTTTTTTAATCACCTTTATTTCGTCGTCTGCAAATGCTTTCAATTTGAACCAGTCTAAAATTTTGTCGTTTTGGTAAAGAATTAAAGTAAACCTTCTTTCCGACGATTTTTCGCCTCTCACTTTGTCTGATGCATGAGAGAAAATAGTCAATGACTTGGAAAGAACGTTGTGTCAGTGCTGGTGTGAGAAAGCCAGGAAACACATACATAGGTGCAGTGACCGCCTTGATGTGACCTAAGCTGTATGAACGACTTTAACCCTTTACTCCATAGATACTCATTTCTACGCATTGCTTGTAGGAGCCTTTGGAAAACATTGTGGCAAAAGGTGAAATTGCTTTTGACGAGCAATTTCACCTTTTGTCACAATGTTTTCTATGCTATCAAAAGGTGTTATATACACATAAGAAACAGCTTCATCCTTGCTGTTATTTAAGGTCAATTACAGATACCATAGAAATGCCTCATGGGGTAAAGGGTTAAACTCTAAATCAATCAATCAATCAATCAACCAACCGATCAATTAACCAATTGATTTGACCGTAACATTTGTTGTTGGCAGATGCTTCGGAATTGGACAACTCTTCAACATTGTCGACTGGTAAAGAGTTAACCTTTTGCTTGTAGACGACAAAATAAATACTACTCAAATGTTGAAATTTGTTTCCAGCAGGGTAGAAAACATCGTAGGAAAAGGAGAAAATGTGGATTAACTGCATTTTCTCCTTTTCCGACAATGTTTTCAAAAGCCTTCTATCTCAGGGTCATAAAACCAGGGATTGTTTGGTAAAGGGTTAATATGTAAACGAAAAAAAAAAAAAAAATGTCATACCGTAAGCTGCGTAAGGCAAATTCGAAAATATTTTGAAACCATAAGCTGTTCTCAAAGCATCGTGACATTAACTACAGTCAAGGGAAATCATCTTAATTAGACAGACAATAACCCACCTTGAGCGAATACACTGGGCCGGCAAAAAGGCGGTTGACTATTTAATAATTAATATGCATCATTTTTTATGATGCTAGTATTAGACACTTCTTGTGACGCATATTTGTGATCTGTACAATGATTGTGTCTCGTTATGTTTGTATCATGAAGTAAATGATCGATTTATAGACAATTTCCATGTCAGAAAAGATCCTTTTCACGCAATTTAAAGGAAAGATGACACTGTCTAATAAAACTCATCAGTTATATACGTGATAATGTGGGCTGTATTATTAATTTTTAACACCAACTTGTCATTGAGATTTCTATACCATGGCCACATAGTCATAAGTTCAAGTTTCTCAAGGCCGAAATTCCAGTCGTTATAATTATACCTATATATCGGCGGTTTACTTCAAAAACCTCGTAACTACAGCTTATTACACGCTGTAATTACGAGGTTTTTGGAGTAAACCGATATATAGACCAAGCGCCATTATGATGCTAAATAACTAAAACGAAACTTTTAACCCTTTCCCAAACAAGCCCTGATTTTTACGTGTCTGCAGTAAAAGTCTTTTGAAAACACTGTGGGAAAAGGAGAAATTGCTCGTAACGACCAATTTCTCCTTTTCCCATAGTGTTTTCTGCCCTTTTTGAGAACTTTCTGCCATTTTCTCCAAATCTAAAAATTGTCGTTGTAAACTCTTTTGGTTTGGAAGAGTCCACAATTTGTCGTTTGAGAAAGGTTTAAGCCGACAGTAAAAAGGCAAGTGGGACGTGTATATATGAACGTGTTGAGCAATATGTATTCAACCATAAACAAGAGGGCCAAGATGGCCTTGAATTTTTGAGAGGACCATAGCCAGTTTTTGAGGTATTGAAATGTTTGAGACAAAAGCATTATTTTGCCAAGCAATTTTGAACAAACACTTGTAAAAGTCATTTCAAAATCTGTCCGGTGTCAACGATAAGCTGTTGTTTTTCGACGGATGAAAATTTCCCTGACAATTTTTGGAAAGGGCCACCCTAGGAACATAACTGTGAAATTATTTCAAAACCTGACCATCCGTTCCAGATAAAAAGAATTGAGAAATTTCTCTTCATGTCCCTATAGTGCAAATAATCCCCACCACCAGAACCATGTTTCTCGACAGATCACAGTTTTGTGAACAATCAGAGCCATGTTTCTACATGGATCAAAATTTTGCTAACAGTTTTTGTGAAATTATTTCAAAATCTGACCAGCCGTTTCTGGGAAGAAGAAATTTTAAGAATTTCTCCATGGCCGTATATTGAAAGTAGCATACATTCACCAAAGCCATGTTTCTCGACGGATCAAAGTTCCACAAACAATTTTTTGAAGAGAAGGTCACCCAAGGAACATCTTTGTAAAATTATTTTAAAATCAGACCAGCTGTTTCAGAGAAAAAATTTATTGATTTCTTCATATTTGTATAAAGCAAACAGCTCCCATTCATCTGAGCCATGTTTCTCCACGGATCAAAATTTCGTGAACAAATTTTGAAAAGGGTCACCCAAGGAACATCTCTGTTAAATCATTTCAAAATCTGACCAGCGGTTTCAGAGGAGAAAATTTCTAAAACAAATTCTTAGAAAATTCCATTTGGTTGCCAAGGCAAGCACAGTTTATGATGGAATCAAATTTTGTGAACAATTTTTAAGAGAACCTCCCAAGAAACATTCCAGCCAAGTTTGGTCCAAATCGGCCGAGTGGTTTAGGAGAAGATGTTTAAAGGAATTGCTGGCTACGGACGACGGACACAATCCTAAAAGCTCACCTTGAGCACGTTGTGTTCAGGTGAGCTAAAAAGAAAACAAATCGTCCATTTTGCTCTGCTACGTGAAGTGATGTGCACACAAAATTCTCTAACAATATCCATTGTGAACCAATCGGGAATTCTGTACGAGATTTAGTTTCTGCTCATAAGTTTTAAAGTCACGCCTCAGTTCTGCTTTATATGGTGTGATTTCTGTTTGGAATCTATGGTGTGTATCTGGCGATATATCTTTATATATAGTTAAACGTTCTCATTTTAAAATCGTTATACACAGTTAACAGATTTTGTTTGTTACGATTACTGTGGCATTTTCTAGGTATATGTAGACACCAACGTCCCTTTCCATTTCTATTTTGTATCGCGGATGGCTACTCGTAAGGTGTTAAGCGGGTTTGAAAGCTAATTCTAGCCAATCATCCACGGCAGTTGCAGCTCCAGCAAACCGGAGACAGCGAATAGCGCGCATTTATACATGATGTTCAAAATGGTTCCAGCTTTTGTAAATCAAAGCGTTGAGAACGCTGAAGTGGTATTTGTCAAGGAACTCATTGTATGGAATTAAAAATTTGGAAAAAAAAAAAAAAATGTTCAAATATTGGCTTAAAAGTCAACCTAATAAGCAAATAAATACCATTTCTGTTGAAAGGAAAGTTCTCATGACAAAGTTGGGATTATTTGAATATTGGTGGTCTCTCTTTGATTATTGGGAGGAGTCAGACGTAACGTCCTTTGACAGAAGGATGCATGATGGAAAGAGAGAAAACATACGTAAATATATCGAATAGAATTAACTTCGTACCTGAAAACTATGATTTTGAAATATCTTAAGCCGTTAACATTTAATTCCCAACATTACAATTAATTATTTCCATATATAAATATTCATGCTGAATCAAATGGAGTAGTGCGTAATTATAGGATGAACAAGCAATGGGACGAACTAGTTTTGGAACGAAAAAACCCTGGACCAAGCGATCGATAGACGAATTTTGTATCATTTCGCCAACAGAGGACTATGAGCGAGTGAAGCTATTTTCAATCAAAAAATAGTATTTCCACGATCGATGGCCTCACCTAATGTATTTCTACATGCCATTTCAAATTACATAACTGAGCGCTACCGAAAAACTCATTTGTCTGAGAAAAAATGAGTTTAATTGGGTTTATTTCCTCCGGCTTTGCACAAAATACGATACATGGTCTTCAGAATTCAATATTGAACTCATAGTGGTATTGTCTTTGACAAATACCACAAAAAATTATGAGCCGTGGTTATTAAGGCTAGGCAGCGCTGGCCCCCAGCCAAGAAGCAGTCCGTTTTCTAGACCATATCCGTTTCTGCATGTTATATCCTTTAAAATGGTGTAACATTGTTGTATTGATATCTAAAGTTTCGATATCTAATTAACCACCTATGAAGCCAAACAACTTCACTGAAAACCTTTGCAAAAATTATCTCAAAAATTCAAATTTCTTTTTAGAATAATAAAAGAATATTATAGGTGTATGAGAAAATGATAATTATTAGCATTTTCTCCTTTACCCTCAATGTTTCCAAAAGCGATCTTGGTTAGGGTCGTTTAACCCTTCACCAAACGACAAAATCTTAGACATGTTCAAATTGAAAGCACATGCAAACGACAAAATAAACGTTAATCTAAAACTGATATTTGTATCCAGCAGGGTATAAAACATTGTGGGAAAAGGAGAAAAATGCTGGTAAACAGTATTTTCTCCTTTTCCCAGAATATTTTCAAAAAGCTTCTATCTCAGGGTCGTAAAAACCAAGGATTGTTTGGGAAGGCGTTAAACACAGCATTGTGTGATAATGAGTTATTTGAGACTGCGTTGTTTAGTGGGTGAATGCTCTCAGCTATAGATCAAGTGCAAGGGCGGTGTTTGTTTGGAAATTGTAACTAAATGCCATACACTGTAGAATCACGATCTGAATTTGTATACCTCTGATCTAGACGACAGAATTTTAGACCAAATCCATTCCAACATGAAAGCATTTGCACTTGACAATCGAATGTGCCTAAAATATTACTTTTTTCCATACAAAGCGTAAAAAAATATGTATGAAAAGGAGGAAATTTTCTCCTTTCCAACAAAGTTATTAAAAATCACCTTTGTCAGAGTCTTTTAGAATAGGCATTGAACAGATAAAATGAAAAATCAGATAGGGTTATTTCACCGATGATCGCCCTCAGCTAGTTCAAGTTCAAAGGCCGTGTTTCATTCGAATATGTTACAAAATGTCATGCAGTATAGATTAATGATCTCGGTTCGTATGTCTCTTTATACACTATCTATATACAAATGTAGCCGGGTACAGGTATTTGGTGAAATACCTGCACATGACAAGTTTATATTGCAAGCATTTGCATATGAGAAATGTATATTGAAAGCATTTGCATCGCCTGTCATCGCCCAAATCGTACGGATTCGGCCAATACTCGGGTGATCCGTAATCGATATGCAGGGAAACAGCGTCTTTCGACCGATCGATTACGGATAAACCGGACCTTAGCCGAATCTGTACGTCGTTTTGGCGATGAAAGGCGATGTTAAACGAATCCCATTGGGGTTTCCTATCCTTAGCAGACGTATAGCAAAAAAGGTAGTACACGAATGCAATAATTTAATAATAATAATCTTTATTAAAGTCTCATTCATGTACAACAATATTTACAACTGATATAAAAGACATGGAAGTACATGTACATGACCATTCTATATAGAATTATAAGAGACTATCATAAAAACAATGCATAAAATATTCTACATATTCTACATAAGTGGTAAAATTCAGTTGCGGATTTTACCATAAAACATAATTTTTAAAACGTATTTAAAAACTACAGTTTATGGCTAGTTTCGTGTTGTAGTCTTCGGATCGCTCGGATACTGTCCTGGGATATTTGTTATAAATCAGCAGCTGAATCTTGTAGAGGTAAAAAAAAACATGGAGATAAGAAATATTGTTATTTACTGACAGAAAATGACCTTAGCTGAAGAATGTCTAGGCAGGTTTTGGCACAAAATTTTATCAGATACTGATTGGATAATAAAAGACTTAGTTGATCTGGTTTGCTTAGAAATGAAAAGTTCGGTTTAATTTCTACTGCTTTTAAAAATAAATTAGTTCTCAGATCATTGTAAACATTGCACTCTATTAAAACATGTGACTCATCCTCGACTGCACTAATGAAATAAAAACAAGCATATCGTCGGTTTATCTAAAACACCTCGTAACTACAGCCTATCTCAAGCTGTAGTTACGAGATTTTTCAAGTAGATCGAGGATATATTTTTGAAAATGACCTGTCGTAAGCGGTCTACAAGAGTCAATTCGGCACGTTTACAGCAATATCAAAAGTTTTTTCTGGTATTTTAAAGGTGGGTATTTAGAATTTTCACATCGCACCCAATTAAAGAATATATATATTATTGAAATTTATATGAAAAAACAATACAAATCATCAAAAATTAAGAATAATAAAATTAAAAAAAAAATATATATATATATATATATATATATATTTTGATATAATTTTTTTTTGGAATTAAATGTAGCCTCTTAAGCTATTTTTAGATTTCGCGCCAAAAATCAATAAAGCATTGTGGGAATGTCAAGTGACTGGCACGTGACTAATAACGCTTAAATTCAATTACATAACAAACATGTTATAATTATTTTCACTAATGTCTTCCTCGGACGGATGTTTGAATCTTTGTCTGTGTTTTAGTGTATTTAAATGAGAGAATTGATAATCTAAAAATAGAACGTGTCTCCCGTTGGTGTCAACCTGGTCCGTAATAAATCTCTAATTTCTCGTGTTATCGGATGGTTTTCGACTGCTGGGGTTTTACGAACGCAAATTAAAAGGCTATGGGAGTACAAGGATGATTTTTTTGTTTTTTTGTAAAATTTTTGTCCCAAAATCTGAAGGGCCACCTTTAATCAACCCTTTCCAGAAATGATGAAAATTATTGCACACTTAACCCGTCATCACGAATCATAAGCGAGGCTTTTAACTTTACCTCCAACACCTTGAATGGATGAGTACATGCTGGAGATTGCGTGCACTGCTAAGGGACCCTTCAAAACAAGATTATGGCTCGCAAAGCAAAAGACAAAATATATGCCTTAATCTTAATTCAAAAAGTGTGAAGTTATAAGCCTTGTTCAGTTCAGATAATTCTAGATGTAAAAACGAGTTCAAAAAGCTTCACCATGTTGATTTCTCCAAATTACCCCACCCTCTTTAATTCTGTATCTTTTGTTCCTGTAACTTGTAGGCGTATGCAGAGCGTCTCCTGGCTCACGTAGTCAATTCACGTGGCTACACATCGGCACCAACACCTATTAAATGACACTGATTTTACACGAAAAAAAATCTCCAAGATATCAAAATGCCTGAGAAAGGGTGATATTAGACAGGCCGGGTTTTACTTACAAACACCAGAGTTCATATCCACCAACCATTCTTAAAAGCATTCTTTGTCTTGTTCTTCAAGATTTTCTACTGTGAAAGTAACAGAACTTCTGATTGGCTAAACCATTTGGTTTAGCCAATCAGAAGTGCTGTTGCTTTCACATTGACAAATTTCTGAAGAATAAGAGTAAGAATGTTCTTAAGAATGGTTGGTGTATACGGACCCTGGATGGCAGAGATTGACATTCTCTGTGATACTACCGGTAACTTAATGAAACGGTTAAGACATTGTATTTTTATTGTCCATACCCTGTGTTGATGTATACTGTTGTTTTTCCCAATATTACTAACGTAACTTAAACCAAACCACTTTGTCCTTTTTTCTCCCTTTTTAAAATTACCATTTATAAATCTAAAACCACTATATTCTCATTACGAAGGGAGATAATAATTACCCCCCCCTTTCAGGAAACTATCAAAAGTCAATAATTTCAAAACGGACATCAAATGAATTTTTGGTCAGTTAGAAATGTGCAAAAGTATTAAATCAATATTAATTAATTGATTGATTGTATGGTTTTTAACGTTTTCAACATTATTTCAGTTATATCGCGGCGGCCAGTGCACCTATAAATGCTTTCCTGGAGCCTCATTTACCAGTCTCGTACAAATTTCTCTCCAAGCCACAAGCTGCTTTCCCATATAACCATCATCGAAGCAATGATCTGCGATAGGAAAGGAATGAATCCCATCGCAATGACAAACATCAATGCTCGTAAGAGGATTTGCCGAGCCGGGGATCGAACTCGCAACGCCCTGTTCTCAGGTCCTGTAAGCCACCGACTGAGCTACCGGACCTCGGCATTAGATCAGTATAAATCCTTATGTCATGCTTTCCGGTAGGATATCGAGAAATAGTGAAAATATTTTTCGATCTTACACTGGTTCGACCAGTGAAAATACCGATTTTCACTTTCTTGTTGCATAGGTAAATTGCGCATGCCTAACAACCAGATGGGATATATGACGTCATATACCTTACATTCTCGCGCTTGACGTAATATTGTAATGCGTTGCTATGCGGGAAGGGTACGCCACGGGGAATAACGGAAAAGAACCGTACTGGATTTTGATAAAGCTCCTCCCAGAGAGGGTTAAAAGCATGAAATAAATAGAATATTTGTTTTTTTTTAAGTGAAAGATCGAACTTTATTTCATCTTGTGAACACCATCGGTAATATTTTCACGAGTGGGCGCAGCCACTCGTGAAAATATTACCGATGGTGTTCACTCGATGAAATAGATTTCGATCTTTCACCGGAGAAAACAAATATCCTCTGTTTATTTGTCAACCAACAACTTTTATCCGATGCTGCACTAGAAGCGCTAGGGGTCAACTACCTCAAAGTACAGAATTCGGGATAGGCAGTGCGTTCTTTTCATTTCCATAGATATCCATTCATCGGTTATTTTCAGCATGAGACTATATGATACATATCTTAATTTGCTGTTAACCCTTTGGCTGATAAGTGCGACTCACCGACCTTTTGCGGACAGAACGTGCAGTCTGATCTTGAATCTACACTGTCCGATACAGAGATATTTTTCGTCATGATAAAAACTGAAATAGCATCAGTCGGGTTTTTATTATCTGCTTGAAAATTTCATTCAATTTATTTAACAGAATAAGGGTTGAAGTTAAATGGGACACTTTAAGGTTCATCTTTTCTTTATAGACGCCCTCCACTGTTCTGTTTCATCACCAAAAATGACAGTTTTGAAGACTAGCTTAACAGTTACATGTATCGTGATAATTCAATGAACTGAAACTGAAAAAAGTCCGACAGTGTAAGAAAGGAATCTCTCCTTATCGGACAGTGCAGATCAAAGATAAGACTGGATGTTCTGTGTTACAAACTTTCACTCGTTTTCTAAGAAAAGTTGAAAGACATCAAATCAAGATCAGAAACACATTCAATGCATTCCCGTCCAGTTCTCTAATAAACCAGTGAAACAAGGTGTTTTCTGTCAAATTTTCGAACGGGACAACTTCAAAAACAAACTCCAAACTCCTTCCGGGTCGAAGTATTACGACCCGGAAGGAGTTGGCAGTGTGCGACAGCTTGAGGACAACGCATGGGATAGTCTGATAAAGAAATAGTCCGATACGGTAAGATTTTGACGGTAAAAGAGATTATGTAATTTTTGATATTGACTAACAGGTTACGTTCAGTTTCTTCAGCAGTTTAAACTTTACCACTGAATCCCAAGTTTTAAGGACCCGTGGTCAGAAAGGCTTTTAAAAACATGTTGGTAAAGAGATAAATACTGATAACAAATAGTTTCTCCTATTCTCAGAATGTTTTCTATCCTTTAAAAGTACTTAAGCTCATATACACAAATCGTGAGTTTTTGGTTTGTAAATATTTCTAATGTGGCAGAGTCCATCTAGAATGTGAAGTTTGGCAAAGGGTTCAGGCGCCATTGTGACGGAAATAAATCATACGTGCATTACTCACTAGCCGTGCCCCGGTAGCTTAGTCTGCAGCGCGCAGGACTTGAGAACACGGGGTCCAGGTTTCGATCCCTTGCTACGACCCCTGGCTCGGCCAATTTCTTTCCGAGATTTGATGAAAGTCACTGCGACAGGATCCATTCCTCTCCCACCACTAAGCACTGTTTCGACGATGATCATGTGGGAAAGCAGACAGTGGCTTGGAAAGAAAATTGTGCGAAGTACTGGAATAAGAAACTCCAGGAACGCATGAATAGGTGCACTGGCCGCCGTAAAATAACTGAAATATTGTTGACAACGGCGTTAAACACCGCACATTCAATCAAATAATCAATCAAGCATTACTCACTATATGGGTCTTTTAACGTAAATGAAAGTCGAATTTCTATAATTATGTTCTAGCACTGTGCGTAGGTCTAGTACTCGTACAGGATTTTTTATCGTTGTCCGTCAAGTAAGGGTACACCTACAGTCCTATGATTTAATCCGGCTTGCCTCTACAATTTTTCTAATCAAGAACGCCTGTTTCTGCTCAATTTCTGATTGATCAAATTAATTTCCGTCGGAGATTTTCTATTGCAGTTTAACAAGCTTGCACCGTGGACATTCTATATAGATTCGTCACCTCTTTCACGAGGGTTCGGTCTGATTTTGTAGCGGATCTAATAAAAAACAGATAAAGCCCATAAGGCGTAAAGTAATTAAGATTCACTTTTATACAACATTTATCAACCCACGTTGTACATCATAAGGAGTGTAACACGCGAAAAGGTGCATTCGGACATTTGCGTAAAGTGTCGTCCCGGATTAGCCTGCGCAGTCCGCGCAGGCTAATCCGAGACGGCACTTTACGACTACATTAGATTTTGTGGTACAGTAGACTTGCGTAAAACAGAAAATCACATAAAATCGGGAAGTGTCGTTTCGGATTAGCCTGTGCGGGGTGCACACGCTGATCAGAGACGACACTTTATGCAAATATCCGAATGCACCTTTTCGCGTGCTGCACTCCAATATTATATGATTATTGAAAAAAAAAGCTCAACACTTTTGGGATGTCGAAAAGAGAGATATCGACTCTTTTAAACAAAAGTTAGCCTAAAGATCTGTGACATTTGTTGAGTTTTTATTACTTTGTTATGGCCCAGTAAAGGCCAAATTATTAAAGCAGGTGTCAAAACATATTTAAATTTAACCCATTACTACACAATCCCTACTTTTGACGCCCCTGAGAAAGAAGCCTTTTGAAAACACTGTAGAAAAAGGAGAAAATGCCGGTAACCAGCATTTTCTCCTTTTCCCACAGTATTTTCTACCCTTCCCAGAACAAATTTCAATTTTTCATTCACCTTTATTTTGTCGTCTGCAAATGCTTTCAGTTTGAACCAGCCTAAAATTTTGTTGTGTGGTAAAGAGTTAAATAATACCATGTAAAAGTATAAACAATGTTGTGGAGATGACACTCTGTTTTTGTGTGGTCTGGCCATATATCAGTCGCTGGCAGAAAAAAAAAGAATTTTAAATCAAGCAAACAGGTCAAGAAAACAACACCATTCTGTAAGATTTTAACATAGTTTTAAAATTAACTTCTCTACTAGCAACTAACACCTTGACTTACCGCACAATGAAAGATTGTCATCTTCACAATCATTTCTATGCTCTTAATAGGTATGATATAAATTCAAATGTATTTGAAGACCCACTTTGTTTACTGTTGAACTTTATATTTAATTTAACAAAGTAGTATGTGCAATTTAACTACCCTTGGTAACTGCAAGTAAAGTAACATTATTCGGAAGAAGTTGTTATATACCGATATTTGTAAGAAAACGCTTACTTTACACAAAGATTTAAATAGGTAGCAGTGAGAGTAATTGCTCACCAAAATCACAATGTGTTCAAAGCCGGTGGGCAAGACAAAAGCACTAGGCTGCAGGCGACAATGTGACAATAAATAAATGATGTAAAAGTAATGAGTACACTTTAATATGGGCAGCAACACGCGAAAAGGGGCATTCGGACAATTGCGTAAAGCGTCGTCTTGAAACAGCCTGCGTAGTCAGCGTAGGCTAATCCGAAACGGCACTTTCTGTTTTTATGTAATTTTCTGTTTTGTGAAAGTCTACTGTTGCACAAAATCTAATGTAGTCGTAAAGTGCCGTCTCGGATTAGCCTGCGCGGACTGCGCAGGCTGATCCGAGACGACACTTTACGCAAATGTCCGAATGCCCCTTTTCGCGTGTTGCAAGCCGTATATGAGCTGTGAAGAGGGGTTTGATGGTGCATCTGCAAGCCTAGCGAAATTTGAAACCCATAATAAGGAAGCCTCTGAAAACATTGTTGGAAAAAGAAGAAAATGCAGGCAACCAGCATTTTCTTCTTTCTCCACAATGTTGTCTACTCTTTCAAAGACAAATGGTATTACAAGCCACACTTCATATCGTCGGTTTAGTTAAAAAACCTGGTAACTATAGCTTGTTTCATGCTGTAGTTACGAGGACTTTGAAGTAGACCGACGATATGGCTTTTTACATAGCATATGCAAATGCTTTCGAATTAAAAGGCTAGAATTTTGTCTTCTTGTAAAGATCAATTAGTCAGATGCCATAAATATGGAACACCCAGATTTGGGTCAATGTGTTTCTGGGTCTAAAATGCGTCGTAAAAAGCTTCATAAGAATCTCACAGTAATTTTGGAAACGTAATTTCCATAACAGATAATTCTGTGTCTCTTGTGAAATGTGACAGTATCGTACCACTCACGTTTTAAAAGCTGTTGTTGCAGGAAAAAATGCATTAAAGTCTAAAGCCTCGATCTAATCGTCATGATTTGTCGCGACAATGTAAGATGCTTTCTTAAATGTGTGATAACGTCAAAGGCAGACTTCTTAGGAGGTCTTATCTCGGATTCACATTTTATTTTACTTCTCCAAGCCGTTCTTAACTTCAGGTCCGGATAAGAGTGGTTCATCTCAAATATTTTGAAGTCTCCCGGTTAACGCTTTGATCTTCACGATCATTTCCTGAAACTTTTTCAGCAGAATAGATACCAGAGGTTATGTCGTGGTTATATGAACTAAAAACAGTAGCAGCTTTTGGCAAAAAATGTAAAGATCAAATGATTACTTTTCTGCCACGCTAATGTGATCGATATACAATCGAAGCTTTTGGCATAACGGTATCAAAAGAAAATTATGACTTTTCAGACAAAGCTATGGCACCTATATATACAATCGAAGCTTTTAGCATAACGGTATCAAATTCAGATCACAACTTTTCTGTCATTGTTATGTGACATACAACCGGGGCGGTTAGCATAGCAGGTATCAAAACCATCTCAGAACTTTTCTGTATAGGTATGTGACCCATATACATACGTGAAGCTTTTAGCATAATGATATCAAAATCTAATTTCAATATTTATGGCATAGTAATGAGATCCATATACAATCTAAACTTTTAACATAATGGTATCAAAACTAAAGTATGTTCTGATTATGGTTCTGTGACCTTCATACAACCCAAGCTCTTGGAATAATGGTATTAAAAAGAATTTATACTTTTTTAGTCATGGTTATTTGACCTATAGTCATTCGAAACTTTCGACATAACAGTGTCAAAATAAAAGTAAAGAAAACCAGCAACAAGCCTTTTACGATTTCATAATATTTATTGATGACGAAAGACAAAAGAGTACAATAAGAGTTAGGTTTAAATGAAATGTTGTCAATTTTAATCTGAGAACAAGAAATAGAATAAGTCCCTCAAAATTAAGAATTATGTGTAGACTACAAAAATATTAAATTTCTGGTTCCTAAAACCTAAATTAACAACGATAGACATGTTCAATCTATGTTTAAGAAACAAATTATTCCGCCTTAGATCTACATTCCAATTTTAATCTAACACTTTTCACTATTTCTGTATCCTCAAAGCCACAAGTTTAGGTTCAAAATCCCCATCTACCAAGTACGTCACACCTGTTAACATCATCTTGGAAAATTCTATATAAGTCTTTTCTAGAAAGATGACAACACGGATTGGTAAATAACTTGTTTACTAACAACCTGTTTCTCAAAATAGACTCAATGGAAAAAAACAATGAACGTTCTTTATGTTTCCATAATACTGAACACAGGTTTCATGTATATCCTATTTGCCTAACTGTATGTTACATAGATACAAAAGAAGCCTTAGGGAAAATAATTTCAAAAGTTTTTTTTTTGCTATGATATTTATTGATCTGCATGCAATCGAACCTTTTAGCATAAAGGTATCAAGACCGATTTAATATGTTTCTTCCAGAGTTCTGTTACAAATGTACAATTCGAATCTAAAGTATAACGGTAAAGTATTATCTTTTAATGCTTATGTGGCCATATATCATCGAAGCTTTAGGTATAACGATTTCAAAACCAAATAATTTTTTTCCATTGTTTTGCGACCGATCTGATATATAATCGAAGCTTTTGTATCAAAACCAAATGACTTTTTTTCTGTCATGGTTATGTGACATATAAAGAATATTCCCATAACGGTTTAACACTAAATTGAAAATGTTCAGGAATCAAAACCAAAAAAACTTCTCCATAGATATGTGACATATACATGTATACAATCAAACCTTTTAGCATAAAGGTACGATAACATTTTTTTTTTGTCCATGGTTATGGGATCTGTGTACAATCTAACTTTTGCATTACCATATAAAAATCATTTTTGTCCTTTGTTATGGGATCTGTGTACAATCTAACTTTTGCATAACTATATCAAAATCATTTTTGTCCATAAAACACCCTCTTACTGCAGCCTTGTCAAAAAGGGCATTAACATGCAACAACTACATACAAACAGAAGATTACATCCAGTCAAAACACCATCCTACTGCAGCCACGCTGTAACAGAAGGTTATAACCAAGGCAAAACAGGATTGTTCATAAGCCACGTAACATGAGTAGACGAACAGTCAGGCAAAACTTTACGTTGCTGCAGACACGTGACAATTAGCTGCAGACGACTGAAATCACCATCATACTGCAACAAAGTTACAACATCAGACTTATTAAGCCAGACAGATCTCTCTTCTATGTATAAATTTGAATTGTTTCCTTTAGACAAGGGGAACGAACGACCGAGTATAAAATCTTAAGGAAGAAAACAAATTGTTTGAAGGAATATAATTGGACAGAGTTGTATTGCTTTAATTAAATTGTAAAATTGATAAAGAAAAGGCAGTCGTGAAATGGTTATTATGAAGAAACCGTATCATGTATGAATGATGTTGTATAAATCACTTTATTTCTTCTAAGCCCTCCCCCTATAAAGAAGATTGAACATTTGAAAGTTTTCAGTCTTGAAACGACAATGAAATTGAAAATTAAAGGAGAGAGAGAGAGAGAGAGAGGCAAGTAAATCACAGCTTGCCAATGAATACGACTGAGTTCAAAAACTGCTCATGAACAAAGACTTGACAAATTATTGAGATGGTTAGATTACTTCAGATTAGAACTATATTAGATCTGGTGTCATTAATATAAACACTGTGCAGGACAGCAAACTAGGTAAGTTTTATTTTGTATCAAACTGTTACCAAGTTATAGTCAACACAAAAACAGTAAACATAGTGGGTGGCATCACAGGAATCGGACGTTTAGTTGGTGAAAATAGCTAAATGTCAGCCGAAGTGGTCACTCTCTAATATAAAATATACAAGGAGTACAACGGTTTCCCATCAGAATTTGACACGACCGTCACCCAAAATCATCGCTGAAAATGGGGTCAAATCAATATTAGCCGACATAAACACACACCTACCGTGCTCTTAAATATCTAATCTGCAGATTTAGTAAGTTTCTACCTGCCCCGAGTCACTCTTTCCGCGTCATTCATCCGATTTTCCTAGGGCGATATTTAGCAAGAATCAGCCTCGGCGAATCCACCATTGTCGACCAACTTCCGGTTATCGGAGTGAATGGGCAAAGTGTATTCCCCGGCCCTACCTGTCAAAATGGGTCATAATTCCCGGCCCTTGCTGCCCCCATTTTTAAATCTTTTATTTTTCGTTGTATTATGCTCAGAATAGTATTAAAATGAAGCCTAGATGTCAGACTTTTATATGATATGAAACACAAAATGGTCATTGCAAAACTTTTGAAATATTGTCAATCAAAAGTGGGTAAGATTTTCGTATTTTCTTCCAGGTATTTTATGAGTTACTCAAATCCGGTCCCGATGGTAAATCTTTTATTTTTCGTGGTATTGTGCTCTAAAAAGTATCAAATTAAAGCCTAGATTTCAGACTTTCATATGATATGAAATACAATATGGTCATTGCAAAACTGTCTGAAATATTGTCAATCGAAAGTAGATAAGATTTTCGTATTTTCTTCCAGGTATTGGATGAGTAACACAAATCCGGCCCCTATGCTTAGTCTTTTATTTTTCATTGTGTTGTGCTCAAAATATTACTAGATTAAAGCCTAGATATCAGGCTTTCATATGAATTTTGAAATTATATCATAATTTTTTATATTGTTTGAAAAGTTTAATTTCTATTATAGGGGCCGGATAGGTTGTTGGATTCGCACATAGAAATACAGTGTATTCCCTTCTAAAAATTTATAATGTTAAAAATCTAATTGCCCAATAATGCATGCGTCAATGTTTATTTTCTTTATATCATTCAAGAGCTTAAATTAAGGACTTTATTACGATATAATTTTTATTAGAATCAAGGGAAAAACAAGTTTTAAATATAGGGGCCGGGTTTTTATCTCTAAAAAATTACAACACATTTTAGTAATATAAAAGGACGAATTTCAAACGCTACACATGCTTGGAAAGTCAAGTTTCTACATACCATTAGAAAGGTTATTAACTAAGCTTTAATTTGGTGCTAATCTTATTAGATTTGGCAAATAAATGAAATATTTAGCACCTGGGGCCGGATTTTATCACAAACAAATTACGACGCATTTCAGCAAAAAAAAATGAAGAATTTCAAACGCTTTTATCATAACTATATACATATGCATGAAAAATCAAGTTTCTATATACCATTGGAAAGGTTATTACCTAAGCTTTAATTTGGTGCTAATTTTATTAAAATGTACCCGCCAATAAAATATTTAGCAAGGGGGCCGTTAGGGCCTGGAATTGTGGCATATTTTTTATTGGGGCCGGAGAATACACATACCCATACAGTCAAAAAAATTGTATATATATATTTGATTTGCATCGAATTTGTTGATATAAATATAACATGATTTTTCTTAGATTTAACTTGTACCTACGGAAATTTTACGAAAATTTTCTGACGTAATTTATTTGAAAAAGTTAACTGACATTTTCATTCACTCCGATAACCGGAAGTTGGTCTACAATGGTGGATTCGCCGAGGCTGATTCTTGCTAAATATCGCCCTAGGAAAATCGGATGAATGACGCGGAAAGAGTGACTCGGGGCAGGTAGGGACTTACTAAATCTGCAGATTAGATATTCAAGAGCACGGTAGGTGTGTGTTTATGTCGGCTAATATTGATTTGACCCCATTTTCAGCGATGATTTTGGGTGACAGTCGTGTCAAATTCTGATGGGAAACCGTTGCACTCCTTGTATATTTTATATTAGAGAGTGACCACTTCGGCTGACATTTAGCTATTTTCACCAACTAAACGTCCGATTCCTGTGATGGCATTAACCCCTATCATGTCATTCTCGACCATGGACTATTTTTATGGAGTGTGTAGAACAAGATCAGCCTGTATATACATGCTGTCTGATCTTACTCTAAACCTGCTGCTTTATCGGTAGTTTGGGTGCTAAAAGTCCAGCCCAATGCCCGTGCACTTATCAAAGTATTTTTATGTAATCGTCAACATTTGTTATTCGGCAGGATAAGCGTTAAAGTGGTTTAAACCCTTACTGACCAATACCAAGTTTAAAGACCCTGAGAAATAAACTCTTCCCAAGCAATACCAAGTTTAAAGACACTGAGATTTAAAGCTTATAAAAATACTGTAAGAAAAAGAAACAATACCTGTGGCCAAAGACAATCATTTTAGCAATATCTAAGTGGCCGGCTGCTAATGTCTATAATGTGGACAAGTCCAAATTTTTGTCATCGGTCAAAGAATAAAATGACTTGAGGAATACGACAAAGTACAGGTTCCAGTCTTTCCGCTCATGAAATATTCATACAAACATTTCTGTTTTCTGACTAAACCTATGGGACTTTAACAATCCTTCCCCTTTAACTCATTACCACACAATCCCTACTTTTGACGCCCCTGAGAAAGAAGCCTTTAGAAAACATTGTGAGAAAAGGAGAAAATGCTGGTAACCAGCATTTTCTCCTTTTCCCACAATGTTTTCTACCCTTCACAAAACAAATTTCGAATTTTTAGTCACTTTTATTTTGTCGTCTGCAAATGCTTTAAATTTGGACTAGTCTAGAATACTGTCGTTTGGTAATGGGTTAAACTTATTTTATTTGGCGTTTTCACCAGATTAATAAATCTTTCATAGCATTTAAAACCATTCCAAATTGAACTTTCTTTCTATTTTAGGTTATTGATATTTGTTAGGTCTGTTTCTGTCCGTGTTGAACCATAACCACATACTGGTTTGTAATTGAGATATGAAGAGATATATAATGATAAAGAAAATCCAGTCTAAAGTAACGCTTTTCTGAGTCACCGTCATAAGAAGCAAAAGCAATTAAAAGTAACCAAATCATTGCAAGAGATAAATTACATTCAGACGTTGTGATAAAACTATCGTCATTCATAGTTGTGTGTAAGTTACAACTTCAACCTTTTGTGATGTCACTGACTATATCTTTTATCATGTAACATCTTTTGTTTTTATAGTAATATACCCACCATCATTTCTATTTTTTCAGCGTGGAAGCATTTGAGATAATTAGTATGAGAAATCGTTTAAATAGGACGTCATGTAATTCTCAAGCCAGCGATATGAATCAGGTTTTGTACATAGAAGTTATCACTCTCTTGCACTCCGGATCATTACATTTACCTCTGTAGTGGGCTCAGAAAGTAGACCGTCATTACGTCATATTTTTGTCACATGACCATAACTCAAAATAGCTACACAAACGCCGATGAAAGAAAGACCAATATCGATTGTTTCGTGTGATGTTTAAGCAGCATGGGACCAATCAGACTTAAACGATAGTAAACGAACAAAAGAGGGATTTTCTGAAAAGCCTAAATATCTTTAAAGAACGATAACTTGATTTTGAATCGTACAAACTTGGATCCAGCGGTGTGTCAAATCAGTTGTCATCATTGATGGGCGCAGCTATTTTTGTTACAATCGGCGTAAGATTCTTAAAAGTGAAGAGGCTAAAAAAAATAGTTCCATTTAATACAGGTAAATTCATCAGTTTGAACGCACCTATAATGTATCCAGAATCATATTTCCTCTGTCTAACTTACAATTTTTCATATAAAACAGTTAAACAGTAACAAAACATCTTTTCCTCGGTTTGACAAGATTCTTGTCATTTAGCCCATCGCAGAGATGTATGTGAGGTAACGAACGACAACTCTGCTCGGAGATTGAGAAGTTATGTTTTATGATAATTGTTCTGACGTTTGACGCAAAAAATCTGACATTCTTTGGCTTTTGAAATGATAATTTTATTTAACACGTTTTCAAAATGTTATCAGGTTGGCTTCAGGCTAGCTTCATGAGATTTTTTTCTTGACAATTTTCAAAAGATTTCATCGCAAATGCCAAATCATGTAATATATATCTATCTTACAGTAATGTAGAGAAAGTCCTTTGCTCAGGAACACCAACGTCAAAATGGCAAAGTCCATGTAATATACATGCATACAAGTCGAGTTATAAAGAGGATATTTCGAGAGGTAAGTGCAAGACTATTTTAAGTGCATATACATTGTATATGCACTTACAAAAGTCCTGAACTAACCCCTTGATTTGTTTATCTCGCTAAAAGATCGAAATTGACTTCATCGAGTGAACTTCGTCGGTTATATTTTTACGAGAGGTGCAGCCATAATGTTCACTAGAAGAAATAAATTTTGATCTGTCACGAAAAAAAAAAAAAACACCCAACAAATTTCTATTATGATTATTTCCATCTTGTTGGACGACACCCACACGAACTACTGTTTCCGTTTTCTATTGGAGAGTTGAAATATGAAATCGGTATTTTTCACTGTTCGTAACCATGAAATATTAAACCATATTTCACCGGTATTTCTCGATAGAAGACGGAAACGGTATATATATTAAGTCGGAAAATAACTAAAATGGTAAATATGAAAATATCTTATTCGGAATAAAAGGACAGAGGCATGGTTGATAAATACTCATTTTGATAAACGAGAATTGTAATCAATTTGTAAAGATAATTATAAACATGCGTTTGCTTTTACTTATCGTCTGTTCAAACGAAACGGAATTATCTTCAATGATGCCATAATGTGGTATCAAGCGCATTGGTTCCAGGCACAAATTATTATTTTGATAAAGACGGGCGAGAATGAGCAATATAATCGCGATTTGAAAGATGACCTCATGAAGGATCACGTGGTTACTGATGAAGTGGCATGTATTTAACAGGACACCCGATGAATTGATTTCACTGTTCTCCCTGTCTACCATATACGTTCATCGTGATAACTCTGTCACATATCACGTTCAATTTCACGGATTATAGGATTTTTAACATCTGTTTAAAGACAAACAGTGGTTAATTAATTCATAGACAAGAACCTGGATGATAATATCAAGTGGAATATCTATTACAAGAATGGCGTAACAGTAAGAAACAGAACTAAATATCTTAAGGTACACTTGTTTAAACAAGAAATAGAAGTTGGAGAAAGAAAGAAAATTCAGAACTTTATTGATAATAAATTGCTTAAAAGTGACAAGCCAGTGGGTCATTCTCTCTGCACAATGAAAGGCAATTATACAATTTACTGTTTAGTGGTTGTGACTGTATTTGCACAACTCTTTTCACATACACAATCTAGTTTTACCATTCGTGCTTTCGATGACTGGATTGCGAAAAGATCTTTACAACGTCGGAGTTTCCTAAAGAGTTTCTGTGCAAGACGTTGTAACATTGGAAAAGGCGGCAATGTCTGTAAATGTAACGGATTTCACTTTGCCGGGAAGCGGTCAGAAGGCGATACAAATGTTTTACTAAGTGACGATCCAACGATGAACGTTGGTAACACAGCCGAGACAGATGTGATATATAAAATGTTGGAAGACAACGATAAAATCGAGCTTAAAGAGGATCAGTATGATAATCCCGAGGAAGATTTGATACATCGTAATTACAAACCTAACATCAACCCTGTTTACTCCGGTTTTCTCGAAGAACCAATTAAAAACAGGTAAGCTATGGTGTTTAGTACTCGACTATAGAAGCAGAGCATTTTTTTTTGTTAGTCTTTCAAATAGTTTAACCCTTTACCAAACGACAAAATTTTAGACTTGTCCAAATTGAAAGCATTTGCAGACAACAAAATAATTTAAGTGACTAGATATGTGAAAATTGTTTTGTGAAGGGTTGAAAACATTGTGGGAAAATGAGAAAATGCTGGTTACCAGCATTTTCTCCTTTTCCCACAATGTTTTCCAAAGGCTTCTATCTCAGGAGCGTCAAAGGTAGGGATTGTGTGGTAATGGGTTAAGAAATTTTAAAGTGAATGGTATCTCTATAATTCACCCGTGAATGTTAGAACTTTCATTTTGACATACAACGAATATTTATGAAATATCAATGATTTTCTTAACTCTTAGGGTGCTAAGCGCGACTCGCTGGCCTTTTACGGACAATGTAGATGAAGATCAGATTGTACAGAACGTGTAGTCTGGTCTTGGTTCTACACTGTCCAAAAAGAGGATATTATTCCTCTAAAACAGAACTTTTGAAATAGCAAAAATTGGGTTTTATTATGGAATTGAAAATTTTCGTTTAGTTATTTGGCAGGATAAGGGTTTTTGTAATTTTACAGATGCAGCCTGAACTAGGTCTACATTGGGTGCAAATGTCTTGGAGATGACATTTCTAAATACAAGTATTATAAAATGATGCCAACTAGCGTGAGACCAGGACGCACGTCTGCATCTTATTTGATCCTATTTTTCATTGCTTTGAGCGCAGTTAGGACAACCTGCAGCACCGTATATTAGTTTTGCACGACCGTGTTGCATTTGAAGGTACAACATTCATTGCAGCGTCTTAAGCCGTCGCAACTGCACGCATCAGAATGCTTGAAGCCCCTTTCACAATTGACGCAGGAGCACTTTACATTTTGCGATTGGAATTTTTTTGCCTCGCACGAGCCTCCGCATACGTTGTACGATATCTCGCATTCGTTGCATGCGTTTTAGTGGTCACATCAAGTCTCTTCAAAATAGTGGACATGCACACTATGAAGACGCGACCGAATGCGATCCAAATTATCGCAATGCAATGCACGAACATTAGTACGCACGTCTTGCAGCTTTTTGTGTACTTTGCAGAGTGATGCACGATTTTAGACCTCGTAAGATGAATCGCAGTAGTTTGCGTGTGTTTTGCGAACCATGTGACTGTTGCTCAACGTGTCTCATGTAATCTTGCAACGTTTTATTATCATTGCATGATTTATCAGCTTCAGTTTGCCATGCTTTGTCACTAATATATATACCGTGTATAAGCATTTCTGTTTCAGATCACAATTTATCATATACGATTATTTCGGTAACAGTTACGATCCGAATCAAAATTTATCGTTCGCACGAATATTTTGTCGCTTCTGCTCCTGCACCAATTGTGAAAGCCCCTTACAATGCTCAAAATTCTTATACATGTTGATGCGAGTAATTACGCTGCATTAGATTATGGTGACATGTAGGCGGGTTGTACAACTTTGCAAACCGTCGCACGAACTGGCCATTCGTCTATGCCTACCACGGAATTCGCTTGTAGCTTTCGAAAAAAAAAAAAAAAAAACGTACGTTTAAACATTCGCAACCGCTTGCTTTATCGAACAACACCGGTTGCAATTGTAGAAGTCTCTAGAGATACCTTCTAAGTTGAGGTTCTCCGAACCAGTCGCACTCTATATGTCACAGTTAACAGATTTGTAAGCGCACAGAACTTGTACTCGTAGATGCCTAAGGGCAGTGCTTATAATTTTTATTTTTGATGTGATTATATGTCTGTTGCGAGATCATTTAAATAATGTCTTGCACCAGTGTGCTTCCTACGCTCGATTATCAGATTCTTTTTGCAATTTTTTTCATTGGAAAGCCTATCACCGGTCTAACAGAATTCTAGCTTGTAAAGGAAGGATGCTTTAAGCTGTCGATCGATCTGGCAAAAATCGAAGTTTGTACGCATACACACCGCTGTCTTTCAAGAACGACATCTGTCCGGGATCGAACAACGGGTCTCATCAAAACTAATCTTATCATATGATGAAAAGTCAATTACTACAGTTCCATCGGTCGTACTAGGTTCATGCGTTGAGGTCAAACAATTGGCCACTGGCCTACAACACCAGAATGTAAACGCTAAATATCTAAGTCTTGCGACAGATCCTGATAAACACTGCGATCAAATTGTAGTAATTAGTTAAAAAAAAAAGGAGGAAGTAGTAGTTACAAAACTTGAAAAGCTGGTTTCATCAAGAAGGCAAAGCTAAGGCCTAAGAAAGTCGATCGGGTAAGCAAAATGTTTCAGTGTTGCAACCTAGCAAAAATATAATAAAAGCCAAAGAGACGTTACTAAAACGTATAACCGTATTTTTTTATACCTGAAAAGTTAACAAGTTTATACAGTGCAAAACACTCAAAAAATGTTTTGATGATATATATATATATATATATTTCGTCGGTGTACTTCCCAAACCTCGTAACTACAGCATGAAACAAGCTGTAGTTACGAGGTTTTTGGGGTAAACCGACGATTTGTCATACACCCTTTACGAACAGAATAAAATACGAGCGTTATCCAGTTCACAAGTACAAATCGTTCAAAAAGTTTTTCCACATCAGTCAGGCGCTATGTGTAGAGCATGCTCTTGCACACGGAGCACTTACTACTTGTTTGGCACTTTAGGCCAAATCCATATCGTCGGTTTACTTCAAAAACCTCGTAACTGCAGCATGAAACAAGCTGAAACTACGAGGCGAGGTTTTTTTAAAAGTGTACCGACGATATTTACATTCACTTTGCACGAAAAAGCATGAAAACACGATTTAAGTGTATACCTATCTATTGCCTTTGTAAAGAGGTTCTACATTCGGCCGCATTCGCTAGTTCTTTAGATACAATGAACGTAACGCAACATGATCTGACTGCACAGAAATGCAGACTGTTGTGATATTTCCTAATTTGATATATAGAGGATAATCAACTGGTTATTTTTGATATGAAAAATATCTCACGAGGATGCGTTGTTAGGCGTTGAAAAAACGAGTGCGCAGCACAAGTTTTTTAACGCCTTACGACGCATCCGAGTGAGATATCTTTTATATCAAAAATAACCAGTTGATTATCCTATTTATTATATACCTTATTAACATTATTATTTTTAATTTTTCGTTTGAAAATCCAAAAACAAAAAAAATGTAGTCGAAAAAAAGTAGTTCCTAAATAACGGCAGGAAGTGAAAGTGAAAATTGATATCGTCACTAGTGATGATATCAAAATTTATTACACTGGGAAATTCCAGGATTTCACTGCTAGGTATATAATAAAGATATTTATATTTTTGCCATCATTAGCGGATAAACGCTACGTTGCAGCATATTGACCAAATTTGGATCATGCAAAGAGTAACTCGAGGACTGGTTACGTCATCATACTACATGCATATAGGGAGAGATTTTGGACAGTACGAGATACTGATTTCAGTTTTGTCATATCAGATTTAATCCGCTTACAATGCCTGCCTCTGAGCTTCATAGCATATAGCAAATGCAGATATCTGAAGTTCTTGTACAGTACTGCAGTGAATTAATCTCAAATCTTGCCTCATACCAGGACACACTACAAAATCGTTATACTGTTATACATATGCGTAAAAGTTCGGTGAATCAGTAATCCGGGCTTACCCTTAAATGATGATCCAGAGAAATACTCAAACAATAGCCTGCAAGGCACAACAATATAGATCTTGCTATCATTGGCGAATAAACGTTACGTTGCATCATATTGACCAAATTTGGATCATGCAAAGAGTAACTCGAGGACTGGTTACGTCGTCAAAATACTGAACTTACAGAGTTACAATTGTATAGTCATGAACTTGTAGTAATTAATCGGCTTATTTGACTTTTATGACATTTTCCAATTATAACTGTGAGTTTTATTAGAACACAACTCTGGATAAAATTAGACGCTTAGATTTCATCGTATTAAAGCAGTCTCAATTCCCTTTTTTTTTTTTTTTTTGTTAACCCTCGTATTTATGGAGGATAAGGGAATCACGAATGAAACTATATCAATACTTACGATATTATTACTACTACTCTTATTGCTTATGATAAAAAAGAAGAAATAGAGTATATTTGTTTTTTTCGGTGAAAGATCGAAATTTATTTCATCTCGTGAACACCATCGGTAATATTTTCACCAGTGGCGCAGCCACTCGTGAAAATATTACGGATGGTGTCCACTCGATGAAATAAATTTCGATCTTTCACCGAAAAAAAACCCAAATATTCTATTTATTCTATGCTTTTAACCCTTTCTAGGAGGAGCTTTATCAAAATTCAGTACAGTTTCCTTTATTCCCCGTGGCGTACCCCTCCCGCATAGCAACGTTACGTCAAGCGCGAGAAATATAAGGTATATGACGTCATATTTCCCATCTGGTTGTTAGGCACGCGTAATTTACCTCGGCGACAAGAACGTGAAAATCGGTATTTTCACTGGTGGTACCAGTGTAAGATCGAAAAATATTTTCACTGCTATTTCTCGATATTCTACTGGAAAGCATGAAATAAAATACAATGATGTGATACAACATACTTTATGCAGTACAATGCCTAACTAACCTGATAGGCAGAAAACTGAAAAAAAGGGATCGCATGTTCTCGATTTCAATTGCAGGGTATTTTTTCGTTACTGGACAGTGCAATTTTTTGCTCATACGTTCATTTATTCTTAACACTGTAAAATCCCTAAACAGGCAAAACGATTTGGTTTGCACAAAAGATGTATGTGTTATTCCTATCAAAGCCGGATTTTTGGTATGATACACAGGCTTTTAAGAGAAAAGCAGGTATCTTTTTTATTTCTCGTCCTTTTCTTTCATTATATTGGATATGAATTTGAACAAAAGATAGAAAAAAATATAAGCTGTTTAACAAAAAAAAAAAAGGAAATCAAATTTCTTGATTTTCTTCTTAAAATGGTTTAACCAGATCATTATCTTAACCATCTGGTAAGCCAATCAGATATTATATTATCTCTGATTCAAGACTGTGACTGGGCTATGCCCCCCCCCCCCGCCCTATAAAAATAACTTGTACTTATAAAAAAGACCCTCGATATCATTAATTATTCGTGTACAAAAAACCCTTGAGGAATCCAATGTATAATAGAAATCTACGTCTTTGAACGGTTAATCTAATATGTAGATGAAAACAAAAAAGCCTTGAGGTGATCTTACGGCCGCACAAAAAGCACACATGAAAAGAAAAAAAAATCTGTGGTGGCTTTGACCTAAGCAATGACCTAATATCTCGTGCACTCAGGATATTATTTTGATGTCATGATACAATTATTCATCAAGAAATTACACAAAGACACTCAATCGACTTTGTTTTATTACATTTCTATCCGTAAATTACCGGGATTTTACTGTTAATGTTAATATCACCACTAGTGATTCTAAAATATGGTATCATCACTAGTGACAATATAGTTTTAGAAAATTTGCCGGAACTACTTTTTTCCTATATTGCTCAGATTGTACAATTCTTACTTAAACAGAATGCACTAGAAATATAATAAATAGGATAGTCAGCTGGTCCCTCGAATGGGGTTTGATGTTGTTAAAAAACTCGACCTTCGGACTCGTTTTTTCATCATCTCACAACCAGCTGATTATCCTCTATGTCATGGAAAAAATATCAGATGACAGGTACCGTTAACTTTACACTGTGCCGTTAGGTATGGTCGTTAGGTATGGTCAATGTTCATAAAATACCTATTCCATTTCAACGTTGTAGGCGAAAACGGGTACTCTTAACAGCCGATATAGATCAAGATCAGAATGCACGTTCTGTACTGTCTAATCTTGATCTGTTTACCATATGGTTATTGAATTAAGCCTAGATCTATAAGATAGAAATCTTTCCTGCTTTTCATTTGTATTTTCAGCCATGTAAAAGGGTTGGGGTTGTTTCCTTGGCGCTGCGAGTTACATATGTAAACCAAGCTACGCTAAACCGTGTTGGGTTTAATGCATCTGAAAAAAAAATGTATGGACACTTTTCGCTATTGGCCAATTTTTTGTATGTCCAAGGACCAGTCTACCTCATGATTAAGTCGTTTGTTACAAAAAGTAGATATTATGGATCCATAATTGTGTCTTGACTTGCGCGGTATGATTCACCACGGGAGTGCGTTCAACAGTTTTTGCAGGTACATGCCAAAAAAATGTAGAGGTTGGAATTATGTTTACAAGTTCGACGAGTGGGGTTCCTAATTTATTACTGCGTGGTTTACTCTTTGAATAAAAAAGAATGATGATTATAGCTGATATGTTTTGCAAGTTGAGTCATGGTTCACGTGCATAGAAAACATAATTTCTTCACGTGCATAACAATAATAATTATTCATATTCGTATTCAGAGTTCACCCTTTTATATTTGCGTACGAGAGAACAAAAAGTAAAGCCGTGTGACGAAAGTCCTCTTTGAAGTGTCCCGAAATCGATCTTCAGACCGTCCCATGGGCCCACTGTTTTAGTCAATTACTTGATATCCAAGTCCTGTTTTACAGCCCCTACACACGTTTGCGATCTTCAGATACTCATCCAGTGAAAAGCTTCCTATTGTCTGTTAATTATTCACTGAAGATGATCTACACAGACTCTAGGCCATTCGTCGTGTTATAAAAACCGTGTTTTATTAATTAAAACCTAGGCTTTTCAGCGTGACTTTCAGCGTTAAGCGGACAGTGTGAATCAGGATCAGACTGCACAGAATGTGCAGTCTGATCTTGAAACCACACCGTCCGATAAAAAGATATTTTTCACCCCAAAATACCTTTGAAATAGCGAAATTCGGGTTTTACTATCAAATTGAAACTTTTACTTCACTTATTTAGCGGGTAAAGGGTGATTGTCCCAATATGTGTGGGATTGATGAGAAAGCATGAGGGATTGGGAGATACTTTTTTGTTGTAAATCTAAAATTAGCTTTTTATTTATTCACTTATCAATCCAAGCGCAGTAACATAGATAGATATAGCTACCTATAAATCTGTCGACTCAGTAAATTTATAAACAAGAAAATATTGATGCATAACATCAATGCCGCCACAGTTCAGTTGTTTCTTTAAAAACAAGGCACATTACAGCATTTCAAATTGACCAAAGTAAAGTTTTGCAGAAGCCAGTTGGAAATGAACTTAGAATTCCCAGACAATCCTTAGAATGCAACTTAAAATTTAAAAAAATGGTAAGACACAATCATAGCCAATCATCGGCGAAATTTAACACAATTTCAACTGGAACTATGTACAAATGCAGTTGTCATTCGACAAACACCACAAGGAAATAGTATTAAAACTAGGTTCCAAATTATCAAATTGATATTCTAACATGACACACGAATTCCGCTCTATAAACACAGTGCAAGGAAAGCGTGGTAAAATCTGCGACAATCCACGCAGAGTGACGTCATTCACTGAGTGGGTTATTCAATGGAACATAATATTTATCCGCGTTTTTACTCTACGTTTGAACTTGTTTTCATGTAATTAAGAACTGACCATGTTAGAATCAAGATAATCTTCTCTCTATCGTGGTATATCGTTCAATAAACCACGTTGTGAGTTATGAGGCGCAATGAATAAGCCAGTCGGGCTATCGCCCTCGTGGATTATTTATTGTGCCTCATAACTCACAACTGTGGTTTATTGAACGATATACCACGATAGGAAGAAGATTATTTCTTAATTAACAACTGGATTTGAATTTACCACAGTGGTAGGAAGTGATCGAAGTGGGTACGAAATGACCAAATAAAAAGAAGGGGTGGGTACGAAATAGCCTAGGCACGATATGGCCTTGTAATGAAATAACCTGAAACCGAGTAAACAATATGGCTGCCTCCATAGGTACTTTTCTAAAACCGAAAAAAAAAAAAATATATATATATAGTGCCGCCGGTCATGCTGTGCCACAACAAAAAAGGGGGCTTAACTCCCCACCGCTATACAACTCCTGATCATAGCGTCGTTCTCTGAGTAAAAAGATAAAAATTGAATGGATTTTGAACTTCATTCCGTTTACCACTATTTTACCTGCTGCATACGGAATGAATCTAAAATAAAATTGCAATTCTTTTGATGCATAATTTTGGTTTTCATATTTCATAGTGTAATTGTGATTTCTATGTCCAAAAAGGCAGGGACAAGGCGTTACGTTGTAACTGCATTACTTTCATGTGAAAAAATAAGAAATAATCGGAAGACAAGATATTTGCCTTTTCCAATTTGATGGCGTTCTCAGCCAACAAATTCTTATTACTCAAAAATGAGAAAAAAAACAAAAACACACACAAAACTTTTTTCGAAAGGTATTGGTATGTAATCGAGAATATGCCGACTAACATCTTTTTCTTTCCTTTTCAGAAATGTTTTTTAAAAGCCTGCAGAATGCGCAGGCCGATCGGAAACGACATTTTACGCGAACATCCGAATGCCCCTTTCCGCCTGGTTTGCTGGCCATTACAAGTCACACAATATAGTGTAGATATCCTAACAGTATGTTACCTTAAACCATTACCACACAACCCCTACTTTTGACGACCCTGAGAAAGAAGCCTTCAGAAAACACCGAGGGAAAAGAAGAAAATGCTGGTAACCAGCATTTTCTCCTTTTCCCACAATGTTTTCTACCATTCACAAAACAAATTTCAAATTTTCAGTGACTTTTATTACGTTTGGTAAAGAGTTAATCCATGGAACGACATGGATAAAGTTGTTTGTAATTGATCGGTAACATAGTTTCTGGTAATGACATATCTAAAATTGTAGTCAGAAGGACAGCGGACGGACGGACGATGGACAAAGAGCGATGGAAATAGTTCATTTTGAGCTCAAAGTAAAAGAGTAAGCTTCTGACAGAAAAGACATCTCTCGTTTTCAAACCATTGTCAAGATATAGTACCCTCACCCCACTCATCCACATATGTTGTAGGCGTGGTCTTGTTAAATGCGGTGTAACAATTATATGTATATCACTTTGGATCAATTTACAGGTGTGAGCTTGGTATCAGTTTATGGTTTTGATATTTTCTTATATAACTGCATCAAAATCGATGCACATGTAACTGGCTCGAACAAACGTCAGAAGAATGCAACCAGCAATCGGCTGATCAGTGAGCAATGGAACAATTTTAATATCTTTTGACAATCAACACAAAGTCTTTATGAATAACGCCACTTACTGGAAAAGCTGTCGGAAGAAATACATTTTAACTCTATATCAAACAGCCCCTAGTTTATACGACTCTGAGATAGAAGCCTTTTTTTAAACATTGTGAGAAAAGCAGAAAATGCTGGTTACCAGCATTTTCTCCCTTTCCCACAATGTTTTCTACCCTGCAGGAAACAAATTTCAATTCTTGAGTTACGTGAATTTTGTCGTCTTGAAGTGATTTGAATTTGGACCTATCTAAAGTTTTGTCGTTTGTTAAAGAGTCAACCCATTACCACACAATCCCTACTTTTGACGCCCTTTAGAAAGAATCCTATAGAAAACATTGTAGGAAAAGGAGAAAATGCTGGTAGCCAGCATTTTCTCCTTTTCCCACAATGTTTTCTACCCTTCACAAAACAAATTTCAATTTTTTAGTCACTTTTATTTTGTCGCCTGCAAATGCTTTCAATTTGGACCAGGTTATTTTCCAGGGTATTTAGAATTTTTACATCTCACCAAATTAAAAAATATATATATCACTGAAATTCAAATGAAAAAAAAAAATACAAATCATCAATAATTAAAATTCATAAAATTACACACACAAAAATTTTTTATGGTACTCCCTTAAAAGGCTACGTAGCCTCTTAAGCTATTTTTAGATTTCGCACCAAAAATCAATAAAGCATTGTGGGAATGTCAATTGACTGGCACGTGACTCATAACGCTTCAATTCCCTATCATAACGAACATGTAATAATTATTTTCCATAATGTCTTCTTCGGACGCTACGTTTGAAGCTTCTTCTGTGTATTCCTGTAAGTAAATGAGCGAATTAATCATATAGAAATAGAATGTGTTTCCAGTTGGTGTCACCTGGGCCGTAGTAAATCTCTAATTTCTGGTGTTATGGGACGGTTTTCGACTACTGGGGTTTTATGAATGAAAATTAAAAGGCTTTGGGAGTATAAGGATGATTTTTTTGACACCTTTAAAGAATTAAAGAAGAACCCTAAATTCCAGATTACATCAAATACTACAGCGCTTTTAACCCTTTACCACACAATCACCACTTTTGACGACCCGGGTAAAGAAGCCTTTTGAAAACATTGTGGGAAAAGGAGAAAATGCTGGTAACCAGCATTTTCTCCTTTTCCCACAATGTTTTCACTCTATCAAAGAAAAAACATTTGATATGATCCAGATTGAAACTGTCATCTGCAAATGCTTTCAATTAAGACTGGTCTAAAATTTTGTTGTGTGGTAAAGGGTTAAGTGGGAGCTAGTCACGAATCTGTCTATTCACGGCAGGCAGGAATTTAGTGTGTAACTCTAAGAATATCGTCAATCTGAAGCCTGCTTGAAAACAAGTAAAATGTGATGGTAAAAAGAAATATTTTTTGGGGGGTGGGGAGGATATCTTCTTATCGGACAGTGTAGAACCAAGATCAGACTGCACGTTTGGTGAGGTCTGGTCTTGATTCAAAGATTTTACAATTCCAACGTTTGTTAAGCGAAGCAAATTTTACCTGTTTTTGGTTTGAAAAATTGAGCACTCTGACGAAGTAGAATTTCCCTTCTGGCTGCCCCAATTCAATGAAAACTGACGTGACCACTAAAAAAGTGACGTCACTGAAACCTTGTAAATACCTGCTGAAAATGCAGCTTGGCGCATAATCTTGATGTTTATCTTGATCGACGCCGCCATTTTTTATGTGGTCTTTATACTGTGCGGGGCTCCTAAAAGGGAAACTGTTGTTACGTAGGTTTTACCAGTGGACATGATATATGTTCGAGGCATATTATCGAATTAGATCACGAGAACTTTCTTTGCAGTATGATAAGAACTTTTGTTTGTATTATACAAAGCTATGTTAACTCTTTACTACACGACAAAATTTTAGACTGGTCCAAATTGAAACCATTTGCAGACGACAGAATAAATGTGACGGAAAATTGAAATTTGTTCTAGGAAGGGTAGAAAACACTGTAGGAAAAGGAGAAAATGCTGGTTACCAGCATTTTCTCCTTTTCCTACAGTGTTTTCAAAAGGCTTCTTTCTCAGGGGCGTCATAAGTAGGGATTGTGTGGTAATGGGTTAACAGAGGAAGAAGCATTACGGCTTCTAGTCATAAAGAACTTTAAAAATGGGCGAGACGACAGTAATTTTTGTATTTCACTTTGTAATCTGAAAATGCTCATGAATAAAACACAGAGTGTATAAAAGTTACGTTCTGGACTCCAGGTCGTAGATTCACCTTTTAATTCATCTGTCTGTCAAGCAGTAAAACTGAGTAGTCATAATTCAATATTCTAACATGACACGCGAATTTGGCTGTATTAACACAGTGCAAGAAAAGCGTGGTAGGATCTGCAACATTCCATGCAGAGTGACGTCGTTCTGTATGAAGTAAGTTAGAAATTCAATGAAACATAATCTTCATCCGCGTTTAAAAATTATCAAAAATTTAAGGGATAAAATTACTCTAAAGATGAACTTATTTTCCTTTCATTAAGCATTGTTCATGTTAGAATCGTGGTTTATAGTCCAATAAACAACGTTGTGAGTTATGAGGCGCAATGAACAAACCACCCGGGCCATCGCTCTGGTGGATTATCAACCACTCGGGCTATCGCCCAGGTGGATTATTATTTGTGCCTCATAACTCACAACTAAGGTTTATTGAACGTTAAACCACGAAAGAAAGAAGCTTATTTCTTAACTAAATATGTGCAGTTGGACTTGGGCTGAAACTCTTTCGCTATTGGGCAATTTTCTACGTGTTAAAGGACCGGTATACGTTGTGTTTCAGTCGTTTGTTATAGAAAATGTGACCCATCACGCAAAAACGGACCTTCTGGGAACTGAGAAAAGTTTCAACCCTGGTCAGACATCGCGAATTGCGCAGGCTGACCAGGGTGGACACTTTTCGTATAAATGGCATTATTATGTATGAAAATTGGTCATTGTATCTTGTTATACAATCATTTTTGAATTATCAATTTAAACTGACCTGCAATATCGTTGATCTCCTTTCATCTAATTGATGTACATAATTCCCTGGTGATCCTTTTTTGTGTGATGAGTTATAAATGGCTTATATGGCTCCATAATTGATTATGAAGACTTTCTTGGTACAATGTATCACATAATTGCATTAAGTACCCTTTTTCCAGAGCATGACTCATTTTTCTGGTGCCTATCGGTGGAGTAAATTTACTATTGAAACCATTTATCTAACGTACCTTATCTCTTCTCTTTCAGATACGACCCTGTACTGGCGATGCTCTTGCGTTCCTACATCTACAATGAAGGGAATTAACTCCTACAGAGAAAACACATAGTCCCGGTTGGCCACACATAGTTCAAACAACGCTAAGGAACTGATCAACACCTGTATTTGTGATGCTGTGATTCCTAGGACTCTAATTATAATTATGTTGATAATAATAATAATAAAAAAAAAATTCTAACATGACCCGTGAATTCGTCCCTATATCACTATACAACGTAAGCTTGATAAAATCTACGTTACTCTACGTAGAGTGACGTCGTTCTGTATAAAGGAAGTTATTCTTTTTTACATGAAACGTGAATTCGGCTCATTAACCACAGTGCAACGAAAGCGTGATAAAATCTACGTTATTGCATGTAGAGTGAAGTCATTCTGTTTTAAGTAGGTCAGTCAGTTTTTCAATGGAATATAATCTGCATCTGCGTTTTCACTCTAAGTATGAAGTTGTTTACCTTTCATTATGAGTAAGTCATGTTAGAATCGAAATACTCTTGTTTCTATCGTAGTTTATCGTTCAATAAACCACGATTTGAGTTATGAGGTGCAATAAATAAACCACTAGGGCTATCGCACTCGTGGATTATTTATTGTGCCTCATAACTCACAACTGTGGTATTATGAATGATAAACCACGATAGAAAAAAAAAGACAATTTCTTAGTAGACCCCTAATACCTCTAGCTAGTGATGCATTGCATAAAGTTTTCTTGATAGTTGATAAGTACAGATTTATACAGGTATAATACTTTTGCACATTCTTAACCGACCAGAAATTTCTTTATGCCTGTCTTGAAATTATTTGTAGATACTTTCGTTAGTTTCCAGAAAAGGGAGGTAATTACTATCTCTCTTGTAATGAAAATATAGTAGTTTTAGATTGATAAATGATAATTCTAGAAAAGAAAAAAAAAAGGAAAAGTGGCTTGGTTAAAACAGTACAATAACACTCTTTTTTAGTCATAGCAAATTTTGTAGGATAATATATTGTGGAAATAGCTGTTTTCTATTAGGGGTCTACTACGTTAAATGATAGACATTGTACAATATGATAGATGAACCTTTTACATTTAGATCCGACAGATTGAAAAGAAGAATATTGTAATTTTAATAACTTTGTATAAAGAACTATACCATTATACATAAACTCTTAGAATGAAAAAAATAAAAATTAAATGGCTAATCCTTTCCAATACAAAATAATTCTTCACTTTTCAGAATATAAATCACCAAGTAGATTACATAGGGGTTATTTCATCAGCTTGTGGTTAATATGGGGAAATATTTGCCAAAAAAGGGAAAAGTATGCGCAAAAATAACGAGTGCCGTATAGCACGAGTTATTTTAGCGGACCTTTCCCTTTTGAGGCAAATATTTCCCCTTATTAACCACAAGCTGATGAAATAAATTATATCCTATATTTCCTTTGATTATTTTGTCAACGAATGCTACTTTTAAAACCAGTGATCTCAAGTCAATTGACCAGATTTTCGGCAGGAGGAAAATATTCACTCTGACGGGGAAATAATTCCCCCCAGCTTAAATTACGTAATTTCTTTACCCATAACAGAAAAATAGACACATGAAATATAATATAAATTAAGTAAAGCTTTGATTGCACTATCCATAGGCCTCTGAAAGCCCATTAATTAATCTATCAAGGGGTAACGAAATGTTCATTATTGGACACCTTTACTATAAATAGCCCATTTGACTATTGCGTCTTTATCGTATATAGTTTTAGTTTAAACATATTTATTTTACATCGATTGATGTTCTTACAACTTATACTAATCTCTCTCGATTCTGCTTCCTGGGAACTACACCAGTACTCGCGCCGAATGTGTGGGCCAATGAAAAATCCCAAAGTTGACACTCGCTCCCGGGTATCGAACTCAGGACCTTTAGGTTATGAGGCCGACGCTCTACCTCACGACCACGGACACCACATATAGTAATTTATATATCTACGAACGTTATAAAGGGAGTCGCAAATGGCCTATTTATGAAAATGGTGTTCATAAAAAAAAATGAGTATATTCCGTAATAAATAGGCGATGCTTCATTTTGCTGTAAGTGTTCGATGATCGACCCTGGAAAGTTTAAGAGTTCCGTGATAGACCAATAGAGATTCAAAGGCCGATGCTGTATTATAGGTTAGAAACGAAATTGTGGGAAAATAAGAAAATGCTTGCTACCACCATTTTCATCTTTCCCAGAATTGTGTCAAAGCCTTCGCCCTTCAAAGTTGTAAAATTTGAGAACCTTTTTGGTAGGGGTTAAAAAAAGGTCCTTTTAGAATGATAGGGAAATTTTGCTTTGTAAAAACTTAAAAAAAAAACTATTTCTAAAGTATTTTCTAAACGGTTTCCAACGGCACGTTAATGAAAGTTATTCCAAATTGAGCATTTCTTATAGATAAACAGGATATAAAATATCTTTGGAATGCATTATACGAAGCAAATGTCACACGATATGCATGTCTTTTGTCTGAGAACCCACTGAATCACGAGGTAGAATGGTCCCTATTTTGATTTTGAGTTAAGCCATCGTGTAAATTTGTGAAGAGGTCTTTTTCGGCGAGGGATATCATTTCAACAAAATTGCTTGTTTAAATTGGATGAGTCTGAAATTTTCTTGTGCGGTATAGCGTAAAAATGTTGTGATTAAACCTACACCTGTACCGTCAGGTGGCAGGAACTTGGAAACTTGTTCACGGCTGTGGTGAATCATGTCGACTCGAGCCGAGTTTCCAAGTTCCTGCCACCTGACCGTACAACGAATTTATTATACAGCAAAGTTTTGCCACTCCAACGTTTGTTAAGTGAATTTTCCCAATTCAATGAAAACTGACGGCATTGGGAATTGACGTCACTGAAACTTTGGCAATTCGTGCTAAAAGGTGCAGCTTGGGGCATAATCTTGAGGTAAATCTTGATCGACGCCACCATTTTTGATATTGTGTTGATAGTGTAGTCATGTATACGGGGCTCCCGAAAGGGAAACTGCTTTTATGTTGTTGTTTTTTTTTTGCCAGTGTACATGACATGTATGTTCGGGGCACGTTATCCATTCACTTCACAAGAAGTTTCTTTGGAGTATAATAATAAGGTTAGTATCAGTTGTGTGCCCATGCACAATTATTACAGCCATGAATCTTCGACTTACGGCACGCTCTGATGCCGCACTCCGATATACGTCTGGTTACTGTGTGTGCGCTTATGGAATATTTTTTGCTATCAAATTGTTGCAGCGAGGTTTTTTTTTTTTCTCACCGGGAGCTGTTTGTTGCCATTGACTGGAATTGTAACTCTGCCCCTACATGGGTATGGCAAATCAAAATCTTGACCCTGGTACCAACATTACATTGTATATCCGGTTCAGGACGTAACGATAGATGGGGCACCTTTCGAAAGGGATAAAAGATGGCGACACACTGAATAATAGCTGGTTTACTGCAACTTGCATATATTGTTGTGTTTGTGAATATGTGGTCTGATCTTGCACCTGTACTGTCCGCTACCTTTGCAATAAACCGTGACGAAACTCCTGTTCGAGTGAAACCGTAGTCTTATTTTAATATTCCAGGTCCAGCGTAGGTGAATGGTGAAGTGCTGGAATCTAAACTTGATGTCCCAGGTTTGATCTTTATTGAAAGAACTGAGGGCTTCTAGCTTAAAAGCCCCTAGAAAAGACATGTTAGAGCCTTAGCCTTGTGGAAACCCAGGATATAGAGGCTATTTGTTCTTTTTGGTGAAAGATCGAAATTTATTTCATCGAGTGGACACCATCGGTAATATTTTCACGAGTGGCGCAGCCACGAGTGAAAATATTACCGATGGTGTTCACGAGATGAAATAAATTCGATCTTTCACAGAAAAAAACAAATTTTCTATTTATTTCATGCTTTTAACCCTCTCTGAGAGGAGTTTTATCAAAATCCAATACAGTTTTTTTCCGTTATTCCCTGTGGCGTACCCCTCCCGCATAGCAACGCATTACAATATTACGTCATGCGCGAGAAATCTAAGGTAAATGACATCATATTTCCCATCTGGTTGTCAGGAACGCACAATTTACCTAGGCGACAAGAACGTGAAAATCGGTATTTACACTGGTGATACCAGTGTAAGATCGAAAAATATTTTCACTGCTGCTTCTCAATTATCCTACCAGAAAACATGAAATAATAATATATAACAATCGATTTCGGGTATGCCTGCGATGCCCAAGAACAATGGGGTCACTCAAGCGTGACGATGACCACCACCCTCGAAATGATAATTCTATTGTTCTCGGAAAACGACCCCATTGTTCTTGGGCTGCCATGCGTGCACGATTCCATTGTCTTTGGGCATCGCAGGTATCGCAGCCTCGCAGACACCGTGGTATGACGTAATCCTAAATTGGCATTTCCGGTCCTTGTTCTCCGGAATAATACCCACTTGTTCGTGGGAAGTCATGCGTGAATTACCAAGTTGTTCTTGGAGCAATACCCCATTGTTCTTGGCCATCGCAGGCACCGCAGACATCCTCCGAAATCTATTTTTATATACCACTCCAAGGAAATACATAAAAGTGTGATCTTTCGCCTCGTTGAGACTTAGATAATGTTGAAAGTGGCCTAAAAGCCTTATCAATTAAACTTTCCGTCAAAATCGAATTTATTTCGTTGGTTCATGTAGCATAACAGTTAACCCGCTACCGCACAATCCCGACTTTTAACAATCCAGAGAAAGAAAGGCTTAGCATACATTGTAGAAAAAAGAAGAAAATGCTGATAATTAGCATTTTCTCCCCCCTGTTTCCGCAATGTACCATACCCCATCAAGTACAACTTCACGAATTTGAGTTATCGTTTAATGTGTTGTCTGACAGTACTCTTGGTTTGGACCAGTCCAAACAAAGGTTTAAAGCAAATGGTTTATTATTCAGGTTAAAAATAGGTCAAAAGTTTTCTTATCATTCACATATCCCTGACCGGTGGTCATATACATGTGGAATATCTCAAACCTGGCAGAATGACACCGAACAGCCAGTTGGCTTTACTTCTGGTATTGCGTAAGTAATTCTTCGTTATACTGCAAAGAAATTTCTCATGATCTCATTGGATAATATGCTCCGAACATACATGTATGTATCATATATATATATATATCAGGGAAAAACCAACGTAAAAGCAGTTTCCCTTTCGGGAACCCAGTATACATGACTACACTATCAACACAACATCCAAATTGGTGGCGTTGATCAAGACTGACATCAAGATTGTGTGCCAAGCTGCACGTTTTAGCACGTATTACCAAGGTTTCATTGACGTCAGTTCCCACTGGTGTCAGTTTTCATTGAATGGGGGCACTCGGAAGGAAAATTCAACCTCGTCAGCCTAATCATTTTTTTAACCCAAATAAAGGGGTAAAATTCGCTTAACAAACGTTGGAATGGTAAAACTTTGCAGTTTAAAAAAATTCGTTGTACGGCCAGGTGGAGGGGGACTTGGAAACGTATTCACAGCTGTAGTGAATCATGTCGCCACCTCACCTTCGGCTCGAAGCGGCATGATTCACCACAGCCGTAAATAAGTTTCGAAGTCCCCTACCACCTGACTGTACAACTAACATCTTAGTAAATCTGACAAAATTTGAAAGCGGTGGAAAGTGCAGACCAAGATCAGACTGAACGGGACTGTGGTCTTATATTATATAACGGCGTAGTATTGGGCTGAATTCCATTGCCAGTGCAAAGTATAGATCGAGATGAAACTTCAAAAAAAAAAAAACTGTGGACCTACACTACGACGTAACTGCCACTACTGTGTGACTTTTTTCATATTTGACCTTTAACCAAAAACAGCCCAGTGGAAGATACCGTCTGAAAATACTGTACTAACTGAAGAAAATGATATTAACCAGCATTTACTCCTTTTCTTACAATGTTTTCTACAAGTCTAAAGTCAGGTTTCAATTTTTGAGTCAAGTTTATTTTGTCGTCTGCAAATGCGTTTAAATGGACAAGTCTAAAATTGTGTCTTTTGGTAAAGAGTTGATGTGACCGTAAGTAGATAGTATAGCTCAAGATCACGCTGGACAATTTTCTTTCCAAGCCACTGGCTGCTTTCCAACATGATCATCCCCGAAACAATGGTCAGCGATGAGAGAGGAATGAATCCTGTTGCAGTGACTATCATCAATCCTCGGAGAGATATTGGCCGAGGCAGGGGTCGTAGCCAGGGATCGAACCCTGGACCCCATGTTCAAGCTATGAGAGAGGAATGAATCTTGTCGCAATGACTATCATTAACACTTGCAAAGAAATTGGTCGTGCTGAGTATTCAAACCAGTGAACCTCTTGGTCTCAGGTCCTGTAAGCTACTGACTGCGGTACCGACTTGACTCGCATAGCGATATCTAGGGCACTAACCACAACTTCAGATAACTGGCAACAGGCATTTTATCCTTTTTCCACAACATTTCCCACCCTGCACAGACAAATTTGATCACCGAACTGTTTTCCTCTCCAATTGTAGGTTTTGTGCAGTCTGGTATTGATCTACATTCTCTGCTAAAGCCCTTTAAGTCGCGATTGACATCCTATATAATTTACCTCTTTTTGTGTATTTTCGAAGTCCTGGTAAGCGTGGTACACTCTTGCTCCGATCTCGACTCCACCGCGTGTCTGATCTTACAGCAAGCTCAGCCAGATTTTTGCTCCACCTCACCTCTATCCCAGTCAGCATGTCAAAAGTTCTGCGGCAACTGTCGTAAGTACTTTCTGTTAGTCCTTTTTCTTTGTTTGATATTTAAGTGTGGTAAGTACTTTTTGTTTAGTCCCCTTTCTTTGTTTGATGTTTAACTGTCGTAAGTACTTTTTGTGTAGTCCCTTTTCTTTTTTTATGTTTAACTGTCGTAAGTGCTTTTTGTTTAGTCCCTTTTCTTTGTTTGATGTTTACCTGTCGTAAGTGTTTTTTGTTTAGTCCTTTTTCTTAGTTTGATGTTAAAGTGTTAAAGGCTTGTTAAACTGAGTAATTCAGGCAAACCGTGGTGACAAAAACTGGCGAAGTTACCTGTTATATGATGTTTTTACTCTGGCAAATCGTCTCTTGTTGCGCATTTTTCAATACATTAATTAATTGGCTTCTGTTACCAAACCTTGCAAGTAAGCAAATATGACTCCCACCACGTCTCGAAAAGTCAGCTGCCATCTGAGAGTACGCAGTTTTAGTCGATTCTGGTGACAGAAAAGTTAGTTTAATCAAGTCGTTATCATGAACTTATCAACCGACAGCAAAAGCGAGCAACTTAGGCTGACCTCGAAGATGACTTATTTAACCATTTACTCCATAAGGCATTTCTATTGTATCTCTAATTGACCCTAAATAACAACAAGGATGAAGCTGTTTCTTATGTGTATAATTATGACACATTTTGATAGCATAGAAAATATTGTGGCAAAAGGTGAAATTGCTCGTCGAGAGCAATTTCACCTTTTTGTCACAATGTTTTCCAAAGGCTCATGCAAGCAATGCATAGAAATGAGTATCTATGGAGTAAAGGGTTAATAACTGTTTCGTATTAAGGAAAATATATTTGTGACCCGTCATGCAAAAAATGACAATCTGATAATTTCGTAGATCAATTAAATGAAAACAGATCGAACATAGCGCAAGTAAATTTAAGCTGATAAGTCAAAAATGATTGTATGGTAAGGTAGAATGACCACTTTTCATACAGAAAATATCATAAAAGTGAAAAATGTCGACCCTGGTCAAACTGCGCAATCCGCTCAGTCTGACCAGGGTCGACACTCTTCGCATTTCCCAGATGGTCTTTTTGGCGTGGCAGATCACATTTCAAATAGTAAGCTGGCAACTGCTAATAAAAAAGAAGTTTTAAGTGAACAAGAAAATAATTAAACTGTATAATAACAGAAAATTTTCGTTTCACTGATTGAACATATTCGAATGTTTCAAACAGCGTATGATTACAAGTTCATTGTGATTCTCTGTAACATTTCTGTGATGACAAGAGAATTGGAAGCTGAAGTGTGAAGTTGGCCGAGCGTGGTCTGCTCTTACTTCGCAAGAATACTCATCTACTTAATAAATGTCGACGGTGCAGTCTGAGAAAGGGGTTTCGTTCTTCTTTGTAATGCATTTTACCAAGAAAGTCGCTGCACATTATTAGTTGTACGGTCAGGTGGTAGTGGACTTTGAAACTTGTTTACGGTTGTGGTGAATCATGTCGCCCCCAGCCAAGCTGACTACAACGAATTTATTAAACTGCAAGGTTTTACCGTTCCAACGTTTTTTATGGTAATTTTACCTGTTTTTGATGAATACGCTGAGGAAGAATAACTTCCCTTCTGGGTGCGCCAATTCAATAAAAATTGACGTCAAAGGGAACTGATGTCACTGAAATCTTGTTGATACGTGCTAAAACGTGTAGCTTGGCGCACAATCTTGATGTCAATCTTGATCGAAGCCGCTATTTTGGATGTTGTTTTGATCTTATAGTCATGTATACTCTCGAAAGACAAACTGCTTTTACCTTGCTTTTGCCAGTGTACATGATTAATATGCCTGGAGCATATTATCCAATAAGCTCACAAGAAATTTCTTTGCAGTAATAACATGGATCTATAGTGTCTAAAGACTTCTCAATCACAAGGTAGAAAGGTCTTTGTAACATCAGAAAAAAAATCATTGCAGGTCGTCCTGCGAGAATGCGCAGACTCACCTAAAGCACTACTTTTTACAAGTGCATTTTACATCATTTTTTTGCAGACGCTTACTCATACAGAATGAAAGCTCTTTCATCTTGAAGATGTCAGTCAGCAAAGTAACTATCAACAGGGTGTAGGTTTAAACATACTCGTATTGGCCACTATTTGCCGAACAGACTTAGCAAAAGGAAAGTAAAATTGTACTAAATTGTATTCTTAGTTGTAACTCTCGAAAGCAAAGCAATTTTGATCGACTAAACCGTATTGTTTAGTCATTCAGAAATTGCGTTACTTTGAAATTCAGAAAATTACTCAGAATGAGACACAGAACATTAATGAGAATGGTTGTTAAAACCATCGCTGTCTCCAACCATATAGTCTGTTTTAGATATTCAAGTAGCTCATAGTTTTCTAAATAATGTCGCAATGTGACGTTCATTTGTTTTTGATCCATACTATGTTACAGCGGTGAGATGCTACCACTGCCCCGATCACTCAGTTCAAGACTACACAACGTGTAACAACATCACTACCTGTCTTCCTGATGAGGTAACTATTGTTATACGGAGATGCGAAACTAAAATTTGGATTCTATAGGCTTAACTACATACGTGGACGGTATTAATCAAAGATCAGACTGTACGTTCTGTGCAGTCTGATCTTGATGGATGCCATCCACAATTTAACTCACTCTTTTCGCCCATGGCGCGGTAAAAGGATAAAAGAGATGCAGAGGCCGATTGATCAATTGAGAGCCTCATAATTGGTTTATGGGTTTGACTTTTGGTAGACATATTGTTTATTTTTCATTGTAACCATTATCTCCCGCTAGATGGCATTCTACAAATACACATCTATCTAATTTGGGCATTCTGGGAATAGAACCGGACTAATAACTACGCGACCACCGTTACTTTGAATTAAAAAAAAAAAACACTTTTACTCAATAAAACGCTACCTGGTACGATTCATTCAGCTATGATCAGCAGTTTAAAGAAATCTGGTACTAAAACAGGACTGATATCTCGTCAAATGTATTGATAAATGCCATTTACCCCATGGCTACTTTATAGCGCGTATCACTACAACTCCCCCCCCCCCAACTTCCCAACTTTGGGGAGAATGATGCGTCATAGCAGACAGGTCGAATCTTCGAAGAATACGATTTTCGTATACAGTGTCATTATGAATTTCTTCAGTTTTTATTTAGGGGGGGGGGGGAAGATGAAAGTCTGATGGATTGAGCCCAGTGAATGCTTCATCATTTTTTAATGCTTCATCATTCAAAAGCCATGTGCAATGGCGTTGAATGACTTGTAAACAGTGTCATTGTTGTGAGGAACCATAGATTTTGTGACAGTTACAATATTCATAGAAGGGCGTCATCCTATAAGTTTTGCCGCCCTCCTTTTCACAATAGCCTATCGTCGGTTTACTTGGAAAACCTCGTAACCACAGCGTTTAACAAGCTGTAGTTACGAGGTTTTCGAAGTAAACCGACGATATGAAGGGCATCATGCACTAGTAAATGCTATTATATATATAGACGGATATCCCTATAAGCTAACCTTCATGTGCAAATATTGAATTACTGCTCATCCAGGGATTATTTCCATCTTGCAAGACTTACTTGCCATCTTTGCTCTGAAGTGCTACCTCTTCGACATGCTTGCTTGACCAAAATTAATGACATCATTCTTTGGCTATATAATCAGGAAATAGTAGAGCTGAAAGGACATCCCTGCTTAATTCTTTCAATACAAAGCTAATAAAGCATTAATCGGCCCTCGTAGATATGATGCTGACGAATAAGAAGGGTTAAAAATTCATTCTGTCTCCCTTACGCGACCGTAGAATATGAATATCTTCCATAAATATTTAGGTAGCCCCGTGTTCTTGAGCAAATTCATGTTTTCCTTTGGGCTATTTTTCCCCTTTAAACAATGAGTATGATGCATTGTGAATACACAAACATCTATTTATAGTATCGCCCAACAGAAACTGAGTCTCATCATCGCTTGTATTGTCTACTCCATTTAACGCTGATCCTGACCTCCATGCTGAATAATATATAAGTAGGCATATAAATAGAATCCCCGGCTGGCCAACTAAAAATTACTAATAGTCTTTCGGATGATACGTTAAACCGAGGTCCCGTGTGACGGTGCTACACACCGAGCACGTTAAAGAACCAGGCGGAATTCTCAGTAGTTTCGTCCTGTATCCTTGCACTATCCCCTGTAACAACTAACCGTCTTCTGGGGGCGTAGCTCAGATGGGCAACCGGTAGCGACGATAAATAAACGAAAATAATCAATCAAAAGAACTCCGACTATTACTCGGAAAGTTACATATACACGGGAAGATACATATATAAATTTATATAAATGCTTTTGACCTGGGTCAGGTTAAATGATGAAGATTATATAAGTGTAATATGATCAATATAAAAGCAGCATTTTACATGTTTTTCTTTTTATTTTCTTTTTCAAGATAAACGTTGGCACTTGAATTTCGTTGACAAAATAAAAGGTGACAGGTTGAATGTCTGTAAGTCTGTAATCACTTCCATTGTTACGACCTTTACCTGCAAAAAATTCTCAGAAGTCTTAAAACAGATTTAAAAAGTAACGCAATTCCTTATTGGCTTAGCCATTTGGTTTCGCCAATATAAATTGCTTTTTCTTGGAATATTTACAAAAACCTTAAGAATCAGAAAGCCGTTTAATCTTCTTGGTTAATCCTTTATCCCATAAGGCATTTCTATGGCATCTCTAATTAACCCTAAATAATAGCGTATATGACACCTTTTGATAGCATAGAAAACATTGTGACAAAAGGTGAAATTGCTCGTCATGAGCAATTTCACCTTTTGCCACAATGTTTTCCAAAGGCTCCTACAAGTAATGCGTAGAAATTAGTATCTATGGAGTAAAGGGTAAATACGGCTAAAGTCTCCATTTTCCCACAATCGTCATCTTAACTTTCAGAGCTGTATGATAAATACTTTGTATGGCACAGACGGTCATGTGGAACATATCATGAGCTGTGGCAGTAAAAAGGTTCGTAACTTTTTTTTTATTTTTATTTTCACAGACAATCTATTTATATGAGCCATGTACTGTGAAAAGGGTATTTTAGCAACTTACAAAGAGTATCAACCAATGCAACATGTGCGGTCCATGAAGGCTGACATGATGATAGTATGGTAGTATATATATACTACTCAAAATTTGCTAGGGATCACCCTGAAAGATTCACTCTAAATATATACATGTATAATTATGGCATGTATCATGTATTACAAAGTTTTACAATATGTTACATTGCTACACTGATCAGTAAAATGACCACTGGAAATGGATCTTTAAACCTTAACCTCACAATGCCGACTGTAAAAGATACTGAGAAAGAAGCCTTCGGAAATTATTTTTGAAAAAGGAGAAAATGCCGGATACCAGCATTTTCTCCTTTTCCAACGATGTTTTCTACCCTATGACAGACAGCACAGTGCATGTTGCATATAGTTTTTGGTCAGCAAATGCTGTCAACTTTGACAGATCTAGAATTTCAAAGTATCGTAAAGAGTTTATGCAAAACTGATGTAACATATAAACCCATACAGAATTATGTAAGTGATCCCTATCCAAGTTTGAGTAGTATATATGATAGTATCATAATATGGTGTTGTTTGGCTTCAAACCACAGAACTTTTAAAAATGAATACTATAGTAAGGTTTGCCTTCAGGGAAGCAACACATTGTATATATATTTCTTCTGATTACCGTTCATGTCTCATTAAATACTATTATGGATTTCTTGACACTGTGCCATTTGTAAAATGTAACCGGTTTAAGCCAAGATACAACTAGCGTTGAATAAAATATTGGTGAATTAAGAAGTAATCTTCTTTCTATCGTGGTTTATCGTTCAATAAACCACAGTTGTGTGTTACGAGGCACAATAAATAATTCACGAGAGCGATAGCCCGAGTGGTTTATTGATTGCGCCTCATAACTAGGTTTATTGAACGATAAACCACGATAGAAAGAAGATTATTTCGATTGTAACATGACCAATGCCCAATGAAAGTAAAAGCAAGTTCAAACTTAAGAGTAAAAAAAAGGATGAAGATTATGTTCCATTGAATAACTCACTTTATACAGAATGAAGTCACTCGGAATAGAATGCCGTCACTCTCCATGGATTGTCGCAGATTTTACCACGCTTTCGTTGCACTGTGTTTATAGAGCCGAATTTGCGTGTCATGTTAGAATGCTAAACTATTCCATCTGCGTTTTCGGAAATTTTACAGAAGGGAAAAAGCTTATTTCTGTGAAAAGATTGTCAGATCATCTTGTTTAGATAGTTGTGTTAAGTCCATTCTAATATCAATACAGCATATCTTAACTGGCAAGATCATCATACAGTGCTTTTCACAAACTTGAGAAGTCTTCTCTCTCTCCTATAACTAAAATTTTCCAAAACGCACATAGAATAGTTTCCAATTCCTCTCTTGAGCTATTCTAGGCATACTCTGTCTTTGCTTAATGTCATCACGTTTTATACTCTTATACAGTACTGCAATGGTCTTGGATTCGGGTTTCTGGTCGGAAAAAGAGATGCTGTCACCCGCGACATAAGCCTGCATTGTTGCCAGAGTGACCTGTGTAATACACCTAACTTTGTGTCGACAGCACCCCCTTCCACGGCCGCTCCAATTATACCTTATCCCGTCAAAAGTATGTTTTCTTTGTTACGGGAGACCACTCTCATGCATAGCATAATCCCGATTTAAATACAATACCTGAGCACTACGTTGATTAGATATCTGTTTGGCTCAGTGGTTGTGGTATGAGTTTTACAACCTCGAAAAACGAGGATATTTGCTCCCATGGGTTCAAATCGCGCCAGAGGCGGTTTGTATTTCAGCTATTCATTTGTTTATTTGTTTCTATGTTACGAACTCTGTTCGGAAGATGGGGCTCGTTCGGGTGTGGCAATTGAGTCGTTAATCCCATTTATTGTCCCAAAACGGACTTTCTGCCTAATAAGGCTTTGAGTAATCGATAATTAATGACTTTAAGAGGGGATGTGTTACGGGAGACCACACCTTCATGCGTAGCTTCGTCCCGATTTAAATACAATACCTGACCACTGCGTTGAGGAGCTATCTCTTTGGCGTAGTGGTTATGGTATTGGTCTTTTAAACCTTTCCCAAACGACAAATTTTGGACTCTTCCAAACTGAAAGAGTTTGCAGACGACAATTTCAAATTTGATAAAAATGGCAGAATGTTCTCCAAATGGGTAGAAAACACTGTGGGAAAAGGAGAAATTGATCGTTACGAGCAATTTCTCCATTTCCCACAGTGTTTTCAAAGGACTTTTACTGCAGACACGTAAAAACAAGGGCTTGTTTGGGAAAGGGTTAAACCTCGAAAAACGAGGATATTTTCCCATCATGGGTTCGAATTCCTTCAGAGGCGATAGTATTTCAAGTATACATAGATTCATTTGTTTCTTTGCTACAGACTTTGTTCGTAAGATCTTTTTGTTTTATTTTGTTTCTTTTTATGTAACACTTCACCTGACCATAAAATATCACACAGGCCCAAACTGAAAACACTTGCAGGCAACAATTAATACATGTATTTCGCTCAAATGATGGAGTGTTTTTGAAAGGGTAGAAAACACTGTGAAAAAAGGGGAAAATACTGGTTGGCATCTTTTTCTCTTTCTCCTCTGTTGAGCTCGGCCCCTTCAAAGACAAGTTCTATCAGTGCAGCAACATTTAAACTGTCGTTTGCAAATGCTTTCATTTTGGACAAGTCCAAAATATCTATCGTCTGATGAAAACTTAGAAGAGTGCGACATATTGAGAATATACCAGTGCAAAACATTTTCCTCCCCCTTTGCACATATCAAGCCCAATTCTTCATATTTCTTAGTCAATCGTTCACCTTTCACAGTTCAAATAACACAACTCTATACTTTTCAATCTACACCTTTAATGTTCATGAGGATTGGAAAAAGCCTATTGAAAATATTGTGGGGAAAGGAGAAAATGCTGGTAACCAGCATTTTCTCCTTTCCCCACAATGTTTTCTACCTCTTAAATGACAAATCCTTAAATTTAGGCAACGTTTAATTTATCGTTTGCGATTATTTAGAATTTTCACCAGACATTGTCTTTTCATATAGCTTTAAAGTATTAGAACTGTCAAATATGTCGAATAGTGTCATGTATGTGAGACAGTGTTGACACGGTATTCACGCCATCAACTGTAACTCCTTTTGAATGTATATGGTCAATATGTCTGTTTGTGCCATACCTAACCTCGAACTGTAGTTATCTAACAGGTAGTATCTGCATCATTTAACCTGGCTCAGGTAAAAATCATTTACATAAATTAATATTGTAATTTCACCCTCGGCATCACTGGGCATGTGTCCTGAATGGTCTCGGAATTATTTCGGGCGGTTTACGTTAAGTCGTTAACTAACTGAATAGGTTAACCCTTTCCCAAACAAGCCCTTGTTCTTAATGTGTCTGCAGTTCAAGTCTTTTGAAAACACTGTGGGAAAAGGAGAAATTGCTCGTAACGAGCAATTTCTCCTTTTCCCACAGTGTTTTCTACCCATTTGGAGAACTTTCTGCCATTTTTATCGAATTTGAAATTGTCTGCAAACTCTCTGAGTTTGGAAGAATCTAATATTTGTCGTTCGGGAAAGGGTTAAGTGAAACTTTCCAATCAATAGTAATAAATGGAAATATTGCAATTTCAAACTTATCTTTTGGGGAAAAATATCTCCTCATCGGACAGTGTATATACAAGATCAGACTGCACGTTTTGTGCACGTTTCGTGCAGTCTGATCTTGTATATACACTGTCTGCAAAAGCGTCTTGAGTCGTACTTCACAGGCTAGATGTTAAAATGCCTAACTGTGTATACAAGTACCTTCCCGTGTATATGTAACTTTCCGAATAATAGTTGGAGTTCTATTTTTATGCCCACTTCTATATTCAGCATAAATTTTAGGATCAGGTTAAATGAGGTAAGCAATAGCCGAAGAACGCATCAGGAAAAAGACCCATTGCATCTTTATAAGATATTAACCCAAGTATTCATAATAGAACACATCTTCGCAAACCAAGGCTGACGATTCACTACGCTACTCTACCCTTGGCGGTTCGAGCTTGATTTTTACATTCTCCCGATACGCTTTTTAATTGGATGCAGCCAGCTCTAGCTGCAACGAATGAAATCGCTCGTAGCATTTCATCTTTGATAAAAATAGAACAAGGTCGCTACCTTTCGAATAAAAGGTAAACATGGAAACCCACGTGGATGTCTGCTTATCGCTTCATGTGTATTCGTAAGCGGTTTGTAAAACGATATTTCATTGGCTTTTAGAAATATGATGTAAATGGGGGTAATAACCAGCATCCAATAGAGGGCGCATCGCAGGAATCTCGAAATCGGGCTCAATCAGCCAAGGTAAGATCCACGTAGTGATCGTTACCTTGGCTAGCGAAGATGAATATAATATGAATCGATTTTGCTTAAAGAGTACTGCTCAATCACGTGGGAAAATGTTTATTTGGCTTGCGGAAATTTCACCACCAACAAAAAGTTTTGAACCAGGTCAGTATGAGCGGACAGCGGATGTGTTAGCTGAAATGAATGAATACTTTTTGCTGATATTTCAAATTGTCTTTTGGCAGTGCAGATATTATGTATCTTACGAACATGAAAGTTCGCAAGAAATGCATAGCCGATAGACGAACCCATGACGGGCAAATATTCTCGTTTTTTGAGGTTTAAAAGACCAATACCATAACCAATGAGCCAAAGAGATATCTCTTTGGCTTAGTGGTTATGTTATCGGTCTTTGAAACTTCGAAAAACGAGGATCTTAGTCCTTCATTGGTTCGAATCCAGCCAGAGGCGGTTTGTATTTCAGCTATATATTAGTTCATTTGTTTCTTTGTTATGGACTTTGTTCGTAAGATGTATTAATCTTCTACGAACAGACTGCTATCGAGACATTGTCTTTGTGATAGACGAATCGATCCGAGTCAATCCGAGCAGTTTCCGACATGAGATAGATTACGTTATTGGGGTGGTTGAAAGACTGGATATTGGCACTCACGGTGACCAGGTAAAAATATTCTCTAATTGTTCCGGACACACTCGTCGCAACTCGGCCAATTCCGTACCTACATCTAACCTCGTCTGTATAACGGTCGTTTCCATTTGAACTGCCAATCACGTAATCTCACATATGGCGGAGCGACTTCCAGTCGTTTTGCAACGACATAAAAAACTAAATGAAGTTATTTACAACTACATGTATTTATCTGTCGTTTAAAATGTCAATCGCTATTGATAAACCACAGTAAAAATGAATGTTCGAACTGTTTGTCCACTGAAATATGGATAAAAAGATTTCGATAGATAACTGAAACTCAAGTTTTCTTTTTTACGAGGAGCCTTACAATTTTCAGAACGGTGAACCGGCGTATTTCTGTTCGTTGTATCTTCATCCGCAGGTCTCTTTATTAGTGTATGACGAGACTCCACATTTACAATGGTATCTGAACGAGTATATAACGAAAGCAGAGCTTCTCACCGCCCTGACTTATGTACCATACCACGATGGATCCTCGAGAACAGATTTAGCCTTGGAGTTTGTGAGAAAGAAGATTCTACAATATACAACTGGTGACAGACCATCAGCCAAGAACACCATAATCCTTGTGACGGATGGAAAATCCAATATACAAGCGAACACGTTGGCGGAAGCCCAAAAACTCCACACAGCAGATACCAACGTGATTGCCATTGGTGTTGGTGACGGATCAGCCAAAGATGATCTGAAAAACGTCGCATCTGATTATAGCCATGCACTGTTGGCGCTCCGATACGAAGATCTTGCGAAAGCAGTTCCATTAACAATGAATCTTTTGTGCTGATATGGAAATGCTAATACTGTTTCGTAAAATATTCCCTTAGTTGACATATAAAGTAAGGACATAAACAAGTTAGCTTTTTTGTTCGGTCTTGCTTCACACAACAAACATCGTTCATAAACAACCATAACGTTATCATTGTCTAACATATACAGGCTGTTTCATAATATTGCGATATTTTACACGTAATTGTCATAGACAAAAAGGATTTTATTGTTCGTTATTAAACTTATTATATAATGACTTGCCTCTAAAATGAATCACGGAGTTCCAATAAACATGTTTTTGCCAGGTCGTGGTTCAAATAAGATCAACCGATTTTTCATTTTGATGTATTTTGTTTACTTATTCCAAGATGTTACTATTTGCAGGCACGTAGGAAGCATTTCAAGATGGGGAGGGGGCTAAATTCGAAATACTGAGATTTTTGCGTGATTGTTGCATTGCACTAAATACTCATATTTTAGTTACTATGATTTTCAAAATTATTTGGAGGAGGGGGGGCTGAGCCTCCCTAGGCCCCCTCCCGCCCCCAACCCTGTTCCTACGGGCCTGAGTTGAATGATTGTTCAAGTAATTTTTGTATAATTTAAAATTTGCCGAAGATATACATATGCTTTACAGGAAGGCATAACGTTACTAAAGATATAGAGAATATTTATTTATTTCGGTGAAAGATCGAAATTTATTTCATCGAATGGACTTAATCGGTGATATTTTCACGAGTGGCGCCGATTTAGTTCAGTCAATGTTTCGATATTCCACTGAAAAAGAAAAAAACACAACAGAATATTCTACTTATTCAATACATCTAATCATTTTATTTTCGTTGGAATTTTCATCAAAATCCAACTCGGTGGTTTTCAGTTATTCTCCTGAAGGGCACCCCTCCACATATGAAGCAGTTACAAAATAACGTAAACTACGAGACATGTAGGGTAAATGCTAGCAAATGACGTAATAGTTTTGTCTTGTAGAATGGCATGCACTGTTTACCTAGGTAACTAGGTTGCGGGAACTACTGTTTCCGCCTGCAATTGAAGAGTTAGAAAATATAAAATCGATATTTTTCACTGGTCGTAACCATGAAATATCAAACCATAAACCACCATATTCTTTCGACAACTTCAAAAGAAATTCAATAAACAAAACAGAATCTTGACCATATTTGTTCCTCGCTTTCTGTCAATAATATCTGCCGGTTTTCACCTCCAACCTCGAGATAGACTGTATCGGAGTATCCGAACTCTGTCTGTCTAGGGAACCTCTCGAGGACAGACGCCGTTGAGGTCCAGCTGAATAACCGGAAGCCCAGCTGTCTTTTCTGTAATAACTGGATGAGGAACGCTGGTTTTGATCTGTGCGGCTTTGCTCGGGCTCGGGTTGATCGACTTCACTTTCCTTTCTTTTGTCCCAAAGATATAAGATACTTGTTATATAACACAGGAATGACGCGGCCAGACCGATCCACCATCCCGCGTGTACCTCCCATGGCTCGTTTCCCGCTGTTTTCACGTAGTCGTCGCTATAGAGAAGTACGCCGAGCCATATCAAAAAACCTGGAAAATAGAAAACATAGAGGAAAAAAAGTAAAGAAAATTGTACGGGAAGGGAGGGGAATGCATAAAGCCCATTTTGCCGGGGCACCACTGAATTATCTTACATGAAATATAAGATGAAGAGCTTATTTTCCATTTTTCCAATTCACTGCTGAGTACTGTTGTACATATCAGCTTTTCGGGGCTATGAGTTATCTTATTAGAAAGGTTGATATTTGAAGGCCCTAATTCTTCCACTAAGCGTATCAAAAGGGAGCAAGTAAATAGATTTTTATGAACTTATGTGTGATATTAAAACTCTGTCACTTGAATGAAGTGTGATGCAGTTTAAAAAGAAGATTACGAAGGACGAGGTTTTTTTTTGCATCAGACCTCACTCGAATGACAGATTCTTATCATCACACACAACCAGTTGATTATCCTATTTATTATATTCCTAATTCACTCCTTTTTTATTCTAATAATCATCAAGAATGGTACAATATGAGCAATATAGGAAAAAAGTAGTTCCGGCAAACATACTGAAACTATATCGTCACTAGTGATGATACCATATTTATAGTGGTGATATCTACTTTGAAATCTCAGTATATTACCGATAAGAATATAATGAAAAATCTGACCAGCAAAACTTGTTGTTAAAGCCCCAACCAGCGGTACAAGCTGAAGCTCGACTAGGATCCATCTTCCGGTACACGTGATCAGCATACCTCCCAGAATGAGTAACATTCCAAACAAACACGTGTTTCTGGCTAGGTTGATTGTTTCTGTGGGAGAAAAACATATATGCGCATTGCTCTGTGAAAATGGAGCTTAAAGAATCTGCGAAAGGTTTCCCGCCAGGTCAGCCTGCGCAATCCGCCGAAACTTTCGCTATTGGTCGATTTTACATATGCCAAAGGACCATTTCACTTCATGACTTAATCAGTCATTAATTATTTACCAAACGACAAAATTTTAGACTGGTCCAAATTCAAAGATTCGGTTTAGCCAATCAGAAGTTGTGTTACTTACAAATTTGGAATACCTTGGAGAATAAGACTAAGGGTATTCTCAAGAATGGTTGGTGAATACGGGCTCAGATCTTTTAAAATACATGTGTGTGCCCAATTCGTCAATGGTATGAATGCGACGGGTCATTCAAAAATAGAAAACAACATTATTTAGTAACAAGAAACTTTAATCCTTGGCAAATTATATAGACTTTAAACCCATTCAATTAATTAATCTTGTCTGAGAATTACATCGTTTTAAATTATTCATACTTTCAGTATATTCATATCATTTATCTTGCGATTGTGAGCTTTAACCCAATTAATCGTGTTTCACACGAAAGCCTAGATGATGTGGCAAATGATCAAATATCACGCCCATCCTTGAGACTGTGCCGGTGCACTAATTGCCCTTATGTAATCGAAGCACTTTTGAAAAATGTCTCCGCTGTGTCGTTAGAACTTGGGGTTGTTTGGCAAAGGATCAATTATCAAAGAAACCAGAAAATCCATACCTGAGGGTTCCTGAATTTTAAAGCAATTATATTTCGTATCACCAAGTATATCTGTAAGGCGGACACACTCCTCCCAGAGGCCAGCGTTGGTCTTCCACAGTTCGCCAAACTTTTCCTCTTCCCTGTAGCTCCACCACGGTAAAGCTATGGCCATTATGTCGGCCAGTAAGGCCACGAGGGAAACCAGCAGCCCGATCTTCACGTACTGGAGCGACATTTCCTGGCACAGGACAAAAAATTTGGTATACTGCAAGAACATTTCTCTTGATCTGATTGCATAAAATGCCCTAAACATATATATCATGTACACTTGCGAAACCAACGAAAAAGCAGTTTCCCTTTCGGGAGCCCCGTATACACGATTACACTGTCAACACAGCATCCAAAATTGCGGCGTCGAACAAGATAAACATCAAGATTATGTACCAAGCTGCACGTTTTATCACGTATTACCAAGGTTTCAGTGACGTCAGTTCCCAGTGACGTCAGTTTTCATTGAATTGGGGCTCTCAGAAGGGAAATTTTACATCGTCAACATTCAAACACTGACCCTACCCCAGAAAGCATGTAAAATCGCTTGAAAAGGTTGGAATGTTAAAACTTTGTAGTATAATCAATTTGTTGTACGGTCAGGAGGCAGGGGACTTGGAAACTTCTTCACCGCTGGTGTGAATTAGGTCGCCATCTCCCCTTAGGCTCGAGGCAAGTTTCCAAGTACCTTCGGGTCGCCTGGATTCACAACAGCCGTGAACAAGTTTCCATGTCCCCTGCCACTTGATCGTACAACTAATATTGTCAACGTATTTGTTCATTCATGACCTAGGACAGTACCTACCCATCATTTTTAAAACATTTTAGTTAAGTATGTAGAAGTTTTCTAAATTTGAAAGTAACACAGATATTTATTGATTCTAGACTCTACGCAGTGTTAAGTTGTAACAGCCTTTATTTAATCTCTGGCTGTTAGGGTGCATCTTTATTTTTCCCCTTTTCTAACCATGTTCTCTATCAGTTAAAAAACGATTTTTCTCCGAAATTTCACCACACTTTATTCGTTGTAGGGTAAGGTGGCAAGGGACTTGGAAAATTGTTCACGGCTGTGGTGAATCATGTCGCCCCGAGCCGAAGGCGAGGTCGCGACATGGTTCACCACAGATATTAACAAGTTTTCAAGTGTCCTGCCACCTGATCGTACAATGAATTTATTATACTGCAATGTTTTACCACTAAAGATTTTGTTAAGCGATTTTTACATGTTTGTTTTTTTTTGTTTGAAAAAATGAGTGCGCTGACGAAATAGAATTTCCCTTCTGAGTGCCACCAATTCAATGAAAACTAACGTCACTGGGAATTGACGTCACTGAAACCGTCGCAATACGTGCTAAAACGTGCAGCTTGGCGCATAATCTTGATGGTAATCTTGATCGACGCCGCCACTTTTGGAATTAGTGTTGAAAGTGTAGTGATGTATACGGAGCTTCCGAAAGGGAAACTACTTTTACGTCGGTTTTTGCCAGAGTATATGAAATATATGTTGGGGAATTTTATCTAATCAGATCAAGAAAAATTTCTTTGCAATATAGTAGAGTTTACGTAGTTATCAAAACCAAAAGGAGAACTTTCAAAACACCTACAAATAAGCTCTGAGAAATCGGCCAAAATGCATAATTTTGATTCATTATACAAAGCATATCATCACATAGTAATTGAAACATGAAATTCATTTTACATAAATCATGAGGTAAAATGGTCCCCGGACAACAGACGATTTACTGAAAGAAAAAACTTCCCGACCCATGTCAGCTTGCGCGGACTGTAAATGCCGACCTTAGCGGATACTTTTCAGATGCGTTGACCTTTTACCCCATAAGGCATTTCTATTGTATCTCTAATTGACCCTAAATAAGAACTAGGATAAAGCTGTTTCTTATGTGTATATGACACCTTTTGATAGTATAGAAAACATTGTGACAAAAGGTAAAATTGCTCGTTACGAGCAATTTTACCTTTTGTCACAATGTTTTCCAAAGGTTCCTACAAGCAATGCGTAGAAATGAGTATCTATGGAGTAAAGGGTTAATTAAGCCTCCATTTCACAGTGCATTGCTTAATCCTTTACCACACAATCCCGAATTTTAACAGCCCTGTAAAAGAAGTCTTTTGAAAACTTTATGGGAAAAGAGAAAATGCTGGTAACTAGCATTTTCTTATTTTCCCCAAAAATGTTTTCTTCCTTTTCTAAAACAAATTTCAAGTATTTTGTCACATTTATTTTGTTGTCTGCAAATGCTTTCAATTCGGACTGGTCTAAAATGTTTTCGTTTGGTAAAGAGTTAAACGTACGATACATAAAAGATTGAAATTGTTGGAAAGAGATAGAAAAGAAGTTACCTTTGTAAGAAAACGACGGAGTTTATTTATCTATAGGTTAATCGTCACAGCTGCCAAGGACAATCCTAAATACTAAAACAATGTCCCAGGTATATTGTCAATTCTAAGTAAAATCGATTAGAAATTATGAATATTTTATTCACTTTCGATCTGTCTAAGTTAAATGAACTATAACGGTTAGCAACATTTAGCAAAATACGAATAAAACTGATTTTGTTTGCTCAAATGGTGGGAATGGTTACCAGTGTTTCTTTCTTTTTTCCCCTATTCCTACATAATTTCAATGGCCTTCTGAGGAAAAAAACAAAAACAAAAACACAAACGAACTAAAGAAACAAATAAAAACAAAAACAAAAACAAAAAAAAATAAATTAAGACAGAAATTAAAAAAAAGTTTTAAAAAATTAAATAAAGGAAATAAATTTAATAATAATAATAATGATAAGAAGAAGAAGAAGAAGAAAAACTCTAGAAATGGTCTGAGACAAGGCAGCTTGACCCATCACCTTTTTCTCCTTTCCCCAGAATATTTTCTACCCCTCACGAAACAAATTCAAATTTTCAGTCACTTTTATTTTTGTCGTCTGCAAATACTTTCGATTTGGACAAACCCAAAAATTTTGTCCTTTGGTAAAGAGTTAATTCATCTGCGTAAAGTATCCACCAAGATCAGCCAGCACAGTCCGCGCAGGCTGACCAGGGCCTGTATTCACCAACCATTCTTAAGAACATTCTTAGTCTTATTATTCAGAATTTTGTCAAAGTGAAAGTAACAGAACTTCTGATTGGCTAAACCAAATGGTTTAGCCAATCAGAAGTTCTGTTACTTTCACATTCAGGAAATCTTGAAGAATAAGACCAAGAACGTTCTAAAGAATGGTTGGTGAATACGGGCCCTGGTCTACTTTACGCATTTGATCAGATTTCTGTATGTCCAAGAACAAGGACAAGTGTCTTTCACTATTCATTCAGATTTTTATCGTAAAAAGCTTTCACGAATCTATAATGATGTGACGATTCACTGCCAGTGCAACTATCCATTTGCTCCTAGAGTTTCTTTTACCACATTTTTTTTGCAAGCCATTGGCTGCTTTCCCACATGATTATCGTCGAAACAAAGGTCAGTGGTTGGAGAAAAATGAATCCAGTCGCAGAGAATATAATCAATTCTCGGAAAGAAATTGGCCGAGCCAGGGGTCGTAGCCAGGGATCGAACTATGGACCTCATGTTTTCAAGTCCTGCACGCTACGGAATGAGCTACATGGGCTCGACTAAAGGTAAAAAGAATGCATTGGAGATTCATACGTAGATCATAGCAACCATTGATATGAAAAAGTTGCAAGCAGCAAGTAGATTTTTTTTTCAACTACGTTATTAGGTAAATTTACTACCCTTCACAAAACTCCACGTTTTTACGTCCGTATGGAGGTATCATTTTAAAAACATTTTGGGAAAAAAGGGGAAAAAGTCAAAATGTTCCTACTCTATCTCGCCGAGCCCAGGTAGTTCGGTCAATAGCATGCAGGACTTGAGAACACGGGGGTCCAAGTTTCGATCCCTGGCTACGACCCTTGGCTCGGCCAATTTCTTTTCAAGGATTGATGATAATCATTGCTACAGGATTCATTCCTCTCCCACCGTTGACAGTTGTTTCGACGATGATCATGTCGGAAAGCAGCCAGTGGCTTGGAAAGAAAATTCTGCGAAGTACTGGTAAAAGAAGCTCCAGAATGCCTAAATAGGCGTACTGGCCGCCGCGATATAACTGAAATAATATTGAAAACGGCGTTGAACACCATACAATTACCCAATCAATCAATCAATCAATTCTATTCTATCTCATACAAGTTCTGGATTTGAATTTTGACTGTTTATGTTTGAACTTGGACAAGTACAGAATTTTAACATTGTGAGATACAAAGAGAAATAAAACGAGAGAAGAGGTATAAAGAGGATGAAATAATATGTCAGAATAGCTTACTGACGATACTCTGATAGAAAATTTCAAATCAAAATAGTTCTAAACAAACGGAGGTGAGCCACAGAAATTTTTCATCTATTTTTGTTATCTGACAGACACCAAACATTTTCCGAAATCACATTTCATTGAGTGTGATTTTCTACTTTCTTTCTTCTCAAAATCTCATAATTCACCACATTGTTGAACAAATTTCTTTCTATTTCGGTCCCTAGTATTTGTAGGTGGATTATTTCTCACTGCATAACCAAACACACTATAAGTCAAATCGGGACAAGCCGATTCTGAAAATTTTGCCCCCCCCCTCCAAAATTGCTTCCTACGGCCCTGTGAAAAGGGCGGCTTAATGCATCTGCGAAAGGTTTCAACCACAGCATTTTAACAGCTAAGGTCCTATCATGGCGGTCAGTGACGCACCCATGTGTTTCCTAGCTTTCTCTTATCAGTACTGACACAACTTTCTTTCCAAACCCAATGACTGTTTTTCTCACACCCATCAGAGGTGAGAAAAGAAAAAATAAAATACGCCGGAAAGAAAGTTTGCTGTATCGAACCCGCAACCTTCAGGTCATCAGTCAGATTCACTAACTGCTGAGCTACCCGACCGCGCTGATGGCTACAACAGTCGGGCTATTATGGATCCATATATAGTCCATTTACTTCAAAAACCTCGTAACTACAGGCTGTAACAAGCTATAGTTACGAGGTTCTAGAAATAAACCGACGACATATGTGATGGTTTGCTTGGTACCATGGATCACGGAGTTGAATTAAGTTCCCTTTTGTCAGAGCATGGCTCATATATATTTTGTACCCTTCATAATAAAGGAAAGAAAAGATGAAAAAAAAAAAAACTCTATCATTTAAAAATCAACAGCACGTAACCTTTCTAAGAGCACATCTGTATACTTATCTTACATTTACCTGGGAAATAGAAATTCGATTTGGTCACCCCTGCTCTTTAAAACAAACTTAGCACTAATGAACAAACAAGGAGAATAAACAAAGACTGTAGAAATCTGTTAGATAAACAATTGCATTTCGGTACAAATACGACGAGGAAGATATTAAACTAATATTAATCTAAACAAATCTGTAATATCATATTGAACACAAATCAACAGCATGTGCAACATATTGTAGCCATCCAGTTGTGTAACACCGCCGGTAGCAATCCAATGAAATCGCCGATAGACAGTCATGTGGACAATGCTGACCATTCAGAACACGGCATGTTGAAGAAACATATACGTTTATATACCCATTTTTTTCTTCTTTCGGTAGAAATCAGGCCAGACAAGAAAATAAATAATACTGGCAATATTTTTTCTCTAAACGACAAAGATTGTATAGATCATAGAGAAATTAACGTAAATTCACAAAGTCGCCAGTTTAGGAAATATCCGCCATGGGTGGGGTTATCTCTCCTATCCTCGTGTGGCTGATGTGGACCATGTCAGGGCCAGTGAAAGCACAGAGCAGGTATTTTTTCACTTTTTTGTTTACTTTTTACGAGAAAGATAAATAAATAAATAAAAATAATAATAGAAATAAAACACACACAAAAAATTAGACTCGTCCGTATCATAAAGCACTTTCAGACGCCAATTTTATTGTGACTAAATGGACAGGAATTTCTCGGTTATGGTAGAAAACGTTGTGGGAAAAGGAGAAAATGCTGGTAACCAGCATTTTCTCCTTTTCCCACAATGTCTTCAAAAGCCTATTTTCTCAGGGCAGGTAAAATACAGGATTGATTGGTACAGATTGTAATTTCTAAGTTGAAGTCAGAGAATACAGGATTTTCGACATTCTCCTTTTTTAAACTAACAGAAATTTTAGTACTTATAATTTGTGTCGAGTTTTTCACCGTGTTAATGCTCAGTTTACAGGAATCAGACAGGGTGGCAATGAACTGTCTGCTCTTCCGGCCTGCGGGTTTTCAGATTAATTGGGAGCAGAAAACTGAAACTCGATATAGGCACCTTCACTCCGATTTTTCTCGATACATTATTACCACGAGAAAAGTGCAAGTTATTGCTATTGACATTTTTTTTTTTATAAAAAAAGCAACAACGACAGAAAAAAAATGTTGTGAACATTTTGACAAAAAGTTTAGCTCGCAAATTAGACAAAGACAGTCGAAAAGTCTATGGTTGGAACAGGATTCAGACACATACGTTGATGTTTCCAGTTATCTTGCACTAATTTTAGAGAAAAAAAAAAAGATAAAAAAACACACTTAAATGATTGATTTGTATTTCAGACATATATGCCCAGTTACAGAAGTTTATTACAACCCAGTTAACGACCTATGTGAAAACAGTTTTCAACATTTCGCCAATTTGGAAATGCTGGACTTCGATGCATCTGGATTATCGGCCCTTAGTGCGTCAGACCGACAGAGGGCGCTTCTGGAGCCTGGACGCACGTGCATTTTTAACCAGTAAGTCCTATTTTTGTGCCAGTAAATATATGGGTCATGCAAAATTAAATGGGGTTATAATTACAAAAAAAAGTGAGAGATCGAATTCAATCTTTTAGATGATTAGTATAGCATCAGAATGGAACCTTAGGTTATAATTTAGCTTATTTTTCAGCTTTTTTTCCTGTTCTGTTTTTCTTTCCAACGGTTTTCTTTCAATAGCAATCAAAATACCATTATGATTTTTTATTACGTTATCAACCTGTAACTGTGTATCTGAAATTTTGGAGAAGAACAATATAAGCTTAGCTTTCGTTCTGATCCATTTCGTCAGTTATTGTTTGTTAATTTGTTGATTTGTCTGTAGATCTTTGTATTTATATATAATTGATGAATAAAATATGTTTAAACTAGAATGGAACCTTATACGGCAAGCTGCGCATGCGTTGTAAGTATTCTACCATCTGATTTGGGTAACACACTAATTATATTACCCAAATTTTACACTGAAAACATATTTATATATTTATCGCTCCAGTATTTACACACAAGTGAACAAGCCTAGATGTAATACCAGCAGAAAAATGTGTTAATTTTGAAGATCTGGTTTATCTGTACACTAAATTAATTAACCCTTTACCACACGACAAAATTTTAGCCTTGTCCAAATTGAAAGCATAAGCAGACGACAATTTCAATGCGGCTTAATTATATGCTGCAATATTTTTTTGCTAGGGTAGAAAACAGTGTGGGAAAAAAGAGGAACTGCTGGTTACCAGTGCTCTCTCCTTTTACCACATTTATATTTCTTTTATAAAAAACGCCTTCTTTCTCGGGGCCGTTTAACTCATTACCACGCAGCAGAATTTTGGGCAGATCCAAATTGAAAGCATTTGATGACAACAAAATAAAGTGGCTGAAAATTTGAATTTGTTTTGTGAAAGGTAGAAAACATTGTGGGAAAAGGAGAAAATGCTGGTTACCAGCATTTTCTCCTTTTCCCTCAATGTTTTCTAAGGGCTTCTTTCTCAGGGGCGTCAAAAGTAGGGATTGTATGGTAATGGGTTAATGTCAGCAAATCACAGTAAAGTGTTAGTGTTAATTATATGCAAGAAAATCACAGATAATGTACATGCTAACCAATTCAGCTTGTCCACAATTGTTCTTTCAATTTGTTTCACATAACTTTGTATATATAAGTGATGAAAACCTTCTCTTTCATCCGTTCATATGATTTCTAAATCTTGAACTCACATGTCACCTCACCAAGACTTTCAGTGCTTTGATTCAAATAATGTGATAGCAGCGCTCTGGAAAATAGGGATTTATGCATCTCATAATTATATCAAGCAAATCATCATATCGTCGGTTTACTTCAAAAACCTCATAACCACAGCTTGTTACCCGCTATAGTTACGAGGTTTTCGAAGTAGACCGACGATATATTGCTCGATCTATTAATCAAATTATGGGGATTTATGCATCTCATAATTATATCAAGCAAGTCATCATATCGTCGGTTTACTAAAACAACCTCGTAACTACAGCTTGTAACCCGCTATAGTTACGAGGTTTTCGAAGTAAACCGACGATATATTGCTTGATCCATTAACTCTATACCACAAAATCCCGACTTTTAACGACCCTGAGAAAGAAGCCTTTTGAAAACATTGTGGGAAAAGGAGAAAATGCTGGTTACCAGCATTTTGTCCTTTTCCCACAATGTTTTCTACCCTTGCCAAACCAAATTCCATTTTTTAAGCACATTTATTTTGTCGTCTGCAAATGCTTTCAGTTTGAACCAGTCTAAAAGTTTGTCGTTTGGTAATGTGTTAATCAAATTATGGGGATTTATGCATCTCATAAGTATATCAAGCAAGACATCATATCGTCGGTTTACTTCAAAAACCTCGTAACTACAGCTTATCACCCGCTATATATACGAGGTTTTCGAAGTAAACCGACGATATATATTGCTTGATCCATTAACCAAATTATGGGGATTTATGCATCTCATAAGTATATCAAGCAAGTCATCATATAGTCGGTTTACTTCAAAAACCTCGTAACCACAGCTTGTAACCCACTATAGTTACGAGGTTTTCGAAGTAAACCGACGATATATTGCTTGATCAGTTAATCAAATCATTCTCAAAATTAACTGCTTTATGAGGTAAACCGGTCTTTCTTGACATGAAGAAAACTGACCAGAAGATGATGGATTGATTGTATGGTGTTTAACGCCGTTGTTCAACATTATTTCAGTTATATTGTGGCGTGTGCACCTATCAATTTTACTAGTACTTGCACAATCTTCTTTCCAATCTACTGGTTGGTTTCCCATACAATCATCATCGAAACAATCATCGTCAGCTGTGGGAGAAGAATGAAACTTGTTGCAGTGACTATTATTAATCCTCGGAAAGAAATACGCCGATCCAGGGGTCGTAGCCAGGGATCGAACCTTCAACCCCCTGTTTTGACCAATAGTATTGGTGGAGGACAGCCTGCACAGACTGCACTGAACGATACTTTTTGCGAACTAAAACATCTTTCCATAGACGATGACTTAATTTCTCATTTATTAGTATAGGTAGTTTGAAGAACATTGGGACTCTTTGAATTTTGAAATATCTTGAAAATTCCCGTAACAATTTTCATGAAATTTTGCAGTCTTCTAAAATGACCTTACCAATTCTCACTGCAAAATAAGGATCATTTTCTTCCTCAACACACAGTATTTTGCCCGTTCCAGTATTGTTAAATTTTTGTTCTGACACTTAGTTTTCTCCGACGGTTTGGCACAGCGGCCAGAACACCAAACATATTACTGGAAACGTGTATGACCTCGGTGATCACTTAAGTTAACCCTTTCCCAAACGACAAATTTTAGACTGTTCCAAACTCAAAGAGTTTGCAGACGACAATTCCGAATTTGATAAAAAATGACAGAAAGTTCTCCAAATGGGTAGAAAGCACTGTGGGAAAAGGAGAAATTGCTCGTAACGAGCAATTTCTCCTTTTCCCACAGTATTTTCAAAAGACTTGTACTGCAAACACGTAAAAACAAGGGCTTGTTTGGGAAAGGGTTAAATAAGAGGCCCTGATTTTTTTTTTTTTCCGACAGATAATTAAGTTCCATACCTTACTTAAGATAACAATTTTGTCTAATTTACTCGAATTTTAGAAGTCTAAAATGGTTTGTCCAGTGTTTTCTTAAAATGGTGTCTGTTTCTTCCAATACTTGGTCTCAACTTGATTTTCGGTATGGCTTCATGTATTATAACACCTCTGTTAAGATATGTGTTATGAATCCATTTGAAACTTGAGGCGCGAAGATCACTCATGACTTTTTTTTTATCTATTCTACTTTCCCTATATATATCCCTATATATATATTTTTTTGTCGTCCAAAATTATCTCAATTGTATTTCGGTCACTCTCTTAAGGTAATCGTCTTAAGATCACTGTGACTCTTTGATCTAAAAAAAAAATCTAAAACGACACTTTGGAGATTTTTTATAGTGCTAAACAAGTTCAGGCATCTTCATTTTAATGTTTTATGCTATGACCCTTCCACCGTTGTTAGCTGTTTTGTTCATGCATTTTAACATTGCATTGAATGCAAAAAGCTCAAAGTAAGTCATAAAAAATTCTGAATATTTCACCCATAGTTGGTATAGGTAATAATTTATGTATGCAACTTTTCGGTACGATAGCTAAAGCATTTTTTTAAGATATTTCACAATTTGGGGGGGGGGGGGGGAAATCCGTATGAACCTCAAACTACCTGTACACGTTAATTGTAACACGCTTGAAAAAACGTTATGGTCGTTATTTCATGGGTCATTGCAAATGCAAAGCATGTATTAAACACTATGCGACTGTCACTTATGAAAAACCTTAGCATAACTCTTTGCAAGTTTTCTTGAAATGCACTTTCATTATGCAATAACATTGAATCAATTTAAAATACAGAAGTAACTTTTATGAAGTAAATTCTATCTTCCTACAGAAAAATGGAAAGAGAAGTCGATGCCTGTTGCGCGGGATGGTCTGGATCGATAGAGGACGGATGTCCTGAACGTGAGTGACTAGTCGTTATTTGTTGTTTTTCCTTACCTTCTTATTTTATCAATCGTTTTCACAAGTTCATTTACCTAACCATTAATACAATCCGAAATCTTAACAACCCTAAGGAAGGCACTTTTTGAAAACATTGAAAACATAACCAGCATTTTCCCCTTTTCCCACTCTGTTTTCCATTCTTCCAAACCATATTTTCAATCTTAATTTTCAAATAATTTTCTATGTGGGAAAGCAGCTAGTGGCTTGGATAGAAAACTGTGAGAAGTACTGGTAAAACAGACTACAGGAAAGCATATTCTCCTTTTCCCACAATGCTTTGGCTGCTACACTTAAGCCGACCTGAGTCAACATGTGCCTGTATAAATTATAATTATGTACGAGGGGAGATCAATAAGTCCGTAGACCTCGGTATTTTTTTTAAAGTATTTTGTGCAGTATAAACCTTTGCCAGTTGAATGATAAAAGCCATTCAGTCAACATTTTACAGTTTTTGCTCTTACTTTTTGTTGGAAAACCTATGCCCATAGACAAAAATGAAAAGTCAGAATATTGAGTTCAGAGCACAAGTCCAGCGTTGCACAAGCGGCTATTCGTGAGTACAAGTTCGAGCATTTAAATCACCCACCATACAGTCCAGACCTGGCCTCAAGTGATTATTGTCTGTTCCCAAATCTGACATCCCACTTGCTTGGACCGAGGTTTCCTGACGATAATGAGCTCAAGGCTGCTACAGAGTGGCTTCTGACTTTAATATTTTTGCCTATGGGTATAGGTTTTCCAACGTAAAGTAAGAACAAAAAAGAAAGAGCTGACTCAATGGCTGTAATCGTTCAACTGACAAAGGTTTATACTGCAAAAATATGAAAGAAGAAATTTTGAATTGTATAGGAAAATACCGAGTTCTACGAACTTATTGACCTCCCCTCGTACATGGACAAATTCGCACTTAAGTTTTACATATCGGTTCGAAACAGTATTTCTACTCAACAGATATTTATACCACAAATCTCTTATTATCATCTTATTTACTTATCTTGTTCATGTTCATTTTTGCTTGTTTTCCAGCGGATTTGCGAAGTTTATCGGTGCCACGGTTACCATTCTACTGATTTTTAACTGTATTGAGTTTTAAAAACATAATTAATCCTATATTTATAAAGATGAAAGAAACTATTTTTTTCCTTTTCCAGCCGAATGCCAGAGACCCTGTATGAACGGTGGGGAGTGTGTAGCACCCAGTGTGTGTGAATGTGTACCAGGATACTTGGGACCCACGTGCGTGGAGGCAGCTGGAGGTCTGATACTATTAGTCTGTTCGTCTGTTAGATCTATGTTAATTTAAGATAAATACAATTGATAAAAGATAATCATCTGCATTTCGGCAATGTTAAAATTGTGTAACGTGAATGTATTGATGCATTTACATAACACAATTTTGATATTGCCTTTTTTTTTTTAACAATGAGTCAGTAGTTTCAGCTGGCTAGTAAACCCATTTGAGTGAACTGTATGAAGTTTGAATATGCAAAAATGAAATTAATTATTAATTCATCAAAATTATAACTTTAAAGACGACGAATAAAGCATAAAAATAAAAGTAAACCCTTGTAAGTGCATCCTAAACACTCCAAAGCAGGCGTATTTGAATTGAAAGTGATTCTAAATTCCATGGTGTTGTTAATCTTTTTGTGTTTATACATGTATGCTTGGGGTTGTGGACTTAAATGATATATTGAAGACTTAGCGATTTTAAGGTCAAAAATATAGTTTGTCAGTCTTTACCCCTTGACCCGTTTTTCAAGGGATTCTGACGTAAACTTTTGCATTTTGTTCTATTTGCTACATTGCTTCTCTAATATCTCCATATTCACGTTTTACTTCCATATACATGTAGATTGATTTCCCCATAACAACAGCCGTGGGAATAACACATTCCATGAACAGTTCTGAGTTAAAGTACAGTTATTTAATCGTTATTTTATACTTCCATCCCACCCAATCATCAACAATATTACACCCGCAGTAAAATGATTATGTGGGCACTGATATGATGACGATAGAAAATTGATTTTATGTTAGATAGAAGGTGGAGGTTTGACTCGTTTTGATAAATCTATTATTATCATTTTATACTAAGACATCACACCAACCCACCAATATTGTTACACCCATTGTAATGGTGATTATGTGAGCACCACCGTCATGACGAGAGAAGAATGCTGTGACGTGGATGGGACAAGAAGCTGGGGCAGCACTGGAGACTGTAACAGATGCAGCGATGAAATAGGTGACTCTTTAAAATGATTCTTTTACTTTGAATTAAGTCTGAAAAGTTTAAATCAACCGACCAAATAAAAAACCTTTGTTGTTATCGTGGGGTGTGTGAAAGCAAAGAAATACCAGAAGTAATCCTTCCTGAATTTAACTCTTGATCTATAATAGGTCGGTCGACGTCCTAGTCTACTGTATCAATTGCACAATATACGAGGAATAGAACGGAACGCATATTATACTGACATAGCTGTGACTATCCATAGTAATTTAAAAATATAGTGGTAAATTAACTATCAGATGTGTTGAACAATGTACGTGTATTTATCGCCTTTAAGTTGCCTAGCAGCATGACGAACATATGCCGTTTTTTACTTGATTTAATTTCTGCCAATATCTTCTACCCAATGATTTTAGCCTCATTTTGACTTCTGCGGGTCGTTTGCTCTGTATTGTTACTCCCCACAAAGAAAAAAAAAATCAACATGAAGGCATGATGGTTCTAAATTGGCTCACCTGAATCTTTTGATCTAACATGAACCATTTCCAATCTCTCTGGATATTGTGAGAAGCATTCCATCAAGCTTTTATTTCTATAATTGTTATGACAAACATTCTGACCAAATGGCATGAGTATAGAGCGTACCCAAGGTTTATCAACAATTTAACATAGTGACCTAGTTTTTTTGGCCTAGTATAACCCATTTTCAAAATTGCCCAAGATATCATAAAGACAAACATTCTGATAAACTTTCAAGAGCTTTGGGCTGAAAATGTAGTCTCGAGAGCGAACACAATTTTGTTATAAAATTTGACCTAGTGACTATTTTTTTTTACCTGACATGACCCGTTTTCTACTTCGTCTAAGATATCACCGAGACAAACATTCCGACCATCTATCTAGAGTTTTGGACTGAAATTGTGGCCTCTGGAGTGTGCAAATTTTTTTTTCTAGATTTGACATGGTGACATAGCTTTGACCTGACATAACTTATTTTCAAAACTCCTCCAAGATGTTATCAAGACATTATATTTTGACAAATTTCCAAGAGATTCAGAATGAAAATGTGCCCTCTATAACGTAAACAAGGTTTTTTAAAAAAATGACCTTGTGACGTAGTTTTTAACCGCTATCATCTATTTTCACACTCCTTTGAGATATTATCAATACAACAAAAAAATTTTGATCATTTTCAATGGTCTTGGATTGAAAATGCTGCATATAGAGCGTACACAAGCTTTTCAAAAAATTTACCAGTGACCTGTTTTTTTACCTTACATGACCCATTTTCCAACTCGTCCGAGATAATATCAAGACAAATATTCTTATCAATTTCAATTTGTATCGGACAGAAAAATTTGCCTCTAGAGCTTACACAAGGTAAAAGTTGATGACGCACGACGAACGATAGACACCGGACACAGCATAATCACATAGCTCACCTTGAGCACCTTTGGTTCAGGAGAGGTAGAAACGTGTTTTGGAAAAAAAAAGATAAATTATGGACGCTGGTTTGGCAGAGCTTTTAAATGTGTTATTTCATGAAAATCAATGAAGGGCAATTTGTGAAATTTATCTTTATTTGTTCTGATTCAGAGGAAGGTCAAATAATTGTTCAGAAGAATTATCTCCCTTTCAAGACGTGCATGAATGCTGGGACAGATTATTATCGAACCTTTGACGGCCAGGAATTTACGTTTGGAGGAAGATGTACTTATGTATTAGCCCGGGCCAAAAATGAATGGAATGTGCTCGTAGAACATGTTCACTGTGACCGGTACTCCACTTGTAAGAAGGTAATTCAAGATATTAATACATCTAAGCTACGTGTATACTCTTGCGAAAGCAGATTTATTATATACCTAGCAGTGAAATCCTGGAATTTCCCAGTGTAATAAATTTTGATATCATCACTAGTGACGATATCAACTTTCACTTTCACTTCCTGCCGTTATTTAGGAACTACTCTTTCTTTAAACGAAAAATTAAATAATAACAAAGTATATGATAAATAGAATAATCAACTTGTTATTTTTTATTTGAAAAATATCTAACTCGAATGCGTCGTAAGGCGTAAAAAAAATCTCGTCCTGCGCACTCGTTTTTTCAACGCCTAACAACGCATCCTCGTAAGATATTTTTCATATCAAAAAAAACAAGTTGATTATCCTCTATTTAATGCATCTCCGTTATCCTTTATTAAAACTAAACTATTAAGCAAGTCATAGCATAATTTGCATTTTGCCTGACAATTGGCTGAATTCTTATATAGAGTCGCCTTTTGAGACACACCTTTCCGAAGAGGTATTATAATATTTACAATCCCTACCCTTCGTGCTTGCCATAAAGATTGCTGATCCAGAGTTTTCCTTGAAACCTACTGTCAAAGTTTATGATCGTGACAAAGATGCAAATTTTATATTTCATGTAGACTTTAATACACATGTACGAGTACATGTAGGTCTGCCCGCACGGGTGGCTCAGTGGTGAGCGTGTCGGACTCATCACCTGGTGGTTGTGAGTTCGAAACCCGGTTGAGGCGAACTTTCTTTAAAGCGTATTTTCGCCTCTCACTTCTGCTGAAGCATGTGAGAAAAGGGTCGGTGGCTTTGGAAAGAAAGTAGTGTAAGTGCCGGTGTGAGAAAGCCAGAAAATACATGTGCGTCACCGACCGCCATGATATGACCTTAGCTGTTAAAGTGGCGTTAAACCCCCAAACAACAACAATACAACAACAACATGTAGGTCTATGAACAATGAGTCTTAAGGTATAGTTATGATGTGGCAAAAACTATTTAACAATCAATGGACTTTGAAAAAAGATTTATTAAGCCAGGAACAAAAATGGTAAGAAGCTCGTCAAGGACTCGCCTGATAACACTTTCTCTAGACTCTTTTCATAAAACATTATTTGAAATGCTAACCTTAGTCAGATCCTTTTTTTCTGATAACGATTTGTAATCTTCCTTTCTTTCCTTCCTTATAACCCTGCAAAAAATCAAATAAAAGATTCTTTAATAAGTCTGCGAACATTTTGGTGTTTTGGTACCGTACACTTAAAATCATTCCTATCCAAAGAACATTATCTATCTAACTTTTTGACGGAGTAGAGGGAAACCATAATGTATGTGCCTGTGCACTCTATGCTTGACTCTACAATGTCGTTATGAGATAATCTGACAAAAGTGTTGTTTTTTTCTGTAAATTGAAACATGCAGGTGTTTCTTTAAGGAAGTACCAAATTATAAAGATTCTACTAATCTATCTAGCTTATATACATTTTATGTTTTCCCATATCTGCACAGAAAATAAGCATCAGCTATGGTAATGCCGTAAATGCAGTAGAAATGTTTGATGACACAGTAACGATAGATGGTGAAGAACAGGAAATTAACATTGGTGAAGCCGTCAGCGATGGATCCAGCAGTAAGTACTGTCGATGTTGTTCGTGTTGATGTCATACCTTAACCCTTTCCCAAACAACAAATTTTGGACCCTTTCAAACCAAAAGAGTTTGCAGACGACAATTTTTAGATTTGGAGAAAATTGCAGAAAGCTCTCCTAAAAGGTTGAAAACACTGTGGGAAAAGGAGCAATTTCTCCTTTTCCCACAGTGTTTTCAAAGACTTTTACTGCAGACACGTAAAAACCAGGGTTTGTTTGGGAAACGGCTAATTACACTTTTTTAAATATTGCCATACTTGTTCTTGATTTTAAGTGAGCTGTTCTTATAAAACTTTGATTTCAAGTGTTTAGGCAAGTTCATGTAACTACTATAATAAGCCATCTCTTCACTCGGCCTTGAGAGATCGTAAAGTCTTTCTCTACTGCTGTCGGCAGTCTTATACCTGGTGGTAAATATGTAAAAGAAGTAACATGTACCCAGTTTGCAGGCAAAAAAGTTATTTACATAATTAAAGTAGCGGGTGTGGCCGTGTGTTAGGAAACTTATTTAGATCTAGTATGCTAAGTTATAAAAACATTATCATTGTCTCTGGCATTTTTAAGTAAAGAACATATCAAAGCAATTTGTCTCTAATACCTCTTTACTAGACTTATCAATATTGAAAGCGTTTGTATGTGACATATAAAATGTTGCTTAAACAATGAAATTTGTCTGTGAGAGAATGGAAAACATAATGGGAAAAGGAGAAAATGCTGTATTCAAGCATTTTTTGTTTTCGAAAGCCTGTGTTATAGGGCCATTTAAATATGATAAATAGTTAGGAGAAATTGACTTAAAGCGTAAAAGGAAGATGGTCAAAAACTTGTGTTTGCGGCAAAACATTTCAATAGTTTATTTATGCTGTTATTTCTTTCAGATCACAGTTCATGTAAGGATTTGTACAAGGCCATACCTCTTACAGCATGTCATGAAATAATACTTCTTTAAGCAAAACTTAAAGGTCAAGATTTTTGAATGTCCATTCTCAAACAAATGACTTTTTGTCTCCTTTTTGTCAAAAACTGAATCCCTAGCATGCATTGGGCTACATGAGTATATGACAGATAATTTGCTGCACTGTGTTTACCATAAATCTTACTGAAAGAAAAGAATGATATCTACTGCACATTGTCTAAATTTGATCACAAGAATCAGAAACAAACTTTAAATTACCATACGCCTCACAAAACACTTTTTGAATATGCTGTAGATCAGTGTGGCCTTGTATATAAATAAATTTTCTTGCACTATGAATTGTATTGCTCTCTCTCTCTCTCTTACAGTTTCAGTCTTCAACACTCTGTTAAGTCCATTTGATTTGTAGAAAAACTAACGTTTCGATCAAATGCAATCAACTGAAACAATTTCAAAATTTCTTTGTAACTGTTATTTCTTTCCAAAAACCAAGCAGAATTTTTTTTTCAAATTTCCTTTTTTCAATTTCGTTCTTTTTATTATCCAACTCTTCAGTCGTATTTTGGTATTTCTTGGTCTTAGCCACATGGGAGTGACAAACAGTTGAAGAACAGCCAATTTCTGTTTTTCTTAGGATGTTTATAGACATTTACTATATACAAATAATTGGAAAAAAAAGTCTCTGTAAGGACATCTTCGCGAGCCAAGGTTACGATCACTACGTTGATCTTACCTTGGCGGATTGAGCCCGATTTCGATATTCCTGCGACACGCCCCCTATTGGATGCTGCTTATTATCTCCCTTTATTTCTTATAGCCAATGATTTGTCGTTTTACAAACCGCTTACGAATACAGTAATTCAACATGAAGCAATAACCAAAAACGTACTTCGACATTCCATGGTCAGGTGCTGGGATATAGCCGAAAAATCTGATAATTGATTGGTCACATTGAAACTTTATGTAAATATTGTTCGTCTATGTTTTTTTCGGTAATAAATCATTACAGATCCTGCACACATCCACGGAGGTATTCATGTTTACCTTCTATTTTTATCGCGACCCTGTTGTATTTCTATCAAAAATGAAATGCTAGGAGCGATTTGATTTGATGCAGTTAGAGCTAGCTGCAACCAATAAAAATGCGTATCAGGTGATTGCCAAATCAAGCTCAATCCGCCAAGGGTAGAGTAGCGTCGTGGTTCGTAACCCTTGGCTTGCGAAGATGCTGTAAGGATATCGTTTTTTATAAACCTAGTCTTTTAATATGCTTTGCCTTTCATGTAAGTTGACTGTTGGAAGGTAAGCTGTTCTATTTGTTGCAACCTATGCATCATGTTCATATGTCAGAATTAACGTCAGGTTTAATAGACCAATTCTTTACAGTAGAATTTCAAATCATAATAGTCCTTTTCTTACAATGTTTTATATTGTTTCTATTAATGTGGTTTTTGTCAGACTATCGGATAGGCACAACGAAATTTTACAAAAAAATAAGGAATAGATGAACTAAATTGTTAGTTTTCATACCAACCAGTTGGACCATACATCGACCAATTTCTTAATCTTGTAGTTTAAGCTTATATATATTTCAGCGGAGCCCTGGCAAAATAGTTGTAATTCATGTAATATGATGCATACACCAAACAAGTGATAATATAATGATGGATCCATATATATAAAATCTAATTTTCTTACAACAGGCTAATCATTTGGTAACTGGTCCTTTGCCATGCAGAAAATGATCGATAGAAAAGAGGACAAGTTGATATATTTTGCAAATGCTGCAAAAACCTGTTTCATGTAGCATGGCATTAACTCTTTACCACACGAGAAAATTTTAGACTGGTCCAAATTGAAAGCATTTGCAGACGACAAAATAAGGTTGACTGAAAAATTGAAATTTGCTCTGGGAAGGGTAGAAGGCACTGTGGGAAAAGGAGAAAATGCTGGTTACCAGCATTTTCTCCTTTTCCCACAGTGTTTTCAAAAGGCTTCTTTCTCAGGGCCGTCAAAAGTAGGGATTGTGTGGTAATGGGTTAATTCTGAATTTAACTTACATATCAAAAAGTTTAGTTTGATTTTATCTCAAGACTGAAAATGTGCGTTAAGTTCACTTTGAGCTCTCATGGGTTTTAATAACCAAGCGAGTTTGTCACTCAGCACTATTACCTTTATCTGTCTCAAACTTCAATATTCCAAATGTATCTAAAATATACAGGCAGTGATTGTCTGAAGTATTTTCTAAACGTGTTTATAGGGAAGCTTTATGAAAAACTGAAACAAAGAAAACATCTATGTGATGGGTTTCACTTTTAGTACCTTCTAAGCACCTACATATTTCTACCTGTTCCTTTCCACCTGATATGGCAGCCACTGTTGACAGCCATAACACGACATTCTTCATTCCTTTAATGAAGTCTTTTTCACATAAACTTACTCTTGCAGTCTGATTTTTTCAAATGTTCGGCACTTGAACTTGAATTTTCAATCTTCTTCCTCTTGGTCAAATGGTGTCTATAATTATGTCTTCTTCTTTCACTTTTTACCATGTTGAACACCCTCAGAGCACTTTCACAGATCAAAAAGATATTGTGGTGAATATGAAAGACCGTGTCTTTGAAAAGTAAAAATATATGAGAAAAAGATACTGATTTTCACTTTTTCTATTTCTCCCACATTGATTTCCAAGGTCTACTGTCTCAGGCATGTCAAATGTTATATTGTTTAGTAAAGGCAAACGGTATTCATTTTATGATATGGAGGAAGCCTAAATACTATATCCTTCGTGTTTACAACGTTTTTTTTTTATATTAATAAAATAGAAAGTTTCTGAAAAATAACCAGTGCTAATAGAAATAAAAAATGATCAACTGAAGATTTCGATGTTTGCAAAATCTTTTTTTGGCATAGGTCAACCCATATCATTCTGTGAAAGGAAATGAAGGCAACTCCCCCTGCGTTTACCATTTACTGAATGTAGAGTACAAAGTGATATATTCTAATCTTAGAAAAAGAAAATGATTAATTTCTGAAACACATTTTCCACAAACAAATAAGCTGAAATTCTTAAACAAAATATTTCAGCTTAAAACCATGAAGCATGTAAAACAAAATGTCTTGCATCTTAATGTTTCAGTGGTGACAATCAACCGCCTCGGGGACTACTACACAGTTGATCTGAAGGGAAGTTACTGTACGATTAAGTTTGATGGTAAACTCACGGTACATGTCACAATCAAACGGGACCATAACTACATCCTAGATGGTTTGTGCGGAAACTTCAATGATCAGACTGATGGTAAGGCAGAAAACCAGTTGTACAAAGATCTTAACCTTTGTTTTTTTCTTTGATAAAAGATGGGTAAATTGTATTTAGGAATTATAGATGTGCATGTAATCTCTAATCAGTACAAAAATGTAAACATATGCTAAATTTCATATGACTAAATATGGTCATTTCTGGGGGATATTTGTACTCATGATATGGCCATCAACACGTGAAAAGGGGCATTCGGACATTTGCGCAAAGTGTCGTTTCGGATCAGCCTGCGCAGTATGCACAGGCTAATCCGAAACGAACCTTTCCGTTTTTATGTAATTTTCTGCTTTGCCCAAGTCTATTGTAGCACAAAATTTAATGTAGTCGTAAAGTGCCGTCTCGGATTAGCCTGCGCGGACTGCGCAGGCTGATCCGAGACGACACTTTACGCAAATGTCCAAATGCCCCTTTTCGCATGTTACACGCCATTTGGTAATAACACTATGACATTAAAAACACTGAAACACTGAAGCTGCAGAGTTAAACAAATTCAAGATGTTGACAGTTTCTTCTTGCAGGACATTTTCGTCATAATTTTTTTACCAGAAATAGAATTTTAGATTGGTCTAAATGAAAGCGTTTCCAGGCAAATACTTAGATATGACCTTACTACTTATATTTTTCTTGGAACTGGTAGAAAGGAGAAAATGGGGCACTGTGGAAAAAGGAGAAAATGCTGGTTGCCAGCATTGTTTCAAAATTGTTTCAACAATCCTTAAAATACCATCTTAGTCATGACGATCAAAAGTCTTTGAGTGGTAAAGAGTTAGATATCTTATACCTATATATTAGTAAGAGCAAAAAACAAAATGATCGACGTAGTTTTAAAATCTGATGTGTATGCCCCATTGGAATTCAATGATGCACTTATAAATTCTTGATAGATACATTAATACATATTTTTGCATATCAATATGAACTATTGCAGATGAGTACAGAATGGAGTCTGGGGAACTTGCCAGTAATCCTGCTATATTTGGAAACTCCTATGCTGTTACTACAGATAACCAAGTGGTAAGGATTGTTCATATTGTTTATTGCTAGCTCTATTTTACTACTCTATGAACTCTTAACCATACATTCTTTAATTTGAACGACTCTGGTGTTCACCATTCCTACTTTCCCGCAATACTTTCTACCCCAGCAAACAGCAAAATAATCATTTAGCATCTAACATACGTCATGTACAGATGCTCTCAAGTTGGTAATGTCCAACACAGTGTTGCTTGGTTAAGAGTTGATATACAGGAAAAGGGACTGTCTTTCACTTTTGCAGTATTTAAAAAAAACATGCACATTAAGAAAGAATCCGTCGTTTAGCCCGCCATTGAGGTGTTACACAAATTTAAGTAGAACAGCCTACTATCTTGAAAGTGCTCAAATACTAGGGTAGAAGGAGTTTTGCCTACCATTATTACAGAGTTTTAAGAAGCGCAAAAGCAACCCGTCTTCATAGCTATTTAAAGCGTTAATTCAAAAGAAAAAAATCCTCTGTTTAGGAGTCTGAGTAGAATTGCCTGCCATCATTATAGTGCTCAAACACAGGTGCAGGAGGAGTGGCCTACAATTATTACAGAGTTTAAAAAGAAGCACAAAAGAAACCCTTCCTCAGTAGAGCTCTAATTTGTTAACCTTTCCCAAACGACAAATTTTGGACTCTTCCAGACTGAAAGAGTTTGCAGACGACAATTTCAGATTTTGAGAAAATGGCAGAAAGTTCTCAAAAATGGTAGAAAACACTGTGGGAAAAGGAGAAATTGCTCTCGTAACGATCAATTTCTCCTTTTCCCACAGTGTTTTCAAAAGACTTTCATTGCAGACACGTAAAAACCAGGGCTTGTTTGGGAAAGGGGTAATATACAATTTGAATAACCTATCATTCATATACCGTTCAGACAAATTTGTAAGGGATATTTCCTATTACTGTAACATTTTATAAAGCATAATTTTGCGGGGAATAGCTTCCCACTGTTTGACCGTTACTAAATGTTTGCTTGCCACTGAACATTACCCCGTTAAAACATTGTGCAAAAATGCTTATATCTATGACTGTATGGTGTCCCAACACAAATACCGCAATGAAAATTAGGTGTCTCTGTTATGATGAACTGAAAAACACACATTGTGTAGGAATATCCACAGATGTCTATGACTGTAAGGTGTTAAAACACAAATATTGCAGCAAGAATTACCTGCCTCTGTTATAGTGTTGATATACAAGTACAAGATAATTTGCGTGTGGTTGTGACTGTATGGTGTTCAAAAAATAATAATACAAATAATGCCGCTAGAATTACCTACCTCTGAAAAATGTGTAGGAGGATTCACACATACAGGGTCCATAACTACATGGAGTCTTACACGTAAAGCAGGGAGAAAGAGGCTAACTGCCTTCATTATGGTGTCGAACTAAAAGTGCTGGTGGAGTTACATGTGCCTATGACTGTATGATGTCCAAATACTACAAATACGAATAGTGCATATGTGACTGTATATGTCCAAGCACAAATAATGCAGGAAGAAAATTAATAGAGTACTTGCCTCTGGCATGGTGTCGAATCACAAGTACAGGTTGAGTCACATGTGCAGGCCTGTGACTGTATGGTGTCCAAATACAACAGATGCGAATGGTGCACATGTGACTAAGACTGTATGGTGTCTTATCACAAATATTGCAGGGAGAATTATCTGTTTCTGTTATGGTTAACTGAAACACAAGTATAGGATGATTCACATGTGCCTATGATTTTATGGTGTCCAAGTATAAATAATACAGGGAGAAACTGGCTACCTGCCTCCTTTATAGAGTCAAAATACAAGTGCAGGAGGATTCGCATGTGCCTTTGAATAATGCAGGGAGCAATACTTGTCTGAATTACATGTTTCTACAAACTATTGTAGCTGAATTATCCCTCAAGTCGGTTTGTTAAATACATAACTTTTTTGGGGAAAAATTATATGTATGCATGCATTAAAATGATTTTTCCTGCAGTGTACACCAGCTGGGATGTCCCCTAATTACTGTACAAGTGAGTCAGCCCTTAATTCAGCCAGCAATGCGTGTTCTTACCTCAACTCAGCAATCTTCAGGGACTGTCAGGGATATGTGAGTACTGTGTTTGCATTTTGGCACACTTAAACTTTTTTTTTAAAATGTTAATGTATCAAACTTTCGCAATACTAACTTATTCATAAAGTTCAAAGAGAAATTAAAAGAATGGTATCTTGAGTTATATGTAATACAGTATAGAAATGACACAATTCAAGAATTAGTTATGCTTTTTTTAGGGTGATAGGTCGATTAGATTAGGATTTCTCATATGATACCTTGGGTTTTTCTCTTGCATAATCATACTGGAGTATCTTCTCCTGACCTACAGTATGTTCTACAGACTTATACAGCAATTTTTAGTATTGGGTTGGTTTGTGGCCACTCTATCTTACAGCTATGGTCACCACACACCTTTATATCATTCGTAGAAATATTTAAAATAATAATTTAGTAAGCATTAGAAGAATTATCAGTATAATCCTTTTGGGTGGTATTTCATGCAAGTAACCAATTTATCTTAAGATCCTGTTTCATTTATACAAGGTTGATGTTGAGAAGCTGTTCAAATCTTGTGTGAACGCTTACTGTAAAGCAGAGGATGATGAAGAAAGAGATACAATTGTCTGTGATCATTTAGAACTACTGGGAGCCCAATGTTCCTGTGAGGGTGTCGAGGTAGCATGGAGGACCCCATATCTTTGTCGTAAGCTTGGGCTTCAACATTGGCTTGTTTAGTGTCTTACATACCTACACAAATTCTTGTTAAGCACATGCAAAACACAAAACTAGATTGCTAAAACAAGTCTTAAATTTGGTTGAAAGTTCATTAAAATAGAGAGAATATAAGTATTTTGATAGTATGGCATTTGGTTTTGATATATTAACTTTACTGCTTTGAGAATATGACACATTGTATTGTTCTCTGATCAATATGTTCTGAATAATATAGAGTGTTCAAAATACAGTATATTGATTTTCTTGTAAGTTTCCAAGATTTCCCCTCAGCATTTTTATAAACCAAGATTCTCATACATGTCTGGCAACATTTTTTAACGATCTAGACCATACCTTTCTATTCTATTTCAGCCAAAACTTGTGACAGTGGATTTGAGTACAGAACAGGCCAGCCAAGCTGCTACAAGACATGTGCAAATGTTTACGTTGATCTCCATGAGGACTGCTATGACAACATTGTATCTGGGTGTTTCTGCCCAGAGGGAATGTACCTGGATGAGAACCATACCTGTATAATGGCCCATGAATGTAAATGTAAACTGCAGGACCAATACTACAGCCATGGTGATGAAGCCTATATGGCCTGCAATCCATGGTAACATATCATCTTTATGCTTTACCAAACGACAAATTTTACAGCTACACTAGACAAAATTGAATGCATTAAATTGTCGCCTCATCCAAATTAAAGACTGGTTCACTAGTGAACAAATCCAATAGAATTCAGATTTTTACAAAGATATGTTGAATGACCTCATAGTATCAGATTATATTACGTGACATAACATTGTCATGTGGTGTCCGTGGTTATAAGGTAGAGAGCCAGCTTCGTCCCCGAAAGGCGGAGTCAACTTTGTCTTTTTTATTGTCTTACACATTCGATATGAGTACTGTTGTAGTTCCGAGAAAGCATCAGCAGAAGTTGTAAAAGCTTGTTTCTCAATCGATGTAAAAATAGATATGTGTAAATAAACCATCATTTCCCATATAAGTTTCTGCTCAATAGATAAGTAGTACCAGTAACATAAAAGCTATTTTAAGACCAGTACGCATTGTGCATTAATATGAACAGTTCAAATTGTAAACTCAGTGAAGAAAAGTCAAATCCACAATTCAGTACGCGTACCTAACTTCCATATTTTTTACTGCATCAATTAACTGAAAAATTGCATTTGCTGAAAATTTTCAGGCATGAAGCTGTGTGCTCTTTCAGTTGGATGAATTGAGTTTTAGGCAAGATAATGTTGGAGATATACAATAATGGCTTTTAATGAGCATAAACGCAACATTTAAAAAATCATTTCATTTTAAACAAAGTTGATTTTTTTGTGGCATCAGAGAGTTGGCTCACGGACAAACCCTGTGTACAGAAGAACTTAAAGATAAAGTAACATACATTGGATTGTAGAGGGTAAATCTAAAACGGTAAAGAGTAAATTGTGACCAAAAATATGGAATTTATCTTTTCAGGCATATGAAACCCTGTTGGGAAAGGAGAAAATGCTGTTCACCGGCATTTTCTTCTTTTCCATTCGTGTTTTTAATGCCTTCTTATGCGTTTTTCGAAACCTTGATTGCATGGTAAAACCTTATCATGTAAAAACTTTGTTCCTTATTCCAGTACCTGTAATTATGGACAGTGGGTATGTGAAAACAATCCATGTCCAGCAACCTGCTCTGTGATCGGCTTTCAACACGTGAACACATTTGATGGTGAGCTGTACAGCTTTGACCCACCTAGCAGAGCCTGCTCCTTTACACTCATTCAGGTAACTCTATGATTTATTTCTTTCATGTTTGTTATATTCATTCACAAGTTCATGCATCCTCGGTGACCGAGTTCCGATTAATTTAGTAATAGCCCCTGGGGTATCTTGCTGGCGATTCCTCGTTCTCATGAATTATTCATAAACCAATTTGGTTGGTGATCTTTGAGAAAACTATTGTTTATCACAAGTACACCGGTTTTTTTTTTTCTATCTTTTACTTGTCGATATGCAATCAAATTATTAGTTGCAAATCAAGCTAAGGGAAACTTTTAATATGGCAGCACCCATATACACCACAAACGAGGAGCGTTTAAAAGAGGTTTTCAGTGTAACACCTAAAGATTGTCATTAAATCGTACGGAAAGATCGATAGTGTCGTCCCCGTATATGCCGAATGGCATATCTCACAGGAGAAAAGCACGCCGACGGCAGCCATATTTAATGTCTACCTTTTGTTTTCTCCAAGATTTTTTTTAGTAACGAAAGTAATGAAATTATCCTCTCTACAAGAGAGTATCGTTATGTTATCGATCTGTCGATCGGCAATTTTGGTACTCTCTGACCATATGAATATTCATAATAAACGACGATTTGTTGGTCAATTTTCCCAGACTTGATGCATGGAGAGTAAAGTAATGCTTTAACCTGGGTTTCAAGGATGAATGTTATTCATTAGCTCTTTACCACTCAACAATATTCTAAGCCCCAACCACAAAGTAGAGACAAATTACTGATTTTGCCATATTTGCCTGTCTGCCTGTTCGTCAATCCGTCACTCTTGTTTTTGTTTCATGCTATAATTCAAAGCCATTTGATTATGGGCCCTTAAACTTTATACAAATGATGCCCTAAGAAAGTGGGGTCACATGGGTCAGAGGCCAAGACACAGATGAACTCTGTTTTGAAATTGTTTCTGTGCTCTATCTCAATTGGATTTGACTTAGGACCCTGGAACTTTATCCAAGTCTTGCTCATGACCGAAGGAGGTGAACTGTTGTTTCAGGTCACATGGATCAAAGGTTGAGGTAGTTGAATAACTTTTTCTAAAAATAATTTCCGTTCTCTGATTGTGCTTGACTGGCAATCTGCTGGTGAGGATATTTGTCAGCTGTACAAAATTTCAGGTCACCACTGGTCCAAATAGAAAGCATTTGGAGACAAATTAAAGCTCTTGACTCTCACAAGACAATTATATTGTTCATAGAGCACACAGTACTCTGTTTCCATGATGTTTTATTTTTCTTTTAAAGTTGAATGGAAACAAATTTTATGGTGACAACTTGGTCTCTGACAATTCTAATTGATGAACGAGATATTTTGATTTTCTTCTGTACTGACCCTGTATGCTTCTATTAATAAATGATCGTACGGATCAATACCTGACTAGAGTATGCCATTATCTCTTTTAGCCTCGACCAGGAATGGAGGAAAGTACAAGAAACTTTCATCTGAGGGTGTTAACTCAACAGGACCCAGAAAGAACCAGAGCTAGAAACATGTATGCTATAGAGATAGAGGTTGACGGTGCGATAGTTAACATTGATGTCCGCACTGTTACTGTAAATGGAAATGAGGCCAACCTTCCCTTTGTCAGTGAAGTGGTGTACATCAAACAGGCCACATCGATCTTTAAAATGGTGAAAGTATTTGGAATGATTATTTTGTATGACGGGGACCAAAGATTGTACATTACAGCACAACCTTTCTATGACAACAAGGTTAGTATGTAACAACAGTATGTATAACCTTTCTTTCCCAATAGTCAATCCGAACGATTTTTTCTAGACTCTTGAACTTAAATCTTTAGGACAAAAACAACCTAAATTTCAGAGATTCAACTATTTTATTTTTCTCATACATGTGAGGTCTAAATTACATTTTTTATGTCTGAAACTGAAGCTATAAAAGCTCTAGATTTTATTTTATGGAAAATCTTTTCATTTAAAAAATAGGCCATCACTGCCACTTAATCTAGACTATTTAAAAAAAAATATTAGTATTAATCCAAAGTCAGACTGCTCCTCAGATTTTGCAGTCAATAATCGAGATGGATATTACAGTAGCTGTCAAGGCAGATATTCAAGATGCTCTCTGTGATTTATTTTGTTCAAAATGCTAACACACAACCTTTTTTTCAATGTTGATTTGTGGTAACAGATTCTTTAACGAATGCGTAAAACCTCATAAAGACTTGCCAAGAGAATCTACACATGCCTTCTCTCAATAACAAAGGGCTTACATGAACATACTTGTAGGTTTTTTTTTTTTTGTATTTTTTGTTCATCATAATGTTTGGTCTTTTTTATGCTTGCCCTGTAACGTCAGGCTTTGTGTCAAATAGTTTGAGTTTTTGTTGAATTTAAAGTCATTGGCATCAGTATATTATACATATATTTATCAATGCATTCCAGGTATTTTTACTGGTAACGATACTGTTCACAACAGTCTTCTTTCCGTAAACCATTGGATAATAACTCCATGTAAACTCTGAGAATAACATTTTTAAACCAGTTAAAAGACGCAATGGTAATTGAAACACTTGCATTGATGTCAACCTCAGCTTGTGAACCTCAGCTAAAATATTAGGGGTCAAGTTGATAAAATTGCAACCATAACGCAAACTTGTACACTATGTTTATTATAATTTGAACAAATCATAATTCACCAGTTACTAGTCAGTCACTTATGTATAGAGCCCAAATAGGTGACTCACATTTTCTGTTTTACAAACAATGTTTTCCAACCCCCTTTGTAGTCAATTTCTGTTAGGTCTTCTGGAATCACATGAAATCTTGCACCAGCAAATATTATTTATATGAATGACTTTAAATTTCCGTTGTGTGGTATATCCGTACTTTGAATTCAAATTATTTTTCAGCTAATCGGTATGTGTGGAACATTTAACTATAGAAGTGATGACGAGTTTTACACACCCAGTAATATAGAAGAATCTCAAGTACTTAACTTTGTCAAGGCATACACAGACTCGACATGCAAGAGAACACTGAGTGACTATAGTAGTCTGTGTGTTACACAAACAGCACTGGTTCGTACTTTTAACATTTAAAACTTAGCATTAACACTATCAGATAAAAGGCTGATCTATTTCATTGAAGCATGTGGAATTAATACATCAACTGGGTCTCACTTGAAAAGGAATCCTCAGAAAGGGTAGAAAACATTGTAAAAACGGAAAAAAATGCTGGTTACAATCATTTTCTCTTTTTCCAGCAATATTTTTGAGAGAATTCTTCTCCAGGGTTGTTTGAACTCAGGATAGTGTGGTAAAGGGTTGATTAAATTTAACATCTTTTTAACATATAACCCATTGTTTACATGTCTCCGATAAAGATGGTTACTTCAAAACGTTGTTCCAACTGGAATAAATGTTGGTAATTAGCATTTTCTCAATTTCCCATATCTGCAATAGCTTTTACTGTGGAAAATATAAAAAAGTGTGTCTACAAGTAAACAATAAGCTGAGTTATACTGCAGCAACAAATCAAAATAATAAGATAGATATAATTGTTATGGGCTAAATGTATTTTTCCAGTTTAATCATCGTATATTACACTGTTACACTGTCATTTCTATTTCAGTTTAACCAAGGCCAGATTATATGTGCACACATTCTTGACAAAGACTTCCTTGGTAGCTGTGCCGGAAGTTTCGATCCTATGCCCTATTACCAGCAATGCCTGGATGATATTTGCAGAGCCAAGGATAATATGGACTTTTATCCGATGTGTGTGATCACAGCGTCTGTTGCTAGAGAATGTTATATCTATGGTGCTGGAATACAGTGGAGTGAATATGGGGATTTGAGAATACAGTGTGGTAAGTTTGTTCTATCTGTTTAATATGGACTTTTTCTCAATCAATGATGTAGTAAGTACTCACAGTTAATATATAGAACCCATCTTAGTACATTCTTTCTTGTGTGAATAATGGTTTTGAAAAAATCACTGTCTCCTTAGTATGATGGAACATGTGCTTGTCTCAGTATTAAGATATGCCTTCTCTCGGGGAGACATGATTCGCCACACCCGTGAACAAGTTTCCGAGTCCCCTGCCACAGGACAGTGCAACAAATTTATTAGACTGCAAAGTTTTTACCATTCCAATGTGTATGCAGGAACTATGCCTGTTGATTTCTTAGCAAAAGCATACAACCATTACTTGCCTCAAACGACCATTAGGTTATCCTTTTCAAGTTACAATGTATCATTTCGGCACTTCATAGTATGCTGACCTGATGAAGAGAATGCTCGTTTTAAGCCAGTATATTTTTTTTGAATGACAACAAATGATAATGCATGTAAATAAAATCGTTCATTTTCAAATATAATGCATTCTTTCCGTTTAAATGACAACCATCTAGGGAAACTAGTCATATTGAGGTGTAGACCACTCAGTATACTCGCCTCGTGGCTAGCTGGTATCCGTTAACACCGTCATTTTGGATGTTGTGTTGAAAGTGTAGTAAAGTATATGGGGCTCCCAAAGTGTTTTTACCTGGATTTTGCCAACTTACATGACTGTGCGCATGGGCATATTGTCCAATCAGATCGCAAGAAATTTCTGTGCAGCATAATAACGTATTCTTGCACCTTTATACATATTCATTCTAGGTCAGTATACAGAATGTATTGACAGCATAGGAACAGTTTACACAGAGAGTGCTGATGTATGTAATAGTAAATGCCATGATGTGTCTGTCAGCGATGATTACTGTGATGAGGATGTCATAGTTGCCGGTTGTGTGTGTACAAACAACCAATATATGGACTATAACAACATGTGTGTAGACAAGGACCAGTGTCCGTGTGTAGATCAGTATGACCCTGACAGTGATGTAACATACCCGCCCGGATCTGTATTAGAAAGGACATGTGATACATGGTATGGCATCAAAGCCTTTTATTAAACAACTGAAATAAGTAAGAAAGAAATGCAGTTAATGATTGGCTAAATCGTTTTATTAACTCTGTACCAGACGACAACAATTAGGAATTTTCCAAATTGAGGGCATTTGAAGACAAAAAAGTGAATGTCAAAAAGAATCAAAAAAGAATAAGTTTAGTCCAATAAAGGGTAGAAAACGTTTGTAGAAAAAGGATAAAATGGTGTTTGCAAGCTTTCTCGCCTTTCTTCAGAATATAAGGTTAATGGTCCCGAACACTCATAAGAAAGAAGCATTTAAAAGATTTTGGCGAAAAGGTAAACAACATTTTTTTTCCTTTTTTTCCACGATATTTTCAATTGTATCAAAGAAAAACTGCATCAATGAGTCACACTGAAATCGTTGTCTGCGAAACCCTTCAATTTAGACAAGACTAAATTTTTGTCCTGTGGTAAATGATTTTAACATGGAATTGATTATATGGTAAAAGCTTCGTAAGAAGTATTTAACAGCTACAATTACCAAATGTTTCCTTTCTTTCAGTACATGCGTTGAGGGAAAGTTTGACTGTGTATCAAAGACTGAGAACGGTACTTGTATAGATGAGATGATCTGTCCAAATGACCTTGTATATTTGAAGAACTCCTACATCTGCCAGAGATCATGTGAATCTTTATTTGATACTTGTGGAGTTACTCGATCGTTTACTGGCTGTGGATGTCTGGATGGATTTGTGATGTCTCCAGATGTAAGTAGAATAGCTTTTAACTCTTTGTAAATATTTTCATATTGAAAGTGTATGCATACAACAAATCAGTTCTGGCAAAAATTATGGTGTTTGTTTTTAGTCTTTAGATGGTGAAAAGAATTGTGACCAGTGGAGGAAAAATGTTCACCAGTCCTTGCCCCTTTTCACACAAAGCCTGATAATTTACTTTTTTATTATCGTATATCCAGACAAGCGGTATGCAGTCTGTTATTCATTTTGGCCTTTTGAAAGCGCATGTGTAAATGCATCTGTAGAAATAAGGTCAGATTTATTTGAGCCATTTTTCTCCATACTTCACTCGATTATAAAAGTATTACTAACTTGGATTTTTATATCTAAACAATCTATTTTTATAACTTTTTCTCAGAGAACATGTATAGAACCTGAAGAATGTCCTTGCTTTTTCTCTGGTCAAGCTTTTGGGAATGGTGAAGTTTTAAGGAAAGGTTGTAAAGAATAGTGAGTATCGACTCTCATTATTAAATGGTCTGACTAAAGTATGGACACTTTCCAATACACGTGAGACTTGCTTTGTGTAAGTGTGGCTTAATTTATTATGCAAAAGGTATCGACCAAGGTCAGCATATACAACCTGCCAAGGCTTATCTGAGCCAAAATGTTTTGCAATTGTCAATTTTCTGCATGACAAAAGCTCATTTACCTCATAATTCATTTGGATGTTATACAACATGGATTTTAAAGATTCATAAAACTGTGGTGATTAGCTTGTTTTTATGCATCGCAAACATGCATTAAGCCCTCTTTGTGCCAAAGCATGACTTACATGTACGATTGTAACAGATCAGAAAACATTTACGTGTGTATTTTTTGTAGTTTTTTCTAATTGTTAGCTAGACACTATGTCTAGATGTGTAGAATATGTATATGGACTGCTTCTGTGTACTCATTCACTTTACTGCTTTTTTGTCTTGTTTTTTTTTTTATTTTACTTTGAGATTTTTTACCAATTTATAATGGGAAGGTATATGATAAAGGGACATTTTAACAGCCTGTATTTCCAGTTTCAAAGATGTTTTCATCAGATTCAATTGTGGTCTCAACTGACACCGACCTTTTTTCATGCTTAACATATGATTTGACCACACATATATTGCAAGCCATGCTGTAACCTTCTATTTTTAGAATCCTGGATATAAACATGTCAACATGTCATTCCCTACATACACGCAGTGAAGGAAATGGAGAACATTTATTTCTATTTTCTCTTTATAGCACATGTGTAGATTCAAACTGGGAACAGAAATCGGAGAGAGACTGCCCTGGTGAGTGTTACGACATTATCCAGCAAAGTATTAAGTATTTGATCTTTCCAAATTCCAAGCATATGCAGACAATTAAATGTTACTCAAGTGAACCCTTATGTTTCAGAAAGCTTATAAAAGCTTGTGGAAAATCGGGATAAAAATAATGATGACCAGTATTTTTTTCCTGTAACACTTTTGTTGTAAAGACTTCTTCCTTAGGCTCGCTTAAATACAGGAATATTCGGTAAAGAGAGATATCATTTTCACGTAATGGCTCAAGATTCATGTAGCTAGAAGCTTACTATCTGATACTGTATAGATAGGTTTAAAGTCAATGGAATTTTACAACTTTTAGTAAGATCTTTATGCCTGTAGAAATATTAGTGCAGTGAAGGGTATTGCTTGTCACAATACCAGAATGTGTTGAAAGTGGTCTGTAACAAGGAGAAAGAAGTTATTTGTTGGTGATAATATTGTCACAAAACTGATAGCCTACCGTATGAGATGCTGAACTGGAATCATAATTCTAAGTCACTTGCTGTCTCCTTTTGTGTAAAATCATTCTGGACCAGTATTTATATTGTCACATATATTATGACTTTTGCCATGGTTAACCCTTGCCAAACAGATTTTAATGACCTTGAGTAGGAAGCCATTTGAAAACTTTGTGAGAAAATGACAAAATGCTGGGAACCGGCATTTTCGCCTTTGTTTCTCAATGTTTTCTGCTCTTTTAAATACAAATAGAATTAGTTTATTCTTATTTGAATTGCTGTCTGCAAGTGCAATCGATTTAGATGAGTTTCATTTCTATATTGGTAAAATTTCAATACCGAACGAGTTGTAGTTCTTTTTCCTAGAAATCAGAAGTACGTTTTTACTGTTTTTCAAAGGCTTGCTTCTGATACTTTGAATAATAGTAACTTTGATACGAAAGGAAAGGAAACAAATGTTTGAATGAATAATCGAAATTCTATAAACAACTTTTTGTACTTTAGGAGTTTGCTGGGCCACAGGAGATCCCCATTACACCACATTTGATGGAAGGAGATTCTCCTTTATGGGTGCATGTTCTTACACACTAGTCAATGTGCCTGGTGTATTCGATGTCACAGTAGAGAACGTACCATGTGGATCGACAGGTGTGACATGCACCAAATCTGTCACAGTAACAATTGCGAGCATCAAACTACATCTAGTAAGAGACAAGGATCTAGTTATTGGTGGTACTACTTTCCCAGACTACCATTACAGGTTGGTGTGAAGGATCGCTATAGCATTATGATGGGTTGCAATGTGGATTAAAGTCTATAACCTTTTACAAAGAAAGATATAGTACAGAAACCATACCAGATCTTAATTTCATAAACCGAAATTTTCTAATACTTGATACTGCTGATGACTTATTTCATCATGTAGAGAAAAGGCATTTTTTGTTGTTTTTCAAGTAAATACAGTGTGCTGTTGTAAGATAGCCAGGAAACTTATGCACACATTTACCACTGTGATATTAACCTATCCTGTTAATACGATGTTAAACTCTATTACAAACAAACAAAAATCAGATGTTGTAAATACTCCAGGCTATGACAATATTCCTGCTGACATGTATTGTCTTCAGAGTAGAAATATAGAACGTTCTTGTTGTGTATTTATGTGTCTTAAAGCTCCCTGAAACCTACCTTCATTTTGGCTGGGTTTAAATGTTTTGTCATTGGTGGTTGTCAAAAAATCTGAAATATTTAAAGAAATGAAGAACTTGTAGGAGATATTAGGGGTTCCAAATATCATTGTCTATTTATTTTTTGACATTGGCCCTAACGTGATCTGCTCACTTGAAATATATTCAAAATACATTGATTTTTAGATACATTAAGGTACAAGTATTAAATCTTGTCTTACTGCTTAATATTGATTTCACAAGTTTTACGTATGCAAGCAGAACAAATGACTGGGAAAGAATATCATGCAACAAAGAAACTCCAGGAGAGCATTGATAGTTGAACTGGTCACGGCTATAAACCTGAAATCATGTTAAAAACCATGTTAAACATCATGTTAAAAACATCATAACAGATATGCTTGGATATTGTTGGGTTTGCTCATGTCTGAGTTTGACCTCCAGCAATAGCATTTTTTTCAAAGTAAACATGTAAATTAAAATCAAAATTAGATGGCACGAATTTTGTCCGTGCAACAAGGGACTATATCAGTCAAATTTATTTTCTAACAGCTCTTCTGATGGAAAGATTGCAGTCAATATGGCAGGATTTTTTGTGTTTGTACATGCTACGGATATTGGTCTCACTGTACAATATGACTTGGGTATGTACATACATTTAAAATAGACTCTCAGAACAACGATCTTGTATTCTAATGGTCTTGTAGAAGAAAACATATTGGAATGGAAAACAGTGCAGATAATGAGTACTTTCTTTCCTTTCCACAGATGTTGACTTTCAAAGACATTTTCATCTATTAGACTTGTAGTCTTGAAATGCATTAATGTGCCTCTATTTAACAAGGAGTGAACATAGCTTTGCAATGCACAGGTTCTGGGTACCTGTTGTGGTTATTGCTTCTTTTAAATACTACCTTTACATGACTGTGTGACGAAGAGTTGACAACGAATTTCAGTAACCTCTAAATCGCCGTTCATAGTTTTAGCTTGCTCTGCAGCTATTGTATTAACGAAATCAGATTACATTAAATGTGCAGTCTAGTCTCTGAAACTATGAAGACAAAATCAACCATAACATTGCAAATAATTTGGGGTTTTTTGTAGACTGAATATGTTTTATGTTTTTGAAGTGCTCTAAGGATTAACATACATGTAATTGTTAAATTGGAAGGTATGAAAGAATTACCATGAAAATGTTGTTGATGTTAGATAAGATTCACACTGATTGCTTACAGTTTTGAGCACATCTACAGATTTAGCCAATCGCAGTTGTTTTACTTTCTAATTAATTACACTAAGAATGTAATACAGAACGGTAAATAAATATGATAAGCACTGTTTATTTTTCAGGTACAAGGGTATTTGTATTCCTTGACGAAGATCATCAGGGAAACACTAAAGGTTTATGTGGTAACTTTAATGGCGACCTTAATGATGATTTTCAGCTTAAAACAGGCGGAGTTACCCCATCAGAAACAGGTAGTTTAGTATTTTATGTACTCGTGTTGAACCTTCTAAGTGCCAACTGTATTCTGAAAACTATTGCTATAAATTTAAATCAAGATCAGAACTCTTAAAATCGTGAGTTTGATTCTGGATGTAAGCAGTCGAATACTAGTATTCTGCTACTCAGTCAGACTAAAGATCTGTGACGTTTTAACATTTTGATCGATTTAATTCATTAAATTCATTTTTCTGTTTACTTACAAAGGGCTGAACAGGTGACTTTATACCATATAAGACTGTTTATGACCCTCACATTGCTGATTGAGACTTAATTTGCTGTTTGAATTATATGCGTACCATCACATTGAGATTTTCAAATTACATAAATCTATGGAAACTTTCTCTTGATTCATTTCTCAGGAAAATGATTAAACCTAATGAATATTTTAATAAGGAATAGGTATGAGTAAAAATGGAAAACACTACGCACATTGATTTGTTAAGAAAATAATAGTAGAAAAAGAGCCTTTTTGTCATGAAGTTACTTGTTCTATTGAAACTTTGCTTTCATAAACCTACACTACAGATTTGTAGAAAGTTTTTTTTTTTATACAGCCATCAACTCACTTTGTCACGCCTTTTCCTTTGTAAAATTGAGACTTTCTTTTTTAAACCATACAGCTTTTGCCAATTCCTGGAAAACCAAAGAAACGTGTGCAAATGCAGACGACGATTCCATGACAAGTGGATGTGAGGTAAGCTTTCACACTTAACTCTAGGCCAGACGGCAGAATTTTGCAATTTGTGAGAAATCATGAGGGGAGGCTAATAAGCTCAGTCTTTAATTGCTTTTTGGTATGCATTACCTTTGTTTGCTTGCAATGCAACAGTGTTAGGTGTTACGACAGACCACTCCTTCCTGCATGGTATACTCCCGATTTAAATACAATACCTGGCTACTGCGTCAGAGAGATATCTCTTTGGCTCAGTGGTTAGGGTATTGGCTTTGCGTCCGGGAGTTCGGAGTTCGAATCCCGCTCCGATCCTTATTTCTGCCATGCATTTATTCATTTGTTTCTTTGTTACGGACTTCGTTCGTAAGATGGGGGCTCGTCCGGGATTGGCCATTGAGCCATTAATCCCATTTGTTGTCCAAAATCGGACTTCCTGCCTAATAAGGCTTTGAGTCATCAATAAAAATGATGACTTTAAGAGGGGGTGTGTTACGACAGACCACTCCTTCCTGCATGGTATACTCCCGATTTAAATACAATACCTGGCTACTGCGTCAGAGAGATATCTCTTTGGCTCAGTGGTTAGGGTATTGGCTTTGCGTCCGGGAGTTCGGAGTTCGAATCCCGCTCCGATCCTTATTTCTGCCATGCATTTATTCATTTGTTTCTTTGTTACGGACTTCGTTCGTAAGATAGGTACACTGTCGATGTTTGCTTAATAGGCAAAAGTCTTACGTACACCATAGATTTTTTATTGTTACGCAAAAGTCTTTGGTGCACTGTGATACACAAAAGTTTTATAATTGGCTGCATGTATTTCTCATCATCTTCCATTTGGTGATTTTAATTACTTTAACGAATATGTGGTCCTCTTGAATGAAAAATTGGAAGATCTAAGAGGAGTTCTGTTTTCGTGGTTGTGAGCTAGAACTTAGGCCTAGTATAAAAGGCCTCAAAAGGTCTTGAGTTTGTGACTCAGGAGGGGATGTAAGTTTCTGAATTTTTTATTGGCCGACACATTTGGCGTGAGTACTGGTGTAGTTCCCAGAGAGTACAATCGATTGAGATTGGTATAAGTTATAAGAACCTTTTCTCAATCGTTTTAAAATATTTATATTCAAAATTTAAAAGAAAAGAGTGTGGTTTTTAATTGCGCCATGCTGTGTGAAAAGGAGGGATTGTGAAAATCGAGTTCAATGGATCTGCATAAAGTATCAACCAAGGTCGGTCTGCATAGTCCATACAGGCTGACCTGAGTAAAAACATTTTACTACCGTTAAATTTTCTGAGATCCCAATAATTTGTCTCCAATATGCCTGCAGTATTAGTTTTTATACGAAAGAAGTTTTATACACTGCACGTTACTCTTAAACAAACACAATTTTGAAAATACCCTAATTGAAAAATTTACAGATGACTCCGAGAATATGGCCCAGATGATTTGATATGTCTCTGAAACGTTCAATAACGTTGTGTGAGAATGAGTGAATGTTGTTGAACAACATTTGTTACTTTTACCGCAATAGTTTTCTGTAAATCCTACTGTAAATTGTTATAGAAATAACAGAACTGTTTTTAACAGGTTTTTACTCGTGTAAGTCTGACTTTTGTAATACTTCTTGCTTCAGGAGGATGCACTGAAGCACCGTTTGTTATGGGCGAAAGATTCCTGTGCCATGATTCAAGAAAAGAATGGTACTTTTGCTGAATGTATAAATGTGATGCCAGAATCTCAAAGGGAGGCTTTTTATGATGACTGTCTGTTTGATGCTTGCAGGTAAAAGGATTATATTACGCTGGATTCAGTTTCAGATACGGGTTGTGTAGTCTATAATTTTTTTTCTTTACTTTGTGTAGTCTATAATTTTTTTTCTTTACTTTATTTTCCAATACACGATACACGTATTTCAGGAAAGAAGTGATCGTTTGCGATACAATTTGATACTTTTCTTTTTATTCTTTTAAATGTTTCTCTTTTGCCTGAGTTTTGACACAAGGCTTCATAGAATACTTACAGAAAACCTTTGTCAAAACATTCCTATGTTTAAATGACTCTGGGAAAAAAAGCTTTTGACCTATTGTGATAAACAGCATTCTTATTTTTTCAAAACTGTTTTTAATTTTTTATATCAGAGAACTTCAGCTCATTTACATTAATTTCATGCTTTAAACTAGAAAGTGTCAAAATTTGTCTTTCATGAAAAAGGTTAAAGATTGTTTTAGATACATCTTTAATAATGAAATCTCCTTTTTTGAAAGTCTACTTTTTTCAATAACTGTCCCCTCTTTCAAAATAACTTAATTATCTTAAGTATTAAGTGGCAAAAAAAGAAACTTCTTAAAGAGACCATTTTTCTTACTTCCTTCTTAGTTCCTCTGAATACAGCTTTTACTGTCCTTGATGTACTGTATAAAAGATTTTTTTTGCGATGTGGACATTTTGCGCTTTAGCGGATTAAAAAAAAATGCCATCGTTTAGATTTGCATATTTTACTTCAAGCATACCAACAAATAATGGGCGGCTTAAATTATGTATGCAAAATATCCGTTATAAGTAAAATTCGCATTTTTTCGGCACGCATTCATATCCATGCTTACAGTAAGTAATTACAACCTTCTTTATTGCACACCAATATGTTCATTAATAGCCCTGTATGACTACAGTTGGGAAAAATATGGCATTACAAAAATGATCTCAAAGTAGATGATCAGTCCCGAAAACAAAATGATAACTACCCCGGAAACTACTGTTTTTATCTGAGCAACTTTTTTATGGCACATTGTTTTCATATGCTTTGATGCAGTAACAAGTATCTGTTCTTACAAATGTTTTAAAGTCTAAGACAAAATTTTATTTTTCAAAAAGTTTTCCTCCCTTAATATTGATATTCATAACTCACGTTTTAGTGTCTTGTGATGATGCACACTTATGTTACCATGATAAATTGTTTTAATGATGCTTTTTTTATAAATGGTTTTTGTTTCTCTATTTCAAGCTGTGACAGTGGCGGAGATTGTGAATGTTTGTGTACTGCCATTGCAGCTTTTGCGGATGCTTGCACCAGACTTGGATATCCAACCAAATGGAGGACTCAGCAGAAATGTGGTAAGTTGGCTTAATCCATCAAATTAAATCATAACAAGGAATAATTCAAGGACGATTTTGCAACATGCAAAAGTTTATCTTTTAACTCAAGCCTGGTGACATTTTTTCAACAAAGAATCAGAGTGTCATTACCAAGCAAGGTTTTGATTTCATAAGTGTTTTTCATTGGATAAAACTAGAGAAAATGATAACTAAACACAAACAAAATAACTCTGAGCTATCAACAACTGCAGCGTTTTTTGTTAGTATATGTTAAAAAATATTATTTCAAGGAATAGTCGTTAGATACCCTAATCAACGAGCTATGTGGTCATTCAAAAGTCTCGTAAAACATGAGAAGCCAAACAACTGCGTTTGTTGTACGCATTTCACCTTTTTTCCAGATAAAACAACAGTTTTAATAGCCGAATTTGAAGGCATTTGTGGACAAAAGATTAAAAGTGAGCTTTTTCATTTTTTTTCTGCTAGCTATCCAGTGTGAGAACGGAGCTGAGTATTCTGCGTGTGGCTCCCCCTGTCCACAAACATGTAGAGATATCATGTTTCCTAGACCAGATTACTGTGAGGAGACTGAATGTGCAGAGGGGTGTTTCTGTCCTGATGGCACTTACTTACATGGTTTGTTTTTATTATAGGCCTCGAAATACCTTTAACGATGGTCAATCAGTATCAAACTACACAGAATTTGCTATTGGATCTAAATTACATACTCTCTGCTATCCCGGCCTGGTCAAGTGATATAAGATAGAAAATAAAAATTGATAACTGTTGAATTCATACATTGGAGGAGATGAGGTAAATTTGTGCACAATGACTACAAATTTGAATGACATCCCTGTTGAAAGTCCTGCCATAGTATGTTTGTACATACAGAGTTCTTCACATTCTTTTCTGTAGACACATTACTTTTCCTATTGTTCAAGAGGGACAACTTACATCTTGCAATAGAAAGGCTCATTGTAGAAATTGAATTATTGAATAACTGATGTCAGTATAGCATTAATAGTTAAAGAAGGGAAAAATATGCATGCAATTGGATCCTTTGATCTAACCTTTGTATGTTTGTTTGAATTTGAGACTATAATGTCTTTGTTACTAGACATCATTTTAAAATTAACCCCATAAGTCCATTTGAGAGTTGTTTTGAAAATGAGTGGACCTCTTGTGTTAAGAAGTACATTATTAACCCTTTCCCAAACGACAAACTTTTGGACTAAACCAAATTGAAAACATTTGCAGATGACAATTCCACTCTTGCTGAAAAGATGATTTCTGTCTATGATAGGGTAGAAAACATTGTGGGAAAAGGAGAAAATGCTGGTTACCAACATTTTCTCCTTTTCCCACAATGTTTTCAAAAGGCTACTATTCCAGACCTGTAAAAACCAGGGATTGTTTGGGAAAGAATCCTTGATATATGTATATGTACATGTATATTTTTGCAATATTTTGCAGATGGTGAGTGTGTGGATGCCTCTGAATGTCCATGCTATGTTGAGGGTGAGGAGTTTATCTCTGGAACTGTATTTAATGATGGCTGCTCAAACTGGTATGTAGTTGATATTTTTATTATGTGATGAAGTGCATTACATCAATTTGATTGAAGCAATCATTGAACCTGTCCTTAAACAGTATTTCTGAGGTCAATAAATTTCAAAATCCGTATGAAGTGACCAGATTGATTGGGATTTTCAGTTGTCTGCTATACCCTGTTCAACATCTGATTTATTTAAGTTCCCAAGTCACTAAGCTACATGTACCACAAAATCACACATATAGGTTACTTGATTTAGTCATGACTGAATAAAGTACTTATTTTTACTTTAGATGAGTGAAAAAGAGAAATTAAGAGGGGTAAATCTTGGAAAGGAAGAGAAAACCTGTTCACCAGCATTTTCTTTCTTCCCGGAATGTCAAGTCGTCTTTTAGAGTGCATCGAAAAGTTGGGATTGTAAATTAAATAGTTCATGTATATTTCAATCAAAGTTTGCAAATGCTTTCAATATGAATTATTAGTAATTTTGTTGCTTTGTATTAGTATTGAAAATGTCTAGTAAACATGTTAGTTCTTTTCCTTTCACATTGTTTTATCTGTTGCTGTTAATTAATCTTTGGTGAAGTACCACAGTGTACAGAAATTGACCTCAGCTGCGGCTGCAACAGAGGACAATATTTTTTTACTCAATTAATACATATAAATCATGTATATTTCTGTACATGTTAGCTCCTGTGTGGATGGTGTGTACAACTGTACATACATGGACTGTCCAGAATGTAAAGAAGACCAGTTCCAATGTTTAGACATGGTCACATGCATATCAAATGTATCAGTCTGTGATGGAATACCTGACTGTGTGGACGGCTCTGATGAATTGGACTGTGGTAGGTGCACACCCCTTTGTATTAGTAAAAATGTTACGAGGAAAGGCAGCACATCTTTACCGTTTAAGAAAGCTAAAATTCCATGATTTTAAAAAAACTTCATCAGCAAGCTGACCAGGTCTGAAAAAGCCAAAAATACTAAGGTTAAACATTGTTAGCCACCTTACACATTTGTTCAACAAATCAAATGTGTAAGGTGGCTAACACTGTCATGGTATAAACACATGAATAACAAATTTGTAATGTCTGAAATGGCCCGAAATATCCTTGGCTTAACTTATCATTCACAACTTGCTAAGTCTAAAGTGGCCAGAAATGTCAAGGATAAACATATTATTTTAAAAAAGCTAAGTCTAAAGTGACCAGAATACCAAGGCTGAATTCATGCTTAACATAATATTTTCTGTGTCTAAAGTGGATAAATATGCCAAGCGTAAGCACATCAATGACACGTGTTACCTCTAAAGTGGCGAGAAATACCAGGATTGAAGCAAACCATTCACAATATACTGTACGTATTAGCTAGAAGTACTAGGGTTTAAACACATCATTAGTAACTATACTGTTCAAAGTGGCTAGATAAGCCAGAGTTTGACACTCTTCCCCAGCCTAAAACTCATTAACTTTAGTCATAATGTTTATCCCGAACTAGTTTGAAATTTGGTCACTTCCGATGTATGTCACTAGGACTAAATCATAAAAAATAATGTGTACACTCCAGAGGAAGCCCGTTTTTTAGCCCGATTTGTCCGAATGTTTTTTAAGATGAAATCTTAGACAAGTCTAAAATTGGGTTATTTATGATCAAAAAGAAGGTCATAGGGTAAAGTAAACATTGTGTACACTCTAGATGCCATACTTTCAATCAAATACTCATAAAACCGAGTCAGAACATTTGTTTTGATGATATCTTAGACATGTTTGAAATTATTCACTTGGGTTATAAAACAGGTCACAGGGTGTAAATTTAGAGGCCAAATGTTTAGTCAGATACTCTTGAAACTTGATCAGAATTTTAGTCTTGACGAAATCTTAAACAAGGTCAAATTAGGTCATATCGGGTCACTGGGCCAAAGCTTCCAAACGCCCAGTTTACTCCCTACAGGCCGCATTTTCAACCTGATAATCATAAAACTTGGTCCGATATGTTTGTCTTGATCATATTTTTAACAAATTAGACAATAGGTTATGTTAAGTCCAAATATACGATACTTACACCCATCTATTTTACATCATTAAAACCAGAATCTCTTCAGCTTTATCAGCCGTTAAACATGTTAACTCAGATAAACGCTTTAAGGCCAAAAGCCCTCCTTTTTGAGATTCAACGTTTCTTTTTATCATAATATTTTCTATTGTATTCACATGTGTACATTCTACACATTTACTGCACATATGTGTCGAATTTTATCTTACCTTGTTTAAAAGGATAGAAAATAAAGAAATAAAGTGAAATATCAAGCATTTAAAACAGTACATCAGGTTGTTTGTTAAAGGGTTGAATTTGAACCGTACAAAATGAAGACATAGTCAGCTTTTTCATAATTCAGATATTGTGCATTATGGGATTCAATATCGGCATATACGAACATGTAAAAACTTAAGCCAGTCAGATCTTAAAGATATCAAACAACCATTTACCAAACAATCTGTTGTTTTTAGACCCTATTATAGTAGGCTTATGAGTACATTGTGGAAATGACATATGTCATTGATAAGCAATTGTTACTTTTCATCATTTTAAGATATATAATTACAGATGCTTTCAGTTTGGTCAAGTCGAAAAGGTTATCTCCTAGAGAGGCTTGGAATTATGATGAATGTGTCGCTACTTTTACCCTCTTGTTTTATTTTTTTCCTAAAGGTATATGCAGATCGAACCAGTTTCTCTGTAACTCGTCAGGACTGTGTTTATCAATGACAATGAAATGTGATGGTTTTGTAGACTGCTCTGATGATGACTCCGATACTTCGGATGAAGACGATTGTGGTGTGTTTTAGGATGTCTTTTAAGACAACCCATTGTATACATTTTATATGAATTTTTTATATCTTAACATCCTTGAAGAGGAAATCTTAGGAAACATTTTTTCATAAAGGGGAAAATACAGCTAACAAGAAATTTCTAAACTTGATGGAAAAAGTTCATAACTTTTATTGTGATTTGCGAAATTTTATCTTTAACCTGATGTTTTAAAACTGAAAATTTGGTGGCAAAAAACATTTTCTTATTCCCATGGTGAAATGGAAATCTTAATAGGCATATGGAATTATTTGTCTAAAGATATCTTTAAATGCTGATTGCTAAGTTCTTAGTGCCTAATCGCAAATTTGTTATGTATGTTGTATCAAAATTTCAAATTTACAGTTTAATAAAAAAAAAAACCGTGGTCCTCGTCAAGGTTTGGACCTTTACAACTCTTGCACTCATTCCAGTTTTAGTAGAGTATGAATGAATGGCTGGTGAACGAGATAAACGTTTCGTTTTTTTTTTTTTCAATTTATTGTTAGGTATGATATAAAAAAATATTGCCATATGATTGACAGTTGTGTTTGGTAGGTGATGGATATTTACGTCATGTCTCATAATTGTTTAGGTTAAAGAAAGCACATTTAACTTGATAAACGGCGAATAGATGTGCCTGTTGGAGGAAATCAATATTCAATGGAAATAAATATAAATTTTCGTAACAAGATGTGCATGGTTTTCTGGATTTGGTCTATTGACGTACCTTTTCATCCTAGCTGAACCATTTCTAACTTTCATCTTAGCTGACCAAAATCTTCTACAAAATTATATAGGGACTTGCATTCTAACCAATTTTAACCAGTCTTTGAGGTTGAACAAATTGCAGCAAGGATTATAGTGAATGTCAAAACCCTCTAATCAAGAAATGAATAAGAAGATGAAAACTAAGACAAAACATTGCGAGAAGTCCAGAGTCCACATTTTCTGTCCAACTTTTAAACAATTGGTAAGAGGTTACACGCCTTGTCAACAGAAATGTATTTTGTATCAAGGAATATTCTTTGAGGTCCATTCTTCTTGCTTGGTTCTTAACTTTTTTCATGTATTGCAGGTGTTTTTGAATGCCAGGATGATGAATTCATGTGTCTGTCAGGGTTTTGTATACCGGCAGATTGGGTGTGTGATCATCACTATGACTGTGGATTTAGTGATGAATCAGATGAATATAACTGTACTTATGGAAGTAAGTATGCTTTAAAAAGGGTAGAATATGATATAGTGTCTGAACATGAAGTTAATTAAAATTGAAGCTCCAAATATTGTAAATGTATGTATGTGCTTGAAAAAACGATTGATCTTCAGATTTTCTTTGCCTGTTTGAGTTTTCGTCTATTGCATCTAGCAGCTATCTTAAGCATTCACTTTCTAACTTGTAGGACTATGAATGGTCTAGATGAAGCTGTTTCCACCTTTGTCTGTTTGGACATAATTTTTGTATTTCAAGATACGTTTTGTTTGTCACATTGCAAAAACTTTTAATTCTACTTAAAATTTATTACAAGAAATCAGTTAAATGTAAAAGAACAAAAATGGAAGAATTCAAGTTCATATTCATACGTCTGTAAACTTCAGATCTTAAATCTTGAACTTTAGAATTGTATTATACTCACTGAAATCTTCAAATTGTTGCAACTCTGAGAGAGACTCAAATTTAGCGCAGAAATCAAACAGACAAGCACGGCACAAAACTGATATGAGCTGCTTTTAGGTTAAGTAACAATTATCATAGCAAACTACAGACGTTGCCTGAAACACAGTTTCAACAGACCTGAATGTATATTGAACATTAAGCATGTACTTTGTGCAGACATTTATTGCATCTCTTCTGTATAGACCATCATAGTGTTCCTGGACTACCTCTATGTATTTATGATCTGCTCTTTCTGTCAAATCCCGAAATCAATAGCTGTCTGACATTTTTGTTATTCAATTTTTTTGTGATGTGTACTATTATTGAGGAAGAGTACATAATAAGAGGAAGATTACAACTGTCTTCATTTCTGTAAAAATGGGGTCAAGTCTCGTTATGTGCAGCTGTTGGAATCCGATTCAGTCTTCAGGCTTGTCCAATATCACCTCTTTAGACATGCAACTTGAATTGTCAGACCAGACAGACTGTTATTATACTCCGTGTTTTCCAGTTTTCCGTATTGAACTTAAAAGATCCACGATAAACAGAATTTGAAAATATCGCGAAGAGGTTTTAGTTTTTAGAAATTTATAGGCTTGTTTTTTCATCCATATACCATTTCCAATACTTTGTTCGTTTTATAGAGATAACTATGTTCAAGTATGATCCAGTTAGAAATATATAGGTATTGATTTCAAATTCTTTTATAGAATTACATTTGGGATGATTTGGTAAATGCAACATACTAAGAACATCATTTGATCTGTCAAAAAGGCCATTTAACTGCCTAGTAAAATGCTTCAATGATTTTAGAAATCTCAAAGTTAAGATTGTTTTCATCTGTTCTACATTATTGTTTGTTACTTGTTTACGTATAGCTACCCCACCACCTTGCCCTAGTATTCGACATTACACCTGTGGCAGCATACCTTGTGGGCCAAACCATCAGATATGTGATGGACATGATGATTGTGGAGATGGCTCGGATGAAATTGATTGTAGTAAGTTATATAATGTCAATCTATGATTGGAATATTTTCTTTAAGTTTTAAGTAATATAATGTGTCTAGTTTATTACTAAAGTAGTATATTGTTGTCTTTTTCTCTGTAATAAGTAATATGCTGTTTTTCTTATAATTCCGTTAGGAAAGTACAGTATTTTGTTTCTTAAAGAGTATTACAATGAATTTGCTCATTCTTACGTAGTATAGTGTGTGCTATATTTAAGCTTGTTTATGCATGTTTATAGAATAGGTTTTTTTGTAATAAAACACACACACGTATATATATATATGTTTATAGAATAGTATTTTGTTTTCAGATAATTGCACATGTGAGCACTTGTTTACATGCCATACGAACACAACATGCCAGTGTGTTCCCTCTCATTATGAGTGTAATGGTGTCATAGACTGTATTGACGGATCAGATGAAGAAAATTGTGAAGGTATATATCATATACAGATAGGAGACACGTTGAAGCCCAAAGGGGTGTAACCCTTTACTCCATACATTATCATTTCTACGCATTGCTTGTAGGAGCCTTTAAAAAATGTGGAAAAAGGTGAAATTGCTCTTAACGAGCAATTTCACCTTTTGCCACAATGTTTCTATGGTCTATTGATGCTATCAAAAGGTGTCATATACACATAAGAAACAGCTTCATCCTTGCTGTTATTTAGGGTCAATTAGAGATACCATAGAAAAGCCTTATGGGGTAAAGGGTTAATGCATCTCCATGATCCATTTATAAAAGTTGGTCATCACAAAATTATGTCCAAAAACTGGGTGAATCCTGATGTAGAACAGTCCTTGGACATAGTGAAGATTAACTGAAAGGTCCACCTTGGCACAGGCTTAATCTAGGTCGAAACCGTTTTGCAGATGCATTAAACCCATTTCCATAGAGCATGAGTCCTGGGTCTATATTCACTAAGCAATCTTAAGAATGTTCATAGTCTTATTCTTCAGAATTTCGTCAATGTGAAAGTAACTGAACTTCTGATTGGCTAAACCATTTGGTTTAGCCAATCAGAGGTTCAGTTACTCTCACAGTCAGAAAGTCTTGAAGAATAAGACCAAGAACATTCGTAAGAATGGTTGGTGAATACGAACACTGATTTTGCTTTTCATACTTTTTACTAAATGACAACTGTTAAGACGCACTTGAATTGCAAAAAAGTAGTAGACAATAATTCAGATATGAAATGGTCTTTAAAAGAGCTGTAAACAATTATTATTAGCCTTACTGTTATTGTTTGTAAAGTTTGACCCTTACGCAGGCTGTTCAGCTTATCTCAGTGAAGTTTTGCAGAGTGTTTCGGTAAAGTTCAAATTTTATAAGCGTGATAACGTAAGTATTAAAAGGAAAAAATCGCCTCACATTAAGATTAAAAAAAGGTTAGGAAAAAAGCTAATATTCATCACTGTTTTTTTTCTGTAGGATGTGAAGGATTTGCTTGTGATGATGGAGAATGTTTACTCAATGGCAACGCTACCCTGTACTGTGATGGTCAGCAAGACTGTGTAGATGGATCTGATGAAGTCGACTGTCACCCAGAGATTACAAGTTAGTTCTACATTAAAAAATATATAGGACTTAAAAGCCACTGATTTGATGCTTTAGATACCCCCGTGGCCAAGTTCCCTTGAAGGAATAGTTATAATCATTGCGGCAGAATTCATAACTTGTCTCAACACTGGACAATATTTTCATAATGTTAATATTAGGCTGCAGCTATAAGTCTGGAAAAGTTTACATTTTGTGAAGTATGGGTTGAAATGATTTCGAGGAAACATGTATAGGTGCATTGGCAGTCACAATATGATTAAAAAAGGATAAAACTGGTATAACGCGTCAAACAGGATAACATAATTTTTGTAATCAGGACCTTTCAGTTTGCTACAATATTATATCAGATATACAAACTTTAAGCCTTGCTATTAAAATTCCATGCACTGTTTGCAATAATGTTCAAGTTTGAAAAGAAGAAAAAAATCAGAAAAAGCAGGATTATTATTGCATGATTTCAGCTGTCTATTATATTACACATGTCTTTAAATAAAAGGATTAAGGATTAAGGTCATGTGTTTTGAAAGCATGCGGTCCTGGTTTTGACAAAAGCGAGCTTGTTGAGTCAGTGCAAATTCCCATGATTTATTGATTCATCGATAGGAATATCCGGCTAATATGTGAGTCATTGTCAATATTTATAACAATAGTAAAAAGTATGCTACTAGGTGACGAAACATGAAAGCATGTAGGAAAATGGCCAAAATTGAACACATTTGCCTTGCAATTTTTTAAACCTTTAGAATATCAAATACGTGTAAATGTGCTGATACAGGGGGTAAGACTGTGATTAAATGGCAAATACTATGCAGTCTGATCTTGACGGTGCACTTTTATGCATGTATGAGTAGTTTAATTAAACCGCCCAACAGTCGTAAATGTCTGCATTTTGCAGGCCTTTAATTGTACTGAAAGGGTAGCTTTACTTTCTTAGGGCTTTTAGATATATTTTTTCAATTGTACACTGCACATGTATACATGTTTACGTATGTGATAGTTACAGGTGTTTCGTAAATACTCTTTGTTTGTTTTTTAGCCACCACAGTCGTTACTTCATCGACAACAGGTAAGCCTGGCTACATTATCCTCTTAGTGCTAGGAAATTAAATCGATCCTATCGTTCCGTAAGAAATTCACTGAATATTGCAAATCTGTTTCTTTTTTGCCAGGATAATTTAAGGGATAAGTTTCAATATGAACCTGAAATTAGACTTTCTGACAATGTAGCTTGATTTTGATCGGATTCAACACTGTGTAGAGGAACTAGTAAAGTCTTACAAGCCATGTATGAATCAAGATCATGCAATAAGTCTTTGTCTGAGATGTATGAAGTTTATTCGTGTATATATTTATTGAACTTAAATTACACACTCCTTAAAAAAATGAACCTAGACTAAATGACAGAAACTGCAATTACAGGCTTGCGATCTAAATATTGAATTTGCTGGGGTTTATTCCAAAATACAGATTCAACTGAAGGAGTGTGCTGCTTGCTAATGTTTTAACATATTAAACATAACCAATTACTTTACAAATAAAGCTACAGAACTGAAATAAGTCAAAAAAGTCTTTCTTATGCCAATACTTCCGTTGCCACTACACATTTAGTTTTCTTTTACGCTGAATACATATCTGTTTGAAAGCACAGCACAAGACTTCATTCTACTTCAATGTTACATCAACTGAATACAAGCCCATATCTGAATTATATCGATTGCTTTTTAGTAGAATAACATGTTACATGAATTGTGACCCGGAAAAAATGTTCTGAAAGCATTCATTAATTTGAACCAAATTGTCAGTTGCAAGATTTTTTATTTTGCCTTATATCGTTTAATAGAGATTGTGCTTAAGATTTCTTGAAACGCATCCTTTCGAAATACATGGTACACTTCTTTTTACATAAATTGCTGAAAACATTTAAGTTGTAACCAATAGTATTTTTGTAATTCCACAACAGGCACAGTGTCAACTTCAGGTCCCCTAAGCACGCTTGTATCGACTGTGTCCTCAACAACATGTAAGTTGGCCAATTTTTGTTACTTTTGTAATTTACTGTCGGCATGTTATTAAAATGCTAAGCCCGATTTTGCTTTTTAGAAATCTTTTCTTTTTCAACTCTCTGCTCTAATGATCATTATTTTGAACAAGATGTAGATAGAAACTTATGATTGCGAGCAGAATAGTGATGAACATTATAAAATTATTGGGATTCAATCCAGGAACTTTACGAGCCTTTATGAGTAACTGTTTACATGTAGAATTTTTACCATATTTGCGTATATATTAAAGCTATTTGACAGATATTACCGTTGACGGTCATTTTATTCTATTAGAAATATATAGTCAAATGAGAAAGGGGAGATTGGTAAAGCAGAGAGTAATTTCTTTATTTACATAACGTTTGTAGATTGTCTTACCACCATGTTTAACAACGATAAGGTACCTCTGCCATTCACTATAAAACCAACAAGAGCACAGGCTGGTACGAAAGAAGAAGACGGGATATTTATCATTGAACCAGAAGATACACCAAAAGTGAAACTGAACGTTACTGAACCTATTAGTGATGATATCATCTATTTGGCATTGGACACAGAGAACGTTGCTGAAGTTATTGTAACAGGTCTTGTGGACGGAAGCGAAATTCCCTTGAATACAGTAAGCGCCTGCATACCAACCCAGGGACAAGCTATCTTGATCTTTATACTGAATATCATTTACTAAATTAAATAACTTGCGTTGTACATAATGGTTCCACTATTAGTACTTGCGTAATGGTCTCAAATTCCATCTCTCAATTTCTCAAATTTCATCTCTCGAATAAATGTTGAAATAGGTAACCTACATCATACCTGTACATTTAAAAAACAGGCATAGTTTTTCTTGTTCCAAAATGGCAAATCTGTTATTATAATACCCAAACTGCAGACTTCTGTCTTATTGTAAACTATAAAGCGTCTAGTTTTTCAAATAAAATATGTGCATCCGTTATTTTCTGTTTTTACTCGGTATTTTGATAGGCAGCAAAATGTATTTATGTACCTTATTGAAACCATCTATGATGATAGGTCAGACGTACATTTTATGGTGACTGAGATAAGAATTCATCCATTATGCCTCCAGAATATTTATTTGACCCATTCTAACCATTAGATTGTATCGAGTTTTAAACCATGACGAATTCTAGTGATGTGATTCGAATTTCATAAAATGAAGTTGGTTATTTACCGTTACTTGCCTATTTTCTTTGTCAGGAAGCTATTGGAGATGAGGCAAAATCTGTAATACCACTTATCCTAGTGGACCCTTTAGATACAGACGATCTTATCAGAGTAGAGTTTATTCCAGAGGATGAGTTAGAAGATATGCTGATCTCGGATCTGACTCTTGAAAAACTCGCGGAAGCGCAACTGAGCACCATACCAAGTGACATTGCCGATGCTTTACAGGATAATGTCTCAGTATCAATTCCTGAAAACAGAACATTTGATGTTTTCCTTGAGGTAAAGGAAGATGCAATTGCAGATCTTACATCAGCTGAATTGGTATTTGACGAACCTTTACCAGAGAGTGTTACATTATCCATTGAGGAATATGAAGATATAAATGTGAGTAATGAATGAATATCTAAGCAATACTTTAATAATCTCATATATACACATCCCAAATAAATTCACAGCTATCATGGCAAGGGGAACTAAATGTTGATTTTTAATTTTTGAGATCCAACAAAGGTTTTTACTGCAAGTATTTTCAGTCAAAGAGTAGACAAACTAGATCCATGATTCGACTGCAAATCAACATATGCCACCATTTGTAAAAAGAACCCAAAGATTTACCACCATTTTTTCCGCTGGAAAAATCTCACTCTGCCAAGCACGGCAGATATAAGTTTAGAATAATTATTCTGTGTATTTTTATATATACTATGACAAATTGTGTAAGCAAATGTGAAAGGAATCACAAATTTAGTAGCCAGAGAAGTTAAATTCAATTTAAAGATTTAAAGGAACCCAAACTTATGTATGTTGTAATGTACAGGTACCTGTTAATGAAAGTGGTATTGCTTCTGTGACATTTCCACGTGATGTGATAGCGGATGGGCTGACAGTATTTGTGAACGATGACGGATTAGGAGATGCACCGAATCTTCTAGATCTCTCAATTGTGGCTTGTTTGCATCCAAGTATGTTTGATCAATTTTCTTCAGCTAGTTAATAACAACAAGCTAGACCGTAAAAATCCTAGATCAGACAACATATTTTGTTTAGACGGATCTAGGTCTACACTATCTGCTTTTATCCAAGTTTAATTTTGTATTCCTAGGTTTATCCTCTTCATCAAAGGGAGCTTCTGACACTTTTTCTCTGAGAAAGCAATCGATAATGTCTCAGTGGATGTAATTTCCTTTTTTTTTTCATACAAGTCAAACTAATCAACTATACCGATATTGCAGATCTATATAACAATGCAAAGCATTTTAAAATAGACAGAAGTGAAATAAAAATCCATATACCATATCTTTCCTTGACCGGCATATGCGTGTTCTTTAGCAATTCATTTGTTGCCTCCTAGATGAATCTGACTTCAATCGTATGATTGGAGTCGGAATAAACTGTTGAGAAAATTATATCAAATAAGTACTTATCTGTACTTTCAGTTACTCCGGCAAGCACAGTATCAACTTTAACAAGTAAGTTTATACTCAATATTAATAGCCAGTCCATAATATGATTTCAGTGGTGTACTTCTTTCGATATATTAAAGGGGCTTTTACAAGATTTTAAAGGCATATTTTGCTGTGATAGTGGATATTATTGCGGGTCTTAAATTTCGCGAATAACAAAATACTGAAATTAAGCTTGTTAATACTTTTGGGGCAGTTATCACCATTGTCATTCAATTCATCAAATCTCCATTTTCACTTCGATGAAATGTATTTAAGTGTCATAAATTGGCAGTATAAATCACCAATATACTGATATTCTGGTCACTATTGATGGGAAATAACTTTCATTATTATCGACAGGGATCCCTGTCAATCACTCTGCATACCTATGTGTTTTTTATCAATACGCTTAAACTGCGAGCACCTTCTTAATGTCAACTTTACCAGTTTTACAGTAGATTGTCTTTTTCAATTAACGATAATGTTTGTAATACGTCTATGAAGCTTTCAGTTAATAGAAGATGTGTGTTGTAATGCGCCAACTGTATTGTGATGCCAGATTCTAGAACCCGTTCTCATGTCTGTCATGTTTCTACTTTCAGCACCATTCAGAACAAGTCCAGCTACAACAACGCCATGTAAGAAAGAAATTCAATAAAACATAATCTGTCTTTGCGCGTATTCTTCGTCTTCATCAAAGAAAAAACTAAATCATGGTGCATTTTCCAACTATAATATTTCGAAAACACGAAGAAGAGAGTATTAGAGGTTTTTTTTATATAAGTTCAATTACGTTATTGATAAAGTTGTTTCAGCTGTTTTCGTGCAAGCGGCTAAACTATGCTTAGGACTGAAATACATGTAATGTGTTCATTAATTAATCCATATCCGGTTAGAATCCTGATGAACTAGATATGCATTATAGTACCTACCACTGAGACTAGCTTGAAAACAATTATATCTTTTGTACTGAAAACCTGAAAAGAAAAGAGTTGATAAATCAGTCTAGAGAGAAGAGAAACAATATGGAAAGTAAATCCTAGATACAAAGTCATACATGATATTAAAACTGCTACATTACTTTTGGTGACAGATTGTGAAGCTGTGATGATTGATCAAGACAATGCTCAATCCTACATATCTGTAAGTGTGAGCCCGGAGGTTGAGAACCCATATTCAGTATTGAATCCGACCGTTGACAGCCCAGATTTTGGAGAGATCAAATTTCCACAGGGAGAGAGCGGAGAGCTGAATATTACACTTTTTATGCCGGCTGTGTTGGATACCTTTGAAGTTTATGTTCAATATATCAGTAGTCTGGTCATAACCATTGATGAGGACACATCTATCGTAAAGGTGAACTCCTCTATATACTTTATCTCTTTCACGAGTTTCTACTAGATGACACAACTTTAGATTGGTCCGTAAGGAAACGCCAAGGTTTTTTAGGCTTGCACAACAGAAATTTCAGCTGGGATATTAGAAAGTAATTGGGATAAAAAGGAGAAACTGTGTTTTATGTTATTTTCTCCTATTCCTATGACGCTATTCCCTAGGTTGGTAAACCATGAGTTTGTTTAGTAAAGAATCAAGCAACTATCACACTTTTTCATAATTGTACACCTTTTAAATCCTATTGCAGAAAATTTTTGATATCATTTAAAATGAACAGTAGTTTATGTTTCTATATTTACATTATGCTTTCTCTTTTTTGTGTGTGCTTTTTATGTATATGTTAATCTATTCTTATTCCTGCTTTGCATTTTTGTATGTCTTGATACTGCTGGTATTACTAGTGTAAGAAATGAATTATTTACACAAAGGGTGTTCCAGATAGCTAAGTTACGTTGGAAGGCAGTTGAGAAAGAATGTTATCAAAACTGTTTGAGCAAACAGAAAACATGAATAGGTGCTCTGGTTGATGTAAGATGACTCCGAAAATACTGTAGGTTGCAAATAATACCAAACAAACGTCTTACCGACATTTTGTTGATGTTTCAGGTTATTGATTCACCAAATCAGATTACTAAAGTTGAAGTGTCAGTGGAACCTTACTATGCTACGGTAGACAAAATAACAATCAACAATATTGTACCTTCTTCGAGCAGGAACAGGAAGCCACCCACAATAAATCGTATCATCATTAAAGCCTGTGTTCATGGAGGTATGTTTTGTGCTGTCAAATGATTTAAGCGACGCTGTTACAAGATGGAGTTTAAATGCACGTCCGTATTGCATTAACTGTTTACCAAACGACAAAATTTTAAACTTGTCCAAATTCAAAACATTTGCAGACGACCAGATAATCACAACTCGAAAGCTGAAATTTGTTTCTAGCAGGATAGAAAACACTATGGGACACAGTATTTGCAAATGGCTGCTATCTCAGGGTCGTAAAAACCAGGGATTGTTTGGTAAATGGTTAAACGAAGCAAGTTATTTATAAGTATGGATTCATAATACTCGTTTTGTATTAAAAAACGAAGATAAAACTGAGAGAAAACGGTTGTTCGACATGCAGAAGATATGCAAAAAGCAAAATGATACGACTTTAATCAGGCTTGGTAATTCGCGGTAGCTGACATGGGTCATGGGTCGATATGTTTAAGATACATTATACCATGTTTTGCAGAGCGTGGCTCATTTAATATATATAGTGTCCCTTCTTTGTAAGCAAAAAAAAAAAAAAAACAGGTAAGAACATTATTTTGCTTAGACGGTAGAAGTGCTTGTTTACCGTTGTCAATCTAGTATAGAGCTATTGGAGGATAGATAAACAGAGAGATATAAAATAGTGGGCTGTACCACCGAATCACTGGTGGTCTGCTGTTTTTTTTTCCATCTTTCTGTTTCTTTAATTACTTTTGTACACATTTTTGCCAAGCTAATTTGTAGTACTAAGTATATCAATTTGATTTTCAGTTATTAACATTTATCTAGTTGTGTTAGCATTCAGATTTCTTCTATAATGATGGTGCTTAATTTAAGTGAACGTGAAACAAACAAATTTTCGTGTTTTTCATGATGTATCTTTCAACTCGGAGAAGGCATGAGATAATCCTGTATCTGGTGCATTTAATGCATAACAATGTGTACGTAGTTGATTTATATCATCAAGTACCAAAACAAACAAATTGTTGTGTGAGGACAATGCAGCACAGAATATCAAATTACATTTTCAATTTTGCATGCTTTCTGATAAATTGATTATACACCGTCAGCATCAACACCGCTTACATGTAGTATTTCAAGGATACATTTTGAGTTACATACTGCCATCAATATTTTCAGTGACCGAGGTCTCAACAAGCACTGTTTTCTCCACAACCAGTGTCTTTCCAACAACGCCGGTGAGTAAAACTTCTTTCATTTCACGTATATACCACTATATCCATTTTCTTCGATCCGTTAGACCTCACCCTGACAGAGAGATTGCTCTCTTTATTGGTAAAAAGCAGTCCAAATATAACCATTATCATTTTATAGCCGGAATATTTTGCCTAGTTCTGTTCAGGATCAACTGCACATTTTTTGTGCTGTCGTGTTATGACCAAGAAGTAGTCAGCTTTTGAAGACTTCTGGAAAAAGGAACATGCTTGCAACCTTTATGTTCTTTTTTCCAATGGTGATTCGCCGTCAATAGAGCCACATTCAACTTATCATCTGCAAATTCATTGTAAATGTCGAGTGTTTCATTGTCTAGTAAAGAATTATTTTTCTACCCTGATTGTTGTCTTTTTATGATTTTTTTCACAATTTTTTAAAATAGTTAATGGCTTGATAATACGTCTAGTATAAGGGTATTGAATTATTTCATAAACATTTACTTTTCAATGTAGCAAAGAAGAATTTACTAACTTTAAGTATTTCTGCATTCGCTTCATTTCTTTTTCGTATGTACCTGATGCAAGTATGTAACAAGGTTCACTAAAATTTCAGATTCAGTGTGAAGAGGAGTATGACTATGTTTGTGAGAGCTATCCTGCTTGCGCTCACAAATGTGATAAAGAGGTGGAATGCATTGATGGGTCGGATGAATTATCTTGTCTAAGTAAGATATACTAAAATTCTTTGTTTGTCAATTACATTAAAGTCAAGTATTTCAATACAATCATATTACATTTCTGCCTCATTAGTAAAGACAGCAATTTCATTTACCAAATAAAATGTTGTTTACGTGATGTTGCCGTCATACGGGTAGAAGTCATTGAATGAATGCGAAAAAAAGCCAAAACACCAGTTTTTCCCTCTACCTGATCTCTTGTCGTGACGCAGTAGCTATACTTGACACCAAAAACAAGTACAAGAGGGAAAGCCGTTCTTAACGAGCATCATCTCCATCCTGCAAATCACCTTCTGCAAGTCATTGCTCACATGTTTTTAAGTGTTATCCTCGCTTCATTTACCTGCAATGTTTATATTTTACATTCCTTCTTCACAGCACTGTTTATCGTTACATTCATGCTTTTATAGTTATCAAAGGCTAAAGAATGCGTGACCAATAATTTAATCTTTTACAGCAACCACAACTGTGAAGACAACAACGAGAAATATAACCCTGTCGACAGGTGAGTTCCTTGTTATTGTAGTGGCCTGTAATGTGTCTCTAAGAGTGAAAGTGAGATCAACAATGCAAAGTTCTAGAAGGACATGGTTTATGTCATTACTTATTTAAATTTGATCATAATTTAACTACCGAAAATATTGTTAAATTTGTTTGTTTTCAAACATTATTCAAAATAGATACAGATAATTAACGATAAATTACAATATGAAAATAGTATCTTGCAAATAGCTATCCTTTTATAGACCATATTTAGTTTGGTTAAAACGACTACAAACTAAGGATGCTGTACAAATAACAGTTTTGGTTGATTCAACAGAGGCACTAGTGATATAAATCAAATACATGTTCAGCCAAAATGGCTTTCTAAACAGTAGAACAGTTAATGTTTAAGACTGAACTCCTCATTCGACGTTTACTATTTAAATGTTCAAACTCCTGTTTCAGTTGGTACAACTCCATTACTGTGTTCAGATTACGAGTTTCAATGCAGAGACAACAGTTCCTGTATTGAGGAACATCTTCAGTGTGACGAAGCCTGTGATTGTATTGATTGTTCTGATGAGGATGGTTGTTGTAAGTAAACTATTTTTTTCTTGGTATATCTCAAACATTATTTGGGTAGAGAAATTTCAACGATAAAACCTACTGTTGACAGAACATTTCGTCAAATAACGCAATATGTTGATCTCAGGTTAGAGTGCATCTTCTGGGCAGTCTAATCTCAATATATTTTGTACACAATATCTATCGATATTGCTTAAAACAGCTGAAGGTTTGCATAGCATTCTTGAGGGTATATGATAACCTGCTTTGTTTTTAAGAATGCTCTCAGGTGAAATATCTAAACCTGGAAAATGAATAAGTGACAGTTTAGAGCTTCAAGAAAAGTATATGCTAGAACTGGAATAAGATGATATTACTTAACAAGAAAAGTCACAGTAATGCATGTTAGAAATAATTGTGAGAAAATTTAAAGACTTTGGTTTTTCTTCTGTACGGCCCCTTTTCAGACAATATCAATTGATGATACCATATATATATACGTATGTGGTGTAAGGGATAGCAAATCCAATACTCAATAGTTAATTACTACAGATGAAAAGACGTTATTCTTTCTTTACAGTAACTAAAGACGTTATACTTTTTTTCCAGTAACTACAGCAACTCCAAAATTTTCAACGCCAACTGCAACAAAACGTAAGTTTAACTTTCCTTTTCTCTCTAAACGGTTTGCCGGGTGCTCCTTTGAGACATCTTTTGAGCCCGAAGCAATAATCTCTTTGCTTTATGAATTAATTTAGACGAAGACAAAATTCAAAACGCTTTCCACAGACAAAAGTATTTTAGACTTGATTAAATTGGAAGTACTGGTACTCCATAAAACGTTGGTACATGTCTTTTGAAGGACAGAAAAAAAAAACACTAGAAAAAAAGGAGAAATCCTGGTTACTACTGTTATCCCCTTTTCTAGTAATGTATTCCAAAGCTCTTTTTCATAAAGGTTATCAGAACATTGGACTGTCTGACTTGGTTATATCAAGCTCTTAAACTCTCTGTTGAAACAAAATTGTTTAACACTTAAGGCACCCAAAGCATGTAAGTGGAGGAACTTTGTATTATAAGCAACCTCTTTTTATGGTTTAATCATCTTAAATTTTAATAACATGTACATGTAATTGAAAGAATAAATCTCACATTATCAAACAGTGCAGAACCCAGATTATGGTCTGTTCTTAATGTGAACTTCAGTAAGATCGCACTACAGCGACTGACAGCACATTAGCTTTTTGAATTGTGGAATATCCCAATAGATACCTTGCACAATGTTGTTCCTTTTTTTTATTTTCAGTTTGTGAACACAAATTCATGAATTACGACAACTTCAGTGAATATGTAGATGTCTATTACAAAGACAGAAATGATGGTTTGGTGGATTCATCTTCAATGCTTTTATCTGTCCTGATTTCCGAGTTGAAATTTGTCCCAGACGAGGAGGAAAAACTAAGATATGACTTTGATATCAGCTTTAAAAACTATGCAAATACTCCAATACTGTTTGGTGCCTCCCTCATTGTCGAACCAACCAACGACTCTGTCACAGTGCGTTCAGTACAACTGGATATTATGGATGTGGATGGAATCAGTATCGAAAATCCAATTGTGAGTGTTTTCCCTCATTGCCATAACCCATTTATCATAATAACAAAAACATAGATAGTTTCCATAACAAACATATTTTGATTATTTTGAAACTTTCGAATCATTAACATTGTAAAAAGATTTGTAGGCTTCAGATCGATTTTGGTGGAAATGACGGGATTTGCCCTTGAAATGGTAGAAAACATTGTAGGAAAACGAGAAATTATTGTTCTAAACGTTATTTAAACAGTGGTTCATTTGCTAAATAGCTTACTCATTATCATAGTTAACCCTTTCCCAAACAATCCCTGGTTTTTACGTGTCAGGAATAAAAGTCTTTTGAAAACATTGTGGGAAAAGGAGAAAATGCTGGTAACCAGCATTTTCTCCTTTTCCCACAATGTTTTCTATCATATTATTTAGAACAATCATCTTTTTAGCAACTGTTAATTTGTCATCTGCAAATTGCTTTAAATTTGGTCTGGTCCAAAATTTGCCGTGTTGGAAAGGGTTAAGGAGAAATTAACTTCAGGGTTAGAGTCCAAGTTCTATTGAGTCGAACCTTATTTTACACTGTTTGTTGAAGCAAGTACAGTCTGTTATAGTGTGTTAAGGTTTGAACTTATTCTTTATCATTAATATCATTACACATGTACACGACGACTTTATAGTATATCTACACGTCTGTCTTTACGGATGACAAAACTAGCTTTTTTCTTTTTGAAACTATTTGAAGACTGCGAACGGAATGTTGTTGGAGTAACTGTATTTGTCTTTGAAAGGGTTGAAATTTGTGGGAAAAGGGAAAAAAATCATGCTGCCTCATGCTTTTCTTTTCTTCACAATTTTTCAAGAGTAAGTGACAACATGGATTGTTGGAGGAGTTGATTACGAGGTAAACCTATGTGTTACTGTTCTCTACAGAGCTTGTCACCAGACGTTGGCGTTACTAATGGGTTTGTTGCGCCACTGGATATCGATTCGATCCCTGTAGAAAACTTCAAACTGATTGTGAGATTGTCTGAGCCTTCCCTAATAGAAGTCAGTCATACAGAATTCAAAGTGTGCTTTGAACCAATAGGTACTTATGGATACTACAATTTATACCTATATCTGTCTGTTGTAGACATTGCAGATTTAGATTAGAATGGCTTTTGTTAAAATTCTTGGTATGGATTTCTTTAAACTCTTTACAATTCAAATATGACATTTAAACATCCTATAAAAGTAATTAATAGCTTAACAAATGAGCATTTTCTCTGTGTGTGTGTGTGGGGGGGGGGGGGGCGGGTCCTGTCTAATATCATTCAAGTGGCGCTGGCAAAATGCAAATCAATAATGCAAATCCATTATGCATTTAATCAAACAACCAAAACCAAACAAAGATAACCACCCAGTTAAGGATCCATAAAACCTTTTCTGTCGTACAAGAAGCTAAGTTATAAGGTAAACTGATATTTAGAAATGGAGAAAATTGACCGATAGCTAAAGTTTTTACTATGGATAGACAGTGCGTACTGTCATTGGTCGATACTTTTCACACAGAATGGTTCTTTTATCGTTTCAAAAAGTATGTCAAATAGTCATGTTATTGTTATATCTTATGAAAACTCTTCTACTTCCAAATAACTAAGTTAACCCTTTACCCCATAAGGCATTTTTATGGCATCTCTAATTGACCTTAATAACAACAAGGATGAATCTGTTTCTTATGTGTATATGACACCTTTTGATAGTGTAGAAAACATTGTGGCAAAAGGTGAAATTGCTCGTCACGAGCAATTTCACCTTTTGCCTCAATGTTTTCCAAAGGTTCCTACAAGCAATGCGTAGAAATGAGTATCTATGGAGTAAAGGGTTAAAGGGAGGGAAACAACCCTACAACATACTGCCAGCAAAAATTTGCCGGGCAACGTCAAATAAACATATCTGCACAGATTCGTTGTTGTACGGATTATGATTGAATATATCTGAGGAAAGAAAAGTCTCTCTCGCCTATTTAGAAACTAGGCTTTGCCTATTTTCATATTAAATGTGTGGAACAATAAATCATTTTAGACGGCACATAGCACTTTTCATTTCAATATGATCGATAAAGAAGAGTGGAACAACAAACCCAGGAAACAAGCCCAGGTGAATAAGCCCAAGGAAAAACGAGCCCGCGGACGAACTGGTTTTGGGACGAAATGGTATTGGGACGAACTGGTATTGGGATGAATAAGCCCGGAGCCAAATGAATGGCTGAGCCTCCTTTACACTTTTAGGAAAAAGAGCCATGTGTCCAGTTAGCTCGATAGGTAGAGCTGCTATACTACCCGATGCCTGGCTAGCTCAATTGGTAGAGCTGCAGTACTAGGTTCCGGGTGTCGTGGGATCGATTCCCACGTTGGGCATACATATCTCTTTTGGCCTATTGAGCCAAAATGGTCAAATCCCGACATAAAATATGATAATATCATGACTACTAAAAGCATAAAGGTTTCGAAAAGTAATCGGTAAATGTGTCATCACGCTCGAGTTTTATGCTATAGCTTCACAAGTATGTACCTACTTCTTCCCGCAGAGGAGGCCGCCACACGCCGCCATTTTGCATAAAAAGTAAAACACGACTTCAACTTCACTGCACATGATTATCGAAACGCAAAACCCTGAAAAAACAAGTACCAGTAAAAAATGAAATCGCAATGTCGCGGGTAAGGAAATTGGCTCTTTTATCGTTTCAAAAAAGTATGACAAATATCATGGCAGTAAAATTTAACTAGTCTATCTGCTATACTGTATAGATGTGTCTACAGGTAAAATTTGAATGGACTATAGATATCTTTAAAATACACATTTTTCTTTTTCATTGTAAGGCTCAACAACACCAGTATCATCAATAACAGCTAGTGCATTGACAGAACAAGAGGAATCGTCACATTCTCCTTCTGTCACCACACGTAAGAATTTACTTTTATAACATCGTCTGTAAATTGTTAGCACGTATTTTGTGTTGGAGGAATGCTTTTTCCTTATAAAGCTTTAACTCTTTACCACACGACAAAATTTTAGACTGGTTCAAATTCAAAGCATTTGCAAACGACAAAATAAAAGTGGCTGAAAAATTGAAATTTGTTCTGGGAAGGGTAGAAAACACTGTGGGAAAAGGAGAAAATGCTGGTTACCAGCATTTTCTCCTTTTCCCACAGTGTTTTCAAAAGGCTTCTGTCTCAGGGGCGTCAAAAGGAGGGATTGTGTGGTAATGGTTTAATGCATTGACTCATGTTGTTGATCTAATAAAGTAAAGGTAAAAGAGTTATTTCTTTGTGAACAACTTTGTCAAATTTCCATGTATACATATCAAATAGAAAATTGATATCTACAAAAAAATGTCCAAAATGAGAATTTTTGTTGTTTGGAATTACCAATGATATCAATCTATTTTTTATCAGTTATAATAGAATAATCCACACAGGTTGATATTGCTGTATTGATAATTCGTGTATTCTTAGCACTTTCAAAAGTGACCATTTGCGGATTGATAGTTGATATAGACTTTTTAAAGCATTTAAATGTACATGTAGATCGACTTGAAATCTGATAAAGGTAACTTGATTTTGAAAATACATACCAAGAGCAGCCTAGTATGTGTTGATTTTGACAGTTTCAATATAGTATACATAATGTACAAGCAAGTGTCTGACTGGGATCTCTCTGGTCTTGTGCATATGTAGATTCCTGTCTTGCATATAGAAGTCAAAAGAAAAAAGATAACATTTCGTAAGGTTTTTTTAAGTGCTTCAGTTCATGACCTTTAATGCAGGACTGTACTTTTTATAGCCTCAATCTTCTACAGGCTTTTTAATCTTTCATATAATAAGATATCTAACAGCGCATACCTAACTAATGTCGGTAAGAGCAAAATCGGACTGCTTGATCAGTGTCATACTGTCTTTAAAATGACTTAGTGTTGCACTTGGCATCAGAAGGGGATAAGATGGTTTTCAAAAAATTGTAACTCTTTAAAAAAACGTTCTGTATGTACACAATGTTTCCTAGAGTATATGAAAAGAGCTTGTTTCACTGTTTTGCTCTTAATCAAATATAAATGTATAATCGTTACTAACTTTATTTCAGCTTGTGAAGTAACTATGTTATCTGAGGGAGATAATAATAACCTAGTTGATATTGTATACATTGGAGAGGACTTACAAGAAGTTTCTGCTAACGAGATCCTAGGCGTCCCTAACCAACTAGACAACACGGTGTACACACCAATAGAATTGAGTGATATTCATGTCATTAAAGCTAGCTATATCATGCTAGAAGATGGGGCAACCACTGAAAACCTGACTATTACTATAGACTCGGATTCTGATATGGTTTCTGTGAAAATTGTATTTACTGATTCAAATGGAACACCTGTAGAGGAAATGGTAATATTTTGATGGAAATGTAAATGCATAACTGTTTTCACGAATCTTGATTGGTGTTGTGCGAGTGTATAAATGAAGATTTGTATTAGAATGTTGGAATTGTCGACAAGAAAACAGTTTGACAAATAGAGAAGAGAAGTGCACATGTTCTCAAAAACAGTTTCCTCTTAGGTTTATTTAAACAGGAGACCGTTTGCTTAAGGGTGTAGTCACACATATTTGTTTTTTTTTTTTAATTTTATATCAAAATAAGAACAAAAAATTAGTTTTAAGTTTTTCTTCTGATAAACTTTTCATACATAAAGTGCACATCATTTCCTTAAAGACTCCTTTGTTCTTTCCTCTGTAGTCTCTGCGATTTGTGACTTCTTGAGCAGAAGATCTAGTTTTATGGGATCGATTTTCATACAAAACCATCAAGTTTTATTCTAGAACTTAAATTGTGAGAAGAAATAGGGATTATTTCTTAGTTTAAAATCTGATGAGTTCTTAGTGCACATGTTAAAGGTTTCAATTTGTTAATTAATACTTTTGGTACTCACTTTAGCACAACTTGCTCAAGGAGAGCTTTTAGGATGACCCTGTGTCCGTCGTCCGTCGTGTGTCGTCAGTCGTCAACAATTCTTTAAGCATGCAGTGCTCTTGTTCGACTTATTATTTTTGGCCACTATCGGGCAAACGTTCGTGTCCATGGGTGACCTATCCGAAATCTTATTTGCAGAATTATGATTCAAAAAAATCATGGTTGCGGTAGTGACTGAGGAGTGGTGACAGATTTCGAAATGATTTTCGCAGGTGACTTTTTTTCAAAATTGCTCTGCAAAAAAATGCTTTTGTTTCCAAAATTTCAATACTTCCAAAACAAATTGGATATGGTCCTTTCATAGATTCATCTGAGCGAACCAGGGCCATCTTGGACCTCTTGTTTGAGTACTTGCTTTTGTTAAACTGGTGAAATAAAATACCTGTTTTTGTTTCTTCAGCCTCTGGTCGAAGAGGAACCAGATGTATTTGTAATGCCCAAAGAGCATCATGTGGTATCCAATGGCTTTAAGATAGAAGTCGAGTTAATGGAGCCAGCCATCATTACATTTAGCGACCTTATCATTGAAGTTTGTGCAAAACCAGGTAAGACTTCAGTGTTACTGCGCGGATCGCAGTAACTTCATACTTGTGCCTAACAATGAAGCTGAGGACTACCAAATTAGAATGTAGATTTTTTTGTTTTGAAAATTGAAAAGCCGTCTTGTTCCTAACATGAAGCATTTGGAATATCGAATTAAGCATGTAACGTCATATGGTATGGGTCTAGGACATTTGCCCCCCCCCCCAGACTTGTGCCCTCCAGACTTGTGCCCCCAGACTTTTGCCCCCTTAGGACAACTGCCTCCTGGACGTTTGCCCCGGGACATCTGCCAACCTAGAACACCTGCCCCCAGACATCTGCCCCTTAGGACATGTGTCCCCAGACATGTGCCCACGGACATGTGCCCCCTTAGGACATATGCCCCCTGGACATCTGCCCCCTCAGTTTGTTTACAACTTGGACGTCGAGCTCCTTTAAGGGACAATGTCAATAAAGCAACTTTGAGATATACACGTATTTTGTACATAGTAATTTTGACCTGCACTATGAAAAAGACTTCTCAGCTGTTGTATCGTTAAGTGCTTTTTTGCTGAAAATCTTCGGCTGATTAAGTGATTTTAGTTTTAATATCAAACGTCCAGCATGGAAACTATAGCGTCAGTTACTCATCTGGCACGCTTTGTGTAAACCCCGATTAAAATTCTTTTTTTTTTTTTTGCATTATAAGGAAAATAAAGCAAAATTCAGGATGTCATTAGTATTTCAACATTATCTAGAAGAGGCTTATCGTTTCCCAGGAAGCAGTTGTCCTATGGAGGCAAATGTCCTACCAGGACAAATGTCCGGGGGATTTCCTAAGGAGGCGAATATCGGGGGGCAGATGTCCAGGGGGCAAATGTCCGGGGACAAATGTCCTAAGGGGGCAGATGTGCTACGGCGACAAATGTCCGGGTGGCAGATGTCCAGGGGGCAGATGTCCTATGGGGGAAAATGCCCGGGGGCAGATGTCCAGGATGCACGTGTCCTAAGGGGGCAAAAGTCCGGGGCACAAGTCCGGGGGCAGATGTCCAGGGGGCAAATGGCCTGAAACCATATGGTATAGCTCTCAAACTTGTTCAAAGTATAGCCTTTTGGTCAAATTTGTCTCAGTGATCACGACTTTCACATGAGTCCATGATTAAGTACTTAAAAGAAATACCTTCTTCCTTTTAATTGTGAGAGCTAGAGCTGTAATATTCTGTTCGTGTTATCAACTGGTATACTATACTAAGGATTTTATTAGTTGTTGTATTCTTATCAAATTAGAGTCCTAGGATCGAAATTGGCTGTCCTGGGATCCCATGTTTAACATAAGTATATATGGCTTGCAACATGAGAAAAGGCGCATTCGGACTTCTGTGTAAAGTGCCATCTCGGATCAGCCTGCGCGGACACTTAACGACTACATTAGATTTTGTCCAACACTAGACTTGCGAGAAACAGAAAATTGCATAAAAACGGAAAGTGTCGTGTCAGATTAGCCAGCGCAGACTGTGCAGGCTGATCCGACATGACACTTTACGCAAATGTTCGAATGTCCCTTTTCAAAAGTTGCAGAGGCCATATAGTGAAAACTTAAATTCTTTTAATTCCTAACAACAGATCTAGATATTATCTGATATTATCTGCTATCATGCTACCACCCCCTGTTTCCTCACATTAGAATGTATTGCAATATTTTTTAAAGGACGAGAAATATAGAGTAAATGCACGTAAATTACGTCATATTTCCCTCTTGTTTAATAACAAGGGCTGCTGACCTAGGTAACTCATGTACGAAAACTGCTTTTTCCGCTTCAATTGAAGTGTTAGAATCCCTGTAATCATATTTTTTCATCGGCGGTAACCGTGAAATATCGAAACATATTTCACCTCTCATACTCAATCAACTACCTAAAAGCATACAATAGAATTTAAACTTACACACTGTCTACGATAACCTTTTTATTGGTTTTTTGAGGCATCGAGAGGGGCTGAACTTGCTTGTTTCTATTTTCCATCTATGATCGATGATTACACAGTTTTATCTTTATTACAGGGAGCAAAGGTAGCACCTCATCAACTACTGCGTCAACAACAGGTAAATTTTTGTTCAGTATCATTAACACCAACCATGAATTATACTTTCCAATAAATAGCTCATGCTCCTAAACAGCGAAATATTCAAGGGTACACTTATTTAACATATTGTTTTGCTACATTGCAAGGAACGTAAAATCTGTCTACTCTGTCTAGTCTCATAAAGCATTATCTTTATTCTTATTCTAGCAATTGGAGTTACATAAAAGTTTTCTAGTGTGCATTCTTCAACTTTAACTTTTTTCCTGTTACAAGAGACGTAAGTCTTCATTTTTAAGTCTTTAGATATCAATTTGAAGTACACTTTTAGTTTGGAAACAAATTTCCAGTTGATCATGAAACCAAGTGTTATAAGCATACTTGGTGACAAGTGCAGGATATTCTGGCCCTTATATTCCATCCCGTTTCATTAGTAGATATTTAGACTTTGAAGTTTAGTTTCTAAACAAACAATTACAAAACATTAACAAAAATGTTTTATGAATTTATGGTTAGATATTTACAATAGAAGCTAATCTGTCCTGAATATGCAAGGGCATATATAAATATGGTTTAAACTATGGCTTCAATACTTTGCCTTTTTTTTATCAACCTTTCAGAGTCAATTAGTGTTGCAAACTCTGTTGTCTCTCATACAGGGAGTTACTCTTCAAACCAACAGTCAATTACAACGACCGGAAAATCTCTTCCACATAGCAGTCAGCCATTATCAACAGCTTCAGGTTTAACACAAACTTCATCAATGCCTTCACTATCTACACGTTCGTTGATGCCATCACGATCGACAACTCTACCCGCTGCCAGCAGCCAGCTTAGTGGAACGAGCTTGTCAGAAACATCTGAATCAAGAAGTTCCCCTCCTAAAACTGAAATATCCGAGTTCATTATTCAAACAACCAGCAGCGGATCAGTATCAGGTGCCATAAGTAGTAAGAGTTCCTTGTCATCCGAGAAAGAAGAAAGTTCTGTTTTCGTCTCAGGAACAAGCAGTCCTGTGTCACTTAGAAGTCAGCCTTCAGCAGTAGGAAGCACACCTGGTTCAAGTTTGGTTCCCTCATCAAGCAGCGTGGTTAGATCAAGTAGCGGCAGCAGTAAAGAATTATCTGAATCGAGTATTTCATTAGTTAGCAGCGGATCTGTACCAAGTGCACTAAGTAGTGTATCCTTGCCTCCAGGTTCAAGCCAAAGAACGTCAAGCTTGACAACTTTGGGATCCATTTCTCAACCGTCTTCAACTTCATTAATTGGAAGTAGTCAACCATCATCTACAGCTTCAAGTTTAGTCTCTAAAAATTCACAATCAACAGGAACTTCATCTGTATCTTCTCTGGCGCAAAGTTCCTCAGTACCACCGGAATCTATCAGCCCATTTTCTTCCAGCGGTCAGTCTCAGAGTACAAGTTTAGTTGAAACATTTTCATCCAGCATTTCTCCAGCAGGGACTGAATCAGTTTCTTCTGTTTCAAGTAGTGTCTCTCAGCCACCAGGTTCAAGTAAGAGTTCATCAGCGTCTATTCTTATCTCCAGCTCTGTGGCAACAGCAGAATCTTCAAAATCCTCATTCGGTGTTTCAAGTGGTTCTCCCTCAATTTCTAGTGTGAGTGTTTCGTCATCAGTAGGAAAAGAAAGTTCTGTTTCTATCTCAGGAACAAGCAGTCCAGTTTCACTTAGTAGTCAACATTCAGGGGCAGAAAGTACAGGTACACCTAGTTCAAGTTTGGTTCCTTCAGCAAGCAGCGGGGTTAAATCAAGTAGCGGCAGCAGTACAGAATTATCTGAATCGAGTATTTCTTTAATTAGCAGCGGATCTGTACCAAGTGTACTAAGTAGTGTATCCTTGCCCCCAGGTTCAAGCCAAAGTTCGTCAATTTCGTCAAGTTCACAATTGACAGGAACTTCATCTCTATCTTCACTGGTGCAAAGTTCCTCTGTACCATCTGAATCTATCAGCTTATTTTCTTCCAGTGGTCAGTCTCAGAGTACAAGTTCGGTTGAAACATTTTCATCCAGCATTTCTCCAGCAGGGACTGAATCAGTTTCTTTAGTTTCAGGTAGTGTTTCTCTGCCACCAGGCTCAAGTCAGAGTTTATCATCGTCTATTCCAGTCTCAAGCTCTATCGCAACAGCAGAATCATCGAAAACAGAAAGTATTGTATCATCGATCAGTGCCTCAAGTGGTTCTCCTTCAATTTCTAGTGAGAGTTTCTCGTCATCATCGGGAGAAGAAAGCTCTATTTCCATCTCTGGAACGAGCAGTCCTGGGTCACTCAGTAGTCAGCCTTCAGTGGCAGAAAGTACAGGCACACCTAGTTCAAGTTTGGTTCCATCGGCAAGCAGCGTGGTTAGATCAAGTAGCGGCAGCAGTAAAGAATTATCTGAATCGAGTTTTTCATTAGTTAGTAGCGGATCTTTACCAAGTGTACTAAGTAGTGTATCCTTGCCTCCAGGTTCAAGCCAAAGTTCGTTAAGCGTGACCAGTTTTGGATCGTTTTCTCAGCCGAGTTCATTGTCATTAGCTGAAAGTAGTCAACCAACATCTACAGCTTCAAGTAGAGTCTCTGAGAGTTCACGATTAACAGGAACTTCATCTGTATCATCACTGGGGCGAAGTTCCTCTGTACCATCAGAATCTATCAGCCCTTTTTCTTTTAGCGGTCAGTCTCAGAGTACAAATTTGGTTGAAACGTTTTCATCCAGTATCTCTCCAGCAGGGACTGAATCAGTTTCTTCAGTTTCAAGTAGTATTTCTCTGCCTCCAGGTTCGAGTCAAAGTTCATCATCTTCTATTCCAATCTCCAGCTCCGTGGCAACAGCAGAATCATCGAAATCCTCGATCAGTGTTTCAAGTGGTTCACCTTCAATTTCTAGTGAGAGTTTCTCGTCATCAGCAAGAGAAGAAAGTTCTATTTCCATCTCAGGAACGAGCAGCCCTGTGTCACTTAGTAGTCAACCTTCAGCAGTAGGAAGTACAGGCACACCGAGTTCAAGTTTGGTTCCTTCATCAAGCAGTATAGTTAGATCAAGTAGCGGCAGCAATAAAGAATTATCTGAATCGAGTATTTCATTAGTTAGTAGCGGCTCTGTACCAAGTGAACTAAGTAGTGTATCCTTGCCTCCAGGTTCAAGCCAAAGTTCGTCAAGTTTGACAAGTTTGAGATCCATTTCTCAACCGAGTTCACTGTCATTACCTCAAAGTAGTCAACCATCATCTACAGCTTCAAGTATAGTATCAGAGAGTTCTCGATTAACAGGAATTTCATCTGTATCTTCACTTGCACGGAGTTCCTCCGTACCATCAGAATCTATCAGCTCATTTTCTTCCAGCGGTCAGTCTCAGAGTACAAGTTTAGGTGAAACGTTTTCATCCAGCATTTCTCCAGCTGGGACTGAATCAGTTTCTTCAGTTTCAAGTAGTGTTTCTCTGCCGCCAGGTTCAAGTAAGAGTTCATCAGCGTCTATTCCAGTCTCAAGCGCTATCACAACAGCAGAATCATCCAAAACAGGAAGCATTGGATCCTCAATCAGTGTTTCAAGTGGTTCTACCTCAATTTTTAGTGAGAAGTCCTCGTCATCAGTACTAGAAAGCTCTATTTCCATCTCAGGGACAAGCAGTCCTGTGTCACTCAGTAGTCAGCCCACAGTGGTAGGAAGTACTGGCACACCTAGTTCAAGTTTGGTCCCATCAGCAAGCAGCATAATTAAATCAAGTAGCGGTAGCAGCAAAGAACTATCTGAATCGAGTATTTCATTAGTTAGCAGCGGATCTGTACAAAGTGTACTAAGTAGTGTATCCTTGCCTCCAGGTTCAAGCCAAAGTTCGTCAAGCTTGACAAGTTTCAGATCCATTTCTCAACCGAGTTCACTGTCATTACCTCGAAGTAGTCAACCTTCATCTACAGCTTCAAGTATAGCCTCTGAGAGTTCACGATTAACAGGAACTTCATCTCTATCTTCACTGGGGCAAAGTTCGTCTGTATCGTCGGAATCTATCAGCCCATTTTCTTCCAGCGGTCAGCCTCAGAGTACAAGTTTGGTTGAAACATTTTCATCCAGCATTTCTCCAGCCGGGTCTGAATCAGTTTCTTTAGTTTCAAGTAGTGTTTCTCTACCACCAGGTTCAAGCAAGAGCGCATCAACGTCTTTTCTTGTGTCAAGCTCCATGGCGACAGCAGAATCATCGAAATCCTCGATCAGTCTTTCGAGTGGTTCTCCATCAATTTCTAGTGAGAGTCTTTCGTCATCAGTAGGAAAAGGAAGTTCACTGTCATTAGCAGAAAGCAGTCAACCATCATCTATAGCTTCAAGTTTAATCTCAGAAAGTTCACAATTAACTGGTACTTCATCTGTATCTTCACTGGTGCAAAGTTCCTCTTTGATATCTGAATCTATCAGCTCATTTTCTTCCAGCGGTCAGCCTCAGAGTACAAGTTTGGTTGAAACGTTTTCATCCAGCAATTCTCCTGCAGGGACTGAATCAGTTTCTTCAGTTTCAAGTAGTGCTTTTCTGCCACCAGGCTCAAGTCAGAGTTCATTATCGTCTATCCCAGTCTCAAGCTCTATCGCAACAGCAAAGTCATCCAAAACAGGAAGCACTGGATCCTCGATCAGTGTTTCCAGCGGTTCTCCTTCAATTTCTAGTAAGAGTTCCTTGTCGTCAGTACGAGAAGCAAGCTCTAATTCCATATCAGGGACAAGCAGTCCTGTGTCACTAAGTAGTCAGCCCTCAGGGGCAGAAAGTACAGGCACACCTAGTTCAAGTCTGGTTCCTTCAGCAAGCAGTGTGGTTAGATCAAGTAGCGGTAGCAATAAAGAATTATCTGAATCGAGTATTTCATTACTTAGCAGCCGATCTGTACCAAGTGTACTAAGTAGTGTATCCTTGCCACCAGGTTCAAGCCAAGGTTCGTCAAGCTTGACAAGTTTGGGATCCATTTCTCAACCGAGTTCACTTTCATCGGAATCTATCAGCCCATTTTCCACAAGCGGTCAGTCTCAAAGTACAAGTTTGGTTGAAACATTTTCAACCAGCATTTCTCCGACAGGGACTAAATCAGGTTCTTCAGTTTCAAGTAGTATTTCTCTGCCCCAAGGATCAAGTCAGAGTTCATCAGTGTCCGTTCCAGTCTCAAGCACCTTGGCAACCGCAGAATCATCGAAATCCTCAATAAGTGGCTCTCCCTCAATTTTTAGTGAGAGTTCCTTGTCATCAGTTGGGAAAGAAAGCTCTATTTCCATATCAGAAACGAGCAGTCCTGTGTCACTCAGTAGTCAGCCGTCAGGGGTAGGAAGTACAGGCACACCTAGTTCAAGTTTGGTTCCTTCATCAAGCAGCATAATTAGATCAAGTAGCGGCAGCAGTAAAGAATCATCTGAATCGAGTTTTTCATTAGTTAGCAGCGGATCTGTACCAAGTGTATTAAGTAGTGTATCCTTGCCTCCAGGTTCAAGCCAAAGTTCGTCAAGCTTGACAAGTTTAGGGTCAGTTTCTCAGCTGAGTTCACTCTCATCACCTGAAAGTAGTCAACCATCATCTACAGCTTCAAGTGTAGTCTCAGAGAGTTCACGATTAACAGGAACTTCATCTGTATCTTCACTTGCGCGAAGTTCCTCTGTTCCATCAGAATCTATCAGCCCATTTTCTTCCAGCGGCTTGTCTCAGAGTACAAGTTTGTTTGAATCATTTTCATCCAGTATTTCTCCGTCAGGGACTGCTTCAGTTTCTTTAGTTTCAAGTGGTGTTTCTCTGCCACCAGGTTCAAGTTCATCAGGGTCCATTCCAGTCTCAAGCTCCGTGCCAACTGCAGAATCATCGAAATCCCTAATAAGTGGCTCTTCCTCCATTTCTGGTGAGAGTTTCTCATTGCCAAGTGTGTTGAGTAGTTTATCCTTGCCTACAGGTTCAATTCAAAGTTCTTCATCCTTGACAAGTTTTGAGTCTATTTCTCAGCCGAGTTCACTCTCATTACCTGAAAGTAGTCAGCCATTATCAACAGCTTTAAGTATAGCCTCTGAGAGTTCACGATTAACAGGAACTTCATCTATATCATCACTAGGGCAAAGTTCCTCTGTACCATCGATATCTATCAGCCCATTTTCTTCCAGCAGCCAGTCCCAGGGTATAAGTTCGGTTGAAATATTTTCATCCAGCATTTCCCCTGCCGGAACTGAATCAGTTTCTTCAGTTTCAAGTAGTGTTTCTCTGCCACAAGGTTCAAGTCAGAGTTCATCATCGTCTATTACAGTCTCCAGCTCCGTGGCAACAGCAGAATCATCGAAATCCTCGATCAGTGTTTCAAGTGGCTCTCCTTCAATTTCTAGTGAGAGTTTCTCGTCATCAGCAAGAGAAGAAAGCTCTACTTCCATCTCAGGAACAAGCAGTCCTTTGTCGCTTAGTAGTCAAACTTCAGCAGTAGGAAGTACAGGCACACCGAGTTCAAGTTTGGTTCCTTCAGCAAGCAGCGTGTTTAGATCAAGTACTGGCAGCAGTAAAGAATTATCTGAATCGAGTATTTCATTAGTTAGCAGCGGATCTGTACCAAGTGAACTAAGTAGTGTTTCCTTGCCTCCAGGTTCCGGCCAAAGTTCGTCAAGTTTGACAAGTTTTGGATCCATTTCACAACCGAGTTCACTGTCATTACCTGAAAGTAGTCAACCATCATCTACAGCTTCAAGTTTAGTCTCAGAGACTTCACGATTAACAAGTACTTCATCTGTATCTTCACTGGCGGAAAGTTCCTCTTTGCTATCTGAATCTATCAGCTCATTTTCTTCCAGCAGTCAGCCTCAAAGTACACGTTCGGTTGAAACATTTTCATCCAGCATTTCTCAAGCTGGGACTGAATCAGTTTCTTCAGTTTCAAGTAGTGTTTCTCTACCACCAGGTTCAAGTCAGAGTTCATCATCGTCTATTCCAATCTCAAGCTCTATCGCAACAGCAGAATCATCCAAAACAGGAAGCATTGGATCCTCTATCTCAATATCAGGGACAAGCAGTCCTGTGTCACTAAGTAGTCAGCCCTCAGGGACAGAAACTACAGGCTCACCTAGTTCAAGTCAGGTTCCTTCAGCTAGCAGCACAGTTAGATCAAGTGGCGGCAGCAGTAAAGAATTATCTGAATCGAGTTTTTCATTAGTTAGCAGCGGATCTGTACCAAGTGTACTAAGTAGTGTATCCTTGCCTCCAGGTTCAAGTCAAGGTTTGTCAAGCTTGACCAGTTTTGGATCGATTTCTCAACTGAGTTCGCTTTCATCGGAATCTATCAGCCCATTTTCTTCCAGCAGTCAGTCTCAGAGTACAAGTTTGGTTGAAACATTTTCACCCAGCATTTCTCCGACAGGAACTGCATCAGTTTCGTCTGTTTCAAGTAGTGTTTCTCTGCCACCAGGTTCAAGTCAGAGTTCATCAGCGTCCATACCAGTCTCCAGCTCTGTGGCAACCGCAGAATCATTGAAAACCTCAATAAGTGGCTCTCCTTCAATTCCTAGTGAGAGTTTCTCGTCCCCAAGTGTACTAAGTAGTATATCCTTGCCTCCAGGTTCAAGCCAAGGTTCGTCAAGCTTAACAAGTTTTGGGTCCATTTCTCAGCCGAGTTCACTTTCATTACCTGAGAGCAGTCAATTATCATCTACAGCTTCAAGTATAGTCTCTGGGAGTTCACAATTAACTGGAACTTCATCCGTATCTTCACTAGCGCGAAGTTCTCCTGTAACATCTGAATCTGTCAGCTTATTTTCTTCCAGCGGTCAGCCTCAGAGTACAAGTTTGGTTGAAACATTTTCATCCAGCATTTCTCCAGCAGGGACTGAGTCAGGTTCATCAATTTCCAGTAGTGTTTCTCTGCCGCCAGGTTCAAGTCAGAGTTCATCAGTATCTATTCCGGTCCCAAGTTCCCTGGCAACAGCAGAATCATCGAAATCCTCAATCATTGTTTCAGGTAGTCCTTCCTCAATTTCTGGTAAGAGTTTCTCGACATCAGTAGGAAAAGAAAGCTCTATTTCCATCTCAGGAACGAGCAGTTCACTGTCACTCAGTAGTCAGCCCTCAGTAGTAGGAAGTACAGGCACACCTAGTTCAAGTTTGGTTCCTTCAGCAAGCAGCGTGGTTAGATCAAGTAGCAGCAGCGGCAAAGAATTATCTGAATCGAGTATTTCATTAGTTAGCGGCGGATCTGTACCAAGTGTGTTAAGTAGTGTATCTTTGCCTCCAGGTTCAAGCCAAAGTTCGTCAAGCTTGACAAGTTTGAGATCCATTTCTCAACCGAGTTCACTGTCATTACCTCAAAGTAGTCAACCATCATCTACAGCTTCTGAGAGTTCACGATTAACAGGAACTTCATCTGTATCTTCACTGGGTCAAAGTTCGTCTGAATCATCGGTATCTATCAGCCCATTTTCTTCAAGCGGCTTGTCTCAGAGTACAAGTTTGGTTGAAACATTTTCATCCAGCATTTCTCCAGCAGGGACTGAACCAGTTTCTTCTATTTCAAGTAGTGTTTCGCTGCCACCAGGTTCAAGTCAGAGTTCATCAGCGTCGATTCTTGTCTCAAGCTCCGTGGCAACAGCAGAATCATCGAAATCCTCGATCAGTGTTTCAAGTGGCTCTCCCTCAATTTCTAGTGAGAGTGTTTCGTCATCAGTAGAAGAAGGTTCTTTTTCCATCTCTGGAACGAGCAATCCAGTGTCACTTAGTAGTCAGTCTTCAAGGGTAGGAAGTACAGGTACACCTAGTTCAAGTTTGGTTCCTTCATCAAGCAGCGTAGTTGGATCCAGTAGCGGCAGCAGTAAAGAATTATCTGAATCGAGTATTTCATTAGGAAGCAGCGGATCACTGTCACTACCTGAAAGTAGTCAACCATCGTCTACAGCTTCAAGTTTAGTTTCTTCACTGTTGCCAAGTTCCTTGTCACTGTCGGAGTCTTTTAGTTCATTTTCTTCCAGGGGTCAGTCACAAATTTCAAGTTCAAGAATTGGAAGCAGCATTGAATCAAGCTTTACATCTTTTTCTAGCACCAGTTTTGGATTTACTAGTCTATCAGGCACACAATCAGTGGTCTCCACAACAACATTTGGTAAGTTATGTATTTTGGTTGTGCGCCTTTACCTGGACTTATGTAGTCAAGGTAGATCTTCTTAGCTTAGTGAATGTTTTTTTATCATTATCTTAATGCTCTTTTTTCCCCAAAAAACGGTTGAACATTTTTTGTTAGGATAGCCTATAAAGAAACTTGGTTTTTAATAATATTCGATTGCCTTTTAGTTCACCCGAACACAGAACGCTAAATGAAAACAGCATAATCGTTTTATAGCGTCTACTTGGTCAGCCTGTGCTTAATTTCTTCCGGAGATTAATCGATCATATCAAGTATTATATTGATTTCGAAAGGAAAATGATATATAATCGAAATGCTGCAATTTCGGATAATAAATACTGCAATATCGGAATTAATGACCCTGTTGGTCTCTTCTTTAAAGCCGTTGATACGATGGCACTGACGCTTAAAACGGACATTCATGTATTTCTTTGAGACATGTCTAAAGAATGTAGCAAAGTAATAGATCTTGTAGGGTCGAGGCCAGGGGACATAATTAGTCCAACTTTTTTTCTTTTATTCTATTTATTCATTCATTTTTAAGACTATTAAGAATATCATAATTCTAAAAAGACTAACCTTCTTTATACAGTTGTGTTGCAACTTTTGTGTAAACCTTAAGAAATGTTGATTGTGATGTTGAGGTGTTTGTTGAGGTGGCCTGCTTTCGCTTATAAAGAATTTGAACTTGAATATCATATTTTCACACCTGCCTGACATATACCATCAGCCTGTAAACCATGCCTCCGCCAGTTATGCTGGATATTTCATTAAAAACCAATTATCTTATCACAGTAAGAATTTATGAACAACATTCATATGTTAGAAAAGGTGAAAACCTACGTTCATCTAGATGTATAAATTTTCCCAAACAAATAGCTTAGAAATTATATATCTGACTTGAGACCTAGTGGTTGCAAGTTACATACCCCGTGGAGGCAATTTACTTTTTGTGCAATTTTCCGTCTCATAGCTGTAATAAATGTGAGAAAAGTAGTCAGTGACTTGAAAAAAGTTGAGTAGGTTCTGTTGTGAGAAAGCCATGAAACACATGGGTGTTGCACTTACTGCCTTGGTATTATATTAGCTGTAAAAACGGCGTTAAACACAAATACAAACAAGCAGACAAAAAACAAAGACCCTAAAATGTTCCCTTAAGTGATAATAATCAAAAATGTAATCACAACTTCTTCATAAGAAAAGAATTACAGTTGGAAATTAAGCTAAGCGAAGCTGTAACGTTACGATGTACTTCAAAGGTTTTGATAGGCGGATCTCGAGTCGACTTTAGGAAAAATTTTCCATCATTCAAACTCTTTGAGTTTGTTTAACTCATTACCAAACAACAATATTGTAGGCTTGACCAAATCGAAAGCATTTGTAGATGACAAAAAAAGAGTGACTGAAAATTTGAAATTTGTTTTGTGAAGGGTAGAAAACATTGTGGGAAAAGGAGAAAATGCTCGTTACCAGCATTTTCTCCTTTTCCCACAATGTTTTCTAAAGTTTTCTTTCTCAGGGTTGTCAAAAGTAGGGACTGTGTAGTAATGGGTTAAAGTATACAGGGAAAGCTTCGAAATTTTTTCGTTTTACCCTGGCTCATTCTGTATTGTAAGGCTAGGACATCAGCATATAAAACAAAAATACGTTCCCGTATATTTCGGATTTTCAGTCTGAAATGGCTCTCAATTAATGGAGCTATCTAGGCATTAGCTTGATTACCTGCACCCTTTTCTTAACAAAAGTTCGAATTTTGATAACCCATTTGACAAGCTGTTTTTCACTTTTTTCATACAGCATCTTGCGAGAAGAATGAGATCAATGTACTTTCTGATGATGTGTTGGTATCCTCGGAACCTATTTCCGACGCTGTGTATCGGTCATTAAGTGGATCGGACACACCTTTTAGAATCGAACCTATAGATGGCAAAGTGGTTTTGACATATGCAGTAGCATCTGAGATTGAAGTGGAAATCAATTATGTACAGCTGAAGACTAGAAAAGCGTCAGAAGTGACCGTTGAACAGTTCCTTGATGCGGAGCCGACTCCAGTGTATTCTGAGGTAACTAGCGTTTAAATGATTAGTGTCTCTATATCCTCGTAAAATTGAAATACCTGAAACAGCAAAACAGCTCTTTGACCTTAATACAAACTGCAAAAGCCTATGGTTCAAGATCTGGACTGCCTCATATCGTTGCTTCTTAAGCGCTAAAAGAAATTTGAAAACGAAAAATGTCGCCTCATGTCAGTCTGTGCGTGCTGATCTTGTTCGATACTTCCTGCAGATGCATTGAACTTCTTTTTCATGTAGAATGAGTCATATGCTCTAAGATGGAATCGTTTGCATAGAGACTGTTAAACAGTTGCCGGTGTAATGCAGAGAAATGACCCCCATTACAAATGACCCCCGGGTCATTTCTCGACGGAGAGGAATGACCCATAGGTCATTTTTCGACGCAATGCATTACAGTATTACGTCAAGCGCGAGAAATGTAAGGTAAATGACGTCATATTTCCATTTGACTGTAAGGCTCAACTGATGAGGTAAGATATTAAAATCGGTATTTTCACTAGTGGTAAGCATGAAATATCGATTAATATTTCACGAATATTTTTCGATTACCTACCAGAAAGTATGAATTAAAATAGAATACTCTATAAAGAGTTACGTTACTAAGATCCACCTGTGTCATTAGAAGCAAAGGCCATTGCTGGTTGAAATATTGATGAATTGTAATCTGTGTATGTCAATAGTTCATTCACTTACATTTGTCCTTTTTATTACAGACCAAGACGGACGTGTTGAATGATCAGTTACTCAATTTCAAATTGTTTGGATCGCCAGGCCACATAGTCAAGATAACAGCTATTGCGAGACCAGAGATAGATGAAGGAAGTAAAATAACCATATCAGATGTGATTATTGATGCTTGCTATAAACCCATAGGTAATATATTATTGCAATATACACCATCAGCGTCAGATATCATTAAGGTCTATAAAAAGAGATTCAATGCATCTGCCAAAAAGTGTCGACCCAGGTCAGCCTGTGCGGAATGCGCAGGCTGACCTCGGTCCATACTTTTTGCTATTTTTCTACCTCGTCCTGCAGTCGGTCACCAGACAATGTGGGAGTTTTAGAGCTATAAAAATGTGATGACTTGCTGTTATTAGTATATCACAGAGATGAATTTTAAACTTTCTTTTCTCAGATGGCTGTATGCCAACCTAATGTTCGCCCTGGTAGCTCTGTTGCTAACGTATATGTCCTGTAACTTTGTAGTTGCGGGTTCGATATCCTGTTGAGAAAAACTTACATTCCGGCGATTTTTCGCCCCTCTGTTATTTAGGGTCAATTAGAGATACCATAGAAATGGCTATTCGGGTAAAGGATTAAACATTTACGGCCTCGGTTAGAGGGCCATTCCCTGATATCTAATTAAATTTCAATGGGAACAGTCTCCTCTAGATGTAATGTGGAAAATAATTTTTGCTTTAGTTGTTCCGGATCACGTGACAATGTTGATCGTTAGGTTATTTTCAGAAAAAGTCCTTATAGACTTTTATTCCAGAGCTGGACAGTCAATGACAAAAATGCCTAGATAAAGTTTTGGCAGTTTAACAAAATAGTCAAAAGCTAATCTTAACTTGGCTTTATACCTACATTTATTACTCGAAAAAACTGTTAGGTTTGTTTTTGTCTTGAACTACAGAGACACGGTTTATTTCTATTTCTTGTATTGGCTGTAGGTCATTTTATGTACTTCCTTATTTTCCCCTAGAATGCTTCAAATCTTTTTTCAATACTTGTTGCTATGTTCCAGCTGAACAATAAAGAACCATCCTATTGGCTCATTGTTTGCTCTCGATATAATGCTCTTGTTTTATATATTCCAGAGACATGCATGGAGTATATGGACAATTCACACCTGATTTTATCATCAGACAACGCACTCGATGGATCAGATCCAAGTGACGCCTTGGCTGGCCGACCCGGATGGTACCCATCGTCGGAGGAACCCATTGTCCTATTTATTGATACACGTGTGTCAGATGAAAATCCAGCGCGCTTCTTTTCTGTAGAAGTGGATGTTGTAGATATTATAGAAGTTACATTCACTTTAAGAACTTTCGATGGCGTTACAGTAGATGTTATAACTGTGAGTATATAAAAAGTGCTAATTCGTTGCTTGGGAATCAATATCTCCCGAAATGATTTTAAGGAAAATTCCATGACTTTTTTAAAGTCACCTATAAATATCATCATTGATCCTTTGTCTAGCAGGGAATTCATGTAAGCAGAATCAGAAAATCTGGATTCAAACTCACTTACGTACTAAACAGGTAAAAGGTTAAGGATTCGACGATTGAATCATACGTTTGAAATTAAAATGTAGGTATGTCTGTGAATTATTCCCATTAAGTTTATGATTTACTGCTTCAACGCAGTCAGTTCCGTATCTTTTAAAATCTAATCAGTAAGTAACGGCCAATTGTTACTCAAAAGAAGTATTTTTTCTATTTTTATTGACCCATTACCACACAATCCCTACTATTGACGCCCTAAGAAAGAAGCCTGTAGAAAACATTGTGGGAAAAGGAGAAAATGGTGGTAACCAGAATTTTCTCCTTTTCTCACAATGTTTTCTACCCTTCACAAAACAAATATTAAATCTTCAGCCATTTTTAGTTTGTCGTCTGTAATTCCTTTTAAATTTGACAAAACCTAAAATTTTGTCGTTTGGTAATGGGTTAATCGTTTTCTTGTGGTGGAAGTAACAATAAGTACTTTTATAATGAGTTATAAAACGGGTCTTCATGAATCTGCAAAATTATTTGACCAATGTCAGTCTGCGCAGCCGGCTGATATCGGTCCAAAAATATTTGATCCATGTCAGTCTGTACAGACAGCTGATACCGGTTCAAAAATATTTGACCCATGTCAGTGAGCACAGACGGCTGATATCGGTCCAAACTTTTTCCCCAATTCACTGTAGGCCTATATCAAAGACGAGTCTTCAGATAAAATGAATTTCGTAGGTCCAAAATTATGTGATGACCCGGTTGGTATAATTGGCCTGCAACACACGAAAAAAGGGCATTCGAACATTTGCGTAAAGTTTCGTCTCGGTTCAACCTGTGCAGTCCGCACAGACTAGTCCGAGACGGCACGTTACGTTTTCATGGTATCTTCTGTTTTTCACAAGTCCACTGTAGCACAAAATCTAAAGCAGTCGTAAAGTGCCGTCTCGGATTCGCCTGCGCACTTTACGCAAATATCCAAATGCCCCTTTTCGCAGGTTGCAAGCCAATTATATAATGCATTTGGCAGGAGATGATGACAGAACTTTTAATAATTTATCATCTTACAGTAAGATTATTAGCAAAGAGACTGAACGAATGAAGCTCACCTTATCAAAATGTGTCTTTCTTTTCTTTGAAAGTGACAAAACTTCTCTTTAGCTTAACAGTTACTTTTGAACTATTAAGGAAATTTTGGAATAAAGACAAAAAGTGTCCGTGAAAATGGTTGGAGAATGCAAAATTGGTACTACTAGTATGGCTGTTTCGTAATAAAAAAGTAATTCATTAGCACCTTTTTTTTTAGAAATCTTTTCAACTAACCTAATTTCCATTAAATATTACCCATGCGATATATATATATATGTCGTAGTCCAAACTGGAATCCAGGCAGATCCGTAATCTGCCTAGACCAAACTGGAATTTGTCTATAACAAATCAGGATTCCAGTTTAGCTAAACAGCTCTACAGCCTGCCTTAACCAAAATTTGATAATTTCTCGTTGAATATAGGGCGTCTAAATATGAATCATCTTACTTTTAAACGTAAACCACAAAATAAAAGAAGTTTAAGTCAGAAATTCAGAAAAGATATAAATATTGAATGTTTTGAAAACGGAACGATTGTGGAAAAATCATATAAAATGCTTTAATTCAAAATACCTCTCAATTGTAAACATAATTAAATTAATATGTTTAAAAAAAATATCAGAAAACAATGCATTTTGATCTACACAAAATTCGAATCCTAATTTGGTCTAGGCAGATTCCGGATCTGCCTAGATTCCAATCTGGCCTACGACATATACATACATGTATACATATATCACGAACATTTAAAGAACAATCTTTCGATAAATTACGGATATACATCAATAAATTATCTGCGAGTAAATGTCACGTTTTCTGACACTGTCAACAACATTCATGACGTCATTATTACAAATAGTCCATATCTATTTTATCTGCAATTAACGCTAAACGTCCTGTTTTTCACGTTAAAAGATAAATGGAATGGGGACACAATTTTGTCGTATATCAAAAATATCTCAGGGGATTATGCGAACGGATATTTGTCGCGCCAAGGCTCGACAATTATTAAATCTCCCAACCTTGTTAGATATTTCTTTTTTATATACAACAACACTATGTTTGTATCCTCTATTCATCGATTATTTTCTCATGGGTATGTGATCGAAAACTTTATGTTGCACATTGTCATGTCAGAAAGGAATTTCTCTGGGGTCGAAAACAGAACTTAGGCATGTATATGCTGTGATTTCTTTTCTTTATTTCTTGATTGAAATCATATTTGAAATTGATTAATGGGGTGAGGTAGAATCGATAGGATTCTTTTCCACGAATTGCGTTGTATGGAATGACATTTTTGGGATTTATTTTATTTCTCGAATATGTCCTTTTTGGCCGTCTTCCTATATTACAACTGTCAATTCTGATATTCTACAATTACACGTAAATTAAAATCGACGTAATTGATACATTTCAGTATCCAGTGGAAATGTCACCTGAAACAGTTATTATCAATTTTATTGGTAAATATGGAAAACTCATTGAAGTGGAATTCATCCCAGTGACTACGGCAAATCCAGGTGTACACAATTTAAAGATAGAAGCTTGCGCTGAAATTATTACGACAACGCCTACATTTACAACTGGCTCATCCACCCTGCCATTTGTAACATCAGAATCAACGACGTTTAGTTCACCTTCATTTACGTCATCAACAATACTCCCACAATCAATGTCCAGTTCAAGTTCATTGCCACTGTTTTCCGCCACTGGATCTGAATTATCAACAATTAGTGGACTAACTCAAGCTAGTCAGATTTCAGCTGAGACTACTACACCAACACGTAAGTATCTTAAGATAGTGGTAACTTAAACAATCATTCGTATAGCTATTGCTTACATGAGAAAATATTGTGATAGCTTGTGTGAGATGATATGTTCATGCACATCAGCAGATATTCTTTCAGAAAAGGGATGTTTTTCATCTTTTCAGATTATTAGCTAGACGCAAGAAAGAAGCAATCGTCAGTTTGAAACGTCAAGATCAAATTATGCAAACTTTTTTGAACACTCACTTTCTTGCTCCCTTAGCAGAATTGGTAACATATCGTCTAATCATAGTGCATTTCGAATCCACTGAAAGTAGACCTGTCACATAAATTATGAAAACGCTGACAGCCAGTAAAAGGAAGCAGACAGCAGTTTAGCTCTAAGCTGAATAATTATTTTAAATAACAATCAATTTCATTGGATTTGTCAAACTCTGCATTCAGATATTTTTGTAACAAGTGTTTCGTGAGCTCCCTTGCTACCTCAGTCCACGCACTGACAAGCAAACACTGTCACGGTTTAAGAAAATTAAATCGTTCTGCACAGCTCTACTGGTGGATTCATTACTAGTGAGATCACTGGTACAAAAGGTTTACTGTTTCTTTTAATCTTGTAAGAAGGTTTGCATCTGTAAAACAACAATGAAACACACTAAGTACAGTGTAAAATAACTCCCCTATCTCTGAAATGCAGAAATAGTTATTACATTGAAATAATTGCTAAACAACAGACAATTTATGGCTTCAACATTTCTCACATATGCTGGTAGCTCTTCTAGAGTTTTTAACTTAGCCCAAGCAAAAACTGTTGCTCATCACCAATTCTAGTTACCTGACAAACAATAAATTTACAATGAAAACCTAAATTACACAGTATGGTACAAGAAAAATAACTCACCAATTTGAGGAACTGAGTACGAGTAAACTGCAACACACACATACCACCAACCATACGCTGTGCTGTTAATGCTGTAATTAAAACATGCAAGGGTTATTAGCAATTATAAACTAATGCAAAGAAGACCTTGCAACCTGAAAAAAAGATTACGAGTTACAAAGTGCCGAATGCTGCCATTTTACAACGTGCAAAATCATAACACGCGTAAACTAATTAAATTCTAAATAGAACAAACGTAAAACGTGTATAATTGAATGTCAAAAGTTCACAAAATATGGTTGTAGAAATGTCTAATCCAAGCTGATCCTGTCATACGCCCGTCGAAGAAGAGACGTCTTATGGGATTACCCATAGCTTACGAAAGTACGAGTGGAAGGGTGGGAGGCGTCCAGTTCTTTGTCCAGTTCTTTATCCGAAGCATAAGTGACATCTCCAGCCCAATTGACCTGAAACTTGGCATTTGAGTTTATTTCAATAATATGAAGTGCAATGCAAAAGAAGCATTACCTTCCCTCGTTTTGTCTTTGAGTCATTTTTACAAGATTTTCTGCTTGTTTGGAATATAACTTTGTCATCTCTTGTCAGAACATCTCCAAATTTGGTGTTGAAAATTACAGAGCGCAGTGCATAAGAACTTTTTCTCTTCCTAGCACAAATGTTTCGTTATTTCCTCTTTGATCTTAATGTTTATAGCATTCCTTGTTTGTCTGGAGCATAGCTTTGTCATCTTAAGTAGGAATGACTTGAAATATGGAATCCTTATTTGTTGCAATATTTGGAAGCGCTGTGCTCAAGAATTATAACTCTGCCTCGTGCTGTCTTTTATCCTCATTTTTACATCATGTTGTGCTTGTCTGGAATATAATTTTGTCATCTTAAGTCACGACGACTTCAAACTTGGTATACATGTTTGTTGCAATATTACGGACTATATTGCTCAAGAGAAGTAAGTCTATTTAGCGTTGATTTTAAGAAATTCCACTTCGATCTTCATTTTTACAGTATTTCTTGCTTGTCCGGAATGGCACTTTACGCCATCATATGGCTGCATAACTACAACATGTGTCTTAACATCATAGGAGAATTCATGCCTATTTGAATCACTTATATGATTTCAGCCGTGCTATCGTTTTCCTCTACCTACCCTTTACGATGATTATCCTTATCGAAAACTTGAGGTTGGACGAGCGTATCTTCCTAAAATTTTCCGCTCTTGTTTCATATTTCTTTCTCTTGCACAGATATTTGTGAGGCCAAAAACGTTACCATAGAATCTGATGTACTTGAGGTCAGTGTCATAAACAGAATTGGAGCCCAGGGCAATAAAAATCCCATTTCACCAACCCAGGCTCTCTTTGGTTCTGGAGGTTCATACCCGTTTTTACCCGGAGTCAGTAGGGCAACCTTTGTCTTTGCTATCAATGCAGTTGGAAATGCAACAATAACTGAAGTCCAAGTGAACGTTGTACATGTGGAGAAAGTTATTGTGCAGGTGACTGAAACAGCAGAGGAATCCACACCAGTGGCCGAAAGAGTGTGTATATAAACTTATTTTCCACTTTTATTGTTCTTGTTGTTTGATAAAGATCAAGATAGTTCGAGAATATTTTGAAATTAAATTTTTAATACACTTTCGTAGGAAGTAAGTCTGTTTGTCTTGCAAAAAGTTACTTTGAGGATTTCAGCGATAATCTTTCTATATTTATATTTTTTAGACGGTAGCAGATATATCAGATGAGGAAACCGTCGTTGTGGACATCCAAGGAGATGGAAAAATTGTCAAAATAGTTGTAATTCAGAGAGAGGATGAAACAGAAGCACCAGTTATTTCGGATGTTCTCATAAAAGCTTGCTTTGAGCCCGAAGGTATGTATGACAGAATCTTTTGCGCAAAAAGGCTTAAGTTTTGAATATATGCCTAATTGTCCAGAAAGAGGTATGGCAATCTTTTGAAATACCACTGGCGTATTTTAAAGCAACTGTATGTTTACATTTCCATCGTTACATTGATTGCAGTCTCGAGTTAAAGTGTGTGAATACGACTTTTCAAAATGCTCAGTGAAGATAACTTCAAAACTGTGATATTTGGTTTGCATTAAGAAAAATCCACAACAAACCCCTCATTATCTTCCGAATAATTTTATTATACTGGATTTCAGTAAATGCATGTTGTCGAATAGAAAAGTACTTGAATATGCCACTAAAAGACTTTGTCATTCATTTCAGAGGTATGCTTGGAGGATATGTTTGTAAATGACGTTATTGTGACAGGTCCTTCCGGAAGACAAGGTAAGTACAGGCCTTTGATTTGACAAAAACAGTTTTACTACAACCATTTTCACTCACTGTCGAAATGCAGGCTTAAGCATTACGATATAAATTTACACAGAGATAAAAAACACAGTAAATGCTTGAGGACAGGGCAACCTAATTGGATTCTTGTAAACTTGTCTTTCATCGTCGGACAAACTATACAGATTTGTCTAAGACTCTTGCAATCTGTAATCAATCGGACGATAGACGCTGGTTCCCTTCATCTGTTACGGATTACACGAGTAAGTTGCCAAATCCGAAAGATTTGGGCGATAAAATTCGATGTTCCATGGTTCCCAGTAGAGTGCCCTATCCTTTATTGTCCATATAGAAAAAATGTCACTGCGTATTATATTTTTTTCATTTTTTATGTTTCTGTCTACAGGTTTCTTACTATTATTGTTAATTGGATTTAATTACTAGCGTAATAAAAGAAAAAGATATTACCACGGTCGAACTTTTTGGCTCTTGGTCAATTCTCCTTATCTCAAAGTACCAGTGTAACTCATGCTTCAGTGGGTTATTATACTAAACGGAATCTAGGGATGTATAATACTGTGATAACTTGCTTTGTGTCATACAGCATGGATATGCATTAGCTTTTTGCTGAACGATGGCTCTTATCTTTATGGAACATGATTTTTTATAACCCTTTTCTCTGTATTTGTTATTTATAGTCTTCATGGATTAATATGTATTTTTTTTTTTTTTTCATTTCAACTTAAATAGCACTTTTTCATTGATCACAGCAAATCATTCTATTATGGATCAAAGCACCGAGTGTCCTAAGGCTTAAAAACTTTACACCCGGAAACATGTAGATTTTCAGGCCATTCAAAAATGCGACTTTTTTAACCCTTTAACCCATAAGGCATTTCTATGGAATCTGTAATTGACCCTAAATAGCAACAAGTATGAAGCTGTTTCTTATGTGTATATGACACCTTTTGATAGCATAGAAAACATTGTGGCAAAAAATGAAATTGCTCGTGACGAACAATTTCACCTTTTGCCACAATGTTTTCCAAACGCTTCTACAACCAATGCGTAGAAATAAGTATCTATGGAGTAAAGGGTCAAAACACTTTTGAATACAGATGAAATCGTTTCGAATATAGATAACTTACCGTGGTATTTTCTAACTAAATGATTTCTGAAATTCCTTATTTGAATACTTTTATTCTTTTTCTGCTTTTTCTTTCTTTTCTTCTTCTTCTTCTTTATCATTATTATAATTATAGTTGTAATTATTATTGTAGTCTGTTTGATCCTTTGTAACAAATGCAATAAGGTTTTACGTTTTTCTCCGTTATTTTTATCCAGTTAGAAGACAAATCCACTATCCTTTCCTTGTTTGTTTTTCATTTAGTCACCTAACAACACATTGGTCATGGCGAGCTTTTAAAATTGTCTAACTTCGAGCGTCTGAAGTCCTTCATTTGTCCCCACTTTGATGTTTACGCTCTAGTGTCGACACATATTAAGGAATAAGAATCAATCTAATTCAAAGTGTAATTTGCCACGAGATCTGGTGTAAGAGCTTGTATTAGTACAATTTTAGCGTGGCTGGAATCTTTTTTCCCAAATATTTGCCCTTGAAATGGAATAAAATTCGTTAATTGACACTAAAGTTCCTTTATTTGTTCGTCAAAGCTTATCAGCTGTCAACAAAATGTATATGCATAAAAGATCATGAATAAGTTTCAGTGTGATCGTACCAAGATGGGGCTATCCAGCTTCATCCGTCCTTGAATAACTATTAAGAATTAACTCAGGTTGACTTTGTTTACACAGCAGCTCCTTCATATTTTTCACAAAACCTATTTTTATCATGAAAAAAAGGTTAATGAACATTACGAGTTCGATTTTTAGCATAACTGAACCAGTATGTTGAGTGTGGTCTGTGATTGAAAGAAAGAAAATCAGATTTGATTTGTTTCTAATGTAGCTTCCAAATTTTTTCACCAATCCTAATGATATTGTATCGTAATGCTCATGACCATATCAGTCTTTGATCAGAACGATAATTGGGACTGTTTATCCAGAATTACATGCACTTCACTTGAAATTAAAGAAAAAAGAATGCTTCATTTGACTTTGTCTACACTATAGCTGCTTCATCAGTTTTGTCAAATTTTAACTGAATGTATTGTGCGGGAGACCATTCTTTTATGCATAGCTTTGTCCCGATTTCAATAGAATACCTAATAACTGCGTCAGGGAGAATTTTTTTTAGCTAATTGGTTATGGTGTTCGTCTTTTAAACCTCGAAAAACGAGGATATTCGTCGGCAGGAGTTCGAATCCCGCCAGATACGGTTTATATTTAAGCTATGCATTTGTTGCAAACTTCCATGTTCCCACGATGGGGGCTCGTCGGAGTTTGGCCATGAGCCATTAATCCCATGTGTTGTCCAAATACGGACCTTCTGTCCAATAAGGCTTTGAGTCATCAATAAATGATGACTTAAAGAGGGGGTGTGTTACGGGAGACCGTTCCTTCATGCATACCTTCGTCCTGCTTTAAACACAATACCTGACCACTGCGTTGGGGAGATATCTCTTTGGCCCAGTGGTTATGGTATTGGTCTTGAAAACCGAGGATATTTGCCTGTCATGGGTTCGAATTCCGACATCAGTGATCAGTGTCGTGTGCCCTTGAAAAATCATACTTAATTTGACTTTGTTTACACCTTTCTTTTTCAAACCTGATTATGGTATTCTAACAGAATCTACATGATCTAAAGTTTACTAACAAGATCGATTTTGAGTATGACTAGATAAGAGTATCTAGAGTGGATTTTTAAATGCTTAATTTTATATTGTTTACACTATAGCTAATTCATGTTTTCACCAAGATTGGGAGTTTTTATTTCGCAACATCTACTCTCAGGGACTCTGCCAGAAGATTCTTTGAACAACGAAGGATTTAGACCAGAACCGAATGATGATGGCTCTGTGACATTAACAGCGAATCTCCGCAAAGAGAGTCCAATTTTCAATGTTGAGCTGACATTAAAGAATGCAGAACTGGATACAAATGCTATAATTACCGTGCTTGACGAGAACGAGAATGATGTTGAAACAAGAGAGGTAGAGATATTGTATCTAATAACCATGTTTTAGAGAGAAAAATAATGGATCGTGTCTTTTATATCAGCTTATGTATGCCTACTTACGAAAGTTTGTTAAAACCATCTGTACCCCACCCTTTTGATTTAGAAAATTCATTTAGCTACATTATTTATTGGATAAGCGTTCTAATTTTTATTAACTTTTTGGCTTTCAAAGTCATGCTTTTCACTATGTTATGGATGTTAAGCGATCTTCTTTGTAATATAAACAAGTATTTCTATTTTGAAAAGCTTAATAACCCTCGATACCTAATCAAAGTGTAACGAGGATCAGTACACACGGATCTTTTCTTCAAGGAGTCAAATTCCGGCCGTGTCCTTTTGTATTTTAGCTATGTATTTGTTGCCATCTTCCTGTTCGTAAGGATGTTGAAGTCAGCTGCTCCCCGAAAGCAAAATTCAGTTAAATCTTTTTATTTCAGTATCCGATTACAAAGTATCTTCAGACAGTGTTAGATAACTTTGAAGGTGTCGAAGGACAGTTCATTGAGTTGACATTTACATCTCGTGACGGCTACGTACCTAAAATCAGCAGTCTTGAAATAGAGGCATGTGCTCATCCTCTGACATCTACTATTCAATTTACGACATCGATAAAACCAACAGTGTCAGAGGTGGTCTCAACTCCTAGTTCGACATCAGGATTGCCAACGATAGTTTCTTCACCTTCAGTTGCTTCGTCATCTCTGTCAACAAATCCTCCGATTACGTCCGAGTCCCCTGAAATCTCATCACTTGGTTCTGTTAAAGGGTCTTCTAGCGGCATTGTATCATCAGAGTTATCCCAACCTGCACCAGAGTCTTCAATTCTTCCACAATCATTGTCCAGTTCAAGTTCTTTGCCACTGTTTTTTACAACTGGATCCGAATTAGCAACATCTACTGGACCAACCCAAGCCAGTCAGGTTTCAACGGAGATTACCACAACACCCCGTAAGTATTTCAAACTATTTGTATATCCATTGTGCATCTTCTCATTCATTTATCTTTTCAAACCTGACCTGCATATTATTGCGTTGCTGGCGTTCAGACGATATTTTCTGCGCTCGTCACCAATGATTGATCGATTGTTTGATTGATTGATTGATTGATTGGTTGATTGAAGAGCGGGGCATTTTACATTGCTATCACCATTACCTCTGTCATTTAATTATGACAGCATATCTGTTCATGTTTTCACGGTTTTAACCAGTTCTTGCCTAAGAACACTCCTGCTAATTATCCCAGCTTCAACATAGAAGCCTTTCAAACAGCCCATACACACTTTAAAATGAACAGATAATGAATGAGGCTAGTATTTTTTTGAAAGCCAGGACAGGCAAATAAATTTGGCATAAATACATGTGCTTGAAAACATTACAATACTTAACAGTTTTACGTGATTTCTCAATAATGAAAACGCAAGTTGTAAATTTCATAGAGAACAAAGCTGATATTAATGCAATTTTTACTCTGATTGAAAAGATGTGTCTCCCCAGAAGAAAAGAAAGAATGTCTTAACAGAAGGGTTTTTGCTAATTCAATGTAATAATTAGACACAGATATATTTCAGTTCAAGTGTGATTCTTGATCAACGAGATGCAATCGGTGACGTTCAGAATAAAAATGCCCTGTACCAAGCCCTTTATTTGTTGTGCCTGATTATTTTTTATGTATGCCTCTCTTGAACAGATATTTGTGAAGCCAAAAACGTTACCATAGAATCTGATGTACTTGAGGTCAGCGTCGTAAATAGGATAGGAGCCCAGGGCAATAAAAATCCCATTTCACCAACCCAGGCTCTCTTTGGTTCTGGAGGATCATACCCATTTTTACCTGGAGTCGGTAGGGCAACGTTTGTCTTTGCTATTAATGCAGTTGGAAATGCAACAATAACTGAAGTGCAAGCCAACGTTGTACATGTGGAGAAAATTATTGTGCAGGTGACTGAAACAGCAGAGGACTCTATACCAGTGGCCGAAAAAGTGTGTAAATAAACTATTTTCTTCACGTTATTGTTTTGTTCTTGTGGTTTGATAAAGATTTAGATAGCTCGAGAATATTTTGAAGTCAAGACTTTTATACACTTACGTATGTTTTGTTTGTCATATCAAAAGTTACTCTGAGGATTTCTGAGACAATCTTTATATATTTATATTTCTTAGACTGTATCAGATATATCAGAGGAGGAAACCGTCGTTGTGGACATCCAAGGAGATGGAAAAATTGTCAAAATAGTTGTTATTCAGAGAGAGGATGAAACAGAGGCACCAGTTATTTCGAATGTTCTCATAAAAGCTTGCTTTGAGCCCGAAGGTATGTTCGCGAGAAGTTTTTGCGCAAAAAAAGCTTAAGTTTTGAATATATGCCTAATAGTCCAGACAGAGGTTTGTCAATCTTTTGAAATACCACTGGTGTATTTTTTAAGCAATTATAAGTTTATATTTCCTTTGTTGTATTGGCTGCCGTCTCAAGTTAAAGTTTGTGAATACGATTTGTCACAATGCTTTGTAAAAAGATAACTTCAAAATTGTGATAATGGGTTTAATTGAAACTTAGAAAAATGCACGACAAACCTGGAATAATCTTCGAAATAGTTTTGGGATTTTGGATTTAAGTAAATGCATGCTAGAAAAAAAAAACTTGTATATGCCACTTAAAAGGACTTTGTCATTCATTTCAGAGGTGTGCTTGGAAGATATGTTTGTAAATGACGTTATTGTGACAGGTCCTACTGGAAAACAAGGTAAGTACAGGCATTTGATTTGACAAAAACATTTCCACTAGAATAATTTTCACTCACTGTCGAAATGCAGGCTTAAAAAGTATTATGATATCAATTTACAATGATAAAAATACACAGTAAATGCTTGAGGACAGGGCAACCTAATTGGATTCTTGTTACCTCGTCTTTCATCGTCGGAAAAACGTACAGAATTGGCTAAGAATCAATCGGAATGTAAACGCTGTATCCCTACATTTGTAACGGGTTACACGAGTAAATAGCGAAGTCCGAAAGATTTCGGCAACGAAAATCGATTTTACATGAATCCCATTAGGCTTTCCCATCCTTTAATGTCTGGAAAGAAAAATTATCCAGGCCTACTATAAAATTTTATTTTTTTCTTTTTTTTACGTTTCTGTTTACAGTTTTCATACCATTATTGTCAATTGGATTGAAAAACTATCTTAAAAGAAAAAAGATCTTACCTCGGTCGAACATTTTTGCTATTGGTCAACTCTCCTTATTTCAAAGTACTAGTGTAACCCATGGTTCGGTAGGTTATTATACCAAACAGAATTTAGGGATGTATAATACTGTGATGACTTGCTTTTTGTCATGCAGCATGGAGATGAATTAGCCCTTTGCTAAGAAATGACTGTTATCTTTATATGGATCAAAGCACTGATTGGCATAAGGCTTAAAATCTTCAGAACCGGAAACATGTAGATTTCCAGTTCATTCAATAAGGCGACTTTTTTAAAACACTTTTGGATATAGATGGAATATATAGGTAACTTACTGTGGTATTTTCTAAGTAACTGATTACTGGAATTCTCTCTTATTCTGCTTTTCCTTTCTTGTATTCCTTTTCTTCTTCTCCTTCTTATTATTATTCAAATTATAGTTGCAATTATTTTTATAGTGAGGTTAACCCTTTCTAACAAATGCAATAAGGTTTAACAGTGTTCTCCGGTCTTTTAATCCATTTAGAAGACAAAACTTTCCATTGCTATTCTTACCTTGTTTATATTTCATTAAGTCACCTGAAAACAAACTTGTCACGGCGAGCTATTAAAATTGTTCAATGACCAGCGTCTGAAGTCCTTCATTTGTCCCCACTTTGATGTTTACGCTCTAGTGTTGACAAATACTAGGACATAAAAATCAATCTAATTCTAAGTGTCAATGGCCACAGGATCTGGAGTAAGAGCTTGTATTAGTACAATTTTGAGCGTAACTTGAACAGTTTTTTTCTCCAGATATCTGCTCTTGAACTTGAAAGAGAATTCGTAAAATTGACAGTTTACGCTCAAGTTCCTTCATTTTTCATCAAACCATATGAGAACTGAACAAAATACACGGTCATGATCTGAAGGTCATAAATAAGTTCGACTGTGATCATATGTGTGTATAGAAAAAAAAGAAAGTACTAAATTTTAACCTTATCCTCTCATTCGTTTACACATGTGTGCGATGCAGGCCCATCATGGTCCTTTCTTTCTGTGGTGGGAATGGTAATGAGACGTATTTATAAAATCAGTTTATGCAAGATTGGGAGTTTTCATTTTTGCAACATCTACTCTCAGGGACTCTGCCAGAAGATTCTTTGAACAACGAAGGGTTTAGACCAGAACCGAATGATGATGGCTCTGTGACACTAACAGCCAATCTCCGTAAAGAGAGTCCAATATTCAATGTAGAGGTGACATTAAAGAATGCAGAACTTGATACAAATGCTATAATTACTGTGCTCGACGAGAACAAGAATGATGTTGAAACAAGAGAGGTAGAGATATTGTATCTAATAACCATCTTTTAGAGAGAAAGATAATGTATAAGTTCATTCATATCAACATATGTATGCCCATTACCAAAGTTTGTTAAAACCATCCGGACCCCACCCTTTTGATTTAGAAAAATCACTTAGCTTTCTTTTGAATAAGCGTTCTAATTTTTATTAACTTTTTGACTTTCAAAGTCATGCTTTTCACTATGTTATGGATGTTAAAAGATCTTTTTGTGAAGTGAACAAGTATTTCTACTTTGAAAGGGTTTAAAATTCTTCCTACCCAATTAACCCATTATCAAACAATCCCTGGTTTTTACGACACTGAAATGGAAGTCTTTTGAAAACATTGTAGGAAAAGGGGAAAATGCTGGTAACCAGCATTTTCTCCTTTTACCATAATATTTTCTACCCTGCTAGAAACAAATTTCAATTTTGGAGTTGCATTTATTTTGTTGTCTTCAAGTGCTTTCAATTTGGACCAGTCTAAAATGTTCTTGTTTGGGAAAGGGTTAAAGGGTAACGAGGATAAGTACACGTTGATTCCCCGTGGGGTCCCGGGGGTTTTTACTGTATAGAATAGGACCTCGGCCTTTCTCTATGGCATGTCGTAGAAGGCGACTAAAATTAGAGACAAACGGCTGCTTTCCTCGTAATTCGTAGGATTGCAGCAGGCTGGGTAGTTCTTATTCCAAATCCTATATTTTTTTCTCGATGTAAATAGGGTTTGGAATGGGAATCAATTGGCCTGTGGGACCCCGTGTGGTTTAATCGGGGGTATAAGAATAAACCACTGCAGTCCCGCGATCGTCACATCTGCCATTTCATCTGGCGGAACAAAAGTGACAGCATGCATGTCGTAAAAGGCGACAAAAGGGGCATCATTTTGTGTTTCATCCATTCCTCATTTATCATGTTTGTCTTGTGTTGTTTGACATGTATGTTATTTTCACCTCACATTATTGTTTACTAAGTAAGTGCGCCCAATATGACCCAAGTTGTCGATGGGCCTTAAAACACTATTCATTCATTCATTCATTCAGTACACGTTGATCTTTCCTTAACGGGTTCAAATTCCGGCCGTGTCGGTTTGTATTTGAGCTATGTATTTGTAGCAATTTTCTTGTTCATAAGGATGTTGAAGTCAGCCTCTCTCAGAAGGCAAAACTCTATTAAATCTTGTTCATTTCAGTATCCGATTACAAAGTATCTTCAGACAGTTTTAGACAATTTTGAAGGTGTCGAAGGGCAGGTCATTGAGTTGACTTTTACATCTCGTGACGGCTACGTACCAAAAGTCAGCAATCTTGAAATAGAGGCATGTGCCCATCCTCTAACATCTACTATTGAATCTACGACATCGATAAAACCAACAATCTCGGAGGTGGTTTCAACTCCAAGTGCGACATCAGGATTGCCAACCATAGTTTCTTCACCTTCAGTTGCTTCGTCATCTCTGTCAACAAATCCTCCGATTACGTCCGAGTCTCCCGCAATCTCATCAATTGGTTCTGTTGTGGAGTCGTCCAGCGGCATTGTATCTTCAGAGTTATCCCAACCAGCACCAGAGTCTTCAATTCTTCCACAATCACTGTCCAGTTCAAGTTCTTTGCCATTATTTTTTACAACTGGATCCGAATTAGCAACATCTCCTGGACCAACCCAAGCCAGTCAGGTTTCAACGGAGATTACTACAACACCCCGTAAGTATTTCAAACTTGTCCCTGTTTGCATAGCCTGTATGCTTCTTCTTGTTTAATTAAGTTTTCAGAGTTGACCTGCATATCATTGCGTTGACGGTGAAATGCAGGGTCATTATTCTACGGAAACAAATGAACCCAGAAAATGATTACACCGGCGTCCAGACGATATTTCCTTTTCACGTCACCATTGATTGTTTGTTGGATTAATTGATTGACTGAAGGATGTTTTACTCTGCTATCACCATTAATATAGTCATTTAATTCCGACAGCTTACATGTTCATGGTTTTCTGGGTTTAACAAGTACCAGGCTTCTTGCCTAAGAACACTCCTGCTACTCATCCCAGCGTCAACATAGAAGCCTTTGGAACAGCACATACATCTTAAAAACGATTAGATATTGTATGAGACAAATATTTTTTTAACAAATAAGACAGACAAAGATTTTTTAAACACACATGTGCTTGAAAACATTAGAGTACTTAACAGATTTAGGTTAGGTAATGACAATGCTAGTTGAAATTCCTATAGAGTCCAAAGGCGTTATTAATCTATATATTTACTCTGATTAAAAGGATTAGTTTTTCCAGATAAAAAAGTTAGATTGTCTGGACACAAGGGTTTACCCTGATGCAATATACAATTACACTCAGATATGTATCAGTCAATCGATTGAAATTTAGCAAGTATGTTCAAGTGTGACCTAAATCAACGAGATGCAATCGGTGACATTCAGAGTGACAATGCCCTGTGCTAAGCCCTTAATTTGTTGTGCCTGATTATTTCTTTATATTTATCTCTCTTGCACAGATATTTGTGAGGCCAAAAACGTTACCATAGAATCTGATGTACTTGATGTCAGCGTCATAAACAGAACTGGAGCCCAGGGCAATATAAATCCCATTTCACCAACCCAGGCTCTCTTTGGTTCTGGAGGATCATACCCAGTTTTACCCGGAGTCAGTAGCGCAACCTTTGTTTTTGCTATCAATGCAGTTGGAAATGCAACAATAACTGAAGTGCAAGCGAACGTTGTACATGTGGAGAAAGTTATTGTGCAGGTGACTGAAACAGCAGAGAACTCTACACCAGTGGCCGAAAAAGTGTGTATACAAATGTTTATGTTCCACGATATTTTATTGTTCATGTGGTTTGATAACTGTTTAGATGGCTCTAGAATCTTTTAAAGTCATAACTTTTAAAGTCATAACTTTTATACACTAATATATGTAGTAAGGTTATCTGTCTTGCTAAAACGTTTCTCTGAGGATTTCTTAGGCAATCGTTCTATATTTTTTAGACGGTATCAGATATATCAGATGAGGAAACCGTCGTTGTGGACATCCAAGGAGATGGAAAAATTGTCAAAATAGTTGTTATTCAGAGAGAGGATGAAACAGAGGCACCAGTAATTTCGGATGTTCTCATAAAAGCTTGCTTTGAGCCCGAAGGTATGTTTGGCAGATTTTCTTCTTGTGCAAAAAAGCTTAAGATTTGAATATATGCCTAGAAGTCCAGACAGATGTATGTCAATTTTTTTAAATACGACTGGCGTAATTTCAAGCAATTATATGTTTATATTTCCTTTGTTGCATTGATTGCCGTCTCGAGTTAAAGCTTGTGAATACGATTGTTCAAAATGCGTTGTAAAGATAACTTCAAAACTTTGATAATGGGTTTAATTGAAACTTAGAGAAATGCAGAACAAACCTGGAATGATCTTTGACATAGTTTCATGATTTTGGATTTAAGTAAATGCATGTTGTCGGATAGAAAAAAAACTTGTATATGCTTCTTAAAAGGACTTTGTCATTCATTTCAGAAGTGTGCTTGGAAGATATGTTTGTAAATGACGTTATTGTGACAGGTCCTACTGGAAAACAAGGTAAGTACAGGCATTTGATTTGACAAAAACATTTCTACTAGAACCATTTTCGCTCACTGTCGAAAAGTAGGTTTAAGTATTATGATATCAATTTACACATATAAAGATACAAAATAAATGCTTGAGGACAGGGCAACCTAATTTGATTATTGTAATCTCGTCTTTTATCGTCGGAAAAACGAACAGAATTGGCTAAGACTCTTGTGATCTGTTATCAATCGGAATGTAAACGCTGTATCCCTACATCTGTTACGGATTACACGAGTAAATAGCTAAATCCGAAAGATTTGGCCACTGAAAATCGATCTTACATGAATCCCATTGAACCCCATTAGGCTTTCCCATCCTGTAATGTCTAGAAAGAAAAAAATACCCAGGCCTACTATAAAGTTGTTTTTTTTTTTCTGTTTTCAGATTTCTTAGCGTTTTTGTCAATTAGATTGAATAACTATCTTAAAAGGAAAAAATTCTTAGTCTGGTAGAACTTTTTTGCTTTTGGTCAAGTTTTCCTTATTTCAAAGTACTAGTGTAACCCAAGGTTCGGTAGGTTATGATACTAAACAGAATTTAGGGATGTATGATATTGTGATGACTTGCTTTGTGTCATGCAGCATGGAGATGAATTAGCCCTTTGCTAAGCAATGACTCTTATCTTTATATGGATCAAAGCACTGATTGGCATAAGGCTTAAAATCTTCAGAACCGGAAATATGTAGATTTCCAGTTTATTCAATAATGCGACTTAAAACACTTTTGGATACAGATGGAATACCGGTATATAAATAACTTACTGTGGTATTTTCTAAGTAACTGATCTCTGGAATTCCCTCTTATTCTGCTTTTACTTTCTTTTGTTCCTTTCTTCTTTTTCTTCTCCTTCTTATTATTATTCAAATTATAGTTGTAATTATTATTATAGTCAGTTTAATCCTTTGTAACAAATGCAATAAGGTTTAACAGTGTTCTCCGGTCTTTTAATCCAATTAGAAGACAAAACTTCCCATTGCTATTCTTACCTTGTTTATATTTCATTAAGTCACCTGAAAACAAACTGGTCACGGCGAGCTATTAAAATCGTTCAATGACCAGCATCTGAAGTCCTTCATTTGTCCCCACTTTGACGTTAACACCCTAGTGTCGACAAATACTAAGACGTAAGAATCAATCTAATTCTAAGAGTCAATGGCCACAGGATCTGGAGTAAGAGCTTGTATAAGTACAATTTTGAGCGTGACTTGAACAGTTTTTTTCTCCAGATATCTGCTCTTGAACTTGAAAGAGAATTTCTTAAAATTAACAGTTTACGCTCAAGTTCCTTCAATTTTCATTCGTATACACATGTGTGCGATGCAGGCCCATCATGGTCCTTTCTTTCTGTGGTGGGAATGGTAATGAGACGTATTTATAAAATCAGTTTATGCAAGATTGGGAGTTTTCTTTTTTTTAACATCTACTCTCAGGGACTCTGCCAGAAGATTCTTTGAACAACGAAGGGTTTAGACCAGAACCGAATGATGATGGCTCTGTGACACTAACAGCCAATCTCCGTAAAGAGAGTCCAATATTTAATGTAGAGGTGACATTAAAGAATGCAGAACTTGATACAAATGCTATAATTACTGTGCTCGACGAGAACGAGAATGATGTTGAAACACGACAGGTAGAGATATTGTATCTAATATCAATCTTTTACAGACAAAAGTAATGCATAGTTTCATTTAAATAAACTTATGTATGCCTATTAAGAAAGTTTGTAAAAACCATCCGGACCCCCACCTTTTGGTTTAGAAAAATCATCTAGCTTTTAATAAGGTAAGTTTGCTGGTTTATATTAAATTTATGACATTCAAAGTCATGGTTGGGGCTTCGTTATGGATGTTAAAAGATATTTTCTGTGAAGTAAACAAGTATTTTTACCTTGAAAAGGTTTATAATTCTTCCAACGCCAATCAAAGGGTTACGACGATAAGTACACATGGATCTTTCCTTAACGGGTTAAAATTCCCACTGTGTCGGTTTGTATTTGAGCTCTGTATTTGTAGCAATTTTCTTGTTCCTAAGGATGTTGAAGTCAGCCTCTCTCAGAATGCAAAACTCTATTTAATCTTGTTCATTCCAGTATCCGATTACAAAAAATCTTCAGACAGTTTTAGACAACTTTGAAGGTATCGAAGGACAGTTCGTTGAGTTGACATTTACATCTCGTGACAGCTACGTACCAAAAGTCAGCAATCTTGAAATAGAGGCATGTGCCCATCCTCTAACATCTACTATTGAATCTACGACATCGATAAAACAAACAATCTCGGAGGTGATTTCAACTCCAAGTGCGACATCAGGATTGCCATCCATAGTTTCTTCACCTTCAGTTGCTTCGACATCTCTGTCAACAAATCCTCCGATTACGTCCGAGTCTCCTGCAATCTCATCAATTGGTTCTGTTGTGGAGTCGTCCGGCGGCATTGTTTCTTCAGAGTTATCCCAACCAGCACCGGAGTCTTCAATTCTTCCACAATCACTGTCCAGTTCTAGTTCTTTGCCACTGTTTTTTACAACTGGATCCGAAGGAGCAACATCTCCTGGACCAACCAAAGCGTCTGAAATACTTCCACAATCATTGTCCAGTTCAAGTTCTTTGCCATTATTTTTTACAACTGGATCCGAATTAGCAACATCTACCGGACCAACCCAAGCCAGTCAGGTTTCAACGGAGATTACTACAACACCCCGTAGGTATTATAAACTTGTCCCTGTTTGCATAGCCTGTATGCCTCTTGTTCATTTAAGTTTTCAGAACTGAATTTCCCTCTCCTACAAAATAACCAATTAGTCATTTCTCTACATAGGGAAATAACCCCAGGGTTATTATTTCACAGTGGTCCAGACGATACTTTCTGTTCACGTCACCTATAATTGATTGATTGTTTGTTGGATTAATTGATTGACTGAAAGGTGTTTTACTCTGCTTTAACCATTAACTCAGTCATCTTATTGCGACAGGTTACATGTTCATGGTTTTCTAGGTTTAACCAGTACCAGGCTAGGGTTCTAAAATGTCTTGCCCAAGAACACTCCTGCTAATTATCCCAGCGTCAACATAGAAGCCTTCGGAACAGCACATATGTCTTTAAAATGAATAGATAATGTAAAAGACAAATCTATTTTAACAACCAAGACAGACAAAATTATTTTGCAAAAATACATGTGCTTAAATACATCACAATACTTAACAGATTTAGGTTATTCCTAAAAAATGATAATGTTACTTCAAATTCCTATAGAGTCCAAAGGCGTTAATAATGCATATATTTACTCTGATTAAAAATATTTGTTTCTCCAGAAAAAAGTTAGAATGTCTGATCACAAGAGTTTACCCTGATGCAATACAAAATTACACACAGATATATATCAGTCAATCGATTGAAATTTGGTAAGTAAGTTTAAGTGTGATTCTTGATCAACGAGATGCAATCAGTGACGTTCAGAGTGACAATGCCCTGTGCTAAGCCCTTAATTTGTTGTGCCTGATTATATCTTTATGTTTATCTCTCTTGCACAGATATTTGTGAGGCCAAAAACGTTACCATAGAATCTGATGTACTTGATGTCAGCGTCATAAACAGAACTGGAGCCCAGGGCAATATAAATCCCATTTCACCAACCCAGGCTCTCTTTGGTTCTGGAGGATCATACCCGTTTTTACCCGGAGTCAGAAGAGCAACCTTTGTATTTGCTATCAATGCAGTTGGAAATGCAACAATAACTGAAGTGCAAGCGAACGTTGTACATGTTGAGCAAGTTATTGTGCAGGTGACTGAAACAGCAGAGAACTCTACACCAGCGGCCGAAAAAGTGTGTATATAAATGTTTATTTTCCACGATATTTTATTGTTGGTGTGGTTTGATAACGATTTAGATGGCTCTAGAATCTTTTGAAGTCATAAATTTTATACACATATATATGCAGTAAGGTTGTCTGTTTTGCAAAAACGTTTCTCTGAGAATTTCTGAGACAATCGTTCTATATTTTTTAGACCGTATCAGATATATCAGATGAGGAAACCGTCGTTTTGGACATCCAAGGAGATGGAAAAATTGTCAAAATAGTTGTTATTCAGAGAGAGGATGAAACAGAGGCACCAATTATTTCGCATGTTCTCATAAAAGCTTGCTTTGAGCCCGAAGGTATGTTTGGCAGATTTTCTTTTTGCACAAAAGGCCTAAGTTTTGAATATATTCCTCGTAGTCCAAACAGTTGTTTGTCAATCTTTTGAAATACGATTGGCGTATTTTCAAGAAATTATATGTTTATATTTCCTTTGTTGCATTGATTGCCGTCTCGAGTTAAAGTTTGTGAATACAATTGTTCAAAATGCTTTGTAAAGATAACTTAAAAACTGTGATAACGGATTTAATGGTAAACTTAGAAAAATGCAGAACAAATCTGGAATGATCTTCGAATTAGTTTTATGATTTTGGATTTAAGTAAATGCATGTTGTCGGATAGAAAAAAAACTTGTATATGCCACTGAAAAGGACTTTGTAATTCATTTCAGAGGTGTGCTTGGAGGATATGTTTGTAAATGACGTTATTGTGACAGGTCCTACCGGAAGACAAGGTAAGTTCAGGCATTTAATTTGACAAAAACAGTTTTACTACAACCATTTTTCACTCACTGTCGAAATGCGGTCTTAATTATTACGGTATCAATTCACACAGAGATGGAATACACAGTAAATGCTTGAGGACAGGGCAACCTTATTGGATTCTTGTAACCTCGTCTTTCATCGACGGAAAAAACGTACAGAATTGGCTAAGACTCTCGTAATCTGTAATCAATCGGACGATAAATATTGATTTCCTGCATTTGTTACGAATCAAACGAGTAAATAGCTAAATCCGAAAGATTTGGGCAATGAAAATCGATATTACCTGAATCCCATTAGGCTTTTCCATCCTTTAATGTCTAGAAAGAAAAATTGTCAAGGCCTACTATAAGGATTTTTTTACGTTTCTGTTTACAGTTTTCTCACCATTATTGTTAATTGGATTTAATAAAAGGAAAAAGATCTGACCGCGGTCGGCCTTTTTTGCTATTGGTCAGTTTTCCTTATCTCAAAGTACCAGTGTAACTCATGGTTCGATAGGTTATTATACTAAACAGAATTTAGGGATGTATAATACTGTGATGACTTACTTTTTGTCATGCAGCATGGAGATCCATTAGCCCTTTGCTAAACGATGGCTCTTATCTTTATGGAATAAGATTTTTTCATTACCAATTTATTTGTATTTGTCATTTATAGTCTTCATGGGTTAATATGTATTTTTCTTCATTTTAACTTAAATAACACTTTTTTCATTGACCACAATAACTCAAGCTTTCTATGGATCAAAGTACTAAGTGGCATCAGACTTAAAATCTTCAGAACCGGAAACATGTAGATTTCCAGTTCATTCAATAATGCGACTTTTTAAAACACTTTTGAATACAAATGGAATAGTTTTGAATATAGATAACTTACTGTGTATTTTCTAAATAACTGATCTCTGGAATTCCCTCTCATTCTGCTTTTCCTTTCCTATCTTCTTCTTCTCCATCTTCTTCTTCTTATTATTATTTTTATTATTCAATTTATAGTTGTAATTATTATTATAGTCAGTTTAATGGTTTATAACAAATGCAATAAGGCTTAACAATGTTCTCAGTTCTTTTAATCCAATTAGAAGACAAAACTTTCCATTGCTATCCTTACCTTGTTTATATCTTATTAAGTCACCGGTGACAACAAATTGATCATGGCAAGCTATTAAAACCGTTCATTGACCAGCCTCTAAGGTCCGTCATTTGACCCCACTTTGATGTTTACACACTAGTGTCGACAAATACTAAGGAATAAGAATCAATCTAATTCTAAGTGTAAATGGCCACAAGATCTGGAGTAAGAGTTTTTATTAATACAATTTTGAGCGTGACTTGAACAGTTTTTTTCACGAGATATCTGCTCTTGAACTTGAAGAGAATTTGTAAAATTGACAGTTTACGCTCAAGTTCCTACATTTCTTCAGCAAACCATATGAGCACTGAACAAAATATACATGATCTGAAGATCATTAATAAGTTCGACTGTGATCATATGTGTGTATAGAAAGAAATGAAAGTACTTAATTTTAACCCTATCCTTTCATTCGTATACACATGTGAAGGATGCAGGCCCATCATGGTCCTTTCTTCTGGGGTGGGAAGTGTAATGAGACGTATATATAAAATCAGTTTATGCAAGATTGGCAGTTTTTATTTTTGCAACATCTACTCTCAGGGACTCTGCCAGAAGATTCTTTGAACAACGAAGGGTTTAGACCAGAACCGAATGATGATGGCTCTGTGACACTAACAGCGAATCTCCGTAAAGAGAGTCCAATATTTAATGTGGAGGTGACATTAAAGAATGCAGAACTTGATACAAATGCTATAATTACTGTGCTCGACGAGAACGAGAATGATGTTGAAACACGAGAGGTAGAGATATTGTATCTAAATCTATATTTTAGAGACAAAAATAATGCATCGTTTCATTCATATCAACTTATGTATGCCTATTTCGAAAGTTTGTTAAAACCATCAGGACCCCCACCTTTTGGTTTAGAAAAATCATCTAGCTTTTTACAACACAAGTGTGCTAGGTTTTTATTAAATTTATGACTTTCAAAGTCATGGTTTTCGTTACGTTATCGATGTTAAGAGATCTTTTTTTTTTTTATATAAACAAGTATTTCTTCTTTGAAAAGGTTTATAATTCTTCCTAGTCAATCAAAGGGTAATGAGGATAAGTACACATGGATCTTTCCTTAACGGGTTAAAATTCCCGCTGTGTCGGTTTGTATTTGAGCTATGTAGTTGTAGCAATTTTCTTATTCGTAAGGATGTTGAAGCAGCCTCTCTCAGAATGCAAAACTCTATTAAATCTTGTTCATTCCAGTATCCGATTACAAAGTATCTTCAGACAGTTTTAGACAACTTTGAAGGTATCGAAGGACAATTCATTGAGTTGACATTTACATCTCGTGACAGCTACGTACCAAAAGTCAGCAATCTTGAAATAGAGGCATGTGCCCATCCTCTAACATCTACTATTGAATCTACAACATCGATAAAACCAACAATTTCGGAGGTGATTTCAACTCCAAGTGCGACATCTGGATTGCCAACCATAGTTTCTTCACCTTCAGTTGCTTCGTCATCTCTGTCAACAAATCCCCCGATTACGTCCGAGTCTCCCGCAATCTCATCAATTGGTTCTGTTGTGGAGTCGTCCAGCGGCATTGTATCTTCAGAGTTATCCCAACCAGCACCAGAGTCTTCAATTCTTCCACAATCACTGTCCAGTTCAAGTTCTTTGCCACTGTTTTTTACAACTGGATCCGAAGTAGCAACATCTACTAGACCAACCCAAGCGTCTGAAATACTTCCAGAATCATTGTTTAGTTCAAGTTCTTTGCCATCGTTTTTTACAACTGGATCCGAATTAGCAACATCTACTGGACCAACCCAAGCCAGTCAGGTTTCAACGGAGATTACTACAACACCCCGTAAGTATTTTAAACTTGTCCCTGTTTGTATAGCCTGTATGCTTCTTCTTGTTCATCTACGTTTTCGGAACTGATATGCATATCATTGCGTTGACGGAGTAATGCAGAGAAATTTCCCTCTCGTACAAAATTACCCATGGGTCATTTCTCTACGTGAGAAATAACTGTTGAATGGTGTTTTACGCCGCTTTCAACGTTGTTTCAGTCATATCACGGCAACAGTTCACATATTCATGTTTCCTGGGTTTCACCGGTACTAGGCTAGGCTCTGAAGTGTCTTGCCCAAGGGCACTCCTGTGAAAAAACCCAGTGGGGAGAAAGTGAGGCTCGAACCCGGGATCTCCAGATCACGAGTCCTACACTTCACCACTGAGCCACACAGGACCCAGAAAAATATAACCCCAGGGTCATTATTACACTGGCGTCCAGACGATATTTTCTCTTCACGTCATCAATATTAGATTGTTTGTTTGTTTGATTAATTAAATGACTGTAGGGTGTTTTACTCTGTTATAACCATTAACATGGTTTTCTGGGTTTGATCAGTACCAGACTAGGGCTCTGAAATGTCTTGCCTAAGAACACTCATGCTAATTATCCCAGCTTCAACATAAAAGTTCTTGGAACAGCACATAAGTCTTTAAAATGATTAGGTAATGTATTAGACAAATATTTCTTTAACAACTAGATTAGACAAAATTATTTTGCAACAATACATGTGCTTTAAACATTACAATACTTAACGTATTTAGGTTATTATTTAATAAAGATAATGTTACTTCAAATTCCTATAAAGTTCAAAGGTGTTATTAATACATATATTTACTCTGATTAAAAAGATTTAATTCTCCAGAAAAAAGTTAGAATGTCTGGACACAAGGGTTTACCCTGATCCAAAATACAATTACACACAGATATATATCAGTCAATCAATTCAAATTTAGCAAGTATGTTCAAGTGTGATTCTTGATCAACGAGATGCAATCGGTGACGTCCATAGTGAAAATGCGCATTGCTAAGCCCTTAATTTGTTATGCCTGATTAATTCTTTATGTATGTCTTGCTTGCACAGATATTTGTGAGGCCAAAAACGTTACCATAGAATCTGATGTACTTGATGTCAGCGTCATAAACAGAACTGGAGCCCAGGGCAATATAAATCCCATTTCACCAACCCAGGCTCTCTTTGGTTCTGGAGGATCATACCCATTTTTACCCGGAGTCAGTAGGGCAACCTTTGTCTTTGCTATTAATGCAGTTGGAAATGCAACAATTACTGAAGTGCAAGCAAACGTTGTACATGTGGAGCAAGTCATTGTATTAGTGACTGAAACAGCAGAGAACTCTACACCAGTGGCCGAAAAAGTGTGTATATAAATGTTTATGTTCCACGTTATTTCATTGTTCGTGTGGTTTGATAACGATTTAGATGGTCCTAGAATCTTTTGAAGTCATAACTTTTATACACCTATATATGTAGTAAGGTTGTCTGTCTTGCAAAAATGTTTCTCTGAGGATTTCTGAGACAATCGTTCTATATTTTTTAGACGGTATCAGATATATCAGATGAGGAAACTGTCGTTGTGGACATCGAAGGAGATGGAAAAATTGTCAAAATAGTTGTTATTCAGAGAGAGGATGAAACAGAGGCACCAGTTATTTCGGATGTTCTCATAAAAGCTTGCTTTGAGCCCGAAGGTATGTTTGGCAGATTTTCTTTTTGTGCAAAAAAGCTTAAATTTTGAATATATGCCTAGTAGTCCAGACAGATATATGTCAATCTTCTGAAATACGATTGGCGTATTTTCAAGCAATTATATGTATATATTTCCTTTGTTGCATTGATTGCCGACTCGAGTTAAATATGTTTGAATACGATTGTTCAAAATCGTTCGTAAAGATAACTCCAAAACTGTGATAACGGGTTTAATGGTAAACTTAAAAAAATGCAGAACAAACCTGGAATGATCTTCGAACTAGTTTTATGATTTTGGATTTAAGTAAATGCATGTTGTCGGATAGAAAGAAAACTTGTATATATGCCACTGAAAAGGACTTTGTCATACATTTCAGAGGTATGCTTGGAGGATATGTTTGTAAATGACGTTATCGTGACAGGTCCTACCGGTAAACAAGGTAAGTACAGGCATTTGATTTGACAAAAACAGTTTTACTACAACCATTTTCACTCACTGTCAAAATTCAGGCTTAAGTATTACGATATCAATTTACTCAGAGATAAAATACACAGTAAATGCTTGAGGACAGGGCAACCTAATTGGATACTTGTTACCTGGTCTTTCATCGTCGGAAAAACGTACAGAATTGGCTAAGACGCTTGTAATCTGTAATCAATCGGACGATAAATGTTGGTTCCCTGCATCTGTCACGAATTGCACGAGTAAATAGCTAAATCCGAAAGATTTGGGCAATGAAAATTGATCATACATGAATCCCATTAGGCTTTCCCATCCTTTAATGTCTAGAAAGAAAAATTTTAAAGGCCTACCGTAAAGCTTTTTCTACGTTTCTGTTTACAGTTTTCTCACCATTATTGTTAATTGGATTGAATTACTAACCAAATGAAAGGAAAAAGATCCTTCTTTTTTTTTACCATATGAGCACAAAACAAAATATACATGATCTGAAGGTTATAAATAAGTTCGACTGTGATCATATGTGTGTATAAAAAGAAAAGAAAGTACTAAATTTTAAGCGTATACTTTCATTCGTATACACATGAGTGCGACGCAGGCCCATCATGGTCCTTTCTTTCTTGGACGGGAATTGTAATTAGACGTATTTATAAACTCAGTTTATGCAAGATTTTGAGTTTTCTTTTTTGCAACATCTACTCACAGGGACTCTGCCAGAAGATTCTTTGAACAACGAAGGATTCAGACCAGAACCGAATGATGATGGCTCTGTGACACTAACAGCGAATCTCCGCAAAGAGAGTCCAATATTTAATGTGGAGGTGACATTAAAGAATGCAGAACTTGATACAAATGCTATAATTATTGTGCTTGACGAGAACGAGAATGATGTTGAAACACGAGAGGTAGAGATATTGTATCTAATATCCATCTTTTAGAGAGAAAATTAATGCTTCGTTTCATTCATATCAACTTATGTATGCCTATTACAAAAGTTTGTTAAAAACCATCAGGACCCCCACCTTTTGGTTTAGAAAAATCATGTAGTTTTTTATAAGGTAAGTGTGCTGGTTTTTATTAAATTTATGACTTTCAAAGTCATGGTTTTTGCTACGTTATGTATGTTAAGACATCATTTTTGTGAAGTAAACATGTATTTCTACTTTGAAAGGGTTTATAACAATCCTATCCAATCAAAGGGTAACGAGGATAAGTACACATGGATCTTTCAATAATAGGTTCAAATTCCGGTTGTGTCGGTTTGTACTTGAGCTATATAGTTATAGCAATTTTCATGTTCGTATGGATGTTAAAGCCAGTCTCTCTTAAGAAGGCAAATTAAATCTTGTTCATTTCAGTATCCGATTACAAAATATCTTCAGACAGTTTTAGACAACTTTGAAGGTGTCGAAGGACAGTTCGTTGAATTGACATTTACATCTCGTGACGGCTACGTACCAAAAGTCAGCAATCTTGAAATAGAGGCATGTGCCCATCCTCAAACATCTACTATTGAATCTACGACATCCATAAAACCAACAATCTCAGAGGTGATTTCAACTCCAAGTGCGACATCTGGATTGCCAACCATAGTTTCTTCACCTTCAGTTGCTTCGTCATCTCTGTCAACAAATCCTCCGATTACGTCCGAGTCTCCCGCAATCTCATCAATTGGTTCTGTTGTGGAGTCGTCTAGCGGCATTGTATCTTCAGAGTTATCCCAACCAGCACCAGAGTCTTCAATTCTTCCACAATCACTGTCCAGTTCAAGTTCTTTGCCACTGTTTTTTACAACTGGATCCGAAGTAGCAACATCTACTAGACTAACCCAAGCGTCTGAAATACTTCCACAATCATTGTCCAGTTCAAGTTCTTTTCCACTATTTTTTACAACCGGATCCGCATCAGCAACGTCGACTAGACCGACCCAAGAAAGCCAGGTTTCAACTGAGAGCACTTCTACACCGCGTAAATGCTTTGAAATTGTCTTAATTTTAATGATCATATTATGTTTTGATTTATTTTACTTTGATAACTGAGACATTCTTATTATGTCGTTCCTTGCTTGTAAAGAAGGAGACCTTTTGTAATTAAAAAAGAAGGTCGAATTCCAGGGTCTGCATTCATTAAACAATTTTAAGTATATACCCGATATACTATGTGCACCATATTTTTATGTTTTTGCAAGCACGTTTGTTTTCTAAATTTTATCACAGATCATGATAATGTATTCTGAGTATAAACGCTGGAAAGAAAGTCATATTTTGCGGAGCAAAATACAAAAATACAGTCATTCAAAGGAGATAATACACTTGAATTCGAATCCAAAAAACAGCGGTTCTTAAACTCATCAAACTTTTCTCTTTGTATATCATTTTGGGTATTTTATAGTGATACTATACCTTTTAAGAGTTACTGACATTGTGAGTTTCCAACCTTTACGATAAATGTTTAGTTTGGCATGATTTGGCATCCCCATCATTTCTAAATCTCTCCCCTTACTTCTTCGTCTGTAATTTCCACATTTTTAAAGGGTAACCGTAAATTCACAGATAAAATATAATCTCTCTGTTAAAGTGACTCAATGGAATATAAAAGAATTACAAAAAGGAAACATGCACCAACTAATGAACAGAGAAATTTGTGGAATATGTCGTAAAGAACCTCTTCATTCTTATTCTCCAGAATTGTCTGAATTTCGTGGTTTAGCCAATCAGATTATATGCACTTTTCATGTTTTTTTTTTTTTTTTTTTTTTTTTAATCTTTGAGAATAACACAAACACTGTTCTTGAGAATGGTCTGTAATACAGACCTAGATACATAAAGCAAAGTTTCTTGCAGGCACTATGATAAATCACTTACCTTCATTATCAACAATTTTTATTTCATTTTAAGTTCCACTCCTGAAATATATTCAAAATACAAAATTACGTTGATATATGTTCAATTTAAACTTTATTTGGGGGATTTAAGTAGTGAGATTTTTTTTTTATTTCTGAATGTAGAATAATGCTTTATAGAAGTGTTGGAGAATGCGATTCTTCATGCATACTAATAAGATTTCTATTTCACAGATGTGTGCATCAACACGACGGTTGAAGCTAGGTCTAATGACGTCACTATAACGGCGTCCTCCTCCGGTTACGTTTTTGAGCCTCGTCAGTCACTCAAAGGCTCAGACAATGCTTATGTTGCATCCGAGCTCTCCGACACAGAGACCTTAACAGTCATCATACTAGCTGAAGATGTCCCTAAAATATCCAAAGTTTCTTTTGCCACCGTGGCAACAGATAGTTCAACCATCAAAATACTATCCAACGAAGGGTTACTTCCCGTTTACCAAGAGGTTAGGTTACACTATAATTACATATAAATTTCGATTAGAGGCGAATTTACATGCGTACTAATTTATCGCCACTACTCTTTTGTTATGACAACTCAAAATGAGCCGTGGACTATTGAAAGAGGATTAAGTTTGCCAAAAGTATCGATCTAGGTCAGCCTGCGCAGTCAGCACAGGCTGACAAGGGTCGACACTTTTTGCTATTGGTCAATTTTCTGCAGATTAAAGGACCACTATGCTTCATAATTACAGCAGTTTATTAGACAAAGGAAAATTGATAATGGAATGACTGGCTTATTTTAATGCATCAAGGAGATATATTAAAAGCCCTCTTCAATTAGGCACTGCTCAATATTTGATTGATAGTGTGTCATTGAATTTCAGACAATCAGTCTTATCAGCAACAAAGAACAACCCTCTTTTCAAAACCCGATGACACTGTCTTCGTTTAAGTCATAGACCTGATACTGACACAACTCAGAAATTACAATATCTGATGTTGATCCTTAATTTTCAGACAATCAGCGATATCAGTGACGGAGAACTAATATCTATTGCAATACCAGATGACACTAGTTACGGTTATGTAGTAGAACTAGAACTCACCAGAATACAGGATGATGTCCGCCCAATCGAAGTAATGGACCTGGCTATCGAGGCATGCTACAAACCTATAGGTAATTTTTCTTTTTAATTTCAAAGACCTTTTAATCTTTTTATTTCACAAAACCTGTATTTTTTAACCCAAAGGTAGGTTTCTTTTAAAATTAAAAAAAATGACCTAATGCTGACAATAAGTTAGACATAAATCACAATGCTTATAAAACACGGGAGCTCATACATGAACGGTGTTGTTAGGAAAAGAGGATTAATGCATTTCCCCGATGCGTTATATCGAGCAAGCCTTCACATAATCAGATAAAATTATACAAAAGATGGATAAAATTTATTTCGTTTAACTCTTTACCAGATGACAAAATTTTAGACCTGTCCAAATTGTAAGCATTTGCAGATGGCAAAACAAAGGTGACTGAAAAATTGAAATATGTTTGGGGGGGGTAGAAAACGTTGTGGGAAAAGGAGAAAATGCTGGTTACCAACATTTTCTCCTTTTCCCACAGTGTTTTCCAAAGGCTTTTTTCTCAGGGTCGTCAAAAGTAGGGATTGTGTCGTAATGGGTTAACAACTGACTTGAAGGAGATTGGTCCTCTGTAGATGGATGCACCTTTTTTCCTGAAGCATTGCTCATGTATGTTTATATGTATTTCAGTTGTCAAATAATGAAGTCGGTAAAGTCGAATGCTTTGCCATTACATTGGTTTTGATATTGTATTGCATTTTATTTCAATGGGAGGTTAAACGAAGCCTTTTGAAAAAAGATAAAGAATTTAGAGAAAATACAAAAGCAACATAATTGTTACTTCAGAGATTTGTGAGGATCCTATATTAGAACAACAAGCTGTCCTATCTTCGGACACCCCAAGCGCACCAACATCACATGTAGATGATGCATATAACAGTTTACCTGATTCCGGCTGGATACCAGACATCACATCAGAGAATGATATCACTCTGTCAGCTGACACAGCAGACAATGCCAGTGCTGTGTTTACAGTGTCGTTATCAGTTCAAGGATTTTCTGTTCTTCATATTGACTTACTAGATACAGAAAGCAATGTTGTGGACACTAGAGAGGTAAAGTAAAGTTTTGATTATATTCAATACAGTCTGCCATTATTTGAAGACTCTTGAAGTTGAAATAGCCATTGTCATTTTACCTAACTCCAAACTATTTTATCACTTAGTTTGCAAAAGTAACAGGTTACATATCATAAACTTGGGATGTGTATTATTTCTATTTATTCAAGGTTATTGCCTTGAAGAGATACTGGCCTCTGCACTTATTTTCACAAAGAGAATGACACATGTCATATAATTAGCGTAGATTATTCGCGATTGTATTTAAATTGGTACGGTGACGTCATGTTTATGAACATCGTTTACTTTTTACCCACGATGCTTTCAAAGGCCTTCACTTTCAGAGACTTTGAAAAACAGATTATGACAAAAGGTTATCTATGACCAAAGCCATTTTATTTGCGGCTAAAACATTTTTAGATACCGAAACATGTCAGTTTTACATATTAAGTAAGGAGAGAGTTATTGAACATAATATTTGAGAATAAGTTGTGCTGATTTGCCATGTGTATGCTATATATATCTGATTCACAGTACCCGGTTGACGACCCTTCCGGATTTAAGAGTGTCATGGTGAATTTTGAGGGCGAAATTGGTTCCGTTGTTGAGATAAGATTATCCATTGCCGACGGCTACTCTAATCAGCAAGTGCGAGACCTGATTGTGGAATCCTGCTCGCATCCAGTGACACCTGCATCGACAACCTCGATAGTGGCTTTCACAACTACATCTCCACGTATGTTGACTTCCAGTGTCTAATCATTAGCAGGCTAAATAAGTGACATGAGACTTTCGAACTGATAGTAAAATCCCAAATTTTGCCGTTGCAAGCTTTTTATTTTTTCTTCTTCATTTTTGGGAAAAAAAATATGTCCTCGTCACTCAGTGTAGATTCAAGGTCGGACTTCACATTCTGAGCAACCTGATCTTAACCTGCAATGTCTGCAAAAGGTAACCGATCTGGGTTTAACAGTTTAAGGATTAATTACTAGGTTTTAACCCGTTTTTGTTAGTTGTACATATATTCAGATACAACCTAATGCATTGTTATAACTCTGACCTTAACCATTTACCAAACAACACAATTTCAGACTGGTCCAAATTGATAGCACTTGCAGACGACAAAATAATCGTAACATTTGTTTCCAGCAGGGTTGAAGCATTGTGGATAAAGGAGAAAATGCTGATAACCAGCATTTACTCCTTTTTCCACAATGTTTTCAACAGGCCTATATCTCAGGGTCATAAAAACAGGGATTTTTTGGTAAAGGGTTAAATGAATTTTATGCTTTTTTAGAATGTTGTATATGAAAATCATAGTAATGAGACGGATTTTACACTCTGATTTGTATCAGTTTTACCAGTCACTTGTCATAGGATTTCCTGCCTCCCACTGAAATTGATTTCTTCTAAACATTAATTGATAGTCCACAGATTATTTCAATCCTTTCCTTGTAAAGATATTGTATCAGATGCCTAAGGAAGAAAGATTCCATCATGTTCAGCCTGGTATTTGTATACTCTTTTTACATACCTGTAAATATTCTGTCTGAAACACATAATTGTAGACAGGTAAAAATCAGACTAGAAGGGAAACTATCGTTGTCAGTGCATAGCATCTTATCAAAAGTTAACTTTTATTTAAATCTTCTATTTGCATATTTATTGAACGAAAATTCAACAAAAAAGAATGTGACAACATGGTTTAAACAAAAGTGAATACATTTGTCTTCTTCACTGACACTAAAAACAACCATACGAATGTATGAACACATATCAGTTTTGCATCTATTTTACAATATTTGTACTTGTATATTCCTCTTGCCAAACAATGAGAATAAAATACAAGTATAAAAAATGAGTGAAAACGGCATTATTGACATGATATGATATAAAATAAAGTCTCCCATATTATACAAGACCTGCTGGCTGAATCAACATTTCTAGCATAAATAATATATGTAAAAGACAATGTAGCAAGCAAAATAAAACAGACGGCAAACTACTCTCACAATAAAGCCCAAAAGTAACAAAGCGGATGTTGAACTGCACTTGATTTTATACGATACCATTTAAATGCATTACAATAATTATGAAGCTGACATTCTGTCATTGTACGATAGATATAAGTGTTACTTGCTGACAGAGAAATTAATTCCAAAGCTAGGTTAACCCATTACCACACAATCCCTACATTTGACGCCCCTGAGAAAGAAGCCTTTAGAAAACCAGCATTTTCTCTTTTTCCCACAATGTTTTCTACCCTTCACAAAACAAATTTCAAATTTTCAATCTCTTTTATTTTGTCGTCTGCAAATGCTTTCAATTTGGACCAGTCTAAAATATTGTCGTTTGGTAATGGGATAAAACTGGTCAGCTTTTTTTTCTGCCACCGATTAACATATGGCTCCACATCACGATATCAGACTGTCATCTCCGCACTGTTTTCCATACTTTCAAACGGTGAGATTTTAAACATAAATGTATAATGACACCTGCTTTGTTGTTCTGGCTTTTACTTGGCCATTAAACGAAACAAGAAAAGCTTATGCGGAAACAGTCAGTAGACAGCGAATGATTTCTGTTGCCGTCGTCGCCGGTCCGGCAGGTCTGGTGACCACGGGACTACATTTTCGGCCACTTTTTTTCTTTAAGTAATCTTTCTTTGATAAATGTATGATGACGAAATACATACCAATTTCAGCTGTGTGTGTGTTTAATACTGAGATTTTTGACGAACTGTTTGGAGATATTCCAACACAAGAGAGGATCGGTTATATCGATATAGACGGGGACGGTTCTTTCTCACTAGCCGAGGAATCATTCTATATTGACGAGGAAATACCCCCGAATGCTGTTGTACACATTCTCTGTAAAAACTGGTAATTTTGTAAACATTTTAACAAGTTTTTGACACTTTTTGAAGTTTAATAAAAAAAATATATAACATTTTCGATTTTCAGAGTTTGATATATATAGATTATTCACATTTTATAGACTTTTACTTGACCTTGTACAAAATTCAGTTTTCTGTCAGTTTCACTTAAGACTTGACTTTGTACCGTTTGTGTAATACTTTGACAATTTCACTACTTCAGGATACTTATTAAACATGTAAAAAGAGGTTGAAATCATTTGTTTTTCCGAATGATCCGCATGTTAGGTTAATATCATTAGCCTTTTGTTTTTGTCTTCTTTGTATCAACAACAGGTTATTCTATATTTTCTGTTTTCGTCTAATGTGAACATTAGAGAGATGACGAGTCAGCAGAATCTAATTTTTACGCTAGTTGCAAAAACCTGTTCAAACAAAACTTGTAAAACGCAGGAAGTTTTGTTTCCTCTTTTACTTTTGCGAGTGCATTTTATTGAGCAAATTTGAGTCTCCCTCTTCTATCAAAGAATTAAAAAGAATTCATTTATTTATTCCACTTCTGTAGAAATGTAGTCGTCAGTTTTGTATGAGTATGAAGAAAGAGCAACAGCTTGTTTTAACAATATCTCATTTTTCCTAAAGAAATTAACCATTGTGGAACCATAGCCATAGACACCAAAGGTCAAATGACCTTTAGGAAGGAGAACTTGAGCATCTAGTCTGGATGGCTAAATATCCGGCAGAGTTCGTCAGTGTAAAAGTGACAGAACTGCTGAAAAGGTTTAGCCAATCCGATGTTCTGTTACTTTCACAGTCAGAAAATCTTGAAGACTGAGAACGTTCTTGAGAATGGTTGGTGATTACAGACCAAAGGCTTATCTGGGAAAAAGTTCAATGTGACAATACCTATCTCATGGGGCAACTCATGTCAGAACCACTAATTTGTGTTGTTTTCCTTTACTTACAGCACGTGTGAAAACATGACTGTGACCTGTGTTGGAACAGAGGATTGTTCAGGTACAACTGAATTTCCAATTACCTTTGTTTAATACAGAACGTAATGTATGCATTTTATCAATTTAACACTTTACCCCATAAGGCACTCCTATGGCATCTCTAATTAACCCTAAATAACGGCAAGGATGAAGCTGTTTCTTATGTGTATATGAGACCTTTTGATAGCATAGAAAACATTATGACAAATGGTGAAATTGCTCGTCACGAGCAATTTCACCTTTTGCCACAATGTTTTCCAAAGGCTCCTACATGCAATGCGTAGAAATGAGTATCTATGGAGTAAAGGGTTAAGCTGCTGTAAGTGTGGCTGTTACGGCTTTTTGAAGACAGTTTAGATTAAGATCAGACTGCATGTAACGTGTATCTTGATCTTGGATCTACACGGTTCGAAACACTTAAAAGTTAAATTTCTTTTGCATATCAAAACATGGATTTTCACAACAGGCTGCAAATCTTAAGTTTAATATACTTAACTTCTTAGGGATTAAAAAAAAGCAAGCAAAATCCAATTTTTTCCTTCAAGATTTTTCTCTTTTCTGAAATAGAAATCAACATAACAGACAACGTGCAAGGAAACCGGTCTGGATCAAATTGAGAATCATTTAGATTATTTTCATCATTTTCAATGTCTTGTGTATGGTTACATATTTCAATACTTATTATTTCCAGAATGCGTGTATACAGAGTGGTCAGAATGGTCACACTGCAGTAAGTCATGTGATAATGGCAAAAGGGAGAGAACTCGAGAAGTGATTGGTGACGTCACATGTGATATGCTGACCTATGAATCTGAAACCTGCAATACGGAATGTTGTCCAGGTATATCTTGTAACAAACATTATCTCTAAAAAAATAGAATAAGAGACACTGGAATATGAATATTGAAACTCTTTTAGTTTAAACATATTTATTTTACATCGATTGAGAAGTTCTTACAACTTATATTGATCTCTCTCGATTCTGCTTCCTGGGAACTATACCAGTACTCTTTTGTAGTTTAGTACAAAATAAAATATGAAGAGTAACCTCACGAGCAGGTGCCTGTTTTTCCACACTCTTGTTCAGAATATGGAAAAGGGATGTTGAGTTATCAGGTATTGACTGTTAAAGAACAGTTATCTGCTACATCAGTTTTCTATGGTTTAAATCAAGGCCCATGGGGTGCCGATTAGAGGTAGCAATGATTGTTAAAAGTGGTTTCATAAATGTGAGTTATATTGCTATTCAAACCACATAATCCTTAACCAAACAATCCCTGATAGAAGGCTTTTGAAAACATTGTGGAAAAGGGAGAAAATGCTGGTTACCACAATGTTTTCTACCCTGCTGGAAACGAATTTCAATTTTTGAATTACGTTTATTTTCTCATCTGCAAGTGCTTTCAGCTTGGACCAGTCTAAACTTGTGTCGTTTGGTATAGGGTTAACATATGAAATTTCCTCTCCTTTTCACTTCTATAACCACTTTGCTATAGCCCGCCCGGGTGGCTCAGTTGTGAGAGTGTCAGACTCATGACCTGGTGGTTGCGAGTTCGATACCCCGGTTGAGACCAACTTTCTTTCCGGCGTATTTTCGCCTCTCACCCATGCTGAAGCATGTGAGAAAAGTAGTCGATGGCTTTGGAAGAAAACTTGTGTTAATACTGGTATAAGAAAGCCAGGAAACATATGTGCGTCACCGACCGCCATGATATGACCTTAGCTGTTAAAGTGGCTTTAAACCCCAATGCAACCAACCAACTACTTTGCTATGTCTGATAGAGGTTTGGATTATTTTGAAAGGCTTAGTCATTCCCGTAATCAAACAAGGCATGCTATGTGTATACTTCTAGATTTACTTCCTACACCTTGGTCTGCCTGGACACCATGGAGTTCCTGTACTAGTAACGTTGCCTGTATACCTGGCATGAGAGTTCGAACCCGATATTGCAACACGACAGACAGCTGCAGTGGAGAACCTTGTGAAGGGGATAACCTGGAGCTGGACTCCTGTGTCCATGATTCATGTGTCGAAGGTTCGTAAAAATTACTCCGAAGAAGACATATATGCCTGAAAAATGAAATGGTGGCTGACTGAAAAAGAAATTGAAAAAGATGAAAGGATCAAATGTTATATCTTTCAATGCTATACTTACCAATTATTTTGTATCTACTTGCCAAGATTTATTTAACCCTATAGGAAAATATTGAAAAAATTGTGGAAAAAGGAGGAAATGCTGGTGTTTATCATCTACAACAGCTTTGAAATTGACTTGTCAAAAATTTTATGGTTTGTATAAATAGTCAGTTAAGTAAATAAAGCATCCTGGAAAGTAGAACAGAGAACAAGATTTTGAGTATACAGACATTCAGCAAACATAAGCCAGCTCCATACACAGAGCACCATCATCAAAGATTGGTAGTTGCTTATCAGTTCAACAGATTGCATAGTAACTGTATTAGTAATTTGAAGGATAAGATTTGGTCATCGTGTCCAAGGGATTTAGTTTAAATATCGTGATGAGTGGGGCCAAACTTTAACTCTTTACCAAAGACAAAATTTTGGACTTGTCCAAATTGAAAGCATTTGCAAACGACAAATAAAAGTGACTGGAAAATTGAAATTTGAATAGGAAAGGATATAAAAAATTGCGGGTAGCCAGCATTTTCTCCTTTTCCCACAATGTTTTCAAAGGCTTTCTTTCTCAGGGTCGTTAAAAGTCGGGATTGTGTGGTAAAGAGTTAAAGTTTCATGACCTTGGTCTACAATGTCTAGAAAACAACTGAAGTTGTGCTCTGTGCTCGATGGATAAAACACATAATTGTTCAAAGGGGTATCTTCAAGTTACATTTATTCCATATTTATACTGTTTTATGCTCTCCTTCTATGATATAGATGTATGTGACAGCGAGGATGAAGAATACATAGAATGCTCCAACATGTGCTCTACCATCACTTGTAAAGATTTCCGTCTCAGTCATCTATGTGACGAGTCCGAGGATGAGGAGTGTGTACCCGGATGTGTATGTAAAGATGGCATGGTGAGAGATAATACTGGAAAGTGTATTCGACAGGAAGAGTGCCCTTGTTATAGAGAGCAAGACGGAACCATAGTGCCATTTGGGGCAACAGAACCTGGGAGCTCACCTTGCGAGATCTGGTCTGTATCGTAACAATCATACAAAAAGATTTGAGCTATGCTCTGTAAAAAAGGGAATAAACACATCAGCAGAAAGTATCAATAAAGGTTTGCTAAGTCTCTTTGCTGTCGGTCAATTTTCTTCATGTTAGGGGGACGAGTCTACCTCAATACGAGAATCGGTCGTTAGACAAGGTGAATTTTTAAGGATCCCTAATAAAGTTACGTATTTTTTCGGTGCAATACTTCACGGAAATGTATTAAGTCCCCTTCTCACAGAGCTTCCTTTTAGTTTGCCGTCTGCAAATTCTTTACTTTGGATTTGAGCAAGTCAAAGTTATTGTTGTATGGTTGGCATATTAATGTGTCTCTATAAGATTCTGTAGACAAAAAATATTTTTATATACCAATAAATGATAAAACATTATTCTGACTGTTTCAAAAACAAATTTTACATGTGATTTATAGGAAGAAAATCCAAGCTTCAGACAAGCTGGAGACTTATTTAGGCTGTCCATTGAACCATTTCTTACTAACTTTGTCATAAAATAACAGAGAATGATATATGGTCTCCATTTCAATGTATTTTTCAATGAGAAAAAGACAGCCCTTCTCTGCTTCCCAACTAATAGTGTTTTATCAGAACTTACGAAGAAGAAGACAAAATCTGTCTAAAATGAAAGCATCTATAGCGTCATACTCCGTGTAGTTCAGATAGAGGGAGTCGTCTGCAAAATGTTGGAAAACATTGCGAGGGAAAGAAAAACAATGCAGGTAAAGGAAATTCTCTCTTTCTTTCACAATGTTTCAAAAAGCCTTCTCGTTGAGGTTATCAAAGCTCGAAATTGTTTTGTGTGCCATGATATTGTTTGATTTTGTATTTAATAATTTACGTCTCTTGCATGGCTCTCAGTTATTTGATTTTTTTTTCTGTCTAAATTTCAGCAAATGTGAATATGATGGATCGATGAACTGCTCTTTGATCGAAGACTGTAAGTTTTTTTGTTTTTTAATAGAATGAAATCATCGGACAGATGGGTTTGTGTGTTTGATAAAGGGAAAATATATGTTGAAATGGAAGATTTAGACACAAAAGAGATTCAGATTACTTATGAATAGGAATCTACCATCTTTTGCAATCAAAGGAATTTTTTTTAACACTGCATGGATGGAGGACACTTACTTCCTTGTGTTAAATAACTTAGGTGTTTATATCATATAACCTCAGTGCTTTGCTACTTGTAATGTTATGTTGTGCACATTACCACAAGCAGATTTTTGTTCATGTCAGGCCACAGACAAAGAGAAATGCATAAAGGAAAGAAAATATCTGACCTCAGACTGTTTATGTTGAATAATTTCTCGGTGTCACAAGCAATGTTCTTTTTCCCACTGTTTTTTTTTTTAAATGTAACTTCTTTACATAATTCAAGTGTGATATATGGCGATTTATGCAACCATAAAATAGTTGCATGGAAAGTGGCTTAGCGACAGATAATATTGAACGAAAACGACAAAAATATATGAATTGTTTTTTTTTTTTTTATTTCACACTATTGTTAATGGACCAGCTATTGTTAAGTGTCTGTATGTGAGTGCTGTCGCCGTAATATAACCGATTTAGTGTTGACAGGGATATAAAACACTAACTAGTGAATCGATGAAACAGTGGCATACCTCTGGAATAATATGATTAATTAATGTTTGTCATTTTCAAGGCTGTGAGACTGGCAGTTGGGGTGAATGGTCAGATTGCTTGTCCGAATGTGGTGAAGGTCGTAGATATAGATACAGGTAAGTAACTCAGTACCCTCTTAGACAATATGTTGGGTCTCGTCTCTGATAAGAGACAGTCTCAGAAAAAAGAATATTTAGTTGAATTTTTCACTCGTATATGTACTTGAATAATACTGTGAATTTAATCTATTTTGCCAGATTTTTTGTCTCAAAAGAATATATACTCGTCTGATAAATGAATAAGTAGATCTTTTATTTCATTTTTTCCTTCGCTCGTTATTCTCAACCCATCAAAAAGGACAACTCGTCATTTTGTTCGTTCGGTATAAGTACATATACCAATAAAAATGTACACTATTTTATTTTACAAAAGGAATATGTTTGATTGTCATATCTTGACAAGAAGTTTAATCATGTGTTAAATCTACTCTTTATTCTGTTCAAAGAACTGATGTGAATGGAGCCGGTTGTAGTTCAGATGAGCTTGAGGAAGAGGAGCCATGCTTTAGTGGTGAATGTCCGCCTGTTTGTATTGTGGGTGGAACAGAATATGCCTTGGGCGATGTTATCTCGGAGTCATTGTGTGAAATTTGGTAAGGTTAGACTTAATCTTTTACCCAACACAATCTGTTTGACGTTGTCCCAAACAAGAATATTTAAACAACTCGAATTTCCAATAATAATGTTTGATGTAAATGTTTTTTATTGATCATTATTTTCAAAGAACCACAGAAACAGTTCATAAAGATGCATTGGTACATCTTCCTTACAGTTTAGGTGCATAAATGATATTTAGCAATCGTGTAATAATTAAATGTATACAAGATGCTTATTTTAAATATTTCCGTTGTTAAGGACATTTACTAAAAGCTTTAATTGATGTTCATGTTTCTGTCATTCCAGCTACTGTGAAAAACTTGCAGTCATCGGCGGAAAAGAATGCTATCCTAAACAGGAAGCCATAGGTAAAACTTGCCATTTCATGTCATAGAGTAAAATATATTTAATGTTCATCATTTAACTCATGTACAAGATATGAGCAAACGAAAACTAACATAAAACGATGTTTTAGATTGAATGACTATTCTATTATGATGAGAAATGTAGCTATGGGACAAGGGGTTCTAAACTATTTGCTTTTATCAACAAGAGCCCTGCATGTTTTCCATCAACTAATGTCATATCCTTGATATTTAACCACTTTACTGCTATATAAGTTAAATATACTTTCAAGCGGATAGTAAAAACAAACCCATACTTTTCCACTTTGAAATGATTATTTTTGAGAAAAAAATATTTCCTAATCGGACAGTGTAGATTCAAGATCAGACTGTTCATTTTTTGTCATCTGATCTGAATTCACACTGTCTGAGAAGGTGCTTTTGTCGTGCTTAACAACAGAATGATTAACCCTTTCCCAAACGACAAATTTTGGACTCTTCCAAACCAAAAGAGTTTGCAGACGACAATTTTAGATTTTGAGAAAATGGCAGAAAGTTCTTAAAAAGGGTAGAAAACACTGTGGGAAAAGGAGAAATTGCTCGTTACGAGCAATTTCTCCTTTTCCCACAGTGTTTTCAAAAGACTTTTACTGCAGATACGTAAAAACCGGGGCTTGTTTCGGAAAGGATTATCTGAAACGGACTGTTATGGCGTGAGAGTAACACAGGAATGGTTAATATATTTATTTAAGTCTATGCTTTCTTAAAAAAAGTGTACCAAGACGGTATAGATCAACGGTAAGGCTGTTTGTTCTACACAGTCTAATCTAAAAAGGCACTTTCTACGAAAACATCTCGATTTCTACTCATCATGTTGGAGATAGAACATTTAATGTTTAATGTTGCCACTTAACCCTTTACCCCATAAGGCATTTCTATGGTATTTCTAATTGACCCTAAACAACAGCATGGATGAAGCCCTTTTCTTATGTGTATATGACGCCTATTGATAGCATAGAAAACATTGTGGCAAAAGGTGAAATTGCTCGTCACGAGCAATTTCACCTTTTGCCACAATGTTTTCCAAAGGCTTCTACAAGCAATGCGTACCTGTGGAGTAAAGGATTTATATCTTTTGAAACAAACTTTTCAGCACCATAAATTATTTACCGTGCTTCTCCATTTTCTGCAATCAAGTTATCTTCTGTACAACGACAAATCGTCCACAGATGTTTTGTGTTACTTTACCAGTTAATGAGATCTGGTGTAAAACCCGCATTGAACATTGTTATAGTTATATAGTGGCGACAGCTCACTTATCCATGTATGTCCTTAGCTTCACCTGCACTTGGCCAGAGTTGTCTTGCCTAAGGACACTCCTGGGAAAAGTCTATTGGTTCAGTGAGGCTTGAACAAAAGGCCTCCGGGTAACGAGTCCTCCATTTTACCACTTAGCCTCGCAGGACCCCTAGCTTCCCAGACGAACCCGTTTCATACTTGTGCAAGTTATTTAGGATTTTCAGACAACAAATTTAATCTGGTTAAAAGGATGATAGTTCTAGTTGTCTCAGAAATGATTGAAAACGTTTTGAGAAAAGGAGAAAATTTCTAGCTACCATCATTTTTTTTCCTACAACGTGATCAAAAGCCTTTCTTTTGACAGAGGATGGAGGTTGGGGAAGCTGGACAACCTGGTCAGAGTGTGATGCTGATTGTCAGGGTGGGGTGAAGAGAAGATTTAGGGCCTGCAATACTCCAGTGCCCCAGTGTGGAGGGGACAGCTGTGAAGGCGATCCCATGGAAGAGCTTCCATGTAATGATGACATCAGCTGTAAGTTTCAAACTGTGTAGATGTACATATACGTCGAGTCATTAGCATTTAGATCAAAAACAAATTTAGATTTCTTGGTTTAGAAGAAAACGTGCAGAAATTGTCATTTCCCTAGATTAGTCTGCATCGTCTTGCAAAAACTTCTACAATTTGTAATATCACTATCATCATGAAATATATCGCTTGAAAATTGAGCTTGTTGACGATCAATAGAGAAATGCTTACAGCTGACACAAGTAGCCAACATTATTTTTGTCATGGTAATGTCCCTAGTTCGACAAAGAATTTCAAAACCTTTGACATTTTATAACATTTCTGTCATTATTGAAGACTTTTTTTCTTCAAACATGGTCAAGTTTTTAACAACCGAAAGGGAGACCCAGGCGCAGGTTACCATAAAAGTATTTTTGACACAGGCAAAGGCCCAATAACTCTTTAAAAAATCACAAGAGGTTTTAAAATGCATGTTAATAAAAATAGTACTATGCTGAAAATATTTTTATGACAATCATTTATTGTTAGTCAAGTCCAAGTTGATGGCAAAACATAATATGATTCATAAAACTAAGCAAATAGTAACAAAAGGTAGTGCGACCTTGTAAGTTTTATTCCAACTTTCACACTGATTTTTTTTGCTGGCGACTAACACTTGGACCGATGACACAATGACAGATTGTCATCTGCACAATAGTTTGCTTACTTTAAAATGGTACGGTTTAAACTGAAATGTATTATAATTCTATATTTTTGGCAGCTGTTGTTATTTTGAACCACTTTTTCTCACTTAAAATTTTAACTAAAAGCAACTGCTGTAGAGGAACCTGCATGCTTACTACTGTTTCTTTGTGGAGCGCTGTTGTTGGTACTTTTTTAGCAGTAAGAGAAAAGATGTAAATTGAATTAAGGCAACACCATGAATCAAGTTTATTTTACAGTTTAACAAATTGGATGCCGAAAGTGTGTTTTGAATTGTCGAGTGCAAGATCAAAGTACATGGAATAAGCAAAATATTCAGGGATTTTTTTTTCTTTCTTTTTTGAGCTATCCCAGCCAGCACGAAGTATTGGCATGAAAAGTTTTTCTCTTTTCTTTTTGTCGTGACAAAAAAAAGGCAAAAGCTGATAGGTGATAGGACAAGTATGAATTTGAATCGAAATATCATTTGTATGTTGTAACCAATTGCTTATGGATACTGCTTTTTGTGTTATATATCCCTTTGCTAATTACTTTAGTTAGGCTGCCATCAAAAGACCATTTGCTGTAAAAAAAAATGCTACCATGACTCTGTAAAGTTGTATAGCAGTGGAAGTTAGACTGGGCTGTTATTTTGCATTCATTTGCCTATTCATTTCTGAAAGTGTATCTTCAAAACAGGTTGTGAAGTTGGTGAATGGTCAGACTGGTCTGAATGTACAGAAATCTGTGATGGAGGTAATCAAAATAGAACAAGATCTTTCGTAGATGAAAATGATGAACTTAGAGATGAGTGCAATGATATTATACTAACAGAGGACCAGCCGTGTAATACCGATCCTTGTAATGGTGAGCAAGATCTGACTTTCAACTTTTCTTTTGTTTTGTTATTTCTATTTACACCAATTTTGATTAGTTTTCATTGCATAGTTTTGAAAAGTAAGGTTGGAGGACAAGGGGTTCTTCGTGCATCAATAGTCTTTGTAGTAGTGACCAGGACTTTTAGACTATTTAGCTATATCTGTGAGGGTTTATTCCCCGAACGCCTACTCCTATAAAATAACATAGGGTGTGAAATGGGGATTAGGGGGGTCTATTTGGGGAATAGTTATGATGATAATCTACAGGTAAATAACATCTCTTTAAAACTGAAAATTGATTCATTTAATTTCATTTAACTTTAATCATAAGAAGATTTTTTTTTTTAAACGGTTTTAGGTAATTATTACATGATCATTATATCTTGAATTTGAGAGAAAGAATTACCACTTAGATTCCAGCAGTTAGTAGGACACTTAGAGAAGTAAATAGTGTGATAAAGGCAGTCACTGATCAAAATGAGCAACAACTGCATTATCATACCGATTTCTTCCTATTGAAAATTAATTATTTGTAACTGTATATTTTTTTTTCAAATTGATTGAGATATATATTCTATAATATAGGGATAGCATTGTAAGAAAACAATGTGACAAGGAAGTCATTGCTGTTATTAGCAATAATTACTCATCATACTGTTTAAATTTCATATGAATGGATGACTGTATTTATTCTTCTTTCAACAAAATGGAACATACAAAAGTAAGGAAAAAAAAAACCAATATGACAAAAAAAAATCATTGCTCTTATGAGTAATAGTTACTACTAGGCTGTTTCCTTTTTATACGCCCGTCGAAGACGGGACGTATTATGGGATCACCCGTGACGGGCGGGCGGGCGGGCGGGCGGGCGGCGTCCAGTTCTTTGTCCGGAGCATATCTCCAAAACTATTCTACCTAGGGTTATGAAATTTCATGGGTGGATAGATCTCATCAAGGGGGAGTGCAGTGCAGAGGAACCATAACTCTTGCTTGCTTAATTTTTGAGTTATTGCCCTTTGTCATTTTTCATACTTGAATTTTGTCCGGAGCATATCTCCAAAACTATACTAGCTAGGGTTATGAAATTTCATGGGTGGATAGATCTCACCATAGGAGAGTGCAGTGCAGAGGAACCATAACTCTTGCTTGCTTAATTTTTGAGTTATTGCCCTTTGTCGTTTTTCATACTTGAATTTTGTCCGGAGCATATCTCCAAAACTATACTAGCTAGGGTTATGAAATTTCTTGGGTGAATAGATTTCACTAAGGGGGAGTGCAGTGCAAAGGAACCATAACTCTTGCGTGCTTAATTTTTGAGTTATTGCCCTTTGTCCTTTTTTCATACTTGAATTTTGTCCGGTGAATATCTCCAAAACTATACTAGCTAGGGTTATGAAATTTCATGGGTGGATAGATCTTATCAAGGGGGAGTGCAGTGCATAGAAATCATAACTCTTGCTTGCTTAATTTTTGAGTTATTGCCCTTTGTCGTTTTTCATACTTGAATTTTGTCCGGAGCATATCTCCAAAAGTATACTACCTAGGGTTATGAAATTTCATGGGTGGATACATCTTATCAAGGGGGAGTGCAGTGCACAGAAATCATAACTCTTGCTTGCTTAATTTTTGAGTTATTGCCCTTTTGCCGTTTTTCATACTTGAATTTTGTCCGGTGAATATCTCCAAAACTATACTAGCAACGTTTATGAAATTTCATAGGTGGATAGATCTCATCAAGGGGGAGTGCAGTACATAAGAACCATAACTCTTGCTTGCTTAATTTTTGAGTTATTGCCCTTTGTTTTTTTTTCATACTTGATTTTTGTCCGGAGCATATCTCCAAAACTATACTACCTAGGGTTATGAAATTTCATGGGTGGATAGATCTCATCAAGGGGGAGTGCAATGCATAGGAATCATAACTCTTGCTTGCTTAATTTTTGAGTTATTGCCCTTTGTTGTTTTTCATACTTGATTTTTGTCTGGTGAATATCTCCAAAACTATACTAGCTAGGGTTATGAAATTTCATGGGTGGATAGATCTCATCAAGGGGGAGTGCGGGGCACAGGAATCATAACTCTTGCTCGCTTAATTTTTGAGTTACTGCCCTTTGTCGTTTTTCATACTTGAATTTAGTCTGGTGCATGCCCCAGCTTAACAACTTGGGGTAAGATGGGCGTATCTTGCGACAGTTTGCTGCTCTTGTTAACTCTTTACGAAACGGTATGATTTAAGATTTGTTCAAAGGAGTTTAAAAAGTAACAATATAACAAATGAGAACATATCTCAGTTTGAGCAATGAGTTTTGTATCATGCAGATTTTCATTCAAGGGAAATTTGCAGATTTAAACAATGTGACAAAGAAAGTAATTCGGCCATGATTTAGTTCTTTCATTCTTTATCAAACAGCACAGCATCAGTTAAATGGAAACAGTGCAAACAGATATTACACCTATTTATTATTAAAAGTTTATCTTATTTGTTTCAACTCTCCACCAAACCCAAAATTTAGACTTGTTCCTTTTGAAATCATTTGCAGACTTGATGCTAATTCAAATGATGATTTTTGTTTTCTCTTTTTCCCAAAATGTTATCAAAAGGTTTTCTCTTCAGAAAATTCAAGTCTGTGGTACATGTGTAGTGACACAGTTAATCAAACATATCAAAGCTCATTAGATAGAATTATCCATAAAGGTTTAGAAACCAGTGTGGAACCAGGAGAAAGTAGTTAATCTTTTTCCCATGATGTTTTCAAACGGCTTTTAAGACAATTATAATTATCACTGCCCCTCAGTAGGCCCCCTAATCCCCCCTCCTAGATAGATGTTAATTAAATCTGGTAGGCGTTCAGAGAACACACCATCTGTGAAGTTTCCGATTTGTCCAGTTTTAGAAATTGTTACGTAATGTATTTTTAACTTTAATCATTATCTGTGACATGTTCGATTTTCTTTTATTCTAAGAACAATTTAATTGATCCATGTTTAGGCAAAAGCATATTTAACCCTTTACCAAACAATTCCTGGTTTTTACGACACTAAGACAGAAAAGCCTTTTGATAACATTGTTGGAAAAGGAGAAAATGCTGGTAAGCAGCATTTTCTCCTTTTCCCACAATGTTTTCTGCCCTGCTGGAAACACTTTTCAATTTTTGAGATACATTTATTTTGTCATCTGCAGGCGCTTTCAATTTAAACCAGTCTAAAATTTTGTCGTTTGGTAACAGGTTGATGCATCTCCATTATGCACTGTGCCAGGCAAGTCAACCCATAATCATGGATCCATAAAAACAATTTTGTCAAACAATGGACAGAATCATGACGGAGACTAGTCCTTTGACATGCAGACAACTGTTCTAAAAAAATGACGATGATCAGCTTATTATACTGCAAAGAAATTTCTCGTGATCTGATTTGTTAACATGCCGGGAACATATATCATGTTCCCTGGCAAACACCAGGTAAAGCCAGTTTCCCTTTTGAGTGCCCCGTAAACATCACTGCACGTGCAACACAACATCCAAAATGGCGGCGTCGATCGATCACCAGACTGCACATTTATACACCAAACTGCACGTTTTAGTGACGTCAGTTTCCAGTGACGTCAGTTTTCGTTGAATTGGGGCACTCAGAAGGGAATTTTTGTTTCGTCAGAATACTCGATTCGTGAGATTATAATATAGGAAAATTTCGCTTAACTTGATTTTAAGGGGTAAAACTTTGCAGTATAATAAATTCGTTGTACGGTCAGGTGGCAGGGAACTTGGAAACTGTTCATGGCTGTGTCAAATCATGTCGCCACCTCGCCTTCGGCTCGGGGCAACATGATTCACCACAGCCGTTTCCAGGTCCCCTGCCACCTGACCGTACAACTAATACTGTGCGAACTGACATACTCTTGCAGATGCATTTGCCTGTCTTTCATAGAGTACAGCTCATTTTATATACACTAATTATAATCCTTTCACTTTTGGCAGTAACCTGTGAGGTATCGGAATGGTCTGATTTCGGGAACTGCTCAGCCCTGTGTGACGGTGGAGTACAGAACAGGACGAGAGAGATAGTTGTAGACAGCGGTGATTGTGACCAGCTTAACCTCACTGAAACAGTGTCCTGTAATGAGGAGCCTTGTGGTATGTAAAACTTCCTACCTTCACTAAACATTATCTGACAAACAACTCACACGTTTTAATGTCCTGAGAAGGTAGCCTTTAAAAATGTTTTTGTAAAAGGAGAAAATATGGTTTACTAGCCTTTTTTACCCCAGTGTAATGTACTCTAATTAGACGTATTTTTGGTACTGATATTTTAGCCAGTGTTAACTTGTCAGTTTTAAGTTGTTTCAATGTGCATAGGAAAAAAATGAATTTTTATTAGTTCAAGTGGTTCTTTTGTGGAAACTGAAGGTGCAATCACTGGCAAGGCTAGCTATAAGAAAGTATTCCGATGATTTCGATTAGAAATCATTGCCAAAGAGAAAAAGAAGATAAACCTTTACGGTGCCAAGTTCAACTTTTGTTGCTTCTCCGGTCAGTATGCAGGCTATTGATGTACACTCGATGAAATGAATGTCGATCTTAAACTGACAAGAAATAATTTTCTTCTATTTATTTCTTGCTTCTAACCCCTCTTTGTTCGGGTTTTCATCAAAACCAAGTTCAGTTGATTTCAGTAATTCCCCTATTTAACAATGCATTATGGTATTATCTAAAGCGCTAGAAATAACGCCATCTTTATCGAGATTCTTGAATGACAAGCCATGTTTACCTAGCTAACAAGTGCAGGAACTATTCCTTCCGCTGTCAATGAAGAATTAGAAAATACGGCATCAGTATTTAAATTCAATGTTCGGAACCATAATCGGCCACTATCATTTATCATTATTAAAAGACTGAAAAGTATGACATAAACAAAATACGAAAGCAGTATTTTTTTCCACTGGACATAACCATAACCCACCATAATTTTTCGATAAACTTTCAAAAAGCATTAAATAATTCTAGAATTTACACAAAAAATAATTGACTAGAAATAGTAATACATCTTTTTATCTTATCAAAGATGTACATTTCATTGTTTCAACGCACTGATACTGTCTTATGTTTTCGTTTCCCTTTTCTAGTGGAATGTGTCGAGAATGCAGAATACACACTGTACTATAAATGTGAAGCACACACGTGTGAGGAGGTTCTGTATGGTGTCCCTAACCCGGAAAGTTGTGAAGAACAGATGTATGGTTGTAAGTGTGAACCTAACTTTTTTCTCAAGGATGGGGAATGTGTGCCGCCAGAACGCTGTCATGAATGCATTCGTGAAGATAATAACTCAACATACCAGGTAGGACCAACAGCCATACAACAGCAAAATTGAATTTCCACTTATTGATCATTTAATTGATTGATGACTTATTTTATTTTTCAGATGAATGTTATTTTCATTTCTATATGATCAGCTATATCTCATAAAAACAATACATGTATGTCTATCTCTCCGTCTTTTACAGGGATTTGTAAATGTACACGATATGTTTTCTCATGCACTCATTCCTTTCTGATTAGTAAGATTTGAAAAAGGTGTCACGATTAAAATTGCTGTACAAGGTGTCTGCAAACGTCTTTCTTTTAAGTATTGAATCTATATAACAAAAATACCTTGCAAATGCATATCTTATACATCTACAGAATGGCGAATCCTATCCAAGTGAAGAAGACTCCTGCTATGAGTATGTGTGTATATCGGGTGATTTCCATGAAAGGAGAATTTGCGAGATTCCTGAGTGTCAGGTAAATTTAAGTCACTAACTTTTTGTACAAGATGTTGCTTTTTTTGTCATTTCACTTTTAGAAAAACGTTTACAAAAAGACTTTATACATTTCAAACAGTTTGATAGCTGCGACAAACAAACAAAAAATATGTGCAGATGTCAAGAAGTCAAGAAGAGGTGACCCTGTTACCTTATAGCTGTATATTTTTTATTATTGAAAATTTCCTGAAGGAAACAAATTGCAAGTAAATGTCGCATGTAAAGTGTGATTTATTTCTTTGGATCCAAATAATAAGTTGTAATTATAGAAATCTTAAAACACGACCGTGAAGCAAACGAAGAGGATTTTCATAGGAAACCGTGATGCGGAAAATAAATTCTTTGTCATTAACAAAAGCCAATAACTATGGAAATATCGAGGGCTAGTTCATTCTTTTAACCCGTTACCACACAATCCCTACTTTTGACGCCCCTGAGAAAGAAGACTTTAGAAAACATTGTGAGAAAAGGAGAAAATGCTGGTAACCAGCTTTTTCTCCTTTTCCCACAATGTTTTCTATCCTTCACAAAACAAATTTCAAATTTTCAGTCATTTTTATTTTGTCGTCTGCAAATGCTTTCAATTTGGACCAGTCTAAAATAGTCGTTTGGTAATGGGTTAAAAAGCGCTATGGTGCATTATACGAAGTAAGTCATTATATACCTGTGGGTCCAAAATGTATCATTTGTCATACGACATAGGTCTACTGAATCATAAGATGGACTAGTGGTTGGGCAAGAAAATGTCCGATGACAACAAGCCTGCGCGAATTGCAAAGGCTAAACTGGGTCGATATTTTTTGCACATTCATCAAATACACATTTTACAAAACCTGGCTTATTCATATTTCTCTCTTACAGCCGTTTGAGACTCTAAGCTACGATGAGGACCAATGTTGTCCCAAGTGTAAATCTGCTGATGGTAATAAGAATAATCTTTCATTAGCATAATTGCATTTCTAACCATTGTTATCCGAGCCTAAACAAAATAACGGTTATACAGATGTCTGCTCTAGATAATGAAATTAGCAGCTGGTTTTATTTCATCGCTTTCAACATAACTCCAACACCTTCATCATAAAAGTAAAGTGAACAAACGCCAGAAATAAGTTGTCAAAATAATCGCATTTTGTCAGAGAAAGAGTAAAATGTCCACAATCTTTCGGACTTTTGGCTGTTATTATTATCATTAAGCATTTTAGAGCAAAGTACATTTAGCAATACAGATTGAAATCAACATTAAAACCAAGACGAAACAGCACAGATCTGCAATGCTAGATCTCTGATTCACCCTGCCCTGTTTTAATGTTAGTCTTGTTTCCCCACTGGACGATTTTAGTAACTTATTGTTTGATAAATATAGAACGAATCTCCATTTGAACCTAGAATGATTTCATTTCTTTCCTCTATTATGTGGTTTGTTTATTCTTGTTTATTCTTGTTTCAGATGCCGCAGATAAGTGTAGTTTAAAGGTAACTCCAAAGAGAAAATTGGTGGCTGGAAACTGTATATCCGAAAAGGAACATGTGTTTACGTATTGTTCTGGAACTTGTGGCGTCAGTAAGACAGAACCTCGTTTGCTGATGTCTGTAAATGATGATTTAAGCATCATTGCTACTTGTGAATGTTGTGCAGGTAGGAATGTTATTTTACCCATTATTTTTCTCATTTCTGTTAACCAAATATAACGAGAGTTTTAAGTCAGTCGACAGAATATCCCATGACTGCTAGAATTGTGTCAAGTTTAAGGTTATGATGGAGGTTTACCTAAAGAAGCTTTAGTACAGATCCTCAACTAGACTGTTGTTACCAGAGCGATAACAAAACTGCAACCAAGAAGAAACGTCAATTATACGATACAAATTAAAATAATAATTGATTTTGAAGGGAAGGTTGCTATAATGAGATCACATTTGTAACATAGTACACCAAAAACAAATAAATGTATCGTTTGTTTGTCCAACATAGTGTAAGAGACATGAGTAGTATTTCCAGTGTATATATTCCGTGTAAATAGGCATATTTTTATCACATGTCTATTGTTGTCACTTAACGTTTACATACTCCAAATAAATATAAGAAAGGTTTTACTGACGTTGACTTCTAGGAGTGTAACTTTTATGTGCCTAAAAGAGATGACCAGCTCAAAATATTTTCCTAATATATTAGGTATACCGGGCGAGAGACTGAATGTTACGATGGAATGTACAGAGGGATCACGTGTGTATACACGGGTAGGACATATCACGCCTATGAAAGACTGTGAATGTAATGTTTGTGTGGGTGGCGGTCAGACAGAGGAGGAGATAGGTAGGAAATTATGTGTTATGTTTTATAATCTTAATCAGACAAGAATATTCAGCTTGTCCAAATCGAAATCCTTTGTTGACAACAAATTAGATGTGGCTCAATAGACGACAGGGTATAAGGTTTTGTGGTTACACGATATTTTTAGTCAGTTTTTTGGCAGCGGATTTAAGTCTCCTTTAGAAACACATTCTAAAATTGAAATTATACTTAGACTACCATCTTTGATTGGCACGCTGACAAGAGGTTTGTAGCTGTATTTGCAAAAACGTCTATGAAACTCACTGATCAAATTTACACAAAATAAAATGGTATTTGTTAAGGAAATAATGTAATTTGGTTAATAATTTGAGGATAATATTGAATTTATAGTGAAGTGCATCTTTCCCTTTGCAACATAACAAAGTCTTGACAAATCCGAATTCAAGGCATTTGTAGATGCAATAGTTGAATTTGACTTTGACAGAAAAAAAATCAAGAATAAAAATGCAAATCTTTTTAACAGCAGTGATAAATAACCATGGTTTAAGTTTAATAAAGCCGAAACAGTTTTTCTCAAATTGTCCCCTTACACGTTCTTTAGATCAGCACAATGTCCACGTTAATCATTTCTGCTTTCATACATATCTGTACCAAAGGACAAAATTTTCGGAGTTATCCAAATTAGACGCATTGTAGACGACAAATTACATTTGGCTCAGACCATAGAAAATGGCATTCCAATGGTAGACAATATTTTTGCTGTTAACAGCATTTTCCTTTTTTTAACTCATCACCAGACGACAAAAGTATAGGTTTGTCCAAATCAAAAGCATTTGCAGACAACGAAATAAAAGTGAATTTTGAAATTTGTTTTGTGAAGGATTGAAAACATTTCGGGAAACGGAGAAAATGCTGGTCACCAGCATTTTCTCTTTTTCCTAAAGTATTTTCCAAATGCTTCTTTCTCAGGGTCGTAAAAAGTAGGGATTGTGTGGTAATGGGTTAAGCAATAGTCCCCTGATGGTCGATAAAGGATGTTGGTGTTTGGTAAAGGGTTAAAAATCAGGGATTTTGTCAACTCTACCCTTAGATTTGTTATTAGATGTAACATCAGTGAGGTCAATAACGAAAATCACTGAACTGAATAGCTAAAATCCAGATGAACACTCTTGTAAACGTGTTATCAAACGATAACATTTCAAACATCGAAGTTCAAGCATTTTCTCCGTCCCCATCTATCAGAGGTATATATCATGAAACCAAACTTTTGATAAACTAATGCAAGAAACACTTAATGATATAATTATTTTTCTATATACAGGTTAAACATTTCTGTCTCAGACGTCAATTTACCTTAGATCCAATGTATCTGTAGCCTATGAAAATTCTTAATTGCAGTGAGACGTCCGTAGGAAAACTAGAGGAGGCAACAGTTACTGTATAAAGTTTACCGTTTTGTTGTTTGTTATTGCTTCAGGTTTAAATTCAGATAGAAAGAAGTAATGCAGACGCACCCCTTCTAGATGGACCCAAGACCCCGTTTACGACTTATGGACTAAAAGAGCCAGCCCTTTGGAACCTACCTTATATACGCTATAGATATAGTTGCCACAGGAGAATATCACACCTTGTTGAGATTAGATCCATTTTCATCTATACTGTCCAGTGTCTACCCTCTGTATGAAGTCTGTAAAAAACAACGTACACCTGGAAATATATCAAACATTAAATGAAATAGAAAGTCAGGGTAATTAGGTTTATCTGTAGAAGAAATTATAGTTATGAACGTTCGGAGCTGTACACAATTTTCAATCTGCTTAGAGACAATTAAGATCTTTATAGTGATACCTCTACGAATATTCAACTCTTTACCAAACGACAAAATAGTAGACTGGTCCAAATTGATAGCATTTGCAGACGACACAATTAACGTCACTAAAAATTTGAAAATTTGTTGCGAGAGTGCAGAAAACATTGAGGGAAAAGGAGAAAATGCTAGTGACCAGCATTTTCTCCTTTTTCAACAATGTTTTCAACGGTCTTCTTTTTCAGGATCGTGAGAAAACAGAGATTGTTTGGGAAAGGGTTAAGATCGTGATCAGATTGTTAACAAAAGTAAAGACAAATATTTTATCTACAGTACCCACCACAGTGAGAATGCGTCATGCGCAACAGCTAAATATACAAGTACTTGTTTCATCCATGGCCTATCGGAAAATCCATAATAAAATTGTCATCAGGTAACGGTTTCGGGACAGTGTGAAAGAGATGTGAAGTTGTTGGTTTTATATAAAATACAGAAACATGCTTAATGAGATCCAGAACTTGGATTGACACTAAATGTATGTTTTTGTATGTATATAAAACTAGCTACTAAGTTAAGTTGTAGGTACTTATCTTTATACGTATACGAAAGGTGTGTGATCCGAAGTTCTTTAGCATAGTACATGTATTCACCTGCATTTAAAAAAAAATGTAAAAAAGGAATAAAACGTAATTGTGAAAACGTCCATGTGTTATTTTGTTCTTTACTTGAACAAGAATTCATGTTTGATTTAAGAAATAATCTTTCTATCGTGGTATATCGTTCAATAAACCACAGTTGCGAGTTATGCGGCGCAATAAATAATCCACGAGGACGATAGCTCGAGTGGGTTATTCATTGCGCCTCATAACTCACAACGTGGTTTATTGAACGATATACCACGATAGAAAGATTATTTCGATTCTAACATGGCCAATTCTTAGTGACATGAAAACAAGTTCAAACTTAGAGTAAAAACGCGGATGAAGATCATGTTCCATTGAATAACTCACTCATCGAATGACGTCACTCTACATGGATTGTCGCAGATTTTACCACGTTTTCCTTGCACTGTGTTTATAGAGCCAAAGTCGCGTGTCATGTTAGAATTAATTGTTCTTGCTCTAATTTTATCTTTAATTCCGTTTCTTCTTTTTCCTTCTGCAGTTTTCACTTTTCAAACTCAATATTAGTTTTAACATCTGTTTGAGGTACAAGAATATGAGACAGAGCAGACGAGTCAAGTATCTCTTCATCAATTAAAAACTGAACTGAACATTATAATTTTTAATCTCAAGCTTTAATACAGTACCTTTAATGGCAGTCAGTTCATAATGAGAAGCAAGATCTAACAAATCTGACTTTTTTGCCAAATTTTACAACTTCTGTGACAGCTCAGCTATTCATTTTTCAAGATCAACAGACATTATTGATTTTTGCTGGTTCTGTAGAAAGAAATTAAATTCCATTTTTCATTATTTATTATCCAATAAACTTGAATTCTGTAAAGTATATCCAAAGTTACAAGATGATCGATCCCGGACGAGCCCCCAATTTCTGTAACGAGCCAAACGTAACGAGAAAGAAAACCATCAACAAGCCTTTAACAACTGACAATATTTATTAATGAACAACGAAAAAAGAGTAAAAAAGAATTATGAATTATGAATGAAATAGACTTTAATTAAATACGCATTAATGGATTTACAAAACAAAAAAAAGCAGTTAGTATCATTTAAATACACATTTGTTGTTCGTGATAATGAATTATAAACAAAATAAATCCAAGCGGTTCCATAAAAAATGTGATAAGGGTTTTTTTTTTTTCATCCCTCAATGACAACAAAGAAAATTTCCTTTCATTCCTTTTTTAAAATATTTTAATCCTGTACCTTGTGATAAACTTTTAGACTCGTCTTTATCCGAGGAATTTATAGATAACAATTGAAATGGTTTTTAAGTTATAATTTTTGTCGTTGAATTGAAAAAAAAAAAGACTTTTCGGGAAAAGGAGAACTTTGGGTTGTTTTTATCGGTTAAAATTATTGTTTCATTTGTTTAGCGAGATCAGGGTTAAGTCAACACATATGACTTTATAAAATCTGTTTTGCCTAACGACTATTTCAAATATGAGGTAGAATGTTTTTGGCAAATGCTGAAAATTTACCAATAGGAAAATAATCGACACAAAAACAGCCTATACTGACTGCGCAGGCTGACTTGGGTCGATAGTTTTTCCAGATGAATTTAACCCCTTTTTCACAGAGCATGGCTCATTGATGTAAACTTATCAGCTTATCTGGTCCAGGTATGACCTGAAATCTCCAGCGGGTGAGGACTAGCAATGTGACAAAGAAGTCTAGGCTTGAAATTCCGGTCACGTTGTTTTATCTGTTTTTTTTTTCTCTGATAACATAAGTCAAAAGCCTTCAGACATTCTTGCTCTCAACCTAAACTAAAATAGATGATGTACATTTATAAAAAATAATCAGCCTATGATTTCCTTGCGTTCTGACCTTAATCTACTCTGTCAGATACAGGGATAGAACTTATCTTTGGCACAGATAGCATAGTAATAACCTTAACATAACCTGTCAGACAAGGTGAAACGATAAACACTCCCCGTGTCATTTTTGTATACTGCTCAAAGTTTACTAAACAGAAAGATCTACACACAATTTTTAACTGTTTGCATTGAAACATAGAGACGGTTCTGGCATAACCACGTAAAACCAGTTTACTTTTTGAGTGCCCGTATATAGTACTACCCTTGCAACACAGCATCCAAAATGGCGGCGTCCATCAATCACCAGACTTCACGTTTATGCCCTAAACTGCACATTTTAGTTACGTCAGTTCCCAGTGAATTCAGTTTTCATTGAATTGGGGCACTCAGATGGAGATTTATACTTCGCCATTATACTCGATTCGTAGAATATGAAACAGGAAAATTTCGCTTAATACGCTTTTTAAAGTATAGCTAACTATGCAGTGTAATAAATAGAGGATTTTTGTTTTTTTCGGTGAGAGATCTAAATTCATTTCATGGAGTGGACACTATTGGTAATATTTTCACGAGTGGTTGCATCACTCGTGAAAATATTACCGATGGTGTTAACGAGATGAAATAAATTTCAATCTTTCACCGAAAAAAACAAATATTCTATTTACTTCATGCTTTTAACCTTTTCTGAGAGGAGCTTTATCAAAATCCAGTATAGTTGTTTTCCGTTATTCCCCATGGCCTACCCCTTCCTCATAGCAACGCATTACAATATTACTTCAAGCGCATGAAATGCAAGATAAATGACGTAATATTTCTATCTGATTGTGAGTGAGGCAATTAAGCCAGGCAACAAGAACATGAAAATCTGTATTTTCACTGGTGGTACTCGTGTAAGATCGAAAAATATTTCTCGATATCCTACCGGAAAGCACAAAATAAATCTTGACGGTCAAGTAGCAGCGGACTTGGAAGCTTGCACACGCCTTCGGCTCGGGGCGACATGATTCACTACAGCCGTGAACAAGTTTCTAGGTCATCTGCCACTTGACCGTACAACCAATATCATTATACTGCAAAGAAATTTTTCGTATCGTGATCTGATTGGTTTAACATGCCGGAAAAATATATATCATGTTCCCTGGCAGAAAAACACGGAAAGACAGTTTCCCTTTTGAGTGCCTCTTAAACATCACTACACTTGCAACACAACATCCAAATTGGCGGCGTCGATCAATCACCAGACTGCACGTTTTATGCACCAAACTGCACGTTTTAGTGACGTCAGTTTCCAGTGACGTCAGTTTTCATTGAATAGGACACTCAAACAGGAATTTCTATTTCGTCAGCATACTCTGTTCGTGAGATTATAAAATCTGAACAGTTCGCTTAAATCGATTTGAAATGGTAAAAGTTTGCAGTATAAAAATTCGTTGTACGGTCAGGTGGCAGGGGACTTGAAAACTTGGTTGTGTCGAATCATGTCGCCACCTCGCCTTCGGCTCGGGACACTATGATTCACCACAGCTTCCAAGTACCCTGCCACTTGACCATACACCTTATAATGTATAATGTATAGTGTAACTGAAGGTTTAATACATGAATGCAGGTGTAAACATACATGGCAAAAGTACTGATTGCATGTACATAACGCGTTTTTTCCCCTTTAACTCGGTCAACCCTTATTCTAAAATACGATCTGTTACGAAAAATATTTTCTAACATGACACGTGAATTCGGCCCTATAAACACAGTGTGCACGAAAGGGTGGTAAAATTGAGGTTATTTTACGTAGAGTGACGTCACAGTGTGCACGAAAGGGTGGTAAAATTGAGGTTATTTTACGTAGAGTGACGTCATTCTATATAGAGTGATGTCATTCTGTATAAAGTAAATAAGTAGGTTATTCAATGGAATGAAATCAGCATCCGCATTTTTACTCTACTTATGAATATATGTACCTTTGATTAAGAGTTGGTCATGTTAGAATCGAAATAATCTTTTTTTCTATCGTGGTTTATCGTTCAATAAACAACGTTGTGAGTTATTAGTCGCAATGAATAAACCATTATCTCTTGTGCCTCATAACTCACAAATATGGTTTATTGAATGAAAAACAACGATTGAAAGACGATTATTTCTTAATTATCCGTCACAAAGAGTGAAATAAATTTGAGAATATTTCCCGGCTTTACAGAATAATTATTAAAGCTCTTCTTTGATATTTAACCCTTTACAAAATGAACCCGTAGGTTTTTACACTCGTCAGTAAAAGAAAATGTAAGAACACTGCGAGAAAAGGAGAAATATGACGAAAACCACATTTTTTTTATTTTCCAATGTTCAATGTTGTCTACCTTATAAAAAAGACATTCCTTTTTCGTTACTTCCCTAAAATTCAAATTAAGAAATAATCTTCTTTCTATCGTGGTATATCGTTCAATAAACCACAGTTGTGAGTTATGAGGCACAATAAATAATCCACGAGGGCGATAGTCCGAGTGGGTTATTCATTGTGCCTCATAACTCACAACGTGGTTTATTGAACGATATACCACGATAGAAAGAAGATCATTTCGATTCTAACATGGCCAATTCTTAATGAAAGGAAAACAAGTTCAAACTTAGAGTAAAAACGGGGATGAAGATTGTGTTCCATTGAATAACTCACTCATTGATTGACAGATACAGAATGACGTCACTCTACATGTATTGTCGCAGATTTTACCACGCTTTCCTTGCATTGTGTTTATAGAGCCAAATTCGCGTGTCATGTTAGAATTTACCGTAACCGACTGCTTCAGTTTGCAATATGGACAAGGCCCTCATTTATTCATCTGATAAAGAAAGTAGTTATGACTTCGACCTTACCACACGGCAAAAGATGTACACTGGTCCAAACTGATAGCGTTTGCAGAAAAAAAATAACTGTTGCTTAACTGGTGGTATTCATACTTGACAAGGTAGAAAACATTGTGGGAAAAGGAGAAAATGCTGGTTACCAGCATTTTCTCCTTTTCCCACAATGTTTTCAAAAGTATTTTTATTTTTTTTTTCAGAGTAAAACTTTGTGGATAGTGCGGTAATGGTTTAACCCTTAAGGTGGATATGCGACAAACTGACCCTTTGTGGACAGTTTAGATCAAGATCAGACTGCACTGAACGTGCAGTCTGATCTTGGAACTACATTGTCCGATAGAGAGATCTCATTCCCAAAGTCATAACTTTGAAATGTCAGTATGTTGGGTTTAACTATCCAAAAATGAAAATTTCATTTTAGGTTTTTAGCAGATAAAGGATTCAGTGTTAATGACCTGCTTCTTACAATATGGGATATTAGACGATACGCTTGTAAAAGATGGCGGACAACGTGCAGCCTCGAATGTTTGAAGCTAATGTGCTAGGAATTCCCAGAGACGAGTTGATCAGAATGTATAACAAGTGGGACACTTATGACGATGTGGGTCATTTTTTTTTTTGTTGTTGTTGTTTTTGGTTGTTGTTATTGTTGTTGATGTTGCTTTGTCGGATAAAGCACGTTATTCAGCATATCGTCGGTTTTCATTAAAAATCTCGTTACTACAGCTTGAAACAAGTTATAGTTGCAAGGTTTTTGAAGTAAATCGATGATATTTTTTTTTTTTTGTTTGGATAAGCATGCATTCTTTTCTTGTTAACCCTTTACTCCATAGATACTCATTTCTAAGCTTTGCTTGTAGGAGTCATAGGAAAACATTGTGACAAAGGTGAAATTGCTCGTGACGAGCAATTTCACCTTTTGTCCCAATGTTTTTATGCTATCAAAAGTTGCCATATACACATAAGAAACGGCTTCATCCTTGCTGTTATTTAGGGTCAATTAGAGATACCATAGAAATGCCTTATGGGGTGAAGGGTTAATAAAACGAGTGTTCTCGAAGTATTGCGATAACGAATATACTTGGAGTCTTTTTTTTTTCAGGAGTAGATAATTGATGTGTTCTGATTATCTTTTTTTGTTTCGACATATTTGAGTTAAAAAGTTTTATTTTTAGCCAAGATCGTAACTATGACTTGACAAATTCGTGAAAGAAATCAAAGGACTGAAAGTCCTAGAAACAGGATTTACTGAATGGTTTTATGGTTTTAGGCTGTGATTTACTTTTATGAAAATTCATTCTTTCCGGTAGTCTATCGAGAAAAAACACGGTGAAATATTTTTCGATATTTCATGGTTACGAACAATGAAAAATACCCTTTTTTTTCTAATTTTTCAATTAAAGGCGGATACAGGAGTTCCCGAGCGCTTGTTCCCTAGGTAAAATACGCTTGTCACTCACCTAGATGGAAATATGACGTAATTTACCCTAGAATTGGTGTGCTTTACGTAATATCTTAATGCGTTGCTATACAGAAGGGGTACATCACGGGGAATTACTTAAAAGAACTGTTGTGATTTTGATTTAAAGTCCTCCCAAAAAGGGTTAGACCCGTGCAGTTAAATAGTTTTTTTTCCCAGTCAAAGATCAAAATTTATTTATTGAAATATTACCGATAATGTTCACTCTATTTTCTTAATGTTCTCTTCTTGCATTCGCACACATAAGGCTGCAATGACAATTTCACACATTAATTATGTGTTTTCCCATTGCTGGACCTAAACATGATCAATATCCATTTTTGGTTTCTTTATCGATGGAGTGTCTCCAGGTTTCTCTGGGTTTTCCTCCACTCCTCTTTCCTGCTGGAGTCTTGAAAAATATATAAGCAATGCTCTGGCAAAAGGTGGCATAATACATTTCCATGATGTCCTATACCCAGCGAGCCATCACATTATTATGGATCAACTTAACCCTTACTACAAAATCTCTACTTTTGACGACCCTGAGAAAGAAGCCTTTAGAAAAGATTGTGGGAAAAGGAGAAAATGCTGGTTACCAGCATTTTCTCCTTTTCCCACAATTTTTTCTACCCTTCACGAAACAAATTTCAAATTTTCAGTCACTTTAATTTTGTCGTCTGCAAATGCTTTCGATTTGGACAAACCTAGAATTTTGTCGTTTGTTAATGAGTTAAGGTAGTGGACCCGTGATATAAAACAGCTATTTCCATTATAGTATCATCCTACAAAATTTGCTATGATTAAAGATAAGTATTATTGTACTACTTTAACCAAGCCACTTTTTCATTTTTGTCGTTCTTAGATTTATCATTTATAAATCTAAAATCACTATATTCTCATTACAAAGGGATATAATAACTACCTCCCTTTTCTGAGAACCAACAAAAGTACCAACAAGTAATTTCAAGATAGATTTCTCGTCGGTTAAATATGTGCAAAAGTATTATATCTGTATAAATCTGTATTTATCAGTTATCAAGAATATGTAATGTCATACTGCACTAGAAGTATTACGGGTCTACTAACTTAACGCAGTGGACCCGTTATAGAAACAGCTATTTCCATCATATCATTATCCTACAAAATTTGCTGAGCTTAAAAATGAGTGCTATTGTACTACTTTAACCGAGCCATTTTTTTCATTTTTGTCCTTCCCGGAATTATCATTTATAAATTTAAAACCACTATATTTTCATTACAAAAAAATATGATAATTACCTCCCTTTTCTGGAAACAAACAAGATAGACATAAACAGAATTACTGATCCGTTATAAATTTGTAAAATATTATTTCTGCATAACTCCTTATTTATCCTTATTTATCAACCAATTAGAATTTTCACCGGTAGTGCATTACACAGGTCTTACTTTAAGCCACTTTTTTATAAACAACAGATTTAACAATGAGGTATTACGGTCCTGGGACATACAGAAAATTGACAAATAGAGAAAAGTATCGGCCCACGTCAGCCTGCGCAGAGACCTGGGCCGATACTTTTCGCAGATGCATTAAGCCCCCTTTCCACAGAGCATAGCCCTAATGAAATTTATAATTTAAGATAAAGAGAGAGTATCCTAGTTTAAACATATTTGTGTTACATCGATTGAGAAACAAGCTCTTATAACTTATACTAATCTCTCTCGATTCAGCTTCCCGGGAACTGCACCAGTACTCTCACAGAACGTGTGGGCCAATGAAAAATCCCACAGTTAACACCTGCTCCCGGGTATCGAACTCGGTACCTTACGTTTACGAGGCCGACGCTCGACCTTACAAACACGGAAACCGCGGTGATATCCGTGGTTGTGAGAAAATAGCTTGTGGGTTACTATTTATCTTTATACTATTCAAACCACAACAGTGTTCCAATCCTCATATTCCTGTACGTGTTCCGTCGCCTACCTTAGTTCTAAAGGTATTTCTTGTAACAGGATATGTTAGGTGAAGACTATGTCGGCCACATTGAGACGGCTAAACTGGTGGCCACGTATTTCCCAGAAGAGACGAGAGACAATGTTAACATTCTGGACATTGGTGCTGGTACAGGTCTTGTTGGAATTGAGGTAGGCCTCATTAATGCTTTTACTGATCACTTTATTATAGATCACTTGTCTTAAGAAGCCTAAATGCTTTAAGAGACTACAACAATCAATTTCACCGAGAATTCTTTGGACCACTCTTTGTTTTATTCTTTAAGACTTTCTAAATTTAAATGTAATACGATCTTGCCCACGTTGATGAAATGTATGCAGTGCACAAGGTTGACATAATTTATAAGTAGATAGGTACATCATTAACATGACTTGCAGGTTAATAGTCAGTCATTAATAAGACTTCATGTGTACAATTTGGGACCGTCTCAATACATCGGAAATTCAAAAAAGATATTACAAATCCATCGCATGCACATTTTACAATGATGCGTGAAAAATGTAAAGTGCAACGACCTGGGCCCGTATTCACCAACCATTCTTGAAAATATCTTCAGTCTTATTCTCCAAGGTTTTCTCAGTTTGTAAGTAACACAACTTCTGATTGGCTAAACCGAATGGTTTAGCCAATCAGAAGTTGTGTTACTTACAAACCTAGAAAAATCTTGAGAATAAGACAAAGAACGTTCTTAAGAATGGTTGGTGAAAACGGGCCCTGGTCACCAATTCAGGCACTAACCAAATGCACTTTGCATAACTACCACGGAGAGAAATTCAGTACGCTAAACCGCATCGCTGTAAAAGCTAGCTCGTCAGCAAGGCAGATTTTAAGTGCTTATATATCTAACCTCCCTTCGTGACAAATATATGTTGCTTATCAAAGTTTGAGCTGTTTAGATAAAGCACAAAAGTTTCCCTAATTAAATGTGAACTTTACTCTTATCTCATTTGTCCCTGAACTTAACCCTTTACTCCATAGATACTCATTTCTACGCATTGCTTTTAGGAGCCTTTGGAAAACATTGTGGCAAAAGGTGAAATTGCTCGTGACGAGCAATTTCACCTTTTGCCACAAGGTTTTCGATGCTATCAAAAGGTGTCATATACACATAAGAAACAGCTTCATCCTTGCTGTTATTTAGGGTCAATTAGAGATACCATAGAAATGCCTTATGGGGTAAAGGGTTAAGCGCAGATAGGTGAGCGTCTGACCTACTATGCATTTAACCCTTAGAACTACTTAGTGCTACTCAATACACATTTGCAGCAGGTGTTCATCATGATTATACTGTAAAAAGTGTAGTCTTTGCGAGAACATAAATTATTCCATTGGGGTTGATTTCTGAGATCAACAAATATGATTGACCTTGGGACAGATTATACTTCTCTCTTACCAATGATCGCTCTATCTAATGTTCTTGGATTTAGACCGACCGTCTTTGTGTGACAAATCCCACAAAAACATCTTGAACCCTTAACTCATTACCAAACGACAATAATTTAGACTGGTCCAAATTGAAAGCATTTGCAGACGACAAAATAAAAGTGACTGAAAATTTGAAATTTGTTTTGTGAAGGGTAGAAAACATTGTGGGAAAAGGAGAAAATGCTGGTTACCAGTATTTTCTCCTTTTCCCATAATATTTTCTAAAGGCTTCTTTCTCAGGGGCGTCAAAAGTAGGGATTGTGTGGTAATGGGTTAAGATGCCAAACATGTTTAATGAACGTTTCATAATTTAACACCAAATTTGCTATTTCAAAGTTGCTGCGGAGGAAAATTATCCTCGTATCGGATAGAGTAGATCAAAGATCAGACTGCACGTTCTGTGCAGTCTGATCTTGATCTACACTGTCCACAAATGGTCACTGATTCGCTCTAGGCAACCTAAGGCTTAACCCTTTGGCTACTATGCGCCACACGCTGACCTTTTACGGACAGTGTAGATCAAGATCAGACTGCACAGAACGTGCAGTCTGATCTTAGATCTACACTTTCCGACATGGAGATAGTTATTATTCGCTAAAATATAACTTTGAAGCAGTAATATTTGTGTTATGTATATCGAATTGAAAACTTATTTTTTTTATTAATTTAGATTTAGCAGGATAACGGTTGCAATTGCAATACTTTACTCTGGTTCCTTTATCTAAAAACATTAACCCTTTCCCAAACGACAAATTTTAGACTATGCGAAACTGAAAGAGTTTGCAGACGCCAATTTCAAATTTGATAAAAATGGCAGAAAGTTCTCCAAATGGGTTGAAAACACTTTGGGAAAAGGAGAAATTGCTCGTTACGAGCAATTTCTCCTTTTCCCAAAGTGTTTTCAAGATACTTGTACTGCAGACACGTAAAACCAAGGGCTTGTTTGGGAAAGGGTTAAACAAATTCGGTGTCCTAAACGTTGTATTTAAAGATGCCCGTCTACAGCCGGTGAGCAGAAACGCTGTTTAATTTTAAAAAAAATAGAATGGTACAGAAATCTGTCCTTTGTGTACACAAGGATAAATTACTGACATATATGGTGTAAATTAAAAAAAACACGAAGGTTTGTGTTAGAAACCGAAAATTGGTCAGAATAAAAGTGGCTGACGATCGAACCTGTAAATAATGGCGGTACATCACGAAGATTTATCGTTGGTTTCCGCCTACAGTCGGATACGGTGTAACTTGCATATGCGTCTCGACCTCCGTGTGAAAATCGAGGAGGCAACAGAGAAGCCTACATTTTCCTTTGTTTACCCCAGTATTCGCAGGTTGATGGTCAAATAGTCACGCGATAGAATGCACGATCATCATACGAATCTACCCGAGTGTATAACGGACATCGAAAGTCTTCGATTCAAAAACCGGAAACGACAAGTCTGTTTACATAGCTGGCCGCAACTCGGCGAAATGCATTTTCTATCGACCGTAATCTACGCAACCTTGCAACCGTCAGGCGCAATATTTGGCACAAAGATATAAGAATGACTATATTTTGATAAAATAAATACAAAATGAGTTAAAACTCGTTTAAAATGAGTATGAAGGCCTCTTTAAGACAAAGTTTCCATGTCTGTTTCAGCTAAAGAAGCATGGTTTTACACAAGTAGATGCTCTAGAGCCCAGCATCAGCATGATGAACGTCTCAAAGGAAAGAGGGGTGTATGAAAAGTACATTTGTGAATGTTTGACTCATGAACAACCTTGCAGCATCAATACGGGTAAAAAGAGTTCTTTTTCTTTTTTCGATCAAAAGTTCGATTTATGATCTGCGTAGACTTCCCTTAGATCTATGTCTTTTTTATCATTCCTTGGTACTATTGGTACTTTGAAAAGACACAAGTATTTACAGTCGAGTAGTATACATTGCAAGCCTGTCGCCTTTCTTGAGGTTGACTTCCGCCATTTTGAATGACCTTGACATGCATCATTTATAACTTAGACGTTATCGCTCGGACAGATCGAACTGAAGAGAAATCAAAGGACTTAAAGTCCCGAAATGGGGATTTGTGGCACAGGTTTTAGCTGTGATATGTTGTAATGGAAAATGAAATTTCCACTACATGTAATGTATGTACATGTAAGTGAGTGGAGTTACCAAAAGACAAAGAAGGTCGAAGTTGTAAAGCCTAACGGAGATCGGGGTAACTGTCATGTTCTTATTTATTAGCGTCCAAAAGTAAACAGTGTGGTGTTAAAAAAAAACAATAAAAGTAAGAAATAGTTGTGAAGATGACAATTTGTTATTGTACGGTAGCTCCAAGTGTTAGTTGTTGGCAGAAAACCTAGCTTAAAAGTTGTTTAGTATAATAACCCATTACCACACAACCCCTGTCCCAAGGTCAATCATATCTGCCAAATAACTAGAGTGAAATATTCAATTCGGTAGCAAATTTCGATTCATTGCAATTTCAAGTTGTGTTTTGCGGAATAGCATCTCTTTAATGGACAGTGTAGCTCAAAGATCAGACTGCACTTTGTCAAAAGTTGATATGCATACAGTTCTCTTTAGAGATAACCATCACCACATCCACACTAGTCACTTTACTTTAACCCTCCAAACAATCCCTGGTTTGTACGGGTCTAGAATAGAAAACATTGTGGGAAAAGGAGAAAATGCTGGTAACCAGCATTTTCTCCTTTTCCCACACTGTTTTCTACCATATCATAGACAGAAATCATATTTTCAGCAAGAGTTGAATTGTCATCTGCAAATGCTTTAAAATTGGTCTAGTCCAAGAGTTTGTCGTTTGGGAAAGGGTTAATACACTAAATTCTTAAACATTTCAGGAACGTACGACTGTGCGACTGCGTCAGCATGTTTTGGAGGGAACTATATACCAGCAGAAGCCTTGGTAGAAGTTAGGCGAATTCTCAAACCAGGTAGAGTAAATGGGTAGCCCTTATCGTATCTCAACCTTACAAGATATCAGATTTGTCTAGTTTGAGAAAATTGTTATTGCAACCAGAATCCAAAACACAACTCATATTGTAACGGAGAAAACGATGCAAAAGAACAGAAGCCCGGAATAGACCCTCAGTTTTAATCCTTAACTTGCTATATAAGTGACACGAATTTTTCAAGCTTAGTAAAATCGAGTCTTTTTTGTCGTTGTTGTTGTTATTATTATTATTATTATTGTTGTTGTTGTTCAAATTTATCCGGTGGAGTGGGGGGGAAATCTGCTTCTCAGCCAATGTACATACTAGATATTCTAGATTAGACTGCACTTTCAACTGACTGCAAAAGCTGCTCGACCCGATCATAGCAACCGATTGGTTAATTCATTTTGAAAGGTCGGGTTTTTTTTTTTTTTTTTTTAAAGATAAGTTGTTTGTTTTTTTATCATTTATCTGGATAAAAGCCAAACTTTTATAAAATTAAAGTAAACTTCAAACAGACAATATGCGTGTATAGCATAGTTTGTCACTAGCTGATGCCCTTGCTTGAAAATTGCACATGTTGTATGCGAGCGATAAGGTTGTGCTGAAAATAACCTCCAGGCTGTTTCTAAAAGCGCTAATATACACAAAGGATCGGGCTTCTGTTTGTAAGTAGTTTATGGAATTTCCTAACCCTACTCGACCTTCCCTAATACATCTCCAGATTGTCAGAACTTTGTGCTTTGAGTTCTAATTTTCCTTTTCAGGTGGACTGATTTTTGTAACTGTTCGAGATTTAGAAGAAAATGTCGGTCTCATACACGTCAGTGAAGATCTTAAAGAGAAAGGAGAACTATCAACTCTACAAATAATAAATATGCCACAATATCGAAAAGGTCATAAAGGATTCATTTACATATTCAAGACAATATAAAATGGATAAATCTGTTAAAGGGATATTTAATACTGTAAAAAATATCCCGACTTTTAACGACCCTGATATAGATGGCTTTTGATAACATTGTGAGAACAAAGGAAAAAATGCTGATATCTGCATTTTTCTCCTTTCCCACACTGTTTTCTTTTCCATCACCACAAAGTTATGTTTAATATGTCGCCTGGAAATTCTTTCATTATCATTTTAAAATCTCATTATTTGGTAAGGAGAACACTCAAATGTGATTTTTGGACATTATAAAACACATGAAACACATTTAGAATACGATAAGTTGAGGTCACAATTCAGTTCAAACTACCTGATGGCCAACGTAAAACGTTACCTGCAGTACACTTCTCAGATAGGGAAGGATTGGACTTTTCCAGCACACTGTCAGTCTCTGAGTCATGACATCTCGCTGTAACTTACCGGCAAGTTTTGATACACATCCAAGGCCATAGTCAGGGTAACTACCCCCAAAAAAGAGTCACAGAATTCTGTGCCCTTAACACATCCGAGATAAACCCTTCGACATAAAAAATCAGTAAACTAACGTATGTCTATGATAATTTTGGCAATAGCTATTTCTGGAAAAATCCTGCAATGCTATTGTGTGTAGATATGATTTAACTCTATTCCCCATTGGCCATAGAAATATGCAGGGTCTGAATATAATTTTGGTTCAAAACCAATTTCTGTCAACACTATGAATATGGGCTTCAACATTTATTTTCGTTTTCTTTCGTTTCTATAGCCTTCAGACCTCTAAAGCACACTCCCTGATAAAATCAACCATGAAAAAAGTTTGGTGCTTTAAAATTTGTAGCGAAATTATATTCAAACCCTGCATATTTCTACGGCTAATTCTATCAGGGAATAAAAAGATAAATCAAAAGTTATATCTACACACGAAAGCATTGTCATATTTTTCTATTGATTGCCAAAAATAAAGAAAGAAATATTGACAAAATTCTACAAAACATACGCTTTTCACTTCCGAAAATTCTAGCTCACATCTTCCCGGATGTGTTGATAGCACGGAGCATGACTGTTTTATCATGTCAGGAATTTCAGGGAACAACACCTAAATTTATGAAGTAGTTGAAGGTCGAGTTTAAGAACATTCCTGCGTACATGTACCGTGTAAAAAAAAAAAATACGCCTTTTTCTGTGTAATTGGTAAACTATTCTTTCTCATGGGGAGAAGGGTTTTGTGTAAACTATAATGGCTAAAATTCCGGTTACTTCACAAATACGTTTATTTACAAAAAAAAAAAAACTGTACACAAATCATTCATCATTATAGTTTTTCATATATACATTACATAGTAATAGGAAATAAACACACAAACTCATTCATATTCTTACAGCAAACGTTAACATATATAAATGTATACACTACGAGAAAACTGAAAAAAGGGTGTATTATACAGGTTACTCGTATAGGAACTCATGACTGTTTACCGTAAGTTTATACAGTAAACCATATATAGTCTTAAGAACACATAAATATATAAGATACAGAAAATGCTAATAGGGGCCGATTTCTCCAATCATTCTATATAACAGTATTCATATTCAAAAACAAAATATTTTTATATGAGAGAATTTCTGAATAGCTGAACTAAATGAACGAGCCAGTACGAAAATTTTGTCATTTCTTCATTTAAATTTAACCCTTTCCCAAACAAGCCCTTGTTTTTGCGTGTCTGCAGTACAAGTCTTTTGAAAACACTTTGGGAAAAGGAGAAATTGCTCGTAACGAGCAATTTCTCCTTTTCCTACAGTGTTTTCTACCCGTTCGGATAATTTTCTGCCGTTGTTATGAAAGTTAAAATTGTCATCTGCAAACTCTTTCGGTTTGGAAGAGTCTAAAATTTGTCGTCTGGGAAAGGGTTAATAATGCTACTTCTTCTGATCGGTGAAAACAGACCCTGCCTCCATTTGTAATAAGCAAATGGACTTTTCAGTCGGTAAATAATGAAACTGTCCAACATCTACATACATGTTCGTCTCAGTATCTCCAAAACTCTCAGACAGTTTTGAATCAGAATCAGAGTCTTCATTTTCGTAGTCTAATCTTGAATTACTCTGTCAGAGAAGGCAATTATGTAAAAGTTTAGAATAGATACAAAGGTAGAAAAACAACGATATCTATATAAAACAAACACGTATGTAATAAAGAAACTCATGACAACTGCATTTCATATGTAAAAGCTCACAGTAATTAGTAATGCTATATGTGAAATGTTGGTTTGATGCATTTGTAAAAAGTATCGACTAATATCAGCCTGCGCAGACCTTGAATGGCTGAAGTGAGCCGAAACTTTTTGCTATGTGTAAATTTCTGCATATCATAATACCAAACTGCCTCATGACTCAGTTGGTTTTGGACCAGACGCTGCATTAAGTTTGCAAGAGCTTGGTTCATTTACATTTACATAGTGGTGTCCGTGATTGTGAGGTAGAGCGTCCGCCTTGTAACCATAAAGTCCTGAGTTCGATACCCGGGAGCGGGTGTCAACTTTGGGATTCTTCATCGGCCCACACATTCGGTACCAATGGTGTAGTTCCCAGAGATCAGTATCGAGAAAGATGAGTATAAGTTGTAAGAACTTGTTTTAAACCATGTGACTTAAATATGTTAAAACTTAATTGCATTTATTCATACAAATGAATGCTATAATTGTAAGAATGAAATTAATACATGTTAATGACAATGTCGGCTCATCCAACAGATCATGATATTACAAGGTAGTTGATATCACAATATGTCGTTCAATACAAAGATTTTAAATAATCTAATCTTGATTCATACATCCGAAAAACAACAACTAATTATTATGTCTCTATGATTTTTCCGGTTAATAACTCAATTGGGTAAAATATAAAAGCTCTCGGATGTTTTTTATTTGTTTGTTTTAGTTTTGTTTTTCACGCACATCTCTTTAAAAAAGAGTGCCAAATGTCTCCTTCACTGTCGACTCCTATGTTAGCCTTTCCCCTGAAAGGGAAATAGAATGGATTTTAAAAATACTTTAAAAGGCGCTGATGGAGACCTCTTAAATGATTTGCAAAGAAACAACAATATAAGCCGTCACAACCTGGAGATTGAAAATGATCAAGTTGCCATAATGCATGTCGTAGAGACAGAGGCAAAGCGGGAAAAATTTATTTACACATGTTTGAAAAAAAACCTTGATACGCACTGCTTGCCTAATTTACAACGTGAAAAGCACTACATCATGAAAAATACTGGCCCAACAATTATTTATACGTTCATTAAAGCAGGTTTACAGATTTCTTCAGACTTCTAACTCTTGACGGTGAAACAGCATCTTCGGTGAAACCCCTTACGTATGATAAGAAAAGTATATATAAGTATTTCTGTCAGTTCTTTTCGATCTACATACAGTGGAATTATATCCAATATACTGAAAGCTTAAATCATCTGACGTTATATTCAAAGAGTTAGATTCTGCTTTTATTAAAAAATTGTCAGTGACAATTTCTGTCCTTTGATATAAAAATTAGATGGCGCTGAGCCACTCAAGTCTGTCGTGTGAACAAAGCAAGAGTGAAATTGCATTGACATAAATTTTACTGATAATATTTTAAATCTCAAATATTCGTTTACATTTTTTTTATAAATTAAATTAAAACCATTCTCTGTTTATGTAAAAATGCCCAAATAGATGAATCGTGCCAACGTCCAGTGTATACTATTTCAACGACCATACTGTCCCCTTGTAATTAGACTAAAGTCGATTCAACTTATACAAAAGAAGAACTATAATACAAATCCTAATATTTAGTAAATGATAGAACTAATGTAGACATACTTATAAATAGCATTTGATAGATTTCTGTAAATGTCGTGTTATATCTACTTTACGAGAAATAACAAATCGGTAGCCCCTCATAAGTAATAGACTTTCGTTGTTAGATTTTATAAGACGTAGACTAGGACTTGTTTCTTTTGAGTAAACAGAGTTACACATCGGAACAATACTGTCAAACATTTATCACAGCCTAAAGCTCACATATCCAGAATAAACGGAAAGCGTTTAAAAACATATGAATCAAGAGGCGACACACAGTTCTGAGTCAAGGGATGGCATGCGTATACGTGTATTCTATGTAAGATTATCCATTTGATATTTGGAAGCTGCGTTGTCATAAAACCAAAAGCATTTAAAATCTGAACAGAAAATGAAATTTCTAAAAAAACCTTGAACTATCCAATACTTTTTTTGTTTTGTTTTTGTTTTTTTATCACCTCAGGAAAAAGAAGAACTTTTCAAAGTCTGAACTGAATAAAGCAAAATAAGCGCCTAAAATTAAGTGCAGTTAGCTAACATGCCTGGATAACGAACTCATTTTTATTACCAGAATTGTTGCCAGAATTTCTTACATTGAATCCCAGTTAAGCTTTCCACTCGTATAACAATGTTTCATATAATAACTATCGGGTTTATCAACGGTAAACATTGCACTATGCCCTTTAAGTATTTTTCAACGGTCAAAAAGAAAACTGACTAACTTCTCAACGTATTTACATCTTTACACCAGAAAAAGTAACGATAATTGCTCGTCAGTAACGTCGAAGATATACCTATCTACCCATTAGTTCGCAAAAAACAACAACAAAAGTTTGAAAAGTAGAAATAAATTAATTGCACATAATAATCATATCAGAAAAAGTCTCTACATAAACAAAGTATCGTTCAAACAGTTTCTATGTTATTTTTTGGTGTAGCAGAATATGCTTTCTTTTTGGCCTACAGTTTTTGGTATTTATAACAAATAAATGAATAGAAATTTGTGATAGGTCAAAAATGTAGACATGTTTATCTGAACGACCTTTGTCCAGTTACTGGCAAACTTACGCCGTCTATCTTTTGTTGAAGATTATTTTAGTTTGTCAGAAGCCAAGGTTTCTACGCTGCAAAAGAGACTTTAGGGAATAAACAAAAGATAATACTGTTCTATAATACTAACGTTTGTAATACGACTCGGGCCTCTTTCACCCGAGTAAAAAGTTAAACTCCTAAGATAATTCTTAAAAAATGCGCTTAAACTCATTAGTCCAGATTTCTGATAAGCTAAACCAAATGATGTAGCAAGTCAGAGATAGTGTTACATTATGGTATGAAATTCAGACTAACAACACAATTTAGAATGGATGATGAATATTCTATGTTCTAATGTACATAGAAACAAAATTTCATGAAATCAAAATATGTTTTAAGAGGCACGAATGAATTACAGTAAATATACACATAACAGGAGAATAGAAAATGGCATCTTGAATCAAGATACCTCATATCTAGAGTGTGACTTTTATAGTTTTTAACAATTGTTCAAAGACATTGCATTATTTGAAATATATGATGAAACACACTAAGAAAGAAGTGCAGCAGTGCATGTAATTCTAAATGCGTAAACTTTGCAGTGTATGATTACCTTCAGAGAGCTGCTAAAACATTTTTTCTTCTGCAAATCATTGTTTTCAGTATGAAATGTCTTTGAAGGAAAGAGGGAGCAAAACGTATCTGATGTTTTTTTTTTTTTATTCCCTTTTACTAAACAAGAAGACCTTGATGGTCCTATATCGCTCACCTGAGTACTAAACAGTACAATGAAATTCTTCCTTTCCGAAAAGATCATCGTATCGTATTTGGTAGAGGTCCACTAAAAGATGCTACATAATGATATATCAAAGCACTACAATTTCCAATTTCAGAGAAAAATATGTTTAAAGTTTTCCTTCCTTGTTCCTATGTTTCAAACTTACGACCCCCGAGGCTGGGCCAGTTTGGACCCCAGGGACATCATGTGAACAAACTTGGTAGAGGTCAACTAGCAGATGCTCCGTACCAAATATCAAAGCTCTACTCTTTCTTTCAGAGAAGAAGATTTTTAAAGTTTTCCCTCTTTGTTCCTGTTTCAAACTTGTGACCTCTAGGACGGGGTCAGTTTTGACCCCAGGGGCATCATATGAACAAAATCTTGGTAGAGGTCCACTAGGAGATGTTATGTAATAAATATCAAAGCTCTGCACCTTCTAGTTTCATAGAAGACGAATTTTAAAGTTGTCCTTCTTTGTTCCTATGTTTCAGATTTGTGACCCCCGGGGAGGGGCCGGTTTTGACCCCAGGGGCATCATATGAATAATCTAAGTAGATGTCCACTAGGAGATACTACATTTTAAATATCAAAGCTCTGCACCTTTTTAGTTACAGAGAAGAAGAATTTTAAAGTTTTCCTTCTTTGTTCCTATGTTTCAAACTTATGACGCCCCGGGACGGGGCCAGTTTTGACCCCAGGGGCATCATACGAACAATCTTGGTAGAGGTCCACTAGGAGATACTACATACCAAATATCAAAACCCTGTCCCTTTTAGTTTCAGAGAAGAAGATTTTTAAAATTTTCCTTTCTTTGTTCCCATGTTTAAAACTTGTGGTCCCCGGGGCGGGGTCAGTTTTGACCCCAGGGGCATCATAAGAACATTCTTGGTAGAGGTCAATAAGGAGATGCTATGTAATAAATATCAAAGCTCTGCATCTGCTGGTTTCATAGAAGACGAATTTTAAAGTTGTCCTTCTTTGTTCCTATGTTTCAAATTTGTCACCCCCGGGGCGGGGCCAGTTCTGACCCCAGGAGCATCATATGAATAATCTTAGTAGATGTCCACTAGGAGATACTACATGCCAAATATCAAAGCTCTGCACCTTCTAGTTACAGAGAAGAAGAATTTTAAAGATTTCCTTCTTTGTTCCTATGTTTCAAACTTATGACGCCCCGGGACGGGGCCAGTTTCGACCCCAGAGGCATCATGCGAACAATCTTGGTAGATTTTGACCCCAGGGGCATCATACGAACAATCTTGGAAGAGGTTTACTAGAAGATGGTACATATATTAAATATCAAAGCTCCGCATTTCCTAGTTCGAGAGAAGAAGATTTTTAAAGTTTTCTTTTTTTGTTGCTATGTTTTAAACTTGTGATCCCCCGGGGCGGGGCCAGTTTTGACCTCAGGGGCATCATACGAACAATCTTGGTAGAGGTTTACAAGGAGATGCCACATACCAAATATCAAAGCTCTTCACCTCCTAGTTTCAGAGGAGAAGATTTTTAATTTTTCCTTCTTTGTTTTCATGTTTCAAACTTGTGACCCACCGGGGCAGGGCTGGTTTGACCCCAGGGGCATCATATAAACAGTCTTGGTAGAGGACGACTAGGAAATATTACATACCAAATATTGATCAAAGCTCTGCACCTTCTAGTTTCAGAGAAGAAGATTTTTAAAGACTTCCTTCTTTGTTCTTATGTTTCAAACTTCTGAACCCCCCCCCCGGGGCGGGGCCAGTTTTGTCCCCAGGGGCATCATACGAACATTCTTGGTAGAGGTCCACTGGGAGATGCTACAAACCAAATATCAAAGCTCTGCCCCTGCTAGTGTCAGAGAAGAAGATTTTTAAAGTTTTCCTTCCTTGTTCCTATGTTTCAAACTTGTGACCCCCCGGGGCAGGGCCAGTTTTGACCCCAGGGGCATCATACGAACAATCTCTTAGTAGAGGTACACTAGGAGATGCTACATACCAAATATCAAAGCTTTGCCCCTTGTAGTTTCAGAGAAGAAATTTTTTAAAGTTTTCCTTCTTTGTTCCTATGTTTCAAACTTGTGACCCCCCCCCCCCGGAGCGGGGCCAGTTTTGACCCCAGGGGCATCATACGAACAATCTTGGAAGAGGTCTACTAGGAGATAGTACATACCAAATATCAAAGCCCTACACCTTCTAGTTTTCCTTCTTTGTTCCTATATTTTAAACTTGTGACCCCCGGGGCGGGGCCGGTTTGACCCCAGGGGCATCATACGAACAATCTTGGTAGAGGTCCACTAGCAGATACTACATACTAAATATCAAAGCTCTACGCCTTCTAGTTTCAGAGAAGAAAATTTTTAAAGTTTTCCTTCTTTGTTCCTATTTTTCAAACTTGTGACCCCCCGGGACGGGGCCAGTTTTGACCCCAGGGGCATCATATGAACAATCTTGGTAGAGGTCCACTAGGAGATGCTACATACCAAGTATCAAAGCTCTGCGCCTTCTAGTTTCTGAGAAGATTTCAAAGATTTTGCTATTTTTTTCTTTTGGTTGCCATGGCAACCAGAGTTATGGCTGGAATTCAATCTCTTGAACAAATTTGGTAGAGTTTCACCCAAGGAACATTCCTGCCAAGTTTCATCAAGATTGGCCAAGTGGTTTGGGAGGAGAAGATGCTTAAAGAAATGGTGGACGACGGACGACGCACGACGGACATTGGGCGATCACAAAAGCTCACCATGAGCACTTCGTGCTCAGGTGAGCTAAAAAAGTGTACCTCTCTTTCCTTCTGTTTTTGTCCTATAGTTTGTGTCGCTTGTTCTAATTTTGGTTATGTTTGCAGCTAGCATTTAGTCTAAAAGGCTAAAAAGTAAGAACATGTACAATAATCGTAACAGTACATTATGAAAACACTAGTACCATAGCCTGTATTCAACAACCTTTTGAAAGGCGGTTTAATGTACATGTACGAGCAAAAGATATCGACCCTGGTCAGCCTGTGCAGTAAGAGAGCTTGACCTTAGTCTATAGATTTTGCTATTGGTCAATTTTCTGCATGTTTCAAGACGAGACTATCCCACAAATCATGCAACATGTATCTTAATAAGTTCTGTACATCTCTTTATATGAGCGTCGCTCATTTCTAAGTCAATTTTTTTCAACAAACCATTTTTCATAGTAACAAAATTTCTGACACTCAACTTGTCATCTGATTTAAGCAATCAGAGGTGTACTTGCTGTCAAAACTTTGCATTTGACTCAAATACAAATTAGAATGGGTTTCTGAATGTGTCCCAGGTATATGAACACTTTCTCAACTTGTGACTTATTAGCTACCACATGTTACAACACATAGTAAAAATCTTTTATTATACTGCAAAGAAATTTCTTGTGATCTGATTGGTTAACATGCCAGGAACATATATGTCATGTACCTTGGCAAAAACCTCGTAAAGCCAGTTTCCCTTTTGAGTGCGCCGTACACATCACACACGTGCAACACAACATCCAAAATGGGGGCACCAAACTGCACGTTTTAGTGACGTCAGTTTCCAGTGACTTCAGTTTTCATTGAATTAGGGCACACAGAAAGGAATTTCTATTTCGTCAGCAAACTCGATTCGTGAAATTATAAAACAGGAAAATTTTGCTTAATGCGCTTTGAAAGGGTAAAACTTTGCAGTATAATAAATTCGTCGTACGGTCAGGTGGCAGGAGACTTGGAAACTTGTTCACGGCTGTGGTGAATCATGTCGCCACCTCTCCTTCGGCTCGGGGCGACATGATTAACCACAGCCGTGAACAAGTTTCCAAGTCCCCTGCCACCTGACCGTACAACTAATAATGTAAAAGATGACGTTTTTGAAACCTGACGCTTGCTCCATTTACAAAAAACGCGACGGGTTAAGAAGCTATGTTCACTGTAAAGCCGATCGTGCACACATTCTGCACCATTCATGTCGCTAAAACATCGACACAATAACAGCCTTTGATCAGAGAAGTGACAATTTAACACAAACAAATTCATACAATTTATATGCAAAAATCTATATTTTAATAATCACTAGTAGGTATAGCTCACAGTTCATTATATATGGAACAAACGAGATGAGTGATGACAAGAAAATGATTTTGAATATATAGATTTTTTTACGGACAAATTTCACAATCTAAGGCTGCAGGTATATTCAAAATAGTTTAAATTGTTTGTAAAAGTCAACTTACATTGCTGCCTTTCATTGCAAAAACGAGTTACCTCACTTGAACTCAGATGTCATTTACTGGAATGTGTTAGATGGACAAAGTAGAATATTTGCTGCCATTCAGAAAAAAAAAACATCTGTATGCAACATGTTCAACCAATATCTTCACATATACATTTGAGCCGTACTCTATGAAAAGGGAGCGTAATGCATCTGCAAAAAGTATTTATCTAGATCAGCCTGCTCAGTCTGCAGTCCGAAAAGGCTGACCTATTCTGAAACATTTTGGTAGTGTTTAATTTTCTGCGTATCAAAGTGTTAGTTTACACAATGATTAACTCATTATCAAACGACAAAATTTTAGGTTTGTCCAAATCGAAAGCATTTGCAGACGACAAAATAAAAGTGACCCAAAATTTGAAATTTGTTTTGTGAAAGGCAGAAAACATTGTGGGAAAAGGAGAAAATGCTGGTTACCAGCATTTTCTCCTTTTCCCGCAATGTTTTCTAAAGGCTTCTTTCTAACGGGCGTCAAAAGTAGGAATTGTGTGGTAATGGGTTAAGTGAATTATTAAAATAATGGATCCATGGTAATATGATTCGAAACATGGTATAACGATCACAGAGATGAATTAAGCTCCCTTTACACAAAACGCCACTCATTTTGAAGTCTTTGCAGAAACAAGCAAGCGAAAGCAAAGTTTGAAAAGGACAATGCTTAAAACAAACCTCTTTTTATTTTCCCATACTATACCTGTATGATTACAACAAGACATTATTCCCTCTTCTGGAGGTTTCTTATTATTTTTGTAGTCTTACACTTACGTGAATGGTAATGGGCCATCATTAGACTATATCTGTATGTAAATGAGTATAGTACAGTCATAATAGCATAATTACGTTTTTATATCATTATTAATAAATATCGTATATAAAGACATAATCAAAATACAAACAAAGAAAACAATCCTTGAATGCAAGTGTTAAATGTTGTCAGTAAAAAAACAAGAAAAACCAATTCCAAATACTCCTGTAGACCTATTGGGGAAAAAGCTTAAATATATACTACAATATGAAAAAAAAAAAAGTATGAAGAACAAAGTTGCGACTAGATATTTTCCCTGGTATGCATTGATGTGTCCATTAACCTCCACTTTAACGAAGCTTTAAAATATGCAATTTTCATATCACTGTAAAACATACACAATCCTAAAGTCTAAAAGACTTCAACCCTTTCCCAAACGACAAACTTTTTGACTAGACCAAATTGAAAGCATTTGCAGACAACAATTCAACTCTGCTGAAAAGATGATTTCTGTCTATGATAGGGTAGAAAACATTGTGGGAAAAGGAGAAAATGCTGGTTACCAGCATTTTCTCCTTTTCCCACAATGTTTTCAAAAGGCTACTATTCCAGATCCGTAAAATCCAGGGAATGTTTGGGAAAGGGCTAAAAGATATTTAGCTCAAATAAATTACGTCTAATGTTGGTGTTTAATAGCGATAGATATAACAGAAGTACAGCAGCAGTTGGAGTCTGACATTCCTTTTTCAAAGAACACAGTACCTTAGCTCCGATTCAGTAAGGTAATTACGAAAAAAAATAAATAAGTAAGTATTACTTAAACATGGAATACATGGAACATGGAATAGTGACATATTTCTTTCAAGAGATACGAAATGATTATCATGATTATTTTAGAAAACTATTGCGATAAATCATAAGTTCCTTGAAACTTTCTAGGAAAAATACCAATGAAACTTTACTTCAATAGTTTTCTAGAACAATTAATTTGTTATTTCGTAGCAAATTTTGTTCTTAACTAGCTTAGTAAAACGGAGCCGAGATCATGCATAATTTTGTGTATAAATAATGACTAGTCAGAAAGTAAAATAACGTTATATATCTGATTTGAGCAAATCAATATCTGTAAACATAATACATAAATAGATTATCTAACAATTAAAAAAATGAATATTGGATTAGTGACTCTTTTTTTTTTTTCATTTTAATCCTTTACCAAACAAGACTGTGTTTTCGACTCCTAAAGTATTGTTTGAAAATGTGGGAAAATGAGAAACTGCACTTCTGTAAGGTTTGTTATTTTCCCACAATTCCATCAACACTGAAAAGCGTCGTTTTGAACAGTAGTAAAAATGAAACCGTCCAAAATTATCTCGCCTGGTAAAGAGTTAATAAGGAAGGTGATATAATAATAATAATTATAAAGTAGCAATCGTGTGATAAAGAGGACTTTTTGCATTCTGTGATACGTTGTACCCAGCAAGTCATCACATAATTAAGTTTACATAAAATCCACTATGTCAAACAATAGACTTAATTAACCCATTACCACACAATCCATACTTGTGACGCCCCTGAGAAAGAAGCCTTTAGAAAACACTGTAGGAAAAGGAGAAAATGCTGGTAACCAGCATTTTCTCCTTTTCCCACTGTGTTTTCTACCCTTTCCAGAACAAATTTCAATTTTTCAGTCACCTTTATTTTGTCGTCTGCAAATGCTTTCGATTTGAACCAGTCTAAAAGTTTCTCGTGTGGTAAAGAGTTAATCATGCGGTTAACTAGTCCTTTCACAAAAAGCAAAGTTTCGGTTCAAGTCAGCCTCATCTTCGCCAGCCAAGTTTACGATCACTACGTGGATCTTACCTTGGCGGATTGAGCTTGATTTTTACAACCCCCCGATACGCCTTTTCATTGGATGCAGCCAGCTCTAGCTGCAACGAATGAAATCGCTCGTAGCATTTCATCTTTGAGAACACTCTACCTTTCGAATAATAGGCAAAACATGGAAACCCACGTGGTTGTCTGCTTATCGCTTCATGTGCATTCGTAAGAGGTTTGTAAAACGACATTTCATTTGCTGTTATAAACATGATGTAAAGGGGAGTAATAACCAGCATCTAACAGAGGGCGCATCACAGGAATCTCGAAATCGGGCTCAATCAGCCAAGGTAAGATCCACGTAGTGATCGTAAACTTGGCTCGCGAAGATGAGTCAGCCTGCACGAACTACGAAGGTTTACCTGAGCCGATACAATTTGCAGACACGTGAAGCCCCCTTTATACAGCGCCTAGCTAACTAATTTAACAGAACCGAACAACACATAGATCTATAATGGTACATATATCACCACTGGACAAAGCCAAACGGACTATTAACGAGACGTAAATATTGAAGTAAAACTAAATATGATGTCAAATGAATATCACTTGTTTAATTTTCTCTCATATATGCCGTACATAAGGAAAGTTTTTTTTTTCTTTAGTCAAGATATAACTATAACTTAATAAAAGTTTATATAGATATTTGTATTTTGGAATATTAGTTTAAAATCTCGAACTGTGACGAGACTATAAAACAAATTATCGAGATGAGTTTATAGATTATGTCTTCACAGTATCACTCTTTCTCGAAAAACCTTCATTAAAAATTCTAACTACGAATTGTTCTATGGAACACTGCTTCAAACAAAAATCCCTGATGAGAAAATATAAATATTATCAGGGAGAGTTTAATTTTTTTTTTTTTTTTTTTTTCGTCATTCTACGTGATTTTGAACATGTTATCAAAATCAAAAACAAAACAATAACGTAAACCAATAATGAAAGGTTTATCGAGTGACAGCTTTAAGGAGATTTTAAACCTGTTATCAAACACAAACACTAATAAAAACTGATACTGAAATATTTAGCAAGTGACAACTACAAGTACAAGAATTCTAGTTCAACAAACACTTGTCAAACCCTGAAACCTATTTTATCGACACTCATTGGAAGCATTCTACAGAGACACCTTATAACGAGTTATTTCATTATGCAGTTTTATGAATTCAAATTTAAAGTAATCATCACCATCGTTACAAAATACTGCTAATATCTGCACAACTGATACAAAATCTTCAATGCCATGAAAATGACTGCAATTGTCATCTATGCGACAAAAAAAGTGTTTTTTTTTTTAATTGTAAAATCCTACTTGCTGTCATTTGAAGTATTAATTTCTTAATGCTTACAATCCTTATGTCCAATGTCTACACGTCCCGGTAGATTATTTCTTTATTTTCTATCAGAAGCCAGTAAGGAAGCTGATTTCTTTCTAAATTTTTTTCATTTCCCTATAAAACACAGAAACGTTACTCTTGATAAACTTTGTGCAGTACCTGTCTGTTTTTTCACTCTAAAATCAACGATATACATCAACGTTCCGCATCAAAATCATCCCAACAGAGATTTTTCGGTGTCACTGAATGCGCCGACCTTTCACATACTTCTTGGAACTGATAAAGAATGAATAGATGGTAATTTGTGATTGGTCAAAAATGTAAAAATGATTATTCGGCGGGTCCTTGCTGCCATATTTTCTCACATATTTATGGAACCACTATTTACAAGCACTGCCACGGCCACTTGATTCCCTGGAGCCTCGATTCGTACCACAGCAAATTAATGTAATTGAGAATGATCCTTTTCTTGTTCTATATAATATTTTCACGGGCATCACCTCCCTTATCATTATTTTAGATGTCATTGACCCATAAGAGTATAGATATTCATATTGTGTACCTCCTACGCCGTCTTTCTTTTTTTATTCTATTTCTTGTCCTATCTGGAAAATGAATGGTTGAACTTCTGTATAACACAAGTCAACAGGATATAACTTTATAATGTGATTGTTTTATCCATATGATCATGGTCATGATCGGGCGCAAGACAATCACAAATACTTCCAACCACACGAAGAAACGTTACACAATGGTAAAGTTTTCTGTATAACCCTTGTCATCTTCATCCTCCAACATCATAGCGCCATCTGTACTGCGTCGACTGGGTAAGGGCCGGTAATACCTGTAAGGTAAGAGTTAACTATTATGCTACTGAACTCTGTTCAAGGACATTTTGCGGACAGTGTAGATCAAGATCAAACAACCAACATTTCGCGGATAGTGTAGATCAAGATCAGACTACAAAGAACGTGCAGTCTTATCTTGAATCTATACTATCCGATTAGGAGCCATTTTAGATAATAAACCTTTAGCCAGAACATGTATCAGTCAAATCAACAGTTGATGTTTTATATACCGATCTCACCCCTTGTCCGTAAAACATGTACTGTTGTGACATTGAGTCAAAACGCCAAAAGGAATATTCATGATTATGCCTGCCACAAAATTTATCAACATTGTAATAAGAAATTATGCAATAAAGTGTGTTATGTACATACCCAGTTATTCCTAGCTTTGTTCATGTGTGTATCTATTTTTGAATGGTTTTCCCCTGTTGCTATATTTAGAACTGAACTCTCTGTTGTGGAATATTGTGCTGGAAGTTTCCAGGCCTTTTTACAATCTGTTTACTAGAAGTTATGCAACTGATTTTAACATGAATTTTCGGGAAGTTTCCCCGTTATTATAAAAGGAAAAGCTTTTTACATCTCAGTGTTCACTAGTTAATACATGGTTGCCAGACTACAGTGGGGATTATCTTGTGTTTGTGTCCTATAATTAGTGCTTGGATTATATTCAGTTTGGATTCGGATCAGACTAGACTAAAGTGAGGATTACTTCGTGTGCGTGGATTACATTCAGTTTGGATCAGGATCAGATTGGAGTTAAGACTGGAATAGTTTGTCGTCTGAATTTAACGTCTAAGGTATTGTTTTGTACTATTGTAATATTGTCACTGTTTATTTGATATTTTTTGTTAATAAATTCTGTTAATTGTTATCGTTTGTTGCTGGCTTCTTCTTTCTAGTTACGCCTGACTCGTAACAGAAATTGGGGGCTCGTCCGGGATCGGAAAATAGACTGACACATTCGTTTTCCTTTTTGGGATTAACCATCGATTGGAAAATAAGACATAGACGTTTGCTTTTCACAATTTGAATAAAAATCTAATACATCTTGTAAGTCAAAATTACTAATCAGTAATTATAATACAATTTTGTACTTGAATCCAGCAACAAATAAACATGTCTTTTGACTTAGATAAATTTACGGCTGAACCGTCTGTGGAGTTATTGAATTTAGGTAGAAAGACTGATTTGCTTAATCTTGCTAAACACTATAAATTGTCTGAAGTAAAATCTTCAATGCGTAAACATGAAATTAAGAACATTTTGGTACAATATTTTGTTGATGAGGAGATTTTCAATGAAAATGCTCTTTCCCTGATAGTTGAAGTTCAGTCAGTTTCAAGTTCGAAAGAACTTGAATTGAAATTTCAGATCAGACAATTAGAAATTCAGGAAAGAGAGAAGGAAAGAGAAAGGGAAAGAGACAGGGAGAGAGAAGAAAGGGAAAGAGAAAGGGAGAGAGAAGAAAGAGAAAGGGAAAGACAGAGAGAAGAAAGAGTAGAGAGAGAGAAGGAAAGAGAAAGAGAAAGGGAAAGAGAAGAAAGGGAAAGGGAAGAGAGAGAGAAGGAGAGAGAATTTCAATTAAGAATGAGGGAAATAGAAATGCAAGAAAGAGCAAATCAACCGAAGCAAAAGATTGAATACAATTTCGATGTTACAAAACATATTAGGCTTGTTCCTCCATTTCAAGAAAAAGAAGTTGATAAATACTTCCTACACTTTGAAAAAGTTGCAGAAAACTTAAATTGGCCAAAAGAGCACTGGACTTTGCTTCTGCAAAGTGTTTTGATAGGCAAAGCTCGTGAAATTTATACACAACTAGGTGTTGAACAATGTCATCATTATGAGACTGTTAAAGAACTTATTCTCAAAGGTTATGAGCTGGTAAATTGTAAAAAAGATTCTAACCAGACTCATGTTGAATTTGCTAGGAACAAAGAACAGTTATTTGATAGATGGTGCTGTTCTAAGAAAGTAGACCAAAATTATGATAAACTCAGACAATTTATGTTAGTTGAAGAATTCAAACGTTGTATTCAATTTGGTGTTAAGACATTCTTAGACGAAAAACAAGTTGAAACTTTAGAAGAAGCAGCTCGTCTGGCTGATAATTACTATCTTACACATAAAGTTTCTTTTATTGCTAAAGCAAAACCTACTTCCTCACATCCCCAAAATAAATTTACGTCTGGTAATTCATCTGGCATGCCCAGTCAATCCAATACACCCAAACCCAATTCTACTAGTGAAACCAAAAGTCAATATCCCTTATCTCGACCCACTTGTAACTATTGTAAGAAACCTGGTCACCTTGTTTCTGAATGTTTGAAATTAAAAAGGAAGTTAGAAAGTGATGAAGCCAAACCAACAGGGCTCACCACTCTTAGGCCAAGGCCACAGTCTTCTATTAAATCCAATACAATTGACATAGTCACAAAACCCAAGTCTGATTCTACTATGGAGATTTTTGAACCATTTATGTTGAATGGTTTTGTATCACTTTCAGGTGATAATTGCCCACCTACCCCTATTAAAATTTTAAGAGACACAGGAGCTTCTCAATCTCTTATTTTAGCAGATATACTGCCTTTTTCTGAGAAGACTTCTTCCGGTACTAGTGTCCTTATTCAGGGTGTAGAGTGTGGAACTGTTAATATCCCTCTCCATTACGTTAATTTGTCATCAGATTTGGTTACCGGGCTTGTGGTTATTGGTATTAAACCTTCCTTACCATTTAAAGGCGTCCATTTACTGCTAGGCAATGACTTAGCTGGAGATAAGGTTGTGGTTAATCCACTTGTAACTGACACACCAAATATAGGTCAAACAGATGACCCTATCGAGCAGGAAATTCCTGACTTGTATCCTTCTTGTGCAGTTACCCGAGCTATGGCTAAAAAGGCCATTTTGAAAAACTCAAACTCTGACATTGACTTGACGGATACTTTTATCGGTCAATATTTCAATAATGAGATTAAAAAGTCTCTTGATCCCAGTTTGTCTGATACTCAGACAGACTCGTCAATGTCTCGTAATTCTCCACCAAGGTCTATTGACCAAGGTCACGACACGCTGTCAAAGTCACAGCTTATCCAGGAACAGCAAACTGATCCTGAGATTTCGAAATTAATTTTTAGGGCTTTACCTGAAGATGAAATTTCACAGGTCCCAATGAGTTACTATATAAAGAATGGGATTCTTATGAGAAAATGGCGACCATTTGATGTCCCAGCTGATGATGAATGGGCTGTTTACCACCAAATTGTGGTTCCAAAGTCATATCGTCATGAAATACTAAGTATAGCCCATGAAAGTCCTATGTCAGGTCATCTAGGTATAAACAAGACCTATCACAAAATTATTACTCATTTTTATTGGCCTGGTCTCAAGTCAGATGTCTCTAAATATTGTAAAACTTGCCATACATGTCAAATGGTAGGTAAACCCAACCAAACCATTCCCAAAGCTCAATTACAACCTATTCCTGTTTTTGATGAACCTTTCAGTAGGATACTTATAGATTGTGTTGGTCCTTTACCTCGAACCAAGTCAGGAAATGAGTATCTCTTAACAATTATGTGTACTTCTACACGTTTTCCTGAAGCTATTCCTTTAAGGAACATCAAAACAAAGTCCATAGTCAAAGCTCTTTTAAAATTTTTCACATTTGTTGGTCTTCCAAAATCAGTTCAGTCTGATCAAGGGTCAAATTTTATGTCTGGTATATTCCAACAGGTTATGCATGAATTAGGGATCAAGCAATACAGGTCATCCGCTTATCACCCTGAAAGTCGAGGTGCTTTAGAAAGATTTCACCAGACATTAAAAAATATGATAAGGTCATATTGCTTTGACACTGAAAAAGATTGGGATGAGGGCATCCATTTGTTACTATTTGCAGCCAGAGAATCTGTTCAAGAATCTCTTGGTTTCAGTCCTTTTGAATTAGTTTTTGGCCATTCTGTTCGTGGACCTTTAAAACTTTTGAAAGAGAAATTTCTCTCAAATGATGAAACACCTTTGAATTTACTACAGTATGTTTCTGACTTCAGAAATAGACTGTCTAGGGCATGTGAGGTTGCTAGGTCTAATCTTAAAACGTCTCAGAGCAAAATGAAAGCAAGATATGACAACCATGTTATTGATAGAAAATTTAAACCAGGTGACAAAGTCCTTGCTCTTTTGCCAATACCTGGAAGACCTCTACAGGCAAGATATTTTGGACCCTACACTATTGACAAGAAAACAAGTGATTTGAACTATATAATTAATACTCCAGGAAGGCGTAAAAACAAACAAATGTGTCATATAAATATGTTAAAGGAATACTTTGACAGAGATAGCTCTATTTCAAAACCAATTACAGTTGTAAACACTGTCCCACAAGAATCAAATGTATCTGATCTTGAAGTAAATTCGGACTTTATTGATAAATCTGATCCTGGTCCATCTAAACTTGAGAATTCTGATATTTTGAGAAACCTCGACAACAAACTTTCTCACTTGGAACCATCGCAGCAGGAAGAGCTGAAACAGTTGATACATGAATATGAACATTTATTTCCTGATATCCCCACAAGAACAGATAAAATCTATCATGATGTCATTGTGGAAGATTCTAAACCAATAAAGCAACATCCATATAGGATGAATCCTTTGAAACAGAAATACCTTCAAGATGAAGTAAAATACTTACTGGAAAATGACTTTATTGAACCTAGCCAGAGTAATTACAGTTCACCATGTATATTAGTACCCAAATCAAATGGAACTTATAGAATGTGTACTGACTATCGTAAAGTGAACTCTGTGACAAAAACAGACTCTTTTCCAATACCAAGAATTGATGACTGTATCGACAAAGTTGGAAATTCTAAATATGTCACCAAATTTGACCTGCTAAAAGGATTCTGGCAAGTTCCACTGACTGATAGAGCAAAAGAAGTATCAGCCTTTGCTACTCCAAACGGTCTGTACCAATACAAAGTTGTGCCGTTTGGGATGAAAAATTCTCCTGCAACGTTTCAGCGACTTGTAAACAATGTTATATGTGGATTAGATGGCTGTGATGCATATATTGACGACGTCATCATCTACTCAGACAGTTGGAGTGACCACCTTCAAAGAATCAGGAAGTTCTTCGACAGACTCAGTAAAGCGAAACTGACTGTGAATCTTGCAAAAACTGAATTTTGTCATGCTACTGTAACATTTCTAGGACATCTTGAGGGACAGGGTCAAGTTAAACCTTTAGAAGCTAAGGTCAATGCTATCTCTGAGTTTCCTGTGCCTAAATGTAAAAGACAGCTGATGCGATTTCTTGGTATGGCTGGCTACTATAGGAAATTTTGTAAAAAATTCTCAGGTATTGCTGAACCTTTAACGAATTTACTTAAGAAAAGCACAAAGTTCAAATGGAATGACAAATGTCAAGATGCATTTGATCGTCTGAAAGCCATACTTAAGAGCGCACCAGTTCTCTTGGCACCTGATTTTGACAAATGTTTCAAATTAGCTGTTGATGCAAGTGATGTTGGTATTGGTGCTGTTCTTTTACAAGAAGATAATAATGGTATTGATCACCCAGTTTGTTACTTTTCTAAGAAATTTAACAAACATCAGAAAAATTACTCTACCATAGAAAAAGAGTGTCTTGCCTTAATTCTGGCAATCCAGCAGTTTGAAGTTTATTTAACCTCTTCAACTTCACCAATTGTTGTATTCAGTGATCATAACCCTTTAAGTTTTCTACACAAACTTAAGAATAAGAATCAAAGATTACTGAGGTGGAGTTTATTGCTTCAAGAGTTTAATCTTGACATAAGACACATAAAAGGGAAAGATAACATTATACCAGATGCTCTTTCAAGAGTTTGAAATTCAAGTGGTCATTTTCCCTAAATCAAGTTCAAACTGGATTTTCAAATTGTAATTTCATTACCTTGACTATTTTCATTAGTATGAAATAATTAATATTTGAGTTTGTTATTTCCTCTGTAATACTTCAGTTAAAGTGTCATATACATGTATGTAAATAATATTTCAAAAAAAAAAAAAAGGATTTATTTCATAAACCTTTTTTTTTCTTTTCAAGGAGGGAAGTGTTATGTACATACCCAGTTATTCCTAGCTTTGTTCATGTGTGTATCTATTTTTGAATGGTTTTCCCCTGTTGCTATATTTAGAACTGAACTCTCTGTTGTGGAATATTGTGCTGGAAGTTTCCAGGCCTTTTTACAATCTGTTTACTAGAAGTTATGCAACTGATTTTAACATGAATTTTCTGGAAGTTTCCCTGTTATTATAAAAGGAAAAGCTTTTTACATCTCAGTGTTCACTAGTTAATACATGGTTGCCAGACTACAGTGGGGATTATCTTGTGTTTGTGTCCTATAATTAGTGCTTGGATTATATTCAGTTTGGATTCGGATCAGACTAGACTAAAGTGAGGATTACTTCGTGTGCGTGGATTACATTCAGTTTGGATCAGGATCAGATTGGAGTTAAGACTGGAATAGTTTGTCGTCTGAATTTAACGTCTAAGGTATTGTTTTGTACTATTGTAATATTGTCACTGTTTATTTGATATTTTTTGTTAATAAATTCTGTTAATTGTTATCGTTTGTTGCTGGCTTCTTCTTTCTAGTTACGCCTGACTAGTAACAAGTGTTTTTTTTTTTTTTATTTAATTTAAAGTAACACTGACAACTACATCCCCGTTTCAAACACTATTTCATATATTGGATGCCTACTCTTTCCAGATCCTTTTTCATGAAAGTTTGTTCTTGATAGGTTGAAAGTCTGTGAAATTCCAAACATTGTCTTTGTCATGAGTTACACACAAGATTACCCCGTCTTTTCACTATTACAGAAGATTTTTGCTTAAGGTTTTTAAAGCCATGATAAAGAAGCCATTTTTTTTTCAATAGAAACATATAAGTAAAGAAAATTCACCAAAAACAAACAATTTCAGTAGAAAAGGAAACATGAATAAGAATTGCTTCGTTTTCTCCCTCTCTTATCAAAAACTGATACCGGTTAGATAAGAGTTACTCTTTCATACCTGTCTAAAAGACTGACTGTTTCTTCTTCTTCGGGAGTAACATCATGGACAGACATAACCTGAAAGCCACGGGTTATAAGTTAGATGTTAATTTAACCCTTTACTCCATAGATACTCATTTCTACGCATTGCTTGTAGGAGCCTTTGGAAAACATTGTGGCAAAAGGTGAAATTGCTCGTGACGAGCAATTTCACCTTTTGCCACAATGTTTTCTACACTATCAAAAGGTGTCATATACACAAAAGATACGGCTTCATCCTTGCTGTTATTTAGGGTCAATTAGAGATACCATAGAAATATCTTATGGGGTAAAGGGCTAAATGACGGTAACTCGTACATCTTTACAAGACGACAAAATTAAGGTAATCCTAAATTTTAGGATAGGGAAGCATGTGAATTTGACAAAGCGACGTTGGTCTCCAAAAAGGTAGGTAGGCAGAAAACATCCTGGGAAAAGGGAAAAGCACAAACCTTTAATTTGAGATGACCTAATATGAATCCACACTGGACGATGGAACAAGTTTTCTTTTTTCAATTACCAATTCAACAATTATCGGTCATTACTGTCAAACAATTCTACATCTGCTTTTCTATAATTATGGGTCGCTGGGATAAAATAAATCTATGTCAAGGATAAAAAATAAATGTGCATCCATACTGATAGCATCTTACTTATCTTGTGTTTCATCCAAAAGAAGAGAAGAGCAAAATGATCGGGCCATGCTCTGTGAAAAGGGGATCTCGTGCACCTGCTAAAACTACAGAGCCAGATCTGTCTACGCAGTCCGGACAGGCTGACACGAGTCGAAAGTTTTTGCTATTAGTCTTCCTCATGATTTAGTCGGATATATGACAAAACTGCTTTTGTCGAACTTTGATTACATGTATATGATTACTACGAATTGGGCAATGTATACGAAATTGCAATCAAGTTCCTTTTGAGAGAGCACCACTTAACTCTTTACCACACGAGAAAATTTTAGACTGGTCCAAATTGAAAGCATTTGCAGACGACAAAATAAAAGTGACTGAAAATTTGAAATTTGTTCAAGGAAGGGTAGAAAACACTGTGGGAAAAGGAGAAAATGCTGGTTACCAACATTTTCTCCTTTTCCCATAGTGTTTTCTAAAGGTTCCTTTCTCAGGGGCGTCAAAAGTAGGGATTGTGTGGTAATGGGTTAATTTCACTGAATATCATTATTACCTGACCAGCCACAAGTGGTTTGTTATCTGCTGAGCCCGGAGTCTGTATAGTAGTATCATACCGTACTCTAGAATGGGGTGTTCTTCTTCCGCCTTAATTGGGTAAAGAAGAGAGAGCTCAAATAAACTAAATTTGTGTTATATTAAAAATCTCTCACTTGAATGGGGTGTGATGTGGTTGAAAAAGAGTCCAAAAGACGAGTTTTTTAACTCTTTACGACACGAGAAAATTTTAGACTGGTCCAATTTGAAAGTATTTGCGGAGAACAAAATAAAGGTGACTAAAACATAGAAATTTGTTCTGGGAAGGGTAGAAAACACTGTGGGAAAAGGAGAAAATGCTGGTTACCAGCATTTTCTCCTTTTCCCACAGTGTTTTCAAAAGGCTTCTTTCTCAGGGGCGTCAAAAGTAAGGATTATGTGGTAATGGGTTAATCACATCACATTCCATTCTAGTGACAGATTTTCCAGAGTCAGTAGATTATTCTATCCATTACATTCCTAATAAAGCCTTATACACCCTTATATATGCTTATAATTATCAAGAATAGTATAATATGAGCAATACAGGAAACAAGAGGACCATGATGGTCCTATATCGCTCACCTGAGTACCAAGCAGCACAGGTCTAACCTAAAGATATATACCAAATACATGTAACAAGGTTCAAGGCCAAATGATAATGAAACAGGAGCAGCAAATTGTTGCAATCTAACTTGAGACTTTGAAGTTCCATTCCATACAAGCAAGAAATACTGTAAAAATGAAGATCAAAGTGGAATTACTCAAAATTCCTGCTATGTAGAGTTATTGTTCTTGTGCACTGTACTCTGTAATATTGCAAAAAACATGAATACCAAGTTTGAAGTCGTTCTGACTTAAGATAACAGTTATATTCAGGGCAGGCACTAAATGCTGTAAAAATGACATTCAAAGGGAAATAACTTAAAGACAGCACAAGGTACAGTTACAATTCTTATTGCAACAAATAAGCATACCAAATATCCAGTCATTCCTCCTTAAGATGACAAAGTTTTGCTCCTGACAAAGCAAGAAATGCTATAAAAATGAAGGGGGAATAACTCAAAATTTGTGCTAGGAAATTATGGTTCTTGTGCAGTGCACTCTATAATTTTTCAACAATCATGCATATCAAATTTGACGATGTTCAGGCTGTAGATGACAAAGTTATATTCCAGACAAGCAGAAAATGCTGTAAAAATTTCAATCAAAGGGAATTAACTTATAGACAGTATGAAGTAGAGTTATGGCTCTTTCACACTGCACTCTGTTTTATTGCAATAAACACAAATGCCAAGTTTCAAGTAAATTGGACTGGAAATGACAAAGTTATGCTCCAGCCTAAGAACTATTCTAAAAAAAAAAAACTTTCTAATTTAAGGGCAAATAACTCCCGTTGTTCTGGTCACCCATAATCGGACTCATCTGAGATCTTAGAGTCATATATGTTGTGACCAAGTTTGGAACTAATTGGTTGATATTTGTAGATGCTAGAGTGTAAATAAAGTCAAATACAGCAATTTGTTTAATTCAAGGGCAAATAACTCCAGTTGTTCTGGTCTGAATACACTAATAATCAAACTCATCCGAGATCTTATGGTCATGTATATTTTGTCCAAGTCTGGTGTTGATTGGTTAATAATTGTAGATGCTAAAGTGAAAACAAAGTCAAATATAGCGATTTTTCTAATTCAAGGGCAAATAACTCCAGTTGTTCTGGTCCGATGAGACCCATCATCAAACGCATCCGAGATCTTATGGTCATATATATTTTGACAAAGTTTGGTGCTAATTGGTTGATATTTGTAGATGCTAGAGTGTAAACAAAGTGAAATATAGCAATTTTCTAAATTCAAGGGCAAATAACTCCAGATGTTCTGGTCTGATTTGACTCATACTCAAACTCGTCCGAGATCTTATGGTCATACACACTTTGTCCAAGTTTGGTGTTGATTCGTTAAAAATTGTAGATGCTAAAGTGAAAACAAAGTCAAACATAGCAATTTTCTTAATTCAGGGGCAAATAACTCTGGTCGTTCTGGTCCGATGAGCCCCATAATCGAACTCATCCGAGATCTTATGGTCATATATATTTTGACAAAGTTTGGTGCTAATTGGTTGATATTTGTAGATGCTAGAGTGTAAACAAAGTGAAATATAGCAATTTTCTTAATTCAAGGGCAAATAACTCCAGATGTTCTGGTCCGATTTGACTCATAATCAAACTCGTCCAAGATCTTATGGTCATACACACTTTGTCCAAGTTTGGTGTCGATTCGTTAAAAATTGTAGATGCTAAAGTGAAAACAAAGTCAAATATAGCAATTTTCTTAATTCAAGGGCAAATAACTCCGGTCGTTCTGGTCCGATTAGACCCATAATCGAACTCATCCGAGATCTTATGGTCATATATATTTTGACAAAGTTAGGTGCTAATTGGTCGATATTTGTAGATGCTAGAGTGTAAACAAAGTGAAATATAGCAATTTTCTTAATTCAAGGGCAAATAACTCCAGATGTTCTGGTCCGTATTGACCCATAATCAAACTCATCCGAAATCTTATGGTCATACACACTTTGTCCAAGTTTGGTGTCGATTGATTAAAAATTGTAGATGCTAGAGTTAAAACAAAGTCAAATATAGCAATTTTCTTAATTCAAGGGCAAATAACTCTGGTCATTCTGGTTCGATTAGACCCATAATCGAACTCATCCGAGATCTTATGGTCATATATATTTTGACAAAGTTTGGTGCTAATTGGTTGATATTTGTAGATGCTAGAGTGTAAACAAAGTGAAATATAGCAATTTTCTTAATTCAAGGGCAAATAACTCCAGATGTTCTGGTCCGATTTGACCCATAATCGAACTCATCCGAGATCTTATGGTCATACACACTTTGACCAAGTTTGGTGCTGATTGGTTGATATTTGTAGATGCTAGAGTGTAAACAAGAAAATGTGAACGGACGACGGACGGACGGACGGACGACGGACGGACGACGGACGGACGACGGACGCCGACGGACGGTGAGTGATCACAATAGCTCACTCTGAGCACTTCGTGCTCAGGTGAGCTAAAAAAAGTAGGGCAAACAAACATTCTGAAACTAAATCGTTATGACTACTGACGAGACCATATTTATCACCATTAGAGGTAAAATTCACCGCGAAATAATACAGGGTAAAAAAGTAGGGCAAACAAACATTCTGAAACTAAATCGTTATGACTACTGACGAGACAAAATATCTATCACCATTAGAGGTAAAAGTCACCGCGAAATAATACAGGGAAAAAAGGTAGGGCAAACAAACATTCTGAAACTAGATCGTTATGACTACTGACGAGACCATGTTTATCACCATTAGAGGTAAAAATCACCGCGAAATAACAGGATTTCGCTGATAAGAATACAATAAAAGTAAATGTGTCATTTTCACTAGAACGTCTGATGTACAGAGTTCTATGAAAGTATTTGTCTGTGAAAAGAAAAATTGAAGGAAAAAGAGTGCAATGCTTTCAGAAGCAATCCCCAAAGGGGTCACTAAACTATGGAATTGTTTAGTGAAGGGTTAAAAAAAAACATGTAACAATTTAAAATCTGTATACAAAGCTTTGAAAATGTGCGGCATTTATTTCTACTGGTTTTAATGCTGTCTCTTTTGCATATCAAAATTTAGAGAACTGCATTAAGTCCTGGAAAAAGGACAGTCGCGGATGTTAACATGAAAATAAGTTATACTTTCCGTCCGGAAGCCTGTCATCCAAACTAAACTTGAAAACTCTGATGTTTTTTATATACAACAATGTTGGCAAAAATCACGAACCAAAAATAACATTTTTGAAAGACCCTGATGAGGAAAGCACTACAAACCATTCGCTAAATGGCAAAATGCAGGTAATCACTATTTCTCCTTACTTTATAGGATTTTTTTTAAATTAACAAACCATGTATATTTTGTAACACAAATGCAAAAGCAAAAATTATCCATTACTTTTTTCCATATTGGAACAAGTGAAGCCTCTGATAGAACACATTTAGATACTTGTGAAAAAAGAAATGACTGCGAATTGAACATTGACTATCATCGAACCGTGATTTTACCACCTTATGGTACATGTTTTCATAGAGATGAAAAAGAAACAGTCATTCATTGCTGTAGAAATCGATAAAATCTTCCAACAGATTGGAAAACCAGCCTAAAGTTTAGCTTGAACGTTAATAGATCAGCAGAAATAGTTCAAGTATGCATTTTTTATCCTAAAAAATGAACAGAAGGGTGGTTGCTGCATTCATTATTTTTGTCTACACGCCTTATCTATAAGAAATTTTGTTGGTGTGCTTGCATGTTTGAAAATGAGGACACGGTCACTGAATGATGACGTTTTATTTGGGATAGCTTGTGTGTAGTAAAGTTGCAAACTTTGACATACGTAAAGTGTCTAAAACAGTGTTGTAGACAATAAAAAGTATTTCAAGTTTGAGCGTCATCTTGGCTTGATTTGTACCCTAAATGCTTAATTAATTAAAAGCGATTTTAAGCAGATTATTTAATCTGTATTGTTGCAATCGTGAGAACGACATTGACGTGCTCATGTTTCTAAAGTTCTATAAGTTTTCAGGTTATATTTTTTTGCATTTAGAATTGACACAAAGATGCATAATTACTGTATGAACTCGTAATTTTCATATGTATAGTTAGACATTAGTCAGTTACCTAGACACTCATTCAAATATTTATGATTATTGATACCTCTTCTCCAGATGGAGGTCTCTCTCCCCTCTCTTGCACAAAGCAGTTTCTCTTCAAACGACTGTGGTTTTCTGGGGGTATGACTCGGTGAATCCTCAACATTGAACATGTATGTGACTTCTTCTGTAGGTTTCGGCCTATTAGCATACCGGCTATGAGAAAGACAAAATATCAACTATTCCAATACATGTACCAGCAATAATCATTTCTTAGCAAGCGCAGACAGATATTAACTTATTTACAGATGATATGTTAACTGTAGACAAAAACTGAGTTTTCATTATAACTATATGTGGACCATTTTGACGGGTTTCAAGTAAACTGAACATTTTTGTCCTTTCTGAAGATACAACCGTCATATGTCGGCGTCATTTACGACTATATGCAATGTATGAATTTTCTAAGTTCGATGATCATAATGACCAATTTATTACACAAACATTTTTTTACGATGGGATGTTTGTAAATATCCTTATACCGCCTTCTACCTTAACCGGATTGCTAGACGTGTCGAAATAGGGACAGATTACTAAACTAACAGTCATAAAAAATAGGTAGATCTTCATTCAAAATACATTTTTACCTATTCATACTTGTCCCTCGACTAACCGTCTCTTTGGTTTTCTGAGCACAGCAAGTTTTGTTTCGTCTAGGACCAGTTCCCCGCCCATCCATATGCTCGGTATGGGAGCCATGACGCTGGTGCCCAGTGTGACGTTCTCTTTCTCTCTCCTCTTTGAAGGAATTGTTTTCATCTGATGCTGCAATAGTCTAACTGTCTGAGTCATGCACTGGTAAAAGTGCATTTAGTACATCTCCATGACACATTGTACAAATCAAGTCATTATACAGATATGGTCCGCAACACGCCAAAAGGGACATTCGTACATAAGCGTAGAATGTCGTCACGGACCAGCCTTCGCAGTCCGCACAGGCTTATCCGAAACGACACTGTCCGTCTTTATGGTATTTTCTGTGATGCATAAGTCTACTGTAGCACAAAATCTAACGTTGTCGTAAGGTGCCGTCTTGGATCAGCCTGCGCGGATTGCGCAGGCTGATCCGAGACGACACTTTCCGCAAATTTTCGAATACCCCTTTTCGCGTGTTGCAAGCCATATGAAATCATACAATCATTTTTTTTTTCCAAAAGTCTGACTGACTCGTGATGTTGTATGTACCTTAACATGTGTAAAATGTTTTGTTCCAATATCAGCCTGTGCAGAGTGCACTGACTGCTCTTGGTCGATACTTTTTTCCCAGATGCATTAAGCCCCTTTTCAAAGAGCATAATTCATTCGATTTTCTTGAAACTATTTTTAAAACGATATTTATCAAACTTTTATCTCTAAAATTGAAGATGACCAATTTCAGTTCTTAAATACAAACAAAAAAAAAAAGAAAAAAAAAACTATTACAGTTTTGAATATTATAATCGACAAAGAATGAAATGCATTTCGATGGGTGAGTGCAACATTATCCTAAGTGCCTATACTTTATAGGCACTTAGGATAGTGTTGCACTCAGCCATCGATTTGTGCACATAGCAATTTTTAATCAATTCTTTGTAAGACATGCAGACACATAGAAATAAGACAACACATGTAACTGCTTGAAAAAGATGACAGTGCCGAAAGAATTTGTATAATTGTCTGATCTTAAAGCTGTTAATTCTACAGTTACTTACTTTCATATCGCGGGACTTCGCACGACGCTTCCCTTTGTTCGTCAGGCTGGGGTGGAGACTGTGTGAATAAGCATATTCCAGCTTCTGTTCCTACAATAATGGAGAAAGAAATGAAATTAGCGGGAATAGACGTGCAGTTTCCAAATATCATGCTTTTATCACCCCCCCCCCCAAAAAAAAAACCTCGAAAAACACCGTTGGAAAATGAAATGCTGGTAGCCAGCGTTTTCTCTTATTCCCAAAGTAGTATAGTATGGGTCGTAGTGTCCTTATAACATGGATAAGAATATGTACTTAAGCGACCCCTGTTCTCGAACTAGGCGACCTATTGACCTACTTATGTAGGTAAGCAAGCTCATTAATCAACATTTCATCTGAGGGAGGTGTCAAAGTTAAGGAAGCATTTCTGAACCTCAAAAGAACACGTGGCGCCTGCTGTTTGGGAAAGTGATATAATAATCTTCAGGAATGTAGATGTAGATAAATAAGCCAATTAATCAAAATCCTATCGATAGAGGTGTCAAGTACATGAAGCATTTCCGCTTCATCTAAATTTAAACAAAGAGAAGCACTGGAATGCAATGTCATTTGTTAAAAAAAAAATGGATTGCATTATTTAGTTATTTTCTGATATGGCCACTTCAGCACATTTAAAGATTATCTTCAAATGTTTCGACTGCCGGTGTGTCAAAGTCATCAAGGATTGAAGCCAAGAGATATTAGCGTTTGCTGATGGCATATTTCCAAGCTTGGGCTCCAGTAAAATCCGCCATGTCCATCAGATCGCTGGACGTTTTGCTCATAATCTTGTATACTGGATCATTCATCAATGCATTAAATCACACCATCCTGTTCGTTAAGATATTACCCACTGCTTTCCAATAGGTTGACCGGAAATCGTAGTGCTCAGACTTAATCTGATTTGTTGGTAAAGTTTTGATACCCCCTTTTCAAAATTCCTCCATATCCTCGGAATGTTCCGCATCAGAGTCTGGTCCTGGTGATGAACGCTCCTTTTATGGCACTGCATATTATTCCTCCGTTTAAATGGTTCATCTTATATACTGCAACGGTCTATGTTACACTGATGAGTAGGTGGAGGAGTCATCTCTAAAATCAAAATTTGTCTATATACGAGACACTTCTTTGGGGCCTATTCAGTGACTTTTTAGCATCAACTTGCTCACCTCGCTTTAATGTTTTGTAAGTTGTAAGTCTCTACCTTTTCGTTCCCTCTTCCGAATTTGTGTTGTTGTGGTATCTTCTAAAACCATTCCTTGCCTACGCAGTTCATTTTTAAACAGCTTATTAAAACATTCCTTTCCATTGGGGTCAGAGCCTTTACAGAAACTTATTCGCTTATTTCAAATCACTAATTATTTTATTCAACTGGAATAATGCCTGCTTAATATGATAATTCAGGTGGTATTTGTCTCTTTTTGTAACCTTTTCAAAATACCTCACCCATTTCAAAGGGTCGGGAAATAAGTATTCATTTTCTGCCTTGCTTCAAGAATACTTATAAAAACACTGACATGAATTCAAAGATCAACACAGCCTTTTTAAAACGTTTAAGTAATCGTTTATCAAATATACTGTCTCTCGATAAATCTGTCCGGCTTCTGATTTATCCGATACTGATGAGGAGGGAACACTTCCAAAATCCAGATTTGTCAATAGAAATCGTTTTTATCTTTGAATCCATGCCAGGGTGTACATCACTGTTACTTCTCCATCTCCTCATCACTATTGGATTTATCAGAGGAGCGACAGTTTTCTCGAGAAACATATATTTGATATAGATTACTTAAAAATTTTTAGGTCACTAGGTCGCCTAAATCAAGAGGAAGGGTCACTAAAGTACACATCCTTATCCATGTTATAAGAACAATACCAACCAAATAATACTACTTTTGAAATAGGTTTATACCCTTCGAAATTTCAGACACATTGTTTGTTTTGTCTACTGTAGATACATACAATTTAGGCAAGCGAAGCCCGTTGGCACAGTCGATAGGGTACAGAACTTTAGACCAGGTTCGTTTGTTTAAATCCCAGCACAGCCATTTTTATTCTGAACAGTCATTATAGTCATTATTCCGCAGAGTCATTATAGTCATTGAGAAATTATTCATTCACCTGTGATCGTTGTTTCAACGAAGTTTATTTAGGAAAGTAAAGCAAGTGGCTTGGGAAGAATTTTATGCGAAATGCCCCTATATTTACCCGGAAAAAAATATGGATAGGCGCACCAACCACAGCGGTATTGACTGAAATGTTTAAAAAAAACAGCCTTAAGACTGTACAGACAAACAAAGGAACAAACACGTCTATTTGAATAGTCGAAAATAAATCGTCCGTTAGAGAGTTAAAGATGATTACTTATTTTACCTGTAGAACTATCTGTAGGTTGTGAGAGGGAATCAGCCTCTGTCTCATACACAACAGGGGGTGGGGGATTTCTGTTTAAGTTTTCAAATGCCTCCAACAGCTCGTCCCTTGAGCTTGATACTGTTGTTACACTGGATATGAGACTATGACGCTGGCTGCCTATTAAACAACAAGATTCGTATTCACCACCATTCTCAATACCATCATAAGGCCAATTGTCAAAGTATCCGAATGTTGCATTGGTTAAAGCACATGATTTAGCCAATCAGAAGTTGTGTTACTTTTTAATCAAAGTAACCGAATGTTGCATTGGTTAACTCTTTACCAAAAAACAAAATTCTAGACTGGTCCAAATTGAAAGCATTTGCAGGCGACAAAATGAAAGTGACTGAAAATTTGAAAATTGTTTTGTGAAGGGTAGAAAACGTTGTGGGAAAAGGAGAAAATGCTGGTTACCGGCATTTTCTCCTTTTCCCACAATGTTTTCTTAAGGCTTCTTTCTCAGGGGCGTCAAAAGTAGGGATTGTGTGGTAATGGGTTAAAGCACATGATTAAGCTAATCAGAAGTTGTGTTACTTTTTAGGTCAAGAGTGAGACTGAGAATACAAATTTAGGGTGAAGTGATTGGTGAATACATGCTCCTAACCCTTTTTCACTCATCACGCTAAACTGCATTCTTTTTTCTCTTTCTCAACACTTCTCTTAAATTTCGAAAGAAATTTTAGAAGAGTACAGTTTCTTAAAAGCCAATCAAGAAAAAGTTTCAGCACTTCATAATTATGTTACACGCGAATTTACAATTAAACTTAGATTGATTTCGAGAGTGGTTTGTGATATTCGCCCAAATCTCTGTGACATAACATGGAACGAAAGCTTACTATATCACACATTATCACACTCTTCTACCTAGCCTAAAACTAAATATATGGCATTGTAATTTTTTACTATTGAGGAGTCATGTTCTATAAAAAACGAGATTTGATGCATTTTCAACAAGTACCGATTGATGGAAAGGTTATACAAATTATCAATTTGCATGTCAAAGGACCATTTTACCTCTTGAGTCAATCGAACGTTACACAAATGGAATTTATGAATCTACAAAAATGTGATTATGTGATGACTTCATTGTCATAGAACTGCATCACGTTAATGAATTAAACCCACCATTCCAATAGCATGGCTCAATTTCTCACAATGCTTTTTTTGAAGTTCTATGAAAAAAAGGAACATAACATTTGTTTACCTAGGAAGAACTTTGTTTATAATTATTACAATAGGGGTGTCTACAACATCCTTATTTTTTTCTTCCGTAACCCGAAAGAAATGAATAACCAATATAATTGAGTCTAATGGTCTTCAAGAACAACTTCATCTCAAAGCATTAATGAGAATGATCTAAAAGTGAATTTGAAAAAAAAATAATAACCAAAACTCAACGCTGAAGGTTCCAAATTACATAACATACTGATTAAATCGGCTTAAAGTCTATTTAGTCTTACGAACGAGGTCCGTAACAAAGAAACAAATGAATAAATGCATGGCAGAAATAAGGATCGGAGCGGGATTCGAGCTCCGAACTCCCGGACGCAAAGCCAATACCCTAACCACTGAGCCAAAGAGATATCTCCCTGACGCAGTAGCCAGGTATTGTATTTAAATCGGGAGTATGCCATGCAGAAAGGAGTGGTCTCCCGTAACATTAGAAGGACTGAGAAATGCCTGTGAATTTCATGGACGCCTTCTCATTTGGCTTTTGGAAAAAAATCTTTTTTAACAAATCAATCTCTTTTATGATACTTGTAATTGGCCAAACATTTCTGAAATAATTCTATGTAATAAAACATTAACCGATTAAATTGCACTCTTTCTTCTACTTTATATACCTTCCTCAATAAAAAAATTCTATCACAAAATAAAGCTTGATACCAACAAACCTACCCAGAGAAAAAACATAATACCAACAAACCTGCAAAGAGCACAAGCGTGATACTGATCTATACCGAGGACAAGCGTGACATGGAAACATATTTTACTCTATGTTTATATGTTTTTGATGATATAAACTAGTATTGATATTTGCTGTCAACTTAAAGCCGACATTAACATTGAAGTGCACGTATTGCAGCCTCACGTAAAAAAATGTCAAAATACATTTTTTTTTCTGACAAAGCAACTACTCCAGTGTATGTACCTTTATCACTTGGAGTACTCCTTGTTCCATGACTTCTGTTTTTACTGTAAGCACTTTGTGGTCGAGGCGGAGCCATGGTAAATAAGGCATGAATTTGGTCCGCACTTGCGTACTTCCGTGGGCTTAGCACCATCGCTGAAATACAGACAGTTTTACCTCAGTTATGAATTTAGGAAGCATAGAAAATATGAGCCATGCGCTTGCTAAAGCGGATTTACAGCATCTCTATGATGCTTTTTTTTCAGGCCTGTCATCATAATATAATATTATAATAGCGAATCAATGACATCAATTTATTCTAACAATTTCCTTAATGCCCACATACAATGGATCCTAAAAACGCTGAAAATGTAGAAAAAGTTTCAACCATGTCAGCGAGCAAGAACTCCGAAGGCTTACCTGGATCTTTGCTTTTCAAAGATGAAGAAGATCCCCTTTTCACAGGGCGAGGCTCGTAATACGGTGACATAAAATCTCTTAACATATTGTAAAGACAGCTATATATTATTTTTTTGTGTGTTGTAGGTTTCACTAGTATAACTAGTGTTAATCATTGATCTTGACTTGCAATGACCCTAACCACATTGTTCCTTTTAAAGAGAAGCACATGTACATAGAAACCAAATAAAATCATTCTAAAATAAAGGTAAATCTATGAAAAAAAAGAAGTGTCACCTTGGTTGTCGTAACTATGATGATCCAGATTGTCTGGGCTGGTTCCTTTAGACACATATTTCGGTTCATCTGATTTCTCCAACTGAACAAGCATCTGTGATAAATGAAACACTTTATAACAGATTGTGATTGAACATTTTTACAAAAAAAGAACACGTCCTATCCGTCTTTGGAGGAAAGCACTTCAAATTTTATCCAAATTTTATCCAAAAATAAATTTTAAGTCTAAACCCTAAAAGGCGACTTTTGAAGTGTAGCAAAAGTGATAAAACTTATCTCTCAAATGCAAAAAAAAAAACTTGGCAGAAAAGTAGAAAATGTTTGTTTCAGGCATTTTCTCCTCTGCCAAAATGTTTCAAAAGCCCTTTTCCCTAGAGTAGTAAGAAGTCGAAATTTTTTTGCTTTATGTTTATAACAGCTAGTAACTTCTGGTGAATGCTCGTGTATGTTTGGTTTTTGAATGTAGGGTAGGTTATACAGAGACATTAAGCCATCAATAAATAGCATCTGGCAGCCCATGGTGCTATAAAAGAAATGAAATCCTTATCTTTAATATCTTTAAATTGTTCCAGAAAGATATTTACTACAGGACTGTAAAAAGCTACAGACTGCAGACCTTTACTCAAGATAAATCAGTCTGTTGTCTGTTCAACACACCGAAAGCGAGCCGTACCAAAAGCTAATTGGCATTAGTCAGTTTTGTCAAAACTGGACATAGCACTTCCAAAATCTGTAAACGCAATGAAGATATTTTAAGTTCGAAGTTTTGAAGTGATAAACTTACTGCTTTTTGTGCTTCTGCCTTCTCTAAACTCACTGAATCATCATCTGAGTTCGGGTCAGCTTTGTGGTAGGTTGGATTTTCATTGAACTCTAGCTTCAGTTCATTAAATGTAGCGTACGGATTAATATTAGCATCTTCATCTAAAAACAAAAGAAAGACAGTAAAATAGAACATTCTCTAAAAATTAGACATTGAATGATGATATCTTTATCTGGTTTGACGTGTTAATTATTTTACTATCGTAAAAATTCAGAGTAGTTCCAAATCATCATTCTTTCCAACTGCTTAACTTTCTAAATGATCAGGAGTTTTTACAAACCTAAAGAAGATAGACTTTACTAAAATTGTACGTAAAATTTGGGGAAAAAAAAATGGGATCTGTCGTTTTTCCTCCATTCTTGCAATGTTTTCCATGAGCTTTTGATTTAATTACAGTCGTCTGCAAATGCTTCTAAATGCAAAATCTAAAATTTGATTGTCAAGCAAAGATATATCAAGATGAGTCTAAAGCTTTTATGATTTGTTTGTCAAAGATACATACAGTCGGACCTGCTCTCCTTTTCAATTTATCATTCTTTCTGTTTAACCACTTCAATCTGTTTAGACTTAGGCCAATGAAGCTTCTTAAGTCTATTACAGAAACCGACAACTTTTGTCGGTCGATCATCAAACACTGTTACTAAAGTAGTGCATTTGCCCATTGCCTCTGTTTTACATGTACATGTAGTAATGTTATAGAAGAGAAGCACTTTTTTTTTGCAACAGGGTTCGTTCAGCTCCATTTGTCTATCACAAAATGTCGAAATTTTCATTGGCTGACCAATTTCAATCAATGAACAGGCCTATAATGTAAGGGAGGACTTGGAAAAGTATAGAAGACACTTCCATTTACATCATTTTCATGTTCCATTACAATCATAATTTTACTTACAGGTGTCTGTTATTCCAGAACGACCAATAGAAGCATTATCACTTGTTGTTTTACTGCTGTCATGGAAACACCAGGCTCCATTGTTACCCACAAGGTTTTCATCTGAGTTGAGTGAGATCAAAAGGTTCACATTGCGACTGTTGAATCGACCATCTTGTGGACTCTCTAATTCATAGTTGATACGTTTGTCTAGGTCATTCATTAACGACGTTTCTGCTGTTATATCACGTCTGATATTAGAGCTGTTTTCTTTAAAGAAAAATACAACACTAAAATAAGCAATTGAAATCGTTTCAACACATGAGCGTATAATAGTCTAGACGTTTGGTCCATCAAACCAAATGAGAAATGAACAAATCAATATTGTGGTAGATGAAACTAGGATATCAAGGTACTTGGAACAAGAGCACTGCATGCGGATGCCAACCCTCGGGGGCTGTTGCTGTTAGTGAAAATTCTATGTCAAAAAAGGAGCATAACTTTGTCAAAATATTTCAATTATTGTCGCTTGTCTTATCAACATATCTCCATGTTTTCTGCGGAACCTATAAATTTAATTTGAACATTTACAATTTCTATTGAAATAAGCATTTTTTTCATAATGTCTAAACATACAGTAAACAAAGGTAATAATTCAAGCATACTGTAACGTCAGTGCAAGTGCATTTGTAATATTTTTTCACTTATCTATTATTTAGGCTATACGGCTTTCAGTATAATGATTGAGACGCCGTCAAAATGCACCGGAAAGGGAGACAGACGATAAAGAACCTCCAGCGATAATCTCGTTGTCTGTAGAGGTGTGAAATGATAGAGTTTCCTACTGATCAACCTTTCGGGTAAATGCAATTACTTTTATTCGCCAGCAAAATATAATCATAAACTGTATTTTATTGTTTATTTTTCTTGATTTATGCAAACACATCTAAATGCAATTCTGACTGAAAATTAATTGTATCTTGTGGGAAATACTAAAATCAACATTACCGATAACATCGAAAAAGGTACTTCTAAAAATCAACGTACCAGGGGATTCCTCTAGATTATGGGAAGTTTTATAATGATTTCATTAATTACCTTTATATCGTATAAGTTGACGTCTCCTAGTACAAAACAATGCTATTCCAACAGACAGCACAATAAGGACTAAGAAAGCTCCACACAGTGGCACCATAATGTGCAACTTCTCATAAAAGTAAACTTCGTCTTTATGTACGACATACAGAGGATCCAATGTACCTGTATGATATTGAAGGAACAACTATTTTTCATTATGTGAAACCTATTTCTTTCGCAAACGATTTAGACCAATATATGTTTGTACAAGGCAACAGGTAATTTCCTTTTGAATCTGCATTGCCGTTAGTGTCGAAAAATTCAAGTAAACCAGAATCTAACTTTTATTCCTGGATAGAACAAAAATGTAACTGTTTATTCTCAAAGCATGAAAAACACATATTCTATTGCTGTCTTCGATGTTGTTTTTAGTTTTACCAACAGAGGACATTTCAGAATCGTACAAATTCAAAGCATTTGCAGAAGAAATATTATAAAATTATGTGGTTCAATTGACGGAGATTTTTCCCATAAGGTTTTCAAAAAGACTCAAAAGGGTTGTGAAAACGAAGGATTACTTGGTTATGCGTGAAAAGTACTTAAAATACAATTCAAAGGTCTTATCGATGAAATGGCAGTCTTTGAAAATATTATTAATTTTCTTATGAAACCAATTTTATAAAGAGGCGGGGGGGGTTTGAGATTTACGTACGAAGTTTGAAAGTTCTTACTTCCAGAAAATGTTAGAGTTGAGAAGATGAGGTTACACTCAGTTGACCCAGCATGACTGTGTGCAGACACTTTCATTCTATATCTGGTCGCTGGGTGTAGATCTTCTACAGTAAATATTGTCTGAATAAGAAAAAAAACCGACACGTAAAAGACAACTCCGAAAATGTCCAAAAACAGTCTTAAACGATATGCATGTGTAATAGCTACCATCAGACGATAACCTGGAATTGTTAAAATCTCTCTAGTTATTTCTAAAAGTGTAACCCCTACTTGGGTCGGTAAGTAATTCAAGGACAATTTGACTACATCATCTAAACATTGAATGGATTAATAATTAATACAAATCCACTAATTCCTTTACAATGTGCTTCCTGATATTTATATGTAGACAATAAATGTTCAAACACAGATACATCAGTAACACCTCCATAACGGAATTTGTGTTGTGTGTACATCGAAAATACATTTTTGAAAACAGGAACTGATGTAATAATCATTGTATATACTGAGCCTGATAAACAGATTGTTTCCTAACAAGTCCTTCCGTTCCTTATCAAAATAACTCTAGCAAACAAATTGGTATCCGAAAATAATCTTTACGTAACTTGTTGCAAGTGGTATAAAACCGAAAATCTTTGTATCTGACCTGTGCCAAGAGTCGAAAGTTTTGTCACGTCACAAAGTTAGTTTCTTTCTGTTTATTACTCCAGAATGACTTATTAGAATTTATTGATTCTACTAACTGCTAGAAACAGCTTGTGGTCTTCCTCAAACTGTTCGCAAAATATCATACACTATTCGTCTTTTGCCTTGTTACAATTTTTATAATCCTTTCAAAAATCCTAGCAACATTTTAGCATTAAGCCCAAGCTCATGATAACTAAAATCAATCTCGGTTCCGCTTGTGCAAGAGATAAACAGGAACAGTTGTTGATTGTCTCTAGAAGCAAGATTCGTTCTTCAGTAATATGTTCTTTATCTCTCCGAGCTACATTTCGTCAGTGTGAAGAAGGATTCAAGGTTCTTTTGAAATTTGTAATGTTATTTATTACATTCTTATTAGTGGATTACTGGAATTTCAAAGGGAATAACACCACTATTGATGACAATGTTTGCATTATCACAAGAGAGGATAAAGTTTTAGAATATTTCCTATATTGCTAATATTGCACGACTCTTGATAATTATTGGAAAAAAAGGTTGAGTTAGAAATACACTAAATAGGATAATCAAGTAGTTACTTTAACTCTTTACCACACGAGAAAATTTTAGACTGGTCCAAATTGAAAGCATTTGCAAATGACAAAATAAAAGTGACAAAAAAGAAGAAATTTGTTCTGGGAAGGGTAGAAAACACTATGGCTGGTTACCAGCATTTTCTCCTTTTCCCATAGTGTTTTCAAAAGTCTTCTTTCTCAGGGGCGTCAAAAGTAGGGATTGTGTGGTAATGGGTTAAATCCCGTTACTGGAATAAGATTGGATGTTCTTCGGACTCGTTTTTTCACGCGCATCTCATCCCATTCTAGTGACAGATTTATTAAAAATTACAAGCAGTTGATTGTCCTCTATATTGTTGATTCCAATCTAAATAACTATGAAATACCGTGTTCCAGCTGACGCTGTTCGTAACTTCAACCCAGTTATTTTCATCTCCAAGTATTGTGTACTTGATGGAATAAAATCTGATTGGACAAAAATCTATCTGCCATGTTCGTAGATCCAGCTCAATCGATGTAACATTTGCTGTTCTCAGTATTTCACTCATAGGTGGCGCTACTGGAGCTAAGAAATGAAATATGTCTTAAAATAGTGTTTCATTCATTAGAGTGACATGACAGAAAACATAAAAAGTATCCTCACAAAGCATCATTGCAAAAATCACGAGATTACATGGCTTCACGGTGCCGCTATGCCAAGTAAGCATCAAATGTTGAAGAGGTCTCCTTCAATTTCAAAAGTATCCCAGAGAAAATACATAACATCATAAATCCACGTCAGCTTTGAAATTCATACATTGTTTTTCCAGAGACATATATATTTGATTAATGTAAGATTAGATCGGGAAATTATTTGATTTGTGAACCCCCTTCCCCTATACAAATACCATATGTGGAAGACTTGGGACAACAAAATAATTGACACCTTTAAGTAAATCATTTATTGTCATCACAAAATAGTAAATATGTGTACCTGAACCATTAGTCCTTGCTGACACCATGTTGCTCAGTCCACTGTGGCCAACTTTATTGTATGCTGTAATAGAGAATTTGTAGCCTGTTCCGCAGAGTAAGTTATTATCTGTAAATGTTCTATTCTTTGATCCAAGGTGAACTTCTTTCCATATATCATGCTCTTTTCTGTATTTCAGCACAAAACCTGCAAAATTTACAACATAAGGCTGAACGAGAGCATACTTTAGCAATCTCAAAAATTCTATTTCTAACCTCTGCATAAGACAGGCCTTCAGTTTTGTGTCGAATAGACGCGGAAATTTTCCGTACGATATGCACAAATTAAATTCTAATCGCTACCTTCCCGTGAAAGTTCCCTAATAAAAGTCGGAATTCTATTTATATACCTACTATTTCATTTGGCATACAGGTCAGGATCATGTTAAATGAAGTAGGATATAATTATGGACCAAGATTTCATCCACGCCTGTATCATGATGAAACATATTTACATACACATTATATTGTGTTGATTACAGTACTTACCTTGTATTGGACTTCCACCATTGCTACCTGATAGCCAATTGACCTGTATTGATGATGACGTCACAGCTACCACTGACAATACTGGGGGTTTCGGAGCAGCTGTGGATTAAATAAAACCAAAGTCCTCCTTTAGTTTTTTTTTTTTTTTGAATATTCGCTTGTTTTAAAAGACATGAGAAAAAAAGCATTTAAAGGATTGACAAAAAAGGAGGACATGCTGACTCGATGTAGACATCTTACTAGAAAACTTTAGCAGAAGTAAATTATATCATGATGTCTGGTGCTGGAAATGCAGTTTAACCTTCTAACAACAAAGACCTGTTTTACTATGTCAAAAGTGGAACTCTTAACGATTATTGTAAGAAATGGAAAAATTGCTTTTTGTTTACTATTTTTTTATTTTTGTTTTCTATGAGAGAACCTTAGCTCATCTCATACCAGTTTCCTATTTTCATAAGCTAACTCTTTTGAATCGAATAAGCCTCGCATTTCGTCGGATAGTTAACTCCCCCATAGGAGAGCATAGGCTCAAAAACGTGACATACTGACCTTTTGCGGACATTGTAGATCAAGACCAGATTGCACAGAACGTGCAGTCTGATCTTGGATCTACACTGTCCACTAAAAATATGTTTTCCACCCAAAAGACCATGGTGAAATAGCAACATTTGTGTTTTAACTATCGACTTAAAGGACTCAACCCTTTTCCAAACAAGCCCTTGTTTTTACGTGTCTGCAGTACAAGTCTTTTGAAAACACTGTGGGAAAAGGAGAAATTGCTCGTAACGAGCAATTTCTCCTTTTCCCACATTGTTTTCTACCCATTTGGAGAACTTTCTGCCATTTTTATCAAATTTGAAATTGTCGTCTGCAAACTCTTTGTGTTTGGAAGAGTCTAAAATTTGTCGTTTGGGAAAGGGTTAATTTAGTTATTTAGTAGAATAATAGTTAAAACACAAATCAACGTTTGCAACTAGGACCTATAAACCTGTAGGCAAAATTCATGAAGAAGAAAGATTTGCATATTCTTATTCTTTAACATTTTTTTTTCCTTTTCTTTTCTCTAATTCGTACATGCTCTTTACTTACTTTTCGATTCTGTGTCCACTGTTAGCACAATATGAAAAGGAAACGGTTTAAATTATATGCATAAAATGGTAATAAAACAGTCCCTTTATTTTCTTTCTTAATTGTTTTCTTAAATCGTTAAAACCTTAGTTTTCTATGTAAGCATTTGCAGACAGTGTAGGTCAACATTAGACTGCATTGAACATGCATTTTGAAATTTGATCTACAGAGTGCAATTACTGAAATTATATTCGAAAAGGTATGCCCATTAGTTCATGTGCAAGGAATTTATATGAACGAGATCTATCTGGGTCGCGGACAGGTGTATGCCTACTGAATGACGAACAGTTCAAAGAAGCTTGTATACGTTTCACTATTTTTAAATTTGTAATCTTCACATAATCATATTTATCATCTAAAGGAAGCTGTATCTCTTCACGACCATCAATCTGGAAATATGGGTCAGCATTTTTGTAGTTATGGAAACTTATATTTTCAATGTTTTGAAGAATGAACAAACTATGTGACACTCGTCTTAAACGTGTGATTCATTACAAAATCTGCAACGGCTGTTTTTGCATAGACAACAGTAGAAGTTAAAAGATAAAATGTTATATGGCCATTTAACAGTCTAAGTGAAAGTTAATGGAAATAAAAATTAAAGATTCGAAGTTCATAAAACAGCTTTTGATAATCAACGCATATACATTTGAATCAATAGAATTAACCCATTACCACACACTCCCTACTTTTGACTCCCCTGAGAAAGAAGCCTTTTGAAAACACTGTGGGAAAAGGAGAAAATGCTGGTAACCAGCATTTTCTCCTTTTCCCACAGTGTTTTCTACACTTCCCAGAACAAATTTCAATTTTTCAGTCACCTTTATTTTGTCGTGTGCAAATGCTTTCAGTCTGAACCAGTCTAAAATTTTGTCGTGTGGTTGAAGAGTTAACCCTTTACTCCATAGATACTCATTTCTACGCACTGCTTGTAGGAGCCTTTGGAAAACATTGTGGCAAAAGGTGAAATTGCTCGTCCTTGCTGCTATTTAGGGTCAATTAGAGATACCATAGAAATGCCTTATGGGGTAAAGGGTTAAATAAACATTTAAATGATCAATGTAAATTTACCTTGTACACTAACACTATAGGTTATTACATCACTCCCATATGTATTCTCCACTCTACATGTATAGTTAGCGGCATCACTACCTATTACTGACTCCAGAAGCAGGGAACCATTCTCCAGTATCTGCCGTCGGTCATTGTCCTCAATCACTCCTTGTCTGACAATGGAAGAAAGCATACAGTCAATTTTTTTTTTCCAGATGTCTGCACATTAACCTATACCTTTGATGTGTATGTTTTGTACAATGAAATGGTGTAGACTTGATCAAGTCAAACACTGTTAAGGTTCTACCTTGTTTAAACATCGCTCCTTTCTCTTTTAAAAAAAAGCACCAACAGTATCAGAAAAAAAATCCACCCGAAAGGTTTTAAAGGACCAGATAGAATTTTGGAAGTTAAAATACTTTGTTGAGAGTATTGCTAAAAACAAATCAGACCTTTTCTTTCTTTACACAGGGAAAGATTATTAGGGATTGAAACTGTATCAGGTATTACGAATCACCCTGTACACGGTGCTTATATCAATGTATATTTGTACGTTATCAGGTATCAGGCATCAATGAATCACCCTGTACACGGTGCTTTTATCAATGTATATTTGTACGTTATCAGGTATCAGGCATCAATGAATCACCCTGTACACGGTGCTTTTATCAATGTATATTTGTACGTTATCAGGTATCAGGCATCAATGAATCACCCTGTACACGGTGCTTTCATCAATGTATATTTGTATGTTATATAATAGCCTGAAGTAGCAAAATACGCCACTGTCTTGTACATGTTAACCCTTTACTCCATAGATACTCATATCTACGCATTGCTTGTAGGAGCCTTTGGAAAACATTGTAGCAAATGGTGAAATTGCTCGTCACGAGCAATTTCACCTTTTGCCACAATGTTTTCTTTCCTATCAAAAGTACCTAAAGGTGTCATATACACATAAGAAACAGCTTCATCCTTGGTGTTATTTAGGGTCAATTAGAGATACCATAGAAATGCCTTATGGGCTAAAGGGTTCAATAGGGAAGTTAAATAATAAGTCGATGTACTTCCATTTCAGCCGTTTGCTAGACATTCTCATCGTTTATGATCATAACGGAAAAACACTTTCAACTCGAACGAGTCAACATTTGTTGTATGTAGAATAGTTTCCCTAAGGCGAAGCCTACCTTGTCATCCAGACTATTTCCGGTTGAGGTTCTCCAACAGTTGTACAAGGCAGTAATAAATTATCTTGCCAAGATGCTATAAACTCGTGGGAAAAACTTGTAATTCGGGCGGGAACTGAAATTATTGAAATTAATAATTATATGAAATTTGTACATTTTTTACACTAAGTGTAATTATGCAATGAATTCATTTTTATGAAATCTGTAGAAATTTAAGTTTCAACGTGTGCAAGAATTTTGATATTTATGTAGTTTGAGTTTGTTCCAAATTAATCCTTTACTCCATTGCTTATGGGAGCCTTTGGAAAACATTGTGGCAAAAGGTGAAATTGCTCGTGACGAGCAATTTCACCTTTTGTCACAATGTTTTCTATGCTTTCAAAAGGTGTCATATACACATAAGAAACTGCTTCATCCTTGCTATTATTTAGGGTCAATTAGAGATACCATAGAAATGCCTTATGGGGTAAAGGGTTAATGGACTGTCGAATACATCTTTACAATGCATTATACCAAAAAAGTCGTAATTTATTATGGGTTTGTTTTGTCTGCTTATCAACTTAAACATGAAGTAGAATGAGCGTTGAACATCCACAAAATTTACCAACAAAAAAAAGTTCGGACCGAGGCTACCCTTCAGGAAATGGCCAGGGAGACTGAGGTCAATACTTTTAGCAGATACACGTTTTCACAGAACTTGACTCATAATTCAAGATCTTTAAGATAAATTAACCAGTAATTTGGTGACTACCCTATATTTTCATCTCATTCTATATCTGTACATGCTGCAAACAAGATGTTAACTTCAACAAAGTGGCAACATACTTAACGTAGCGGATCCGTAATAGAAAACGGCTATTTCTATTGTAGTATTTTCCTATAAAATTTGTTGAGATTAAAATTGAGTATTATTGTAATACTTTCACCGAGCCACTTTTTCCTTTTTGCCTTTCCTAGAATTATCATTTATAAATCTAAAACCACTATATTCTCATTACAAAAGGATATGATAATTACCTCCCTTTTCATGAAACTAACAAAAATATCAACAAATAATTTCCATATAGACATAGAAGGAATTTCTGGTCGGTTAAAAATGTGCAAAAATATTATATCTGTATAAATCTATCTTTATCAACTGTCAAGAAATTTTATGCCATGCTGCACTAGAAGTATTACGGGTCCACTACCCTAAAAGCACCATAAAAATTGTCGTCATAAAAGCAGCAGTTGTAACCCGTTTTAAATAAATCGGAATCCACTTTAACTGCATAACTGCATTAACCCTTTCCCAAACAACGAACTTTTGGACTAGACCAAATTGAAAGCATTTGCAGACGACAATTCAACCCTTGCTGAAAAGATGATTTCTGTCTATGATAGGGTAGAAAACATTGTGGAAAAAGGAGAAAATGCTGGTTAACAGCATTTTCTCCTTTTCCCACAATGTTTTCAAAAGGCTACTATTCCAGAACCGTAAAAACCAGGGATTGTTTGGGAAAGGGTTAAGAACAATAATGCAAATACTGCCACGGTGTAAAACTTGTAAATTATAAACAAGCAGTATTACCTCTATTTATAGGCGTGACGGTGACAATCTGAGTGCTCTCCCCTTCGCCCATCCTGGTGCTTGCAGTTACCCTAACCCAGTAATTTACGTCTGCTTCGAGATAACTTAGCACAAAACTTACGTCACTTGGCTCCACCTCAATCTTGATCTCCTGAAATATGAAGTAAAATATATTTTCCACAAAAAAAAAAACGTACCGATTGATATGGATAAATTCAAAATAAAGATTTTATCTGGGAAATACTGTACCGTTGCATTACAGGTACTGATGGTGTGCGTTAATTTTTTTTTGTAGGATGGGTAGAAAAATCCTGAAATAAGCCTTAGTATAATGGTTTTTTCAAAAATAGGCCACAAAATTACTACTAATGAAATAGATGTAATACATGTCTCTTAATTTCCAAATATTTGACGAAATGTAACTTTTTCAGTTTTTCATAGCGCTCGTTCAAATGTCATCAGTACAGGCTTAAAGAATTAAGTCTGTAGTCTATTAACCCATTACCACACAATCCTTACTTTTGACGCCCCTGAGATTGAAGCCTTTAGAAAACATTGTGTGAAAAGGAGAAAATGCTGGTAACCAGCATTTTCTCCTTTTCCCACAATGTTTTCTACCCTTTACAAAACAAATCTCAAATTTTCAGATACTTATTTTGTCGTCTGCAAATGCTTTCAATTTGAACAAGTATATAATATTGTCGTTTGGTAATGGGTTAATAGGTTTTTACTACATTATAAATACATTTTGTAGCACTTATTGTTGTAAAACAATATTACGTGTAAGCCGACTGAATCTATATTATGTTTACGTGCAATTTAGAGGGAAAACAAAAGATTCATTTTCGTGGTAAATAGCGGAGTAAGGGTGATTTCATTTTATCATTTATAGGCAACTAAAAGTAGCTTCAATCCAATCAATTTGTTGTATATGTTAGTATTTATTAATATCAGCCTGTGCTTCATCTTTAAATTTATAATGAACTATAAGCGAGGTACTTGGGGAGAAAAAACACAATAGGTTTGAAATAAATGAGTTTTTCTTTTTTAATAAAAATGCCATTTCTATTTATATAGCTCACATAAGTTTCAACATGTACATTTTTGTTTTCAGCTATGTGGAATGTGCAGAGGACAACCTGTTATCGGTGGTTCTAAATGTTTATCTGTCAATATATTTCAACTGATACATCATAAGCAATAATAAAACTCTTTGTACGGCATTATTCCGTATTGCTCGTAAAATTAAATGGTTTCGAATAAAGCACACCCCTACCGAAAAATTTAGATATTAAGACAAGAATGGCCATACAATGTCATTTTCTGTATGAGCAGTGCCGTGTGTAAAAAAATTTAATGCATCTGCAATGGGTGTCAAACCAACCAGATCAGCCTGAGGAGTGCGAGCGCATGGGCTGACCTAGGTAGAAACCTTTTGTAAGAAGTCATTTTCCAAATGTCAAACGACGAGTTAAACTCATTAACAAATGGCAAAATTTTAGGTTTGTCCAAATCGAAAGTATTTGCAGACAACAAAATAAAGGTTACTAAAAAATAGAAATTTGTTCTGGAAAGGGTAGAAAACACAGTGGGAAAAGGAGAAAATGCTGGTTACCAGCATTTTCTCCTTTTCCCACAGCGTTTTCAAAAGGCTTCTTTCTCAGGGGCGTCAAAAATAGGGATTGAGTGGTAATGGGTTAACTCTAGAAAAAATTGGTTGATACGCACTGTTGATTTTTATGCGGTGGCTTGTTTTCTATTACGAAATACGGGCATAAAAACACATTTAGCCAGAGCGTTCCATTTATATCTTTGGTTAAAGTACGGTCGTATACACAAAATGAAACTGTCCATGGATCCCAACAATAATGTTATGTAGTTAAAATGTACCAATAATTCCTAATTGGAAAAGAAAATACAGTGTTTATTTCATGCTTTCCGGTAGGATATTGAGAAATAGCAGTAAAATATTTTTCGATCTTACACTGGTACCACCAGTGAAAATACCGATTTTCACGTTCTTGTTGCCTAGGTAAATTGCGCGTGCCTAACAACCAGATGGGAAATATGACGTCATATACCTTACATTTCTCGCGCTTGACGTAACGTTGCTATGCGGGAGGGGTACGCCACGGGGAATAAGGGAAAAGAAGTGTAGTGAATTTTGATAAAGCTCCTCCCAGAAAGGGTAAAACACATGAAATAAATTGAATATTTGTTTTTTTAGATGAAAGACTGGTCACTCGATGAAATAAATTTAGATCTTTCACCAAAAAACAAATATCCTCTATATCTTACTTGAGCTGTAGCTGATGTGTTGCTGAAATATATGTTGTAGGATGTTAGAACGCCGCTGGGATTGTGTGGCTGTAACCATGACACTAGCACGCTGTTGTTGTTTATAGGCAAGGCTTTAATTCCTGCAGGTCGCCCCGGAACTGTAAAACCAGAAGAAAAAAAATCCTTTGAGGAACTTAATAACTCAACTGGCTACTACTTGCCAATGCATTTTACCGTAGAGGAAATTAAAGCCGATAATGCAAATAGTTGCAGGGTGTCCTTAGAAAAACGCCTTTTGGTTTCGATTCATGTTTACGAAAATCAAATCACAAAAAAATGGAACTTCTTGCATACATAAGAAAATGAAATACTAAATGGATAGATAAATAGATGGACAGACCAATGGACAAAAATAGGTTTTTCTCAAAAGGTTCAAGTCCAGGAAGGGACAAATAATACGTGTACGTTTCAAAAGAAAGGCGTCTAAAGTGTCCAAACTTAAGTGCAAAAGGAAATGTATGCCTGCATTCTAAAATGACCTTTTTTTGCTTCTAATTTCTGCGAATTTCAAATTGGTTTAAGTTGTTAAGTTGGTACAGAAAAACAAGCGCAAGGTTAAAAAAACATTGGCACCACAAATAAACTTTTCGCAAAAAAAAAAAACACGAGCAGTCCGAGCAAAGGACAATGAAAGCATCCCCATGACAATAGTTATTAAGGATCTGTACTTCAGAAGACGTCTTTAGGAAAATCGATGTATTTATTATCAATGCATTTTTCCCAAAGAAATCAAAAGAGAACAGTTTCAAACGACAGCTTTGTAAAGGATCTTAAAAACAAAATTAAAATTTCTTAAAAGTAAACAAAAAGCCTGCTTAACCCATTACCACACCATCCCTACTTTTGACGCCCCTGAGAAAGAAGTCTTTAGAAAACACTGTGAGAAAAGGAGAAAATGCTAGTAACCAGCATTTTCTCCTTTTCCCACATTGTTTTCTATCCTTCACAAAACAAATTTCAAATTTGTCGTCTGCAAATGCTTTTGATTTGGACAAGCCTAAAGTATCGTCGTATGGTAATGGGTTAACGCGACTTAAGACAGGTTTGCAGACATTGTACATCACAAAATAACTCTGCAGAATGTGCACCCTGATGTTGGATCTACTGTGCACGGTATTTTTTCCAGTAAAAAGACATTCAAAACGCATTAATTGAACTTTGAATAATGGCCAAAATTTTCATTTGGTTTCTGTATGTGTTAAATGGGCAAATATGTCAGATATTTAGTTTATCCTGAGCATAATTGTCTAGAATGGTCATCAAGAACAAGAGTAATGTTTACCGTCTTCCATTGTGAGGACATAGATAGCGTTACTTCTAACGCCCTCTCCTTTTCTAGTAAATGCTAGAACTTGAATGCTGTAGTTTGTGTATTTCTCAAGGTTGTCAATGGTTACCTCCAGGTTTGTCGATCTCACATGACTTGCATCTGTTTCGTCTGCAATTTAATCCTTGGCATTTCTAGCAAAAGTCCTTGTATATTTGCAATGTAGACTAGGAAGATTCAAGATTTAACAACAATGAATTTTACTCATAGTTAAAGGTAGTTATACATAATTTCTCATTATCTTATTTAACCAATTACCACACAATCCCTACTTTTGACGCCCCTGAGAAAGAAGCCTTTTGAAAACGCTGTAGGAAAAGGAGAAAATGCTGGTAACCATCATTTTCTCCTTTTCCCACAGTTTTTTCCACCCTTTCCAGAACAAATTTCAATTTTTCAGTCACCTCTATTTTGTCGTCTGCAAATGCTTTCAATTTGAACCAGTCTAAAATTTTGTCGTGTGGTAAAGAGTTAATTGGTTTAGAAAATCAAGTCTTATTTTTTATTCAGATGTAAGAAATAGAGCAAAGTTTATAAAGGGTGGTAAATAAAATATTCCAATTTTTACGAGGTACTTGTACTTGTGCAGGATTGAGTAGAGCATAAGCTGATTACTGTTTAGTAATGACGTCCTCATCTGGGTTAAGTGACCAAGATTTTAAGCAGTATGAAGCTCAGTGCTTCTATGGACAATAGATACAATCAAAATGAAAACATTAAATGTAATTAATTGTATATTCTAACATGACACGCGACTTTGGCTCTATAAACACAGTGCATGGAAAACGTGGTAAAATCTGCGACAATCCATGTAGAGTGACGTCATTCAATGAGTGAGTTATTCAATGGAACATAATCTTCATCCGCGTTTTACTCTTAGTTTGAACTTGTTTTTCTTTCATTAAGAATTGGCAAAGTTAGAATCGAAATAATGTTCTTTCTATTGTGGTATATCGTTCAATAAACCACGTTGTGAGTTATGAGGCGCAATGAATAACCCACTCGGGCTATCACCCTCGTGGATTATTTATTGTGCCTCATAACTCACAACTGTGGTTTATTGAACGATATATCACGATAGAAAGAATATTATTTCTTAAATTTACCTTCATCCATTCTGACAGGCTTGTACAATACTTTATATCCTTGTAAAACACCATGGAGTGTGAATAAAGGTGGGGGACCCCATATGACTTTGATGGCCTGGGAGCTGAGAGGAAAGGCTTGAACACCTTCCGGGGGCTGGCTTGGGACTGCAACAATGTAGAATGTATGAATGTTAGTGAAGTAGCAACTTTATATGGTAATTCTTCTGCATCTATTGCTTCATGCATCTTTGAAAACATTGTTAAAAGAATTGTTTTTGGACTTAATCAAACCCCCATGCCTGTTCCTTAGTGAATCTTAAAATAAAAGAAAAGGATAATGTTGCATTGATTAACATGTTGACATAGAACAATTCAAGACTTCAATTCGCTCGCTAGATTCTAATCAATTTTAAGATATCGAGAAAGCAGCTGAATACTTTAGTCTTTGCTCGGTTTCAACGTGGTATTAATCTTCATACCCTCTGAATCGCCCCTATCGACAAAATTGAGGAGTTTCTATAAACCACATTTTCTTGATATTGTAACCCTTTACTCCATAGATACTCATTTTGACACATCAACAACAGACAGCTTTTGAAAACATTGTGGGAAAAGGAGAAATTGCTCGTAACGAGCAATTTCTCCTTTTCCCACAATGTTTTCTACTCAATCAGATATTTGTATCCTCATTTGTCCATATTTTTGACATCATATCTTTATTTGCTGCTGAATTGGAAGAGTCTCAAATTGGCATAACAGGTAAAGGGTTAACTGCGCACAATTATTTTACACCTCATATCGCACGTAGCAGACTATCATAACTATAGAAAAAAAAAGAAATAAGGGTCAAGTTATGAAATAAAGGTCAAGTTATCAGTGGAATTTCATGACAAAATGAAAAAAAAAATGTGAAAGGGTAGATATATGGCACGAGAAATTTTCAGGTTAAATATGATGTGAATGAAACCCGTGCAGATGCTGCTCTAATTGATCCTGAGAAGAACCAGAACTAATAAATCCACTACTTTCTATGGACATGCCCATTCCTGTCATAAATTCAATTAGAAAAAAATAACTTTATATAAACAAGAAAGATATAACAAATAGAACAATACCATCTTCTAGTGTCGATACTTTTATATCAGGTGAAGTAGGTCCAACACCCTCTCTGTTTTGACATTTTACATTCACAGTATACTCTGTAAACTTCTTAAGGTTTGGAATTAAAACGGAAACCATATCCTCGGGATCATCTTCCTGCACAACATCTTTTGGTATGAACCTAAACTGTGTGGTGGAATGGGTTTCTTTGTAGCCCACAAAGTATCTCAGTATGATACCATTTCTGTGCTCAAGTGCTGGAGGCTGCAAAATCAACACTTCTTGATCATTAAGAAAACATATGGAACATGAGTTATGTTTTCTGGACTGAATTTGGAAGCCTTAGACACATAATTCATAAACCATCGTAAGTTAACCCTTTACTCCATAGATACTCATTTCTACACATTGCTTGTAGGAGCCTTTGGAAAACATTGTGGCAAAAGGTGGGTTAGGGTTCGTGACGAGCAATTTCACCTTTTGCCACAATGTTTTCTATGCTACCAAAAGGTGTCATGTACACATAAGAAATTGCTTCATCCTTGCTGTTATTTAGGATCAATTAGAGATACCATAGAAATGTCTTCTGGGGTAAAGGGTTAATTCTTTTTCTTACTCTAGATTTGAAAATCTTAACTTCTGATTTGCTGAAACAACTGGTTTCTTTCAAGTTCAGAATATATTAAGGGTAACAATAAGTACTTTTCAAAAACGGTTAGTGAAAATTAACTTAGGGTAACTCAAGATATTTGAGCAAATGGCATGATATCAATAGAAGTCATAACAGAATATAATAATGAGCTTTTATCTCTTTCGTATTTTGAGAGATAATCTAGCAACATCTGGAGGGAATGTGCTATATTTACGCCTATTATATATATGTTACAGCCAATCTGTGAAATCAGCCAATTCATGAAATGGCTGAAACATTTTAGCCATTTCAAGAAATGCCTAAACCAGTCAGCCATTTCATGAAATGGCTGAAATTTTTAGCCATTTCAAGAAATGGCTGGAATTCTGACGTCAATATTACACAGATTGTCTGATGGATTTTCAGCCAATCTGTGTAAAAATTCTAGAGTTTATTTAAATTGGTATATCAATGAATTGATTCATTATTTATTAGAAAACTGATGATGTTGTGGTTTTTGTAATTGATTCCTTTTAGTTTTATTTATTTATTTATTTATTAGTATCATTACATTTTCGATTGAATGATTGAATATTTTATTCAATGGTTTGTTGAGGAAAGATACATTGATAAGTTGTTTGCTTGTTTATTTTTGAGGAAAGATACATTGATAAGTTGTTTGCTTGTTTATTTTTTAAATGTTAGTTTGTTTGATTGACTGATTTTCTTATCAAATATTCTCCAATTAAAGGATAACTTTAATGTAACAGATCAAAAGATTATCTGTAGTATAAACTATACATGAGTGAAAACATCCTAATGTAATTACATGTAGTTACTTATCCAATTATAGGTTACTTTGATCACGGGTGATGTTATGGAAACTATCTTTGTGTTAGTAATAACCTACATAAATGCTGGATAAAAAACATGAAAAAAAGCTGACTTGCCGGAATTCAACTATTTTATTCCTTAAACACAACCCTGCATTTAACCTTTCGCAAAAAAAAAAGGAAAATGTAAAGGAAAAGGAGAAATTGCTGTTAATAAGTGATTTCTCCTTTCCTCACAATGTTTTCTATTTTTATAGCACTTGTTTTTCATTTTAAATACAGAATCAATTGTTGTCTGTAATCTCCTTGAATTTGGACCAGTCTAAAATTTTGTTGTCTGGTAATGGGTTAATGCCCAGCCAATTTTTCATTGACTAGTTTCTTCACTTTTGGCAAATATACAATTTTGTCTTCTGGTAAAGGGTTGAATATTTTAGCCACTTTCAAATTTGTCTTGTCTGAAGCCAAGCAATACCAACAAAAGATCTATAGTGAAGACTATGTGCTTTTTTTTATAAAAATCATCCACAAAAATTAGACAATCAACAAAATCAATTTACGCACGTAATATGTTCAAAATAAGTAATACGTGTATAATTTTGAGTTTCTGCCATTTCATGAAATAGCTAGAGCAAATTTCCAGCCATTTCATGAAATGGCTGAAATATTTTAGTCATTTCATGAAATGGCTGAATGAATTAGGCATTTCACGGAATGGCTAAAATTTTCAGGCATTTCATGAAATGGCTGATTTCACAAATTGGCTGTAACATATACACGCCTATACTATTCCTTTTTTTATCTTTTTGAATGATAGCGTACGTGTAAGAGATATACTAAACAGGAACCTTTCACTTTTTTTTTATCAATGTTAGCTTCCTAAAACAAATTTCACTTCCCATTACCAAACGACAAAATTTTGGACTTGTTCAAATTGAAAGCATTTGCAGACGACAAACTAAAAGTGAATGAAAATGTGAAATTTGTTTTGTGAAGGGTAGAAAACATTGTTGGAAAAGGAGAAAATGCTGGTTACCAGCATTTTCTCCTTTTCCCACAATGTTTTCTAAAGGCTTCTTTCTCAGGGGCGTCAAAAGTAGGGATTGTGTGGTAATGGGTTAATGGTTTGTTGTAAAAGAGGCAAATATACCAATCAGTATGTGGGGGAAAAACTAGTTATATGCATACCTTCCACGCCACCCTTAACTTCTGAGATCCAATTGCAGTAACCTCAACATCTAAAGGCGGACCACTTGGTGCTAAATGAGAAACATAAATGAAAAATCTTTGCCTATTAGTTTGACCTTTTTTGTTTCGTTTCATTTTTTTTTACTTTCATCTATTTTTTGTAAGAATAATTTCATGTCCATTGTTGTTTTTTAACTTTATCATTTCCTAATCATATTTTCTGATGGTCTAATAAGTAAGTGACCTTTTGTTGCTTTTTTAACCTTTCCATTGAACAGTCTGATCATATTTCTTCATTTCTTACAAATAAAGTGATAAAGAAAGAGTGTAGATTAAATCAAAAGTGAGATGAAAGTTTCATTGAACCTTTGATTAATCTGATATTTCTTATATCAATTTTAGTGTTAACCCATTACCACACAGTCCCTACTTTTGACGCCCCTGAGAAAGAAGCCTTTAGAAAACATTGTGGGAAAAGGAGAAAATGCTGATAACCAGCATTTTCTCCTTTTCCCACAATGTTTTCTACCCTTCACAGAACATATTTCAAATTTTCAGTCACTTTTTTTTTTTCACCTGCAACTGCATTCGATTTGGACAAACCTAAAATTTTGTTGTTTGGTAAAGAGTTAAAAAAAGGATTTCTCATCTCTGATATACAGCTTAGCATTTATCAAATCAACACCTTTGAGAGTTTCAACGTGGAAAAATTTTACCTTCCTCCAATAAAACTGCAGTGACTTGATGACTTGTTAAGCCAAGACCAATCGAGTTATTGGCACGAATTCTTATGTTGTATCTGAAGGCAGGGTGAAGATTCTCTAATGTTGTGGTCAGTAAATTACCGGGTACTGTGATGTTCCTTACTGGGCCTCTATTTTTATCTGTGAAACATGAATGACATGTTAAAAGATTTCAACATCGTCTAGAATAATTTTGAAGCATCTCTAGAGAGGTGAAAATGACACATTTAAAGCACATGAATCTAGAATTAGGCTATCATGTAATCTCATTCGAAGCTGATGTCTCTTGACCGATTCTTTTTAATGTTTCATCTCAATAATTTGAGGGAAATCGACTCTTGTCATTTTTTTCTTAAAGATATTACGAAAAGAAGAAAGAATTGAAATTCTCTAACAGTAACATATTACAAATGGGATCTTTATCATGAACTTTAATTTCATCAAAATTAAAAGCAAATAGATAAAAGAATGAGCATAGGATGAAAACGAGGGATGATGCAATCGTGTTGCGGCTATAGTAAAAAATGTAACTGTGTGCAATTTCTCGGGTTTTGCAGAAATAACCCACTTGCCTTTATTTGATAAGTCTATGGTAACAGCGGGTTGATAATTCTTATGGCACTGTTTTAAATAGATACATTTTATCAAAAAGAAGTTATAAAGGTGCATAGAAACAAATACTGCCATTGTATTTGATTTAATCAAAGAAACGTCCAAGCTTACCTGTCGTGTTTTCGTATTCTATAATATAATTAGAGATCGGGGAATTTCCATTAAATGGTCTGTCCCAGGACAGTTTCACAAGTCGACTCTGGATATCCAGTATGGTCAAGTTCGCTGGCGCATCTGGGGGTTCTAAAATTTAAATTGAATTCCTTTAAGCCTTTGGCTGCTCATAAGACTCGATCCCCCATGTTTAGTAAACACTGTAGATTTAGGTCTAATCTTCGATATATACTTCCGAAATTGTGAGCATTCTTCTTTAGAACTTTGAAATGCCAAATTAGAGCATTTACAAATGACAAATGATATTCGAAAAAAAAAAGATTTTTGGAGAGGTAGAGAGACATTTTGGGTGTAGGAGAAAATGCGGGTTACCAGCACTTTCTCTTTATCCGACAATATTTTGCCATACTGGCTTTTGAAGGAACGTAAACCTCGGGACTGTCTAGTAAAGGGTAAATATCCGACTTACCTAATACAATAACCCACATTGACATCGTATCATAACCGAATGCGTTTTTAGCGGTACAGGTGTATAATCCCGTATCCTCTCTTAGTGCAGGTCTCAGTGACATCTGTGAAAGTTTGCCTCGGGACGTATTCTGCACCACAACTGTATGCCTTAAAAGGAAATTTTCAAAGTTATCAGCTTGTTTATCTCATCATCCGAAGTATTTACACAATGAGCGTGCATATTAATTTCGTAGTATAAAAAAAGAGCCCGCATATATACTAATTGAAAATCCACTGAAAATCAATAAAACTCTGTTCACAACTTGTGCGTACAACCAAGTAAGAGGACGGTCTACATTCAATATCAAATAGATCAAATAGCAAGCCCTGTGCTGTCTGATCTTGATCCGTGCCGTCAATAGAAGCTGTTTATGTAGCTAGTACCGTGATAAAAAGGGTTCACCTTTAATTAAAAAAATACTTAGTTTTCACGACCTTTGGAAAGACTTTCTTCAATAACATTCTAGGGCAAGGAGAAAATGACGGTGAGCAGCATCTTCTCCTTTTCCTTCAATGTTTCTACACTCCTCAAGACAATTTTTACCATTTTAGCCACAGCAATTCGATGGGTGAGTGCAACACTATCCTAAGTGCCTATACAAAGTATAGGCACTTAGGTTAGTGTTGCACTCACCCATCGAATTTATGTATCTGCAAATGCCTTAAATATCAGCAATTCTAAAATTTTGTCGTTGGGTACGCATTACCACTGTCCAATCACACTTGATAAAACGACAAAAAGAAGATACTAGTCACGCTTTAGAGCAGGAGGGCCAAGAAAACTGTTTACCTGCCCACGGTACCATCTCCCACAGTACTCTCTTTAAAGTTCCAGGACACAGATAAAGGTTTGTCGCCTATCGCCTGGCAGTCCATAGACAAGTTACTACCTCGGAGGACAGTGTAGTTCTTCTCTGGTGCATCAAAGCGAGCTGGAACTGTATTAAAGTAAAAAGTATGGATGATTTCTTTGCTTGTTTTTAGTGTTTGGTGGTTAACGCCAGTTTATAAGTATAATGCTGCAGTAAGCACACCTGGCCATCTTTTCCTCTGTGTATTATTTTTCTATCTGTATTCGAACAATATTCTCTAAATTCACAAAGAGGAACAGCGAGGAAATCTTCATAACCAGTATTCTATCCTTTCCTATGATGTTTTCGAAAGCCATCCTCCTCATAGTAATTTAACCCTTTACCACACAATCCCACGATTTAATGAGCATGAGAAAGAGACCTTTTGAATACACTATAGGAAAAGGAGAAAATGCTGCTCAACAGCATTTTCTCCTTTTCCAACAGGTTATTCCTCCCCATCAAATACAGTTTCGATTATTTCAGCCATATATCGTTTACCGTCTGCATATGTTTTCAATTTTGACAAGTCAAAAATCTATGACCTGTATAGTGTGATACAGAGTAAAACAAGGTTGTTGTAGTAAGAAATAATTGTTTTACCATGGACGGTTAGATATATAATCTTGCTGATTCCATGTCCAATTTCATTGTTAGCTTGACACAAATAGTTTCCATCGTCTTCTTCCCTGGCATTACGTATTTCTAGTGTGCCGTTGTCATGGATACGATAGTTCTCATTCTCCTGGGCATCTAACTGGTCATACTGATGTGGCGATAGACCTGCGCGAAGAAAAATGTCATCGGTAGAGCATTTACCCTAAGTGATCCAGAATTTAACGAATATCAGATTATACTTATTTGCAACATTATGTCAGTTCTATCAAAGCGGTCAGTGTATGAATACATGCTTTCCTGGAGTTTCTTTTTGTCAGTTTTCCAGTAAAAATTCTTTACAAGTTAATGCCGGCTTTCCTTAATAAGAATCGTCGAAACAATGGTCAGCCGTAAGGGAGGAATGAAACCTTTTTTCAAAGACTATCAACAAATTCTTGAAAAGATATCGGCCGAGCCAGGGATCGACTAGCGACTCCTGGGACCGTATTCACCAACCAATCACAAGAACATTCTTAGTCTTATTCTTCAGAATTTGTCATTATGAAAGTAACAGAACTTCTGATTAGCTAAACCAAATGGTTTAGCCAATCAGAAGGTCTGTTGCTTTCACAGTCAGGAAATCTTGAAGAATAAGACCAAGAACATTCTTAAGAATGGTTGGTGAATATGGACCCTGGTTTTCAATCTTGTCATTATGAAAGTAACAGAACTTCTGATTGGCTAAACCAAACGGTTTAGCCAATCAGAAGGTCTGTTACTTTCACAGTCAGGAAATCTTGAAGAATAAGACCAAGAACGTTCTTAAGAATGGTTGGTGAATCTGGACCCCGGTTTTCATGTCCTGTACGATACCGACTGTGCTACTTGGGCTCAAATAGCCACGTAACAGAGAGAAGTTATGAAAATACAAACCTACGCTACATAAACCAAATGAGCTTTCCAGTCATTGAGAAAAACCTTTCATTGCGCTTTCAACTGTTCTTTTCGTGTAGGCTGTAGATCAAATAAAAATGCATGTTCTGTTCAGTCTAGTCTGCTCTCGAGCTAAACTGTTTGCAAAACTGCAATGAGTCACATGTAACAAAGTGTTAACCCTTTACCAAACGACAAAATTTTAGACTGGTCCAAATTGAGAGCAGTTGCAGACGACAAAAGAAAAGTGAATTAAGATTTAAAATTTCAAGTGGGAAGGGAAGAAAACATTGTGTGAAAAGGAGAAAATGCTGGTTACCAGCATTTTCTCCTTTTCGCACAATGTTTTCAGAAGACTTCTACCTCAGGGGCGTCAAAAGTAGGGATTGTGTGGTAATGAGTTAAAGTGTATTGTGGCTTGTTTATGGTTAACAAATCTAAGAGAATACCGGTAGTCTCTTCTTTGCTCCAAGTGATGTTCGGATCTGGGATACCTGCTGCCATACAGTTTATAAACACAGACTTTAGACGTATCACGTTAATATCCTCGGGTTCATGGACCCAGGTTGGTGGCACTGAAATTAGATAAAAAAAAATATATATCAAAATGTTTGTATCACCAGAGACAGCCACCTAAATAAATATTTACAATCATTCATTCAGTTAACTTTTGGTACCAAGCGGGGAAATGCAAATGATTATTCTATGCTCTCAGGTAGTTTATCGGTTAATAATGGTGGATTCAGGTTTGATCATTTTACAATTTCGACCAATGAATTTTAGTTTAAACATATTTCTTTGTAATCATAAATCATACCATCCTGTGAATTCTACCGATTTGATAAATTCACTGGTATCGAACTTCCTGCACTTAGCCCTTTCAAATGCATCAGATTTATTTTCAGACATTTATCATAACTATCAATTTAAAAAAAAAAAACCTTTTCAAAATGTCAATTAACACTAATTATTTTAGGTTTTTGAGTGTTTTTTTTTTTTTCATTTCTTGTATCACTTTGGATGTGAATAAACAGCTGACGCTGATGACAATAGTGCGGAGGAATAAGTTTGCAAAAATATATGGAATAATGTGTTTATTTGAAAATTGGTTTTTCTCCTTTTTATTGATTCACTGAACTTTATTTTCTCTCAAACTGATTCAACCACCATACTTTTACAACACTGGTCAATAACACCGAACTTATTTTCTCTGTGTGAACTGGCAAATGCATTGTATTGTAATGTTGCCTTGTATGGTGAGTATGTTGCGGAAAATTACCAAAAATAACTGTACTGGATTTTTTTGTTAAAGTCCCAACTAAAAATAACGATAGAAAAATGAAAAACTATGGGTTTTCTTTTTCGATAAAAGATCTATATTTATTTCATGCTTTGAACATCGTACTCTAATATTGTAGGCAAGCCTGTGCTGCTCGTGAAAATATTTCCGATGACTTTCACTCGATGAAAAAAAATCGATCTATCACAGAAAAATAAAAAAACATATATCGTCGGTTTGCTTCTAAAATCTCGTAACTACAGCTTGTTACAAGCTGTAGTTACGAGGTTTTGGAAGCAAACCGACGATATATTGTTATACGTTCCTTCACGCTCGCAGAGAAAACATACTTTAATAGTACAGTCAGCCATTTCTTTCACAAGAGCATTAGATTCATGGTACGAATTCTAAGAATGTCCCTTTTCCCATTTAACAAAGAATCCCTATGTTTAACTCTTTCCCAAACGACAAATTTTGGACTCTTCCAAACCAAAAGAGTTTGCAGACGACAATTTTAGATATGGAGAAAATAGCAGAAAGTTCTCAAAAAGGGTAGAAAACACTGTGGGAAAAGGAGAAATTGCTCGTTACGAGCAATTTCTCCTTTTCCCACAGTGTTTTCAGAAGACTTTTTCTGCAGACACGTAAAAACCAGGGCTTGTTTGGGAAAGGGTTAAAGAATACTGAGGAAGAAGGCTCTTGGTCACATTTTGGAAAATGGAGAAAATATTGCACTTAAAACTAATCCTAAAACGTTTTCCACCCATCCAGTTAGCCACACTTATTTTGTCATCTGCAAATGCTTTCATATGGACAAGTCTACAATTTCGTCGCCTGGCACAGACTTACAACATCGAAAAATTTAGATGCACTACCAAGGACATTGTAAGTTTTTATTAAAACATCTGAAAATTTCCTTTTAACCCCTTTCAACAACAAGTGTTTAGACTGTTCGAGGTTTAAAGTATTCTGCAGATCACTTTTCGAAATTTATAAAGGTAAACCAAAGTATTGCGACAGGTAAAAAACCTTAAAGGAATTGGAGAAAATATTTATTACCAGTTTATTCTCTTTATCCCACAATGCTTGTTGAAAACGATTTTCGCTTAGTGTCGATATGACACGAGATAGGGTGGGAAAAGGTTAAAGAACATAGTAATTCTCAGCAACATTTCGAGGTAAACTTACCACTGACATGTAGCTCTGCGGTATAACTGGTGCTGGCCGCTAAGTTGGAGGCGTGGCAAGTATAATTTCCGTCATGATTAGGACTTACATCTCCTATCTTCAACAAACTGCTGTACGGTCCTGAAGTCTGAAGAATGAAATAGTGGACAATTAGAATGAGATAAGAATTAATAGAAACAAGAGCCGTCAGAGATGGGTTATGCTCCCCGAACAAGTGCTTGTCATAAAATATAAGAAATTGATATAAATTCACTTCTTTTATCCTAGAAGAAGCTGTTCATGCCCCCAAAAATTTGAAGTGAAAAGGCAATTACTATCTTAGAGATAGCCAACATAAACTTGTAGAGGACAATAAGCCCAATAAGCCCCCTTTAAGCCTCCTTTTCCCATAAGACAGTATTGGATCATTGCAATAAATACAAAGGGTGTGTGGTTTGTAGCATTTTTTAATAATAATTAAAAATTCGAAATTTCATAAAATTTTGAGCAGTCATGTATTAAATATTACATAAAACAAATTTTTACATGAAGCCCCCTTTTTCCGAGACGCAGCCTGAAATTGAGAAAAAGGAAGAGAGGTACCTGGGCAACGATCCAATAAGTTCAGATTTGAAATTTCACAAAGGTTTGAGCACTGATAAAGGAGAAACTAGTGAAAAACAATTTTTTCCATGAAGCCCCCTTTTTCCGTGATGCAGCCTTAATTTAAGAAACCAGGAAAGACGTATTTGCGCATTAATAATTCATAGATTGCAAAAACAAAGGGCACATGTTGAAACTTGTAAAACAAGATATAACCATGAAATGCTGACAAAAACTGAACAAGATATTAGTAAAAATTGCAATTTTGCATTAGGGCCCCTTTTTCATTTTACAAGAAACCCCCTTTTTCCATGACAGAGGGTCAAATTGAAAAACACATAGATAAAGAAACAAGAGCACATGGTGAAACTCTTAAAAAACAATATAACCATGAAGTTTAATGAAATTTTGACCAAAACTGAATGAAATATTAGTAAAAATTGGAATCTTGCAAGAAGCCCCCTTTTTCCATGACAGAACGTCAACTTAAAAAATGCCCAGATTAAAAATAGCAAGGGCACATGCTAAGACTTTCCATAAACAATATAACCATGAAGTTTCATGATATTCTGACCAAAACTGAATGAGATATTGGTAAAAATTGCAATTTTGCATTAAGCCCCTTTTTTCCATGACACGGGGTCAAATTGAAAATCCGGGAAAAGTATATCGGCGCATTACCCCAAGGAGTTCATATATGAAGTTTCATCCAATTTGGTCCAAGGGTTGTGGAGAAATCGCTTCGGACGGACGGACAGACGGACGGACAGACGAAGCGGCGACTATATGCTCGCCCTTCGGGGAGCATAATAAAAGAAAAAAGTCTGAGCTGAATTTAACAGCTACAGAGAACTCGGAAGTCTGTAAACTGTGCCTTTATAAGCGTGTAAGAGCTCCATGATTCCAGTTTCGAGAAAGCTTAACTATTTTGGACTGGTAAAGATGTGAAATATTTACCTCAACAACAATGCCCACATCCGGTGGTATTTCAGCATCGTCCTTGGTCCATGTAATGTTGATAGGTGGGTCACCGTTACTGATTGCACAGGGAAGGGTAACACGGTCTCCTTGTATCTTTGGCGGAATATTGAAAGGGTCAATTACGGGAGGTTCTGCAAGGGAAATTATTGGATTAAAACTTGTAATGTCTTTACATATACCTTCATCTTCGTGATTTGGAAATGAAGTGGGATACCTTAATGAGCCCAAACCATTCCAACTTGCATTATATATTTTTTTTTTCAATTTAAATTACCTTATTTCATTAACAAACCATCTGCAGACAACCTATATACTTTTTCTTTGATTTTCAAGATGATGTCGCAAAGCGATATTCGGCGAGCCCTGCATTTTACATGCTTTTTTTTTTAATTGACTGTTTCAAAATTATTTCAAGTGGACCGCATAAATCAAATTTTCTGTGTAGTCTAATCTTGACCTGTACCGTCCGCAAAAGTCCATGGATTTTAACCCTTTCCCAAAAAATCCCTGGTTTTTACGGGTCAGGAAAAGAAGTCTTTTGAAAACATTGTGGGAAAAGGAGAAAATGCTGGTAACCAGCATTTTCTCCTTTTCCCACAATGTTTTCTACCCTATCATGTAGAAAAACCATACTTTTGGCTCATGTTAATTTGTCATCTGCAAAATGCTTTTGATTTGGTCTGGTCCAAAATTTGCCATTTGGGAAAGGGTTAAGGGTAACAGATACTCACGAACAACGCTAATGAAGACACTTCTGTCCATTCCCATTCCAACATTGTTGACAACGCTACATGTGTACTTCCCCTCGTCAAAACGTTTCTGTACTTTCAGTATAATAAGAGTATCGTTAACAACTTTCTGTAGATGGTTGAACGGGAGCTGACGGCCGTCTGTTAAAAAATCAGAAGTAGTAGTATATTACATTTTTCCAATGACAAAATTCAAAATTAAAGTTGCCAATGACATCTGTAAGGTTCTGTTACATCTATTCAAATGTATCATTCGAGCAGATATTATTCAGTTTAACCTTCTACATAACATAACATTAGTTGAGTATATTTAACCCTTTCCCAAATGACAAATTTTCGACTCTTCCAAACTGAAACAGTTTGCAGATGACAATTTTAGATTTTGAGAAAATGGCAGAAAGTTCTCAAAAAGGGTAGAAAACACTGTGGGAAAAGGAGAAATTGCTCGTTACGAGCAATTTCTCCTTTCCCCACAGTATTTTCAAAATACTTTTATTGCAGACACGTAAAAACCAGGGCGTGTTTGGGAAAGGGTTAACCGTGTAGTCGTCATTTCCATTGGTCCCTGCCATTTTTTTTAAATCTAACTATTTTTTTACTAGTTGTTCCATATACTATTTATTTTTTTTTTTAAATCTAACTATTTTCTACTAGTTGTTCCATATACTATTTATCTATAAATCTAAAGTCGGGGCAATAAAGTGTGTAAATAATTAAATAATACATTGCGATACAATGAAAATCAGTTTTGCCTCAAGATGTTACTATGCTGTAAATAAGTTTACACAAGCTCAATAACACTTGCTGTAAGATTTAAAAAATCCATTTATTTGGTAAAACAAAAATCATTTTCTGGCAGATTCATCATTGGCAACATTGACTGGCATCTAATAAATGGTAACCTTAAAAGACATGCTAGTGTTGAAATGTTTTAATATGTTTTTCTTTTTTTTTTAATAATTTGAAACGGATAGCATAGCTTCAATAGTTTGATGCCTTGCAATGGTGATTTGAAGCTAAGGACTTAGTTGTGGTTTTCTGAGATACCTCTAGACCACGTGATCTTTTTATGTGGATAGCCGGTGACGTAACATCTGATAGACAATGGTTCATTGGCTGTAGCAGTCACGTTTTTCATCTCTCGAATGTAGGGAATACCTTCAAAAATAAACAGAACAAAAAGATGAAATTTTATTATAAATTAACGCTACATTTTCAAAGAATCAAAATGGACATTTTCCAGATAGTTTGATATAATCTATAACCTAAGCTTGTGATGGAATTTCTGGTTCTTTACCTTGCAGTCTCTATTATAGACTAAACTAGTCCCAGGCAGAAGTATTCTTGGTATGAATCCCTTTTGATATTTCAAGAAATACAATAAAAACACTACATTTTAAGTAGACATCAAAGGTTATAAACTCAGTATATTCAATGGGATTTAAAAATCATAATCAACAGTAAATAAATACACGTCGTCATCCACTGTAGACTCCTCATTTTAAGTATCTGGAAGACCTTACAAAAAGAAAACAACGTGAAACATAGATTTAACAAACTTGCTGTTCCCGCTTTATCTACCGCTGACTCGGGTCATCCTAACTTAACATAAATACTGATATCTAAATAACTATTCGTCACATGTATTAGTCAGGTTTGACATCTGTTTATTCCTTTACCCAATAAGGCATTTCTATGGTATCTCTAATTGACCCTAAATAATAGCAAGGGTGAAGCCGTTTCTTATATGTATATGACACCTTTTGATAGCATAGAAAAGCACAGAAAACATTTTGACAAAAGGTGAAATTGCTCGTCACGAGCAATTTCACCTTTTGCCACAATGTTTTCCAAAGGCTTCTGCAAGCAGTGCGTAGAAATGAGTATCTGTGGAGTAAAGGGTTAAGAAATATTACGATGATACTATAGAGATGGAGAGCCATTTTTTATTGGTATTATGCCAGGGTCAATGTTCACCAAAATTCTTAGGACTGTTTTGAGTTTTATTCATAGATCTATAAAGAACGTAATACAAATTCTGATAGGCTAAACTATTTGGTTTAGCCATTCAAAAGTTGCGTTACTTTCAAATTTAGAGAAAAAAAAAGAAAATAAGACTAAGAATATTCTTGATAAAGGTGGTGAAAAAAAAGTAGTCAATAATTGAGGAGTGATTTACAATGCATAATTGTCTCTTTGTTTTGACGGATCTCATAAGAAGAGCAATGTGAAACAATGGTCGCACAAACCAGTTTGTCCTACTTCATAGCTCGAAATACAACTATTGGGGCTTAGCGATTGATCCTTTGTAACTAGAGCTAATAAATGTTGAAGAAATGAGGGATAACATGCTCTCTGCGATAATGAAACCGTTTACAAGCAACACAAGTCTCATCCAATTGCGTGGCTTCAGGGGGCCGCGTCGTTATAAAACGTGGTACAATACAGGTCTCATAGTATTCCTATATATAGTCGTACCAGCCGATATAGCTTAGTAGGTAGAGCGTAGGACTTGTTAACAAAATGTCGTACAGGTTGTGGGTTCGAATCCCCGGCTGGCCACCTAACACTACTGATAGTCTTTCGGATGAGACATTAAACCGAGGTCCCGTGTGACGGTGCTATACGCCGAGCACGTGAAAGAACCAGGCGAAGCTCTCAGTAGTTTCGACCTGTATCCTTGCACTATCCCCCGTAACAACTAACCGTCTTCTGGGGGCGTCGCTCAGATGGGCAACCGGTAGCGACGATAAATAAAGGCAAATAACCAATCCTATAGTCGTAAATATCGGAATGGTCATACGATCACATTTCTGAGTCAGGTATTTAGATGATCGAGATTCAATTAACTCATTACCACACGACAAAATTTTAGGTTTGTCCAAATCGAAAGCATTTGCAGACGACAAAATAAAAGGGACAGAAAATTTGAAATTTGTTCTGTGAAGGATAGAAAACATTGTGGGAAAAAGGAGAAAATGCTGGTTACCAGCATTTTCTCCTTTTCCCACAATGTTTTCAAAAGGCTTCTTTCTCAGGATCAAAAGTAGGGATTGTGTAGTAATGGGTTAAAAGACAAAATTTTAGACTTGTTCAAATCAAAAGCGTTTGCAGACGACAAAATAATGATGACTCAAAATTTGAAATTTGTTTTGTGGAGGGGAGAAAACACTGTTGTAAATGGAGAAAATGCTGGTAAAATGCAGTGTTTTCTCAGGGTCATCAAAAGTAGGGATTTTGTCGTAATGGATTTATTGATATTTTACCGCACAATCCCGGGTTTAAACGACACTGAGAAAGAAGACAACCTAGATAATAATTTCGATTTGAAGTATTGTTTCACTTGAAAAAATTTTACCGTTCCGGACTGAATGTGTTGTGAAGCTTTTTCTTCGGCTTAACTTTGCTTTGTATATTTTAACCTTTCCCAAACGACAGATTTTTGGACAAGACCAAATTGAAAGCATTCGCAGACGACAATTCAACTCTTGCTGAAAAGATGATTTCTGTCTATGATAGGGTAGAAAACATTGCGGGAAAAGGAGAAAATGCTGGTTACCAGCATTTTCTCCTTTTCCCACAATGTTTTCAAAAGGCTACTATTCCTGACCTGTAAAAACCAGGGATTGTTTGGGAAAGGGTTAATTAAAGAAAAGTTTTCCAGTCGTAAAACTTGATGGCGAGACCTCTTTTGGATTGCCGCGGTTTTTTTTTTTTTCAACCTTTCACTAAATAATCTGTGCGACCCAGGTTTTAGAAAACAACGTGGGAAAAGGAGAAAATCCTGATTACCAGTATTTTCTCCGTTTTACACAATATTTTGCTTTGAAATATAAATCTTCCTATTAGAGCCTAGTTTTAAAAAAATGTCATCGGCAAGTACATTTAAAATGGCCGAATCTAAAATTTTATTATCTGTTTAAGGGTCAGCAATGAATCACATTTCAATGGGTTGCGTGCGTGTCGAATTTCCGTTGGAAATGTTGTCAGATAATATCCTCTCACCGGCCTGTCACGTCGCCTAGATATTTTTTTTTTTAAAATCTAAGTCTTAATCAGTCAGCAAAATTTTACTGTGGTCCATATTGAAAGCAATTGCAGACGACAAAACAAATATGGTTCAAATGATATACAAGCTGTTTGTAAATGGGCAGACGTTAAAACAATTTTTCCCTTAACTGTCTTCGAAAACTTTCTTCATCAGAATCGTAAAAACCCGGGGTCGATCGGTAAAGGGTCGAATGAAGAAAACAAGGCAAATCTTGGGGACAATTGACATGCAATTAGCTCGACAATATCCGACCATTTCTCCAGCTTAATTGTAATTCAGTGCATATGAACCTTAGCTTTTAGACAATGAAGGGGACACTGCATTTTTACACGTACATGTATGGTAGCAGCAGATGCAGACAGGATGACGCATTTTTTTTTTTCCTGAATAAATTCAAGTGTATGCAACAAGGAGGGCTGGAAATGCGTCATAAACGTGATAAACGCAGTTATAAGAAAATTATGCTATTATTATTACTTTTATCATTATTATTATTATTATTATCTAATCTATTCATCACTGACTGGATCGAAGGAATATTATACATAATAAATCGAGGTCAGTTTTGTTTATTTGTTTGTGTTTTGTTTCTAATAACAATTTTTTGCAATTTGTTCTTTTTTCGTATCAAGAATAACACACTGTCAAAACCACCCACCACGTATCATTTGGTCTAGGTCATTCTACGCAATAATCAATTACACAAAGACATCTTGTAACGTCCCATTATATTTCTAGATCTTTAATAGTGATAAAAAAACTGAGCATTTTTGTGTTCATGCGAGTACAAAAGCTGTTACATAGTTACTGTTACATGTATACGAAGTCTGCTACAGGCTTCATGCTTTCTTTCGTGGTAAGAAGTAGAATTTGCAAATATATAAACACCAAAGAATGTCTATTTCATCTGAAAACTTTCATAATCTTCGACTGATATTCAGATAATGTCTCACATGAAGTTACCAAAACGATAAGACTTACCATAAACGTTAAGGCGAGCTGTATGCTCCGCTCTTCCAACATTGTTACTTGCAATGCACTTGTATTCCCCGCCATCGAGCCGCTCGACACTTGTAATGTTGACGTAACTAACTACGTCACCGGATGCCATAGTGAAATCACCAACACTGACGTGGCTTTGTTCTCGGACTGGTTCTCCGTCTAACAACCATTGTATTGTCGGAGTCGGGTTACCAGCTGCAATACAGCGCATGCTGGTCCGCTGCCCAATTTGTTTAAAGAGATCGTTAAATCCGTCGATCACAGGATGCGCCGCTGTAAAAGAATTAGTTCCAAAATGGGCTAAACTGGGTATACGGTAATCATAATACTTTGCCAAAAAAGCGCAACAAAATGTACAACATTTCGTCGCGCTTTTTTGGCCAAGTTTTATGATCACCGTAATAGAAATAGGGGTCTCGTGCATCTGCAAAAAGCAGGTCAGCTTGCGCATTCCCTGCAGAGAAACTCGGTTCGAAATCTTTTTTACTCTTAGTAAATATTTTAGATGTCAAACAAACGGATATTCTACTTCAAAGTTATGCCTGTTATTTCATGCTTTCCGGTAGGATATCGATAAATAGCAGTGAAAATATTTTTCGATCTTATACTGGTACCACCAGTGAAAATACCGATTTTCACGTTCTTGTTGCCTAGGTAAATTGTGCGTGCCTCACAACCGGATAGCAAATATGACGTCATATACCTTATATTTCACGCGCTTGACGTAATATTGTAATGCGTTGCTATGCAGGAGGGGTACGCCACGGGGAATGACGGAAAAGAACTGTACTGGATTTTAATAAAGTTCCTCCCAAAAAGGGTTAAAGGCATGAAATAAATAGAATATTTGGGGGGGGGGGGGGGGGGGGGAGGGGGAGGGTCTCGGTGAAAGATCGAAATTTATTTCATCTCGTGAACACCATTGGTAATATTTTCACTCGTGGCTGGGCCACTCGTGAAAATATTACCTACGGTGTTCACTCGATGAAATAAATTTGGACTTTTCACCGAAAAAAAAAAACAAATATCCTTTATTTATTACATAAAATGGGTCTGTATTATGTGGCAACATGCACTGTATAACTAAACGAGAAAATTTTAGACTGGTCCAAATTGAAAGCATTTGTTTTGTGAAGGGTAGAAAACATTGTGGGAAAAGGAGAAAATGCTGGTTACCAGCATTTTCTCCTTTTCCCACAATGTTTTCTAAAGGCTTCTTTCTCAGGGGCGTCAAAAGTAGGGATTGTGTGTGGTAATGGGATAATGTATTCAGGAAACTATCCCTTAAAGCCTCTCTACCAAGAGTGCTTCTCTGTTATATTAGATCCATGACAGTTGTCTTGGAAAACACTTGAAATATACTGCAGCAAACTTTCAAACAAATCTAAATGAATTTAGGTTGTAATGTGTGTTTCTGATTTTAACATTTATTTAGCATTATTTCATGCTTTCCGGTAGGATATCGAGAAACAGCAGTGAAAATATTTTTCGATCTTACACTGGTACCACCAGTGAAAATACCGATTTTCATGTTCTTGTTGCCTAGGTAAATTGTGCGTGCCTAACGACCAGATGGGAAATATGACGTCATATACCTTACATTTCTCGCGCTTTACGTAACGCTGCTATGCGGGAGGGGTACGCCACGGGGAACATGGGAAAAGAACTGTACTAAATTTTGATAAAGCTCCTCCCAGAAAGGGTTAAAAGCATAAAATAAATAGAATATTTGTTTTTTTTCGGTGAAAGATCGAAATTTATTTCATCTCGTGAACACCATCGGTAATATTTTCACTCGTGGCTGCGCCACTCGTGAAAATATTACCGATGGTGTCCACTTGATGAAATAAATTTCGATCTTTCACCGAAAAAAAAACAAATATCCTCTATATATCCACGAGTCATCTTCTGCGAATTCAAAGTTAGATTAGTAGAAAACCATAAGACAGTAGTATGAAACACAAAACCCTATTTACAATATGGAAAACAAAACTTTGTCTTTTTTTTTCAATAATGCTAATATCAAAAGGTTACCAGAAACTACTGTATCTAGAAGCCCCATAAACCTCGTGGAACAAGTGTCAAAAGGGAAGGAAAAAGGAAAGTGACAAGATACCTCCAAGCAATAACTGAGATGTCGCCTGCACTTCTGAATCACTGTTCACCATAAAACATTGATACATCCCCTGATCATGACGTCGCACGTTTATAATTTCCAACAAAGTTTCCGCTTCAAATACCATTCTATCGTCATCCTTTTCGATCAACACGCCATCCTTATACCATTCAACGGAAGTGACAGGATTTCCGGCTACGGTACAGTTAAACATGGCGGACTGTCCGGAATCTATAACTTGTCGGGCTGGTTTTATAGTGGCTGATAATGCAACTGAAAGCGTAAAAGGTTGTTGTTGACAAATCATCAATAATCAAATTATTGTCAATTACGGAGAAAAACAAAAAGTAATTAATTTAAACCAATCCAATACTCATATTTTGCTTCGAAGATTTTATTTTCATTTTATGCAGTTTTTTATTTATTAAAAGTCAATACAGATAAAAGGAATTCAAAGACTTTCAATGTGTTTCATGTTCCATGTATTCTTTTGATTAAACTTTGGAATGGTATACATAGTCGCGGATTTTCAACTCATGTTATTGGAATATTTATTCTGTGACTGGTTGGGCTTAATCATTGTGAAAAAAAAACACCTAAAAAGTACGTCGAAGTTTCAAGATCAGACTGCAGTATCTTCGGACACTGGTTCCGTATCCACAACGCGTTATCATTGTCATTCTTAGTCTTATTTTAGAGTATGAAAAAACATTAACCCTTTCCCAAACAATCCCTGGTTTTTACGGGTCTGGAATAGTAGCCTTTTGAAAACATTGTGGAAAAAGGAGAAAATGCTGGTAACCAGCATTTTCTCCTTTTCCCACAATGTTTTCTACCCAATCATCTTTTCAGCAAGAGTTGAATTGTCGTCTGCAAATGCTTTCAATTTGGTCTAGTCCAAAAGTTTATCGTTTTGTAAAGGGTTAAATGGTTTAGCCTACCGCAAGTCGTATTACTTTCAAATGAAGAAGTAATCTGTCTATCGCGGTTTACCGTTCCATAAACCACGATTATGAGTTATGAGGTACAATAAAAAATCCACGACGGCGATTACCCGAGTGGTTCCTTCACTGTGCCTCATAACTCACAACGTGGTTTATTTTAAAAACAATCTTCTTTCTATCGTGGTTTATCGTTCAATAAAATACAGTTGTGTTACGAGGCAAAAATAAATAATCCACGAGGCCGATATCTCCTTATCGGTCGGACGGACGGACGGAAGACTGGGCTCATAATATATTACAAATCTTCGGGTGTAAAAAAAAGAAAACTTCACTTTGATGAAAACTTGATAGTTCCTTCGTGAAGCTATCGTGGATTTTTTTTTTATTCTTTTATTATTTGGGGTTTAGCGCAGTTTTCAACATTATTTCAGGTATATCACTGTTGCTAGTGCACCTATCCAAGCCTTCCTGCAATTTCTTTTCAAGTAATCCACACTTCATTCTTTCCAAGCCACTGGATGATTTCCCACATAACCAGCGTCAAAACACAAAGAGCAGTGAGAGAGGAATGAATCCTGTCGCAGTAACTATCATCAATCCTCGAAAAGAAATTGGCCGAGCCGGGAATCGAGCCAGCGACCCTCTGCTTTTGAGTCCAGTACGCTACCGACTGAGCAACTCAGCGAAGCGGTCGTGGAGTACATTAAGCAACGATATAAATAGTTCCGGCTGTTGGTATTCCTGACAAGTGTCAGAGCGTGCTTTTAATTTGGATTTTTTTTTCCTCTCATCTAAAACTAAGCTTCCCCAGAGAAATAACACAATGTATTGGAATTAACGGAGTGTCAACACTGTGAGAGAATAGGAGTTGCACAAACATTCCATGCGTCATTCCGGGGCTTTTGTTTTTATCCAATCGAACTTAACGACGCATATGACATTTTTTATAACGGACAGATATCTTTTAAACGTTGCACCAGCCGATATAGCTCAGTTGGTAGAGCATAGGACTCGTGAACATATTGTCCTACAGGTTGTGGGTTCGAATTCCCGGTTGGCCATGTAAAATTACTAATAGTCTTTCGGATGAGACATTAAACCGAGGTCCCGTGTGACGGTGCTATACGCCGAGCAGGTCAAAGAACCAGGCGAAGCTCTCAGTAGTTTCGACCTGTATCCTTGCACTATCCCCCGTAACAACTAACCGTCTTCTCGGGGCGTCGCTTAGAAGGGCAACCGGTAGCGACGATAAATAAATGGAAATAACCAACCAATAAACGTTGCACATTCACAGCTGATGATGTCTCCAGCATATTACACATTAAAAAAAGATGTGGGTCAACGTGCTCATTTCTGAGAAATTTGGCTTTGAAAAAGATATATACAGGTCCAAAACTCAATTTATACTGGACTTAAAGCGCCTTAAATCGTAGTCAATTTAACCCGAAAATAGGAGCGATTTCTCCTTTTTCAAAATAAATTTTCGAAGTTGAAACGGCTCTATTTCCTCGGCTTTGAATTTCCTGCGTTTGTTTCTTTGTTTGATATGTAACGCCGAGTCCGCAGCATTTCACGCTGATAGTTCAAACATTCATTTTTTTCTCTTCACCAATACTATCCAAAGTGCTACTTCTTTCAGTGCACAAATAGTGTTACCATTGGGTGCAAAAACTACATAGTTGCACGTTTGGTTCGATGTCTACGACAAAAATACATGCGCAGTACGATGCGCGCGATCATTTGTCATATACATATTTAAATAACTTCTTAGCTTTTTTTTTATAGGTCTGTTATTGTTTCTTATGCAAATTCTTTCCTGTTTTTGCATATTTACGAAATCAAATGGCTCATGACTAGCTTCGAGTCTATAACATGATACCCTCCTTAGTGTCTAAGTAACCAGACGACAAAATATAAGGCTCACCCAGTTTGAAGGCATTTGCAGACGACAAATTAAATGCCGCTCAACTTATCAAAATTCATATTAGAAAAGCTATAAACAACTGTGGGGAAAAGGAGAAAATGCGTTGGTTTCTTACCTAATAACAATGTCTCCATTTTTTTACCCGGGGTCGTAAATAAACGAGACTATCTGGAGAATGTCAAAATCCATAACCTTATGTAAGACCCTTTTTTTTTCCCTACTTTTCATGATGCATTTCTGAGACCATTAAAAACCATCGTTTCTCACATACATGTCTCGATATGTCCCATTCAAACCCCCTATTGCAACGATCCCGTTTTCAAACAACAAGGAGTTAACCCATTATCACACAATCCCTACTTTTGACGCCCTTGAAAAAAAAAATCTTTTTGAAAACACTGTGGGAAAAGGAGAAAATGCTGGTGACCAGCATTTTCTCCTTTTCCCACAGTGTTTTCTACCCTTCCCAAAACAAATTTCAATTTTTCAGTCACCTTTATTTTGTCGTATGCAAATGCTTTCAATTTGGACAAGTCTAAATTTTTCTTGTGTGGTAATGGGTTAAAACCGTTCTTTCGAAAACGTATTCTACGAAAATTTTCTAAAGTTATAGGAACGCAGTTTGACCATTTTACCCTTTTCCGGCTATACAAATAAATAGAAATTTTCAATTCGATATTAAAAACACAGATATTGTTATCTAAAAGTTATGTTTTAGGAAATTATATCTCCTTCTCGGACAGTGTAGATTCAAGATCAGACTGCACGTTCTGTGCAGTCTGATCTTGATCTACACTGTCCGCAAAAGGTCGGTGAGTCGCGTTTAGCAGCCTAGGGGTTATCTAAGCAAATGATAAACAAGATTGAGAAGTTTAGTAAAATACTTGATGATTAATGCTGATGGTTAGGAATAATTTCATTATTTAATGACTCTCATGGAGAAAGTTTTTGATGGATGGATGGATGGATGGATGGATGGATGGATGGAAGGGTGGATGGATGGATGAATGGATGGATGGATGGATGGATGGATGGATGGATGGATGGATGGATTCATGGATGGATGGATGGATGGATGGATGGATGGATGGAAGGGTGGATGGATGGATGGATGGATGGATGGATGGATGGATGGATTCATGGATGGATGGATGGGTGGATGGATGGATGGATGGATGGACTGTCGGATGGAAAAATTGAATTGATTTATTGATTTATGTTAAATACCGTTTTTTAACATTATTCTTATATCGCGGTGGCCAGTTCACCTATCCATGCATCCCTACGTTTCGTTCATCTGTATTCTAGACTAATCCAAGTTGAAAACAGTTGCAAACGACAAAATAAATGTAACTCAAATATTGAAATTTGTTTTCAGCAGGGTAGAAAACATTGTGGGAAAAGGAGAAAATTCTGGTTACCAGCATTTTCTCCTTTTCCCACAATGATTTCAAAATGGTTCTTGCATTGGGTCGTCGATTGTGTGGTAAAGGGTTAAATATTATCCATCAGTATAGTGGTTGAATACCTTTAACAGTTAATTGTCTGATGGCGGCTGCCGAGCCTCTTGAATTGCTCACATTACATCTATACTCCCCACTGTCGGACGGAACGGCGGACGAAATGACCAAGTTGCCACCAAGCTGTGAGTATCTGGGGTCATTCAAATTGACCATAGTGTTGTCTTTGTACCATCTATAGGCGGGCAGGGGCCAGCCGTCCGATACGCATGTCAGTTCTACCTTCTCCCCGATATCTGCTTGTACATCCTGATACATGTTGTCTTCAATGGAGGGACCTTTACCACCGGCTGGAGGGTCTGCAATATGAATCAAAGTACTGAAAGTACTAAGTGACGGTGACGCTAGAAATGTACTCGCAAATAGGTTATAACGTTGGACAAACTCTCTAAACAATCACTCATCTGACTGTTGTTAGTATTATTTTTCTAGACGTACAACCTACTTAACAACTTTTTTTCTATCAAATCGTCTATCTAGCTGTATTGCATAGGTGTAAAGAAAGTGGTTTGGTCTGTTTTTCCAAAAGGTTTGGCTGTTTTGTGTTATTTCTCTTCTTTATTCATCCATGATGTACACTTTATAAACTTGGTCAGGTCAAAATGTCATTCAGAATCTCATTATTTGTGTAATTTTCTTGCACAATTTTTTCCATTCGCATGTTATTTTAACCCTTTGCTCCATAGATAATCATTTCTACGCATTGCTTGTAGGAGCTTTTGGAAAAACATTGTGGCAAAAGGTGAAATTGCTCGTGACAAGCAATTTCACCTTTTGCCACAATGTTTTCTATGCTATCAAAAGGTGTCATATACACATAAGAAACTGCTTCATCCTTGCTATCATTTAGGGTCAATTAGAGATTCCATAGAAATGCCTTATAGGGTAAAGGGATAACATATCAAATGACACTGACGCGTCCGTTCATTGATCTATACTCTGTTGAAAATATATTTCTACACAGTTCAGAGTTTTATGACAAAATGGAAAAGGGATATTTCAAAACAATGTGGGGAAAAGGAGAAAATGGTATCTACCATTTCAAATGAAAAAAAAATGTTAGTTTTAGCAAAATTCAGTCTTTCGTATGCATTTGCTTTTAAAATTGACCAATCTAAAATTTTGCGTTGCAAATGCGTGAATTAGTGCCATTTTGCCGCCCTCCCGGATGGTTAACGTATCCGACTCGTGACCTGGTCGTTGCGGATTCCAAACCCGATTGCAGCAAAGTTTCTTTCTGCTTTGTTTTCGCCTCTCACCAATGATTCGCATGAGAAAAGCAAGGAGTGGATAGTTGTGTCCGTATACACTACTGTGAGAAAGACGGGAGAGAGATGCGTAGATGCACCGGCCGTTTTTGACGCGACCTAAACGGTTAAAACGGCGTGAAACTCTCATAGAAGCAAACAAAGCTACAATACCGTGTATGTTAAGGCCGGCTGGTGAACTGACTCTCTCTGTTTGGGTGATGTTACATGTTGCCGTACAACGAAATGTTTCGGACCCGTCCGTTTTTCTGACGTCACGGAGATGTAATTCTCCCCCTTCTGTTATGCTTATGCGATCCTCTGGAGATAAAAAAGATATTTTTTATGAAAAGATCATTGCGACAAATTGCTTGGTCATCACTAAATAGTTGATTAAAGAGCTAAAAACCAACAAAAAAAAACTTGAAGGAAATAACGTTAAAAATATTAAACCGTTGCCGGTCAATGCTGCAACTCTTGGCCTATAATTATACGTACCTTTAGAGTTGTGGATCCATGACGTCACAGTTACGTAATCTTTGACAAATGGCGGATTGATTTCACATCGGAATACGGCTGTACCTCCACGCATCACCCAGACAGAGTTCAAGTTGACGCTGAATCGTTCAAGTTGTTCAACAATAACTACAAATAGAAAATAGCATGCTATTGAACATAAATCTACAAAAAAGGTATACTAAACGCAATTCTTATATCTAGCTTCAATGGTGCTTTTAAAGCAGTCAATAATTTGTTGATTTCACCTAAACGTAAAAGAACAACATTTTTGATTGGCTAAACCATTATGGTTTAGCCAATCAAAAATGTTTTTCCTTTACGATTAGATGAAACGGTCATGGTTTAGCCATTCAGAAATGCTGTTCCTTTCTGAAATCATGGAGGACTAGATTCAAATAAGAATTAAAATATCTCATGTGTATAAAGACCTTCGCTACCACCCTATTGTAATCTGACTCTCGGAAGCATCTTCTGTAGCAAACATTACGGAACTTGTAGCACTGATATAATAATCAATTCCTTTTTCTGTCATAGTCATTTTTGGTGTGTCTCTACCCAAATTTATCTATAAATTCATTGTTTTATCTATAAATTTGGTTTACGATGCCTAAAAAAAATGCACATCATATAACGCGGGCTGTAATATATATCAAAATTTACAACAGCCGTATCGTGAACCCCGTAGAGTAACGTCAATACTTTGATTGTTCGACCTCTGTTAAAGCGCGCACGCCATGAATCATTAACCGAAAATTATCTTTTCAACCCCGACGTAAATTGGGGATATTTTTTCTCCAACTCTTAGCCGCAGGATCGAAAAAACATGTACTATAGCGGTTAATAGACTTGGATCAGTTTATACACAACGTAAAGTTTGATCTTTGGTCAACGATTTCTGTCATTCAGTTATTCTAGCGGAATATAGGTCTATTCAAAAGTCTATTTTTTCTTTTGTGTGTGTTTTCTCTTTTGGTACAATATGTAAATTTACTAGTAGTTCATTTCTAAGTCTAAGGGTCGATTCACTCTAATTCGAACCGTTACCAAAAGAGAAAATCAATTATTTTGAAAAATAAAACTTAGGAGATGATTGTTCAAAACATTCCACGGAAATAGAGTAAATGCTAATGATCAACGTTTTTAATCCTTTGTCCTCAGTGTTTTTTACACATTATGAAGACAAACTCAATCATTAAAACCAAATTTCTTCTGTTGTTTGCGAATGCATTCAAATTGGAGAGGTCTGAATATTGATGTCTACTATAAAGACTTCAGTACTTATCTCACTTGAAGCAGAAAGCTATCAGAAAGAGTGTCGAAAAGAAAAATTGCTCCTTTTCCAAAAGTGTTTTTGATAACTGTACAACAGGTTATGTTCTCCCCCAAATGAAATATTTGTTCGCCCTTCTATGAGGCAAGCTCTGTGAAAAAGAAAACTTTGGTAGATACTTTTTGCCACTCATCAGTTTCTGCCTGTCAAAGGACCGCTCTACCACATTATTAATTTACCTGCAAGGCAAATAGCTTTTAACCCTTTCCCAAATGACAAATGTTGGACTCTTCCAAACCAAAAGAGTTTGCAGACGACAATTTTAGATTTGGAGAAAATGCCAGAAAGTTCTCAAAAAGGGTAGAAAACACTGTGGGAAAAGGAGAAATTGCTCGTTACGAGCAATTTCTCCTTTTCCCACAGTGTTTTCGAAAGACTTTTACTGCAGACACGTAAAAACCAGGGCTTGTTTGGAAAAGGGTTAAGGATTATAGAAGTGCATTTAAGCCCTCTTTCCCAGCGCGTCAGCCGAGCCTCGATAGCTCAGTCGGTAGTGTACAGGACTTGACAACAGGGGGTCCTGGGTTTGATCCCCGGCTCGGCTAATTTCTTCCCGAGAATTGATGTTAGTCATTGCGAGATGATTCATACTTCTCTCATCGCTGGTCATTCTTTCGACAATGGTTATGTGGGAAAGCAGCCAGTGGCTTGGAAAAGAAATTGTGCGGAGTACTCGTAAAATACACTCCAAGAAAGCATGGATGGGTGCTTTGGCCGCCTCGATATAACTGAACTAATGTAATTAGCGTTAACCCATTACCACACAATCCCTACTTTTGACGCCCCTGAGAAAGAAGCCTTTTGAAAACACTATGGGAAAAGGAGAAAATGCTGGTAACCAGCATTTTCTCCTTTTCCCACAGTGTTTTCTACCCTTCCCAGGGCAAATTTCTATTTTTTTGGTCACCTTTATTTTGTCGTCTGCAAATGCTTTCAATTTGGACCAGTATAAAATTTTCTCGTGTGGTAAAGAGCTAAACTCCATAGAAACGCTCAAATGTATCTTGGTCCATGTTAGCTCTGAAATAAGTCTGTGATGGAAAGGATTACAGTCCTTTCTCAGTATTCCATCATTACGAAGTTCCAAAGAAAGTGTTATTTTTTCCCCTCAGTGAGCCGTTCAAATGTCAGTTTCGTTTTAACTCAGCGGAACGATCACCCATCACACTTTAGAAATGAAATTCCGCCATTAGCGAATTTAATTTGTCAATCTGTCTTTTTACGGGTTTATTCACACATTATCGGGAAATATTGGAACAGCCCTCTATTGACTTCACGCATACCGGATAACCCATGTCATGTGTAAGATAGCGCGTAGGATAAATAGTTCTGTATTCTATAAGGGACTATTTTCCAAGTTTTAAGAGTAAATTTTCGGAAATATTACTTAACGAACACAATCTTATCGATTTAAAAATTCAACAGTTTAACATCGTTTCTCAGATAAACAAGTGTACTTTTGTTTCGGGGGAATAGTTTTGTCATCAACGGTCCTACGGTTATAGCTGCAGAGAGGGGGAATCCAATCAACAAGCTTCAATTTTCATTAGGAAAAGGAACAAAGACAGAAAAAAAGATATGTTACTTTGAACTCATTTCCTATCTAAGGAATGATAGATCTTGCCAAGTTGAAAACATTTGAACAAGGTTCTGCGAAAAGGAGGTCTAACACAGCTGTGAAAACTATCAATCCATTTCAGCCTGCACAGCCCGTATATATACAGACATTCGATCGAAACTTTTAGTTCCTTGTATATTTTGCTTGTCAACGAACCATTCTAATCTATGATTTGTATAGATTTTTTTTAAACCCAAGAGTATATATATCCACATTAACTCTTTCCCAAAAAACCCTTGTTTTTACATATCTGCAGTACAAGTCTTTTGAAAACACTATTTGAAAAGGAGAAATTGCTCGTAACGAGCAATTTCTCCTTTTCCCCTAGTGTTTTCTACCCATTTTGGGAACTTTCTGCCATTTTTATCAAATTTGAAATTGTCCTCTGCAAACTCTTTGAGTTTTGAAGAGTCTAAAATTTGTCGTTTGGGAAAGGGTTAAGCAATGACCTGCATGGAATAATACATGAAGGAGAAGTAACTGGAAACGTCAAAAATCATTCAGGTAGTGATTGTGATAAGTTTAACACTTTGGTTGCAAAGCGCGACTCACTGACCTTTCGCGGACAGTGTAGATCAAGTTCAGACAGCACAGAATGTGCAGTCCTATCTTGGATTTAAACAGTTCGATAATGACGATATCTTTCCCCCCCCCCCCCAAGAAAAAAATGGAACAGCTGAACAGTGGCTTTAGCTGTCAGCATGAGGGTTTCGTTTAACTCATTACCAAACAACAATATTTTGAGCTCGTCCAAATATAAAGCATTTGCATACAACAAAATAAGAGTGACTGAAAATTTGAAATTTGTTTTGTGAAGTGTAGAAAACATTGTGGGAAAAGGAGAAAATGCTGTTTACCAGCATTTTCTCCTTGTCCCACACTGTTTAGTAAAGGCTTCTATCCCAGGGTCGTCAAAAGTAGGGATTGTGTGGTAATTGGTTAAAGTTATTCAGCGGGATATGAGTTTAAAACTTTTCACCAAATGACAAATTCAAAGCACCTGTAGACGACGGATTCGAAAGTTGTACACATCAACCTAAGTTCTTTGACAGATAGAAAACTTGTAAACAAGAGGGCCATGATGGCCCTGAAATCGCTCACCTGAGTTTATTGACCAACCATGCACCATCTAGTTTCCCAGTGACCTAGTTTTTTATCAGACATTACCCATCATCAAACACTTTTGAGATATCAATAAGACAAACATTCTGGCCAAGTTTCATGAGTATTGGACTGAAAATGTGGCCTCTACAGTGTACAAAAGGTTTTTCTAAGATTTCATCAAGTGACCTAGTTTTGGACCCGACAATTACCCATTATCAAACTCTTTTGAGACATCACCAAAACAAACATTCTGACCAAGTCTGAAGAGTATCAGGCAGATAATGTAGCCTCTAGAGTGTACACAAGGTTTTTCTAATATTTGACCCATTGACCTAGTTTTTGACTCCACATGACCCATTTTCAAACTCATTCAAGGTATCACCAGGACAAATATTATGAACAAGTTTTAGGAGTATCAGACTGAAAATGTGTCCTCCAGAGCATACAAAAGGTGTTTATAACATTTGACCTATTGACCCAGTTTTTGACCCAACATGACCCATTTTCAAACTCATTCAAGATATTATAAAGGCAAACATTCTGAGTAATTTTCAAGAGTGTTGGACTGAAAATGTGACATCCAGAGCATGTACAAGGTTTTTCTAAGATTTGACCTGGTGACCTAGTTTTTAACCCCGAATGATCCCATTTTCAAACCTGTCTGTAATATCGTCGAGACAAACATTCTGACCAACTTACATGAGTTTCGGACTGAAAATGTGGCCTCGAGAGCCTACAAAAGGTTTTTCTAACATTTGACCTAGTGACCTAGTTTTCAGGAGTATCCGACTCAAAATGTGGCCTCTAGAGCGTACACAAGGTTTTTCTAAGATTTGACCTGGTGACCTAGTTTTTAACCCCATCTGACCCATTTTCGAACTCATCCGATATATCATCGAGACAAACATCCTGACCAACTTTCATGAGTATCCGACTGAAAATGTGGCCTCTAGAGCGTACACAAGGTTTTTCTAAGATTTGACCTGGTGACCTAGTTTTGACCCCACCTGACCCATTTTCGAACTCGTCCGAGATATCATCGAGACAAACATCCTGACCAACTTTCATGAGTATCCGACTCAAAATGTGCCCTCTAGAGCGTACACAAGGTTTTTCTAAGATTTGACCTGGTGACCTAGTTTTTGACCCCACGTGACCCATTTTCAAAGTCGTCCGAGATATCATCGAGACAAACATCCTGACCAACTTTCATGAGTATCCGACTCAAAATGTGGCCTCTAGAGCGTACACAAGGTTTTTCTAAGATTTGACCTAGTGACCTAGTTTGTGACCCCACATGACCCATTTTCGAACTCGTCCGAGATTTCATCGAGATAAACATCCTGACCAACTTTCATGAGTATCCAACCAAAACTGTGGCCTCTAGAGCGTACACAAGGCAAAAGGTTGACGACGGACGACGCACGATTCACGACGCACGACGCACGACGGACGACGGACGCCGGACACAGCACGATCACTATAAAAACATCATGGTAAAAGGTGAAAATGCTGGTTAACAGCATTTTCACCTTTTCCCGTGATATTTTCAAACTCTTTCCTCTACAATGTCATTTAAACCTGGGTAACGAGTTATTCCTGGAATAAACCATCCTATTTGGCACCCAAAAATCCAGAATTTTTGGTCTGGTCTTTGCTACAGCCTGCTATAATAAATTTTCTCTTACATCATAACTGATTGATTGTTACGGCGTTTAAAGCCGTTTTCAACATTATTTCAGTTATATCGTGGCGGCCAGTGCGCCTAACCATGTTTTCCAGGAGTCCCCTTTACCAGTATTCCGTACAATTTTCTTTCTAAGTTACTGGCTGCTTTCCCATATAACCATCGTCGAAAATATGGTCAGCGGTGGGAGCAGAATGAATCCTGTCGCAATGATTATCATCAATCTTAAGGAGTTTGGCCGAGCCAGGAATCGAGCCCACGACCCTTTGTTCCCAAGTCCTGCAAGCCAACAACTAGGCTACCGGGATTCGACCACTTTAATCATAAACAAGGAGCGTAAATGATAGTAAAATTATATGACCTCCATACGCAAAAAGGGGGTATTCGGACATTTGCGTCAAGTGTCGTCTCGGATCAGCCTGCGCAGTTCGTGAAGGCTAATCCGAAACGACACTCTCCGTTTTCATGTAATTTTCTGTTTTGCGCATGTCTACTGTAGCACAAAATCAAATGTAGTCGTAAAGTGTCGTCTTGGATCAGCCTGCGCAGACTGCGCAGGCTGATCCGAGACGACATTTTACGCAAATGTCCTTTCCACATAGAAGCATGCATTCTTAGGTAGTCGTTATTTATAAAATACACTGATAACATTCTCTTAGGATATTTTGCGTTGCAGATTTCATACCATGGTTTTTGTAGTTGATGACGATAACGTTTTTGTTACAAAAATTATCAATTTAATGGACTGATACAAGCCTCCGTTTCCCAATGCACACTAACCACGCAATGTTTTCTATCCTCTCATCAGGTTAACATGAAATAAGCATTAAGACCAATACAAAAGGTGCATATAAAATTGCAGGCATTTCCTTTTAAAAATCTCTTTTATCACAATACAGTGCAATATCACGTGACGTGATTGCAGCACACACACACACGGTCGCAGAATGTTCTCTCTAGAAACAACGTGCAAACTCAATTACTATTAATGTTGTTCTATTATGATGATTGCAGGGTAACGTGACACTAGAGTGTTGGTCATAAAGACAGATCAATGTTATCTGCAGCCAATAAACTTCGCTGAAGGCCTGATATTTCTTCTCCTTATCTCCGCCATTGCGCACTATTAGTCAGTTACCTCCCTTGATTCCCGGAAAAACTGTTTTCTGTTTAACTCGACCATTATTCACATGAAATAAATAACCCCTCTAACCATATGGCTTGTAACACGAGAAAAGGGGCATTCTGACATTTGCGTAAAGTGTCGACTCGGATCAGCCTGCGCAGTCCGCGCAGGCTGATCCGAGACGACACTTTACGTTTTTATGTAATTTTCTGTTTTGCATAAGTCAACTGAAGGATAAAATCTAATGTAGTCGTAAAGTGTCGTAAAGTGCGCGGACTGCGCAGGCTGATCCGAGTCGACACTTTACGCAAATATCCGAATGCCCCTTTTCGCATGTTACAAGCCATATATTACACTATTGAATTACTGTCCAAACTTGATTTCGGCTTATGTCATCTGCATGCTGAACTATTTGAACGATTTTCAACTCTTTATATAGCTCACAGATTTAAATATAACCGAAAAGACCTGAAATATACATGATTCTGTTGGTTCAAATTGGTAATACGTAGTCAGTAACAAAGATCTAAGATGCACTTTCTATGTAGTTCGATCTTGATCCATGTCATCCGCAAATGCTCTCATGTTTTGGCTATGTTTTGGCTAAGAGTCAAACCCGACATTTACCGTTAACAGAATTTCCGTACCGTCCGATTATACCCGGTGATGTAGATATTCGCTCTCATTCTTTGCATAGAAGTCAATTTCAGGGCATTTTGTTCGAGTAATACATTCGATTGATTGATTGATTGATTGATTGATTAATTGATTGGAAGCTGGTTTGCAACAGTCTCTTTTCACCACTACTTCGCACATTATTCTTTCCAAGCCACTGGCTTCTTTTCCACATAAGTATTGTCGAAAGAATGGTCACCGGTGGGAAAGAAGTTAATCCAGTAGCAATGGCTATCACCAATCCTGGAAAGAAATTGGCCGAGCCAGGAACCGAACCCACGACTCCATTTTCTCAAGTCCTGCGCGGTACCGACACGTGCATGTGTTAAATTAACCACAGGTGAGTCATGAGGCACAATAAATAATCCACGGGGGCGATAGACCGAGTCGTTTAATCATTGCGCCTCATAACTCACAACGTGGTTTATTGAACGATAAACCATAATAGAAAGAATCACAAGTGTGCTTCATTGAACGATACACTGGGACTTTTTAACCTTTTACCAAACAATCCCTGGTTTTCACGACCCTGAAGGAGAAACCTTTTGAAAACATTGTGAGAAAAGGAGAAAATGCTGGTAACCAGCATTTTCTCCTTTACCCACAATGTTTTCTACCCTATCAGAGACCAAAAGCTAATTTGTACCAATTCTGATTTTTGTCATCTGCAGATGCTGTCAATTTGGATGAGTCCAAAATTTGGCGTTTGGGAAAGGGTTAAACAAACCATTATATCTGAATTAAAGATATACTGGAATAGAGGGTTTCAGATATCTGCAAAAAGTGTCGATCCAGGTCACCCTGCTCAGTCCGCTTTTCGCTTTTCACTACTGGTAATTTGTCTGTGTGTCCACGGCCCCGCCCGCCTCAGGATTCAGGGGGGTTGCTTAACAATGGTTGGTTGAATATGGGTAAACGCTACTTTAACCGCTAAGGTCATATCATGGCGGTCGGTGACGCACATGTGTTTCCTGGCTTTCTCATACCAGTACCAACACTACATTCTTTCCAAAGCCACCGACTACTTTTATCACTTGCTTCAGTAGGGGTGAGAGGCGAAAATACGCCCGAAAGAAAGTTTTGCCTCAACCGGGTATCGAACTCAGAACCACCTGATTATGAGTCCGACACGCTCACCACCCAGGCGGGCGGGTTGCTTAACAAAATACTTTTATGAATCTATAATAATGCAATGACTAGCTTGGTGTGATGCGTCACGGAGATGAAGTTAACTATTTATCAAACAATCCCGACTTTTAATGACCCTGAGAAAGAAGCCAATAGAAAACATTGTGGGAAAAGGAGAAAATGCTGGTAACCAGCATTTTCTCCTTTTTCCCACAATATTTTCTATCCTATCAAAGTCATAAATCATCATATTAACAAGATTTAATTTGTCGTCTGCAGATGTTTTGAATTTGGTCCAGTCCAAAAATTTGTCGTTTGGTAACGCCATTTTCCCAAAGTACGACACATTATCATGTAACACTGAAAATTTCATGATGACATGGCAACTGATTTAGTCATAATGTCTTTTATATAACGGTTAATGATTTCATTTTTAATTCTAGCATACCGTGCGATTCCGTTCACAACATTAACGTTTTAATGCAATTTAATTCATTTGAAAGTCTTAATGCATGTGAAAATAATCGTAATCCCTAGAGGCTAACGAAACATTGATTTTCATACAGGATGTTTTGTTCAGATACCGGACCTTATAATGTTCACAATGCAACCATTAAAATCTATCATGAAATAAACAAACATTCTTTTGTATGCTTAAATCTCTGCCACACAATGACACTGGTTTTACAGGACACTGGGATAGAAACCTTTTGAAAACATTGTAGGAAAAGGAGGAAATGCTGGTAATCAGCATTTTCTCCTCCCACAATGGTTTCTACCCTTCCCCCAAAAAAGAATCAATTTTTCGGTCGCATTAATTTTGTCGTCTGCAAATGCGTCCAATTTGGACTAGTCTAAAATTTGGTTTTTTGGTAAAGAGTCAATAAATTATCGAAATGTCTGTTGCAAGTTTTTTGTGCTTAATGCCAACTGTATGGGTCAAAATCAGATGGCAAACTATTTAGCAGAGCCCCGTTGCTGAATGCGCGAATCTTGGAACTACTTTTTTTTTGTAAAATGAAATTGAATAAACCTATCCAGTTAGTTAAAGACAAATTGGCGTAAACCGCACGAAATAATTCCGAGACCATTCGGGACATATACCGAGCGATACCGAGGTTAAAAAAGGAATAAAAATGTATGTAAATGATTTTGACTTGAGTCAGCTTAAATGGTACAGATAATGATTGGGCCAGATTTCGGAGTCAGTCGAGTGATACATGTGCGCTTCATTAAAAATTCCACATTTCAAAACAATGATATAACAAAAGGAAAAAGAAGCCATTGCTTTTGTGTCATTTATACTATATTTCTTCATACTTAGGGCAAACGAAAATGATTTGAAATTAATTGTTCAGCTCTTCATATACTGTCTATCTAATTTGGATTGTTTCCAGTCAGCTTTATATTCAGAGTAACCATCTACAAATTGACAAAGCAGTATGTTTTATTTTGTCTGTTTCAAATCTCTAATTCTTTCATCTAAAATCTCTGCTGGAATCTTAACCTTTGGACGGCATGATAAATGGTGTCAGAAGTGGGATGACACCGGTTTGGATAGATCTGGATGGGTTTATAATTTTCTTTGCTGTTTTGTTAGTTTTACCTTGTTCTGGAAAAGATTTAGTGGTTTTTCCATTGTGGTTATTCTTAGAATCAGGTTATTAGTAAACAAACTGTTTACTAATCCATGATGTCATCTCGCTAGAAAAGACTAATCTAGAATTTTCCAAGCTGATATAAATAGGAGTGACTTACTTGGTGATTGTGGACTTTGAAGTTAGACTTGAGGGAATTATTCTATTTCTTCTTCTACAGTTACATTCAATCTTAAATCTTATTGTACTCTTTTGTCTTTGTATAACTACTATAAATATTGTTAATTGTTAAAAGCTTGTTGCTTGTTTTCTTTCTCGTTACGCTTGGCTCGTTACAAAAATTTGGGGCTCGTCTGTGACAGAACATCTAGTAATTTTGGATTTGTTTTTAAATCATTTTGAATTTGTTACAGTATTAAAGTTTATGAACCAGCAAAAGAAATTGTCATATTAACATGTTAACTCATTACCAAACGACAAAATTTTAGGCCTGTTCAAATTGAAAGCATTTGCAGGCGACAAAATGAAAGTGACTGAAAATTTGAAATTTGTTTTGTGAAGGGTAGAAAACACTGTGGGAAAAGGAGAAAATGCTGGTTATCAGCATTTTCTCCTTTTCCTACAGTGTTTTCAAAAGGCTTCTTTCTCAGGGGCGTCAAAAGTAGGGATTGTGTGGTAAAAAGAAGAATATGTTCATAGGGATAATTCAAATATTTCACCAATAAATGTAGTTTCCTCTGCCCCTCGAAATTAAAAAGACATAAATTCTGAAGAAATTAACTTTGATAAGGCTAATCCTATCTGTTCAAAACTTCAGAATTCTGACATTTTAAAAAAATTAAATGAACAATTTTCACATTTAGACAATAATCAAAAAAGAAGAATTAAAAAAAGTAATTTCTGAATATGAGCACCTGTTCCCTGATGTTCAAACACTGACAGATACAATATACCATGATGTGGACATTGAAAATTCAAAACTTGTGAAACAACATCCATATCGAATGAATCCGAAAAAATTGGAGCATCTTAGAGACGAAAATCAAGTATCTATTGCACAATGACTTTATTGACCCTAGTCCAAGTAAATGGAGTTCTCCCTGTATTGTTGTATTAAAGCCTGATGGAACTTTTATGCCTATAAAAAAGTTAATACTGTGACCAAAACTGATTCATTTCCAGTGCCAAGAGTAGATGACTGCATTGACAATATTGGTCATGCTAAATATGTTACTAAATTTGATCTTCTAAAAGGATTTTGGCAAATTCCTTTACCTGAAAGAGCTAAAGAGATCTCTGCATTTGTAACTCCTGGTTGACTTTATTAGTACAACGTCATGCCTTCTGGGATAAAAAAGCCCGCCAACAACATTTCAACGTCTTATCAACATGATAATATCTGGATTGGACAACTGTAGAGCCCAATGTATCATTCACAGTGATGATTGGGATGAAAATCTAAAGACTAACAGAATTTCTTTTTTGACAGACTGAGTAAAGCCAAATGAATAATTAATCTTGTTAAAAGTGATTTTTGTCATGCTAGTTTAATATTTTTGGGTCATCTTGTTGGACAAGGAGTGGTATAATCTGTAGAAGCTAAAGTAAAAGCTATTTCTGATTTTCCTGTACCTACATGCAAAAGACAACTCATGAAATTTCTTGGTATGGCTGGTTACTACAGGAAATTCTGTGGTAATTTTTTTTTTGTCATTACCGAGCCACTGATAAGTCTTCTCAGCAAACGGGGATATATATACGGAATGATGGTTGTCAAAAAGCTTTCGATAAAGTAAAAGCCATACTCCAAAGTGAACCAGTTCTTTGAGCTCCTAATTTTCTAAGAATAAGATTACAGTAGATGCTAATGATACTGGTACAGGTGGTGTCTTACTTCAAAAAGAGAGTAATGGTGTATATCATCCATTTTTTTTTTTCCTAAAAAGTTTAACCAACATCAGAAAAACAAAAAAGTGTTTAATTCTTATTCTTGCTCTTCAGCATTTCCAGACATATTTGTCGTCTTCTCCTGCACCCATCATTGTATATAGTCATCATAATTCTCTTATTTTTATCCATAAAATGAAAAACAATAATCAACGTATGGAACGCCGTAGCTGTCTTTTCTTCAAAATAGTTATGTTGCTCAGTTCACTTTTAACTTGTTGGGTTGAATTGAAATGATGATCAGTCAGACAGGATTAATGTCTTCTCTAAATATCATTTTGTTCGGTTGCAAAGCCATTAGGAAGTATTGGTTGGACATTTTGTTCTGTCTATTTCTCATGATGTCAAGTTAGATTAACATTTTGTTCAGTTCATTTTTATCTTCTTGGGTTGAATTGAAATGATAATCAGTCAGATGTGATTAAAGTCTTCTCTAGATATCATTTTGTTCGGTTATCAAGCCATTAAGAAGTGTTGGGTGAACATTTTGTGCTGTATATTTCTCATTATGTTCAGTTAGATTAACATTATGTTCAGTTCACTCTTATCCTATTGGGTTGAATTGAAATGATGATCAGTCAGCTGGGACTAAAGTCTTCTCTAAATATCAATTTGTTCTGTTGCCAAGCCATTTAGAAGTATTGGGAAGACGTTTTGTTCTGTTTATTTCTCATTATGTCCAGTTAGATTAACATTATGTTGGGTTAACATGTTATTTGATTCCATCAACTGGTAATGAAGTTCAGCTGACATAGCATTAGTTTTGCTTTACTATAATATCTTGTTCATTACAAGGGTATTTTATTCAGTTTATTGTTTATCATAATTTGTTCACTCGTCAATATCTTACGCCAGAGAGACTGGAATTATGTTAACTGGTCATTTAGTTTACAAAGTACACATCATATTTGAGAATCCTATCATTGTATCTGGATATAAACAATTATGGTAAGAAAGGATGATGCTATGTTTAGTTGAGTGAATATTACGTCCAGGTAGGATAGTATTGTGTTTCGTTACCCCAATATTCTGTTTGGTTGATTGTCATTGTATCGAGTTGAAGAAGCATTATGTTGAATAAACTTATGTTCATTTGGAAAACCTCGGTTTTACTCCGCAAGAAACGTCATCATTGCATCATCGCTAAAATATGACGTAATCGGGGCTAAACAACTCGCACACGACCACGTGATATTTAACCCTTTACCAAACAATCCATTGTTTTAACGACCCTGGGAAGGAAGATTATTGCAATTATTGTTGGAAAAGGAGAAAATTCTGGTTGCCAGCATTTTTTCCTTTTCCTACAATATTTTCTACCCTGTCAAAAACCTCAAATTCATTTGTTCCACTTTCAAAATTTGACATCTGCAATCTGCAGATGATTTCAATTTGGAATGGTCTAAAATTTGTCGTACGGGAAACGATTAATAAACCTTCATTATTAGCGTCTTTTCCAGTTCACACTTTACTATCGCCAGTGTTAAACAATGTCAAATATGGCAGAATTTGACCAAGATTTTGAGGAAGTAACGGCTAGACTCAACTAATGGAAATGTCTACTGATTTACTATGTACAGCAATATTTTTTCTTTAAATTTCAACATATCGTCGATTTACTTCTTAAAGGTGGCCTTTCAGGTTTTGGGACGAAAATTTTACAAAAATACACAATTTTTAAATCATCTTTGTACTCCCAAAACCTTTTAATTTTCATCCATAAAACCCCTGTAATCCAAAACCACCCGACAACAAGAGAAATTAGAGATTTACTACGGCCCAGGTAAACTCCGACGGGGGACACGGTCTATTTTTAGATGAGCAACTCGCTCATTTACATACCAAAACTACACAGACGAAGCTTCAAATATAGCGTCCGAAGAAGACATTATAGAAAATAATTGCATGTTTGTTATGTTGTGGAATTAGACACGTAACAGTCACTTGAAATTCCCAAAATCCTTTTTTCATTTTTGGCGCGAAATCTTTAAATACCTTAACAGGCTATGTAGCCTTTTAAAGGTGGGTATTTAGGTTTTTAACATCACCTCAAATTCAAAAATAAATATATCACTGAAATTTATAGAAAAAAGAAAACAAACAAACAAATCATCATTAATTAAAAATCAAAAAATCACGGTAAACATTTTTTGATGGTATTCCCTTAAAAGGCCACGTAGCCTCTTAAGCTGTTTTTAGATTTCCCGCCAAAAATCAAAAAGGCATTGTGGGAATGTTATGCTCCTAACACGTGACTAATGACGCTTAAATTCCATAACATAACAAACATATAATTACTTTCCATTAATGTCTTCTTCGGACGCTATGTTTGACGCTATGTCTGTCTATTTCCGGTATGTAAATGAGCTACCTGCTCATGTAAAAATAGACCGTGTTTCCCGTCGGTGTTGACCTTGGCCGTAGTAAATCTCTAAATTCTCTAATTGCCTGATGGTTTTCAACCACTTGGGTTTATTGAATGAAAATTGAAAGGCTTTGGGAGTATAATGATGATTTTTTTTTTTTGTACTTTTGTAAAATTTTCGTCCCAAAATCTAAAGGGCCACCTTTAAGGGAATACCACCAAAAATCTTTTTTGGTAATTTTATGATTCTCAATCATTGATGATTTGTATTGTTTTTTTCATATAAATTTCAGTGATAAATAGATCTATTTTTTTTTTAATTTGGTGAGATATGAAAACTCTAAATACCAACCTTTAAACCTCGTAAAGTTCTACAGCTTGTTTCAAACTGCAGGTGGTATGGTTTTAGAGGAAAACCGACCATCTAGATTGATCGGCTTTTATTACATAATTTGTATAGATCTGTGTTTTACCACTTGGCATGTGCTACATCTGATCTAAGTAACTGTTGAATATTAATGAGGGCGTTAATAGGGTTTATGTACGCATGCGCAGTAAATCCAGATAAACTGCGACGTTTAAATGAATAAATGATCAAAATAAACCTGCGTTGGGTAGTTTATGGAAGATAGACGGTAAAAAATTTTCAAATATGAGCGTTCTGATTGGATAGAAAAGTAGAACAAAGACTAAGTTCATTTATAAGGGAGCGGATCGATGATGAAACAGCTGTTTACCTAAGCGACGGATCTGGTCAGACTTGGGATCGAGACAATTGGCGATCGACACCGGTTCCATTCACACTTGAAAAGTTGCAAGGCGGTCTACAAGTCGATTATTTTCTAGACGTATCCAGCATGAATTATAAACTCCGGTGCAGCCCGATAATCTCTAGTTCCACCACTCTTAACATTTAAAATCTCGCATTAGGCCTAAGAAAAAAATCAGTGTTTAGGGTTTCGGTCCGAGAAGCCATAGGTTGGGTAGGTAGGGTTTTCATGTGTTTTTGTTTTTCTTTAAATTTCTTTTACATGGACCATGTACTGAAATGCCACCTGAAAAAAATATTCTTTCAACTGTAGGGTAAAAAGTTTAGGGTCGACAGCATTTTTTAGGTAGGGTTTGGATACCCAAAACACAGAACTTTGTTTTCTTAGGCCTTATTTGGGCAGCAATCAAACCGGCCTGTCATCAAATGATCCCCGGGGAGGTCAAACCGGCCCCAAATGTTTAAGTGGCATTTCAGTACATGGTCCATGTAAAAGAAATTTAGAGAAAAAAGAAAACCCTACCTACCCTACCTATGGCATCTCGGGCTGATTTTTTTTTTTTCTTAGGCCTAATAAGGCGAACGTGTTTTAGGGCGAACGGACTTGATATACTATGAAGAATGAAAAATAATCCTTTGGTAAATGAAATCCTTCAAACAAATGCGAGATTTTAAATGTTAAGAGTGGTGGAACTAGAGATCATCGGGCTGCACCGGAGTTTATAATTCATGCTGGATACGTCTAGAAAATAATCGATTTGTAGACCGCCTTGCAACTTTTCAAGTGTGAACGGAACCAGTGTCGATCGCCCATTGTCTCGATCCCATGTCTGACCAGATCTCTGTCGCTTACGTAAACAGCTGTTTCATCATCGATCCGCTCCATTATAAATGAAGTTATCAATGTTGGCAGTCCTAAATCTTGCAGGACTTTCTTTAAAATTGTCCGAGTATTTTCCTCGTTTCCCGCCATTTTTCGCCGGACAAGAGGAAGAGTTCGGGTTGCGGATTAAAACCGAGGTTTTCCAAATGAACATAAGTTTATTCAACATAATATTACTTCAACTCGATACAATGACAATCAACCAAACAGAATATCGGGGTAACGAAACATAATACTATCCTACCTGGACGTAATATTCACTCAACTAAACATAGCATCATCCTTTCTAAGCATAATTGATTATACCCAGATACAATGATAAGATTGTGAAATATGATGTGTACTTTGTAAACTAAATGAGCACTTAGCATAATTCCAGTCTCTCTGATGTAAGATGTTAACGAGTAAACATATTATGATAAACAATAAACTGAATAAAATACCCTTGTAATGAACAAGATATTATAGTAAAGCAAAACTAATGCTATGTCAGCTGAACTTCATTACCAGTTGATGGAATCAAATAACATGTTAACCCAACATAATGTTAATCTAACTGGACATAATGAGAAATAAACAGAACAAAACGTCTTCCCAATACTTCTAAATGGCTTGGCAACAGAACAAATTGATATTTAGAGAAGACTTCAGTCCCAGCTGACTGATCATCATTTCAATTCAACCCAATAGGATAAGAGTGAACTGTACATAATGTTAATCTAACTGAACATAATGAGAAATATACAGAACAAAATGATCACCCAATACTTCTTAATGGCTTGATAACCGAACAAAATGATATCTAGAGAAGACTTTCATTCCCATCTGACTGATTATCATTTCAATTCAACCCAAGAAGATAAAAGTGAAGTGAACAAAATGTTAATCTAACTTGACATCATGAGAAATAGGCAGAACAAAATGTCCAACCAATACTTCTTAATGGCTTGGCACCCGAACAAAATGATATTTAGAGAAGACTTTAATCCTGTCTGACTGATCATCATTTCAATTCAACCCAACAAGTTAAAAGTGAACTGAGCAACATAACTATTTTGAAGAAAAGACAGCTACGGCGTTCCATATTAACGTGTGTTTCAGTGGTGTCTGTTTTTACAACAAAATAACATGGATATCAGACACATAAAAGGTAGGGATAATATTGTCCTCGATGCTTTTTTTGCAAAGTAAATAGTTAAAATTTGTCTTTATGTATAATGTATTTTCTTGTACAGTTAAGTGCAATGATAAGTTTTAAGTTCTAACAAAAGAAAGTTTTAATTCTTAACTCATTACCAAACGACAATATTTAAGGCTTGTCCAAATCAAAAGCATTTGCAGACGACAAAATAAAAGTGACTGAAAATTTAAAATTTGTTTTGTGAAAGGTAGAAAACATTGTGAGAAAAGGAGAAAATGCTGGTTACCAGCATTTTCTCCTTTTCCCACAATGTTTTCTAAAGGCTTCTTTCAAAGGGGCGTCAAAAGTAGGGATTGTGTGGTAATGGGTTAAACTTTCTTTTCCTTACAGCGGCGAAGTGTTATGTAGATAGGATAATACCGTGACATGTTTTCAGAATATTCTAGAAACATAAGGAACATTTACAGTAGACTGGTACATGTTTTGCTATTGTGGTTATTTTTAGAAACAGTGTGTTATTAAATAAGCTGTTTACTAATTCATTATGTCATCTTCCTAGAAAAGACTAATCTAGAATTTTTCAAGCTGATATAAATAAGAGTGACTTACTGGGTGATTTTGGACTTGAACTTGGACTTGTGGCTTGGAGGATACAGAATTAGTGTAAAATGTTGGGTTTAACTTAGATTTTATACCTGTAAGTTGGAATTACTTTATTTTTGAACAGGTTGTTCAAATCTATTGCAAATTAAACTATTGTTAATATAGATTTTAGGAACCAGAAATTTCATTCTTTTGTAATATGAACCTAATTCTTAATTTTGAGGGACTTATTCTACTTTTTGTTCTAAGATCAAAAATTGCCATATATCATTCTATCTTAACTCTTATCGTACTCCTTTGTCTTTGTTCATTTATAAATATTGTTAATTGCTAAAGGCTTGTTGCTGTTTTTCTTTCTCGTTACGTTTGACTTACAATATCTGACTCGTAACCTGGAGGGTGTGGGTTCGATAGGAAATACATGGGTGCGTCACTGACAGCCATGATATGACATAAGCTGTTAAAATGACGTTATCTCCCCACACAAACCAAACCACACCAAGTTAAAAGGATCTGTAAATGATAAATATTACATCAACATTCATTTTTCAAAGGATAAAAAAACACTTTACCATACATTCCTGGTTTTACGACATAGAGGAAGAAGCCTTCTGAAACATTGTGGGAAAAGGAGAAAATGCTGGCTAACCAGCATTTTCTCCTTTTCCCACAATGTTTTCTACTGTTCAATAGTCAAGTTTCAATTTTTGAGTTTATTTTATCATCTGCAAATGTTTTCAATTTGGCCAAGTCTAAAATTTTGTCGTTTGCTAAAGAATTAAAGAAGTTTAAACGAGCAGTTTTTGTTAAAGGGTTAAACATTAATACTAATTGATTTCTCGATTTGTAACGATTGCATCTAACAGCCTTTTTTCCAAGATAAATGTTAAAATAATGTCGCTATGAAGGACTGGGCAAATTTAGAGTAACCATGGAGTTGTAATGGAGCAAATCGACGTAGCATATGGGAACAAGTTTATCATCATTCGTCTGACGAGCAAAAATCTAATTATATTACACGATATTATGTTTGATAAATTACTTTGCTCTTGAAAATTACCCCCTTACGTCCCCCTGCCTCTCTTTCTCTCTCCTGGAGCACAATGCCTACGAGGGTTGACTAGGAAGCTCGGCGGATTTTTCCCCGTAACTTAACTATTTATTTGTTTGATACCGGAAGTTTTTGGCTTATTACTGGAGAGGTCTTAGAGCTCTACTGGAGAGATCATCAGACCTCTCCAACAGTGGTCAGTTTAAAAGGCAGACTGCCACAGAATTTGCTGTCTAAATCCATTTTTTTTTTTTTTGGGTCTAATACATAGTCTGTTTCGTGGTGGTTTTGTAAATAAACCAAGTCAAAAAACTGAAATAGGAAATAGGCATGGTTTGTTTTTATAAGGCGGATTTCAAGGAGGAAGATTTTTTTTTTTTCGTTCATTTAATACCTTACATGTTTGTTAACATGTACTGAGATACATTGCTATAAAAAGCCAATACACCTTCTTACAACACTGATGATGAACTCTCCTGGCCTATTTTTTTTTTATTTTAGAAGCCAGCTGGTTGGATCTATAATTGATAAGTGCTAGAAATTTGTACAATAACAAAGATGTAGTGATCGAGCAAAGCGTTACAGACAATTGTAGCATGACACGTGAATTCGGTCCTATAAACACAGTGCAAGGAATGTGGTTAAATCTGCAACATTCAATGCAGAATGACGTCATTCTGAATGAAGGAAGTTAGTGAGTTATTCAATGGAACATAATCTCATCAGCATTTTTACTTTACAGATGAACTTGTTTTCCTTTCATAAAGAATCGGTCATGTTAGAATCGAAATCAACTTCTTTCTACTGTGGTTTATCGTTCAATAAACCACGCTGTGAGTTATGAGGCGCAAGGAATAAACCACTTGGGCTATCGCCCTCGTGTATTATTTATTTTGCCCCATAAATCATGGTTTATTGAACGATACGCGTAAACCACGGTAGAAAAATTATTTCTTAATCTAAGACACCATTTCTTCCCAACCAGCCCGCTATTTAAGGTCGCTTTGACGTTGCGTTGGAGTCATTTACTACAGCCTAACTGATCGTTGTATTTTCGTGAAATTCGTAGCATGTATCAGTGATTCATCGAACAATACGACCCTCCCCGAAATTTGAGTTTTAATTCCTACCCGAACAACTAAAATATAGCCTTCGCATAAAAGCATATGCAAACTTCAATTCAAGTGTGACTGAAATGTCTTTAATATGGGTAGAAAACATTGTGGGAAAAGGAAGAAATATTAGTTAACAACATTTCTCCCTTTTCTCGCAAATGTTTTTAAAAGGCTTCATCCATAGGGTCATTAAAATTCGAGATAGTGTGCTACCAGGTTAAAATTCATATGAATTATCGACTTAAACGAAAAAGTCCACATACATGTACATCTGACACAACCCTCGCACTTGCTCTTCGAAACCAAAAGGACAGAAATAACAACATTTTGGGAATGGATATTTAACTCAACCTTTAGAAGATGACTTAATTTTCGGCTCGTCCATGATGAATATTTTTGCAGAAAACAAATCAAATGTGGCTCCTAAAGTGGGATATGCTATATACAACATTTTAGAAAACATTTCTCGTACTATACTCGTACATGGAAAAGGTGAGTTCAACCATAGTGTCAGGACCAGCAAACATCTAACTTGTTCTTTTACTACACAATCCCGCTGTTTAACGACCAAGATATAGAAAGCTGCGCTTGGGTTGGAAAATGTCCACTTTTTTTATGTTTATGACTGTATTCCTCTGTACTACTACTACAAGCAAGCTTAATTCTCTAACAAAAGACAAAATTTTAGATTCGTCCATATTTACAGCTATTATAGACAACGTGCATGTAGCTCAAACTAGACCTGTCATTGAATGTGACTAAATACCCCCGCCAGCACTTTGACAGAAAAAAATTGTCAAATTCAAGGGGAGATAATTCCTCAACTAGGAGGACATGACACCTGAAAATTGCGTCATGCAAATCTTCAATACATAATCAGTATATGTGCAAAGTTTCAAGACAATTGAAGGAAAACTGTAGGAGTAATTCTCGACACAAAATTACTAGTATCTTGCACACAGATGGACACACGGACGGACACACGGACGGACAGGCTGATTCCAGCATACCCCCGAAAACATTCATTATGCAGGAGTATAATGATCAAATCAGTCTCTGAAAGGGTAGACATATTGTGAGAAAAGGAGAAAATGTTGGTTACCAGCCTACAATGTTTTCAAAAGGCTTCTTCCTCCAAGGCATTAACCCATTACCACACAATCCCTACTTTTGACGCCCCTGAGAAAGAAGCCTTTTGAAAACACTGTGGGAAAAGGAGAAAATGCTGGTAACCAGCATTTTCTCCTTTTCCCACAGTGTTTTCTACCCTTCCAAGAACAAATTTAAATTTCTCAGTCACCTTTATTTTGTCATCTGCAAATGCTTTCAATTTGGACCAGTCTAAAATTTTCTCGTGTGGTAAAGAATTAAAGTACAGAACCATGTGGTAAAGGATTAGTTCTTTTAACGAAATCACATTTTCCAGAACGATAAAAGCCGAGGTAACCCGGAAATTAATTTAACGTAAGAAGTGTCACGTGAAAAGGTCCGACACTGGCTGCAATCGATTACAGCAGTCATATTGCTGTGACACAAATAGGGTATGTGACGGTTGACGGCAGATAAAAATAGACGGTAGTAATATTACAGATGAAAAGAAATTAATGTAAATATTTCTCTCTGTAGGATTTCTTTAAGCATCTTCAAAGAGAATAACCACTCCTGGGGAACGGAGAATGGTCAATTTAAGCCATTGTTTAAAAAGGAAAAGACACTTTCAAAGTTTTTCTGGAAAAAAATTACGTTGTTTTAAAAAAATATCGGTAGTTCATAGCACTAAATAGGCTTCAGGAAAAAACAAACGTTTTTATCCATGGAGCATCAAATGAAGAAGACTAAGAGTTTTAGTTAAAAAAAAAAAAGTATAAAAGAAACATTGGTTCAAGTTTGCCTCTGGCCAAAATTTCATGGTATATGCGGCATTGCCGAAGGCGTAAATCAGAGATCAGACTTCACTGAATTTGATCTTAGTCTACACTACTTCCAAAAGCAATTGTAAAAAGCCCTTTAATGATTAAGCACAGTAAAGCCCCACCTGACCTCTCGATAAAGCGAACACCCACTATTACGACCCCTTTTTCCAAGAACAAGACTCTGTGTTCTTAATTTTTATCGATTTGCTTCCCGTAAAAAAAAAAGAGCACCCGCTATTTCGTATTATGACCAGCAAGTAAAGAACAAATGAAAAACCAATCAAAGGAATCATTCTAAATGACAATAGACTTACGACCATTAGATTGCAGAGCAGTATACTGTTTATGGGGCTGGAGAGTACACAGTTTCGTTTGCGTCTGGCTCGGTTAACAGCTTTGCCAGTTCAAGATTTTACATCATTACAGGTATGAGAACCTTCAGATCTCATTGTTCTTCGAACGTATAGCGCACAGCTGCCAATGATTAATCAATCATACATTCTTGCTTTTTCATAATAACAAATAAACATATCGAGATTATCGACAGCTAAAGATGTACATAAAAGACGACCTAGAGACGTCGCTCACATTAATTCTTTACCAAACGACAAAATTTTAGGCAGGTCCAAATTGAAAGCAGTTGCAGACGACAAAATAAACATAACTCAAAAATCGAAATGTGCTTCCCGCAGGGTAGAAAACATTGTGAGAAAAGGCCAGCATTTTCTCCTTTGACCACAATGTTTTCAAAAGGCTTCTTTCTCAGGGTCATAAAATCCAGGGATTGTTTGGTAAGGGGTTAAAGAGGCAGTAACGGGCGCAATAACAAAACAAAACAAAGCAAATAATGTTTTGTTTTGTTTTTAAAAGAGTACTCCGTTTAGCCCTTTCGCTCCCAATAGGGACCATTTCTATAAGTCAAATTATCTCCCTTGCCAGATAAAGACTTAAGGTAACCGAATAACAGATTGGCCCTTTCACTTACAAGTATTCCTTTGTTTTTATCATTGATTTCCAAGGGAAGGTTGTGATAAATCTAAGACGATTTATAGTATATAATATACGGTTCCCATGTAGTTTGAAATCAAAGTATAATTTTAATCATCAAAAAATATATGTATATCGTTTTGTAAACTAATCTTACTAAATCTTGTTGAGATATTATCTCAAGAATATGTCTGGGTAACGCCCAAAAGATTCTCAAGTAAAAAACTGGGAGTGGACAGTTTAGATCAAATATCAAAGTGTACGTTCTGTGCAGTCTGATATTGATCGACACGGTCCGAAAAAAGGCATTCAAATCATCACTGACAGTGAAAGAGGAAAAAAAACAGAACTCTCGAAAATGAGTCACAGATGGAGTATACTCGACCATTCCATAAATTGCTTGTACTTTTGATTGCTCTCAGATAAAGATCTGGAACACCATTTTACGAGAAAAACATTGTTTATTGTCCTTTCCCTTGAACCTGATCTTGCGAACTGCGTTTTTTGCAGGGGGAAGGGCGATGAGATGTAAGTTCAATATACTTAGACGAAATAGTAGGGAAACCAACGCAAGTTATCTTTACAAAGTAAGCCAATTATCTGTTACAGCTTAAATAGGAAAGGGACGCCTTTATGTATTAAATTATAATGAACAATAAAAAGATGGAGCTTACAAAAATGGACTTAAAATTGTCCTCAAGTGAACACAAAGGATTTTAACGAGATAATGACATACGTTATATACACTGAAAATTGAGAAAAAAATGATAACACCAAACATAACGAAAACCAGCAAACGTTGATACTAATGGGGAAATGTCCCATAATACGGATTTTCTCTATCTGTTTTCTAAAGTCATTCCCTAAAGAGGGTGCAGTAAAAGGTATCTTCGCATGAAGAAAGGGAACTCAATCCATTTCCTGATTTTTACGACACTGACAAAGAAAACATAGTGGGAAAAGAAGAAAATGCTGATTATCAGCATTTTCTCCTTTTTCCATTATGTTTTCCACCACCTCAAAGAAACAAAATCCTTTCGAATCGGTACATTCATTTTATTGGTCCTCTGGGAAACATTATCAATGTGGACTAGTCTAAAAACTAGTCCCATAGTAAAAAGAGTTAACTCTTTTATTATTGAATAAATCAATTGCATTTTCTCATAGGCTACAAAACATTTCTACTACAAGATCAAGAGACACTTTGGTCACACTCTAAAATAAAACCGTGGACAGTGAAGATCAGAGATCAGACTGCACGTTTTTTTCAGTCTGATCTTGATCTACACTGTCCACAAAAGCTTCTGGTGTGGTCTATGGTATGAAAAGAGTTAATTCAATAAAAGCTTCTATGCTCGCGTATAACCGATGTTCAATTATGATCAAACTATGTTTTGTAACTATAAAATCTCCACGGGCCCTCTGATAGTGCTCTACCAGAGCGGTAATAACTCTTTGCCAAGCGACAATACTTTTAGACCCACCCATACTGGAAGCAACATGCAGATGACGAGTTTGAAGTAGTGGACACGTAATAGAAAACAGCTATTTCCACTATAATATTATCAAGCAAAATTTGCTATTATTAAAAATAAAATGAGTATTATTGTTCTACTTTCACCGAGCCACATTTTTTCTTCTTTATCCTTCTTGGAATTATCATTTATAAATTCAAAACCACTACATTTTCATTGCATGCTGCACTAGAGGTGTTTCGGGTCTACTACCTTTTAACTCATTACCACACGACAAAATTTTAGACTGATTCAAATTGAAAGCATTTGCAGACAACAAAATAAAGATGACTGAAAAATTGGAATTTGTTCTGGGAAAGGTAGAAAACATTGTGGGAAAAGGAGAAAATGCTGGTTACCAGCATTTTCTCCTTTTCCCACAATGTTTTCTAAAGGCTTCTTTCTCAAGGGCGTCAAAAGTAGGGATTGTGTGGTAATGGGTTAAGGTAACCACCCCGCTCACTAACACTTCCAGTGCAACACAGAATAAACTTCCTTGTTAGTTAATAAATGAGGTTTTATACTGATATAATATAGAACGGAACACATTTTTAACCAACAAGAAATTCCTTTGATGTTCATTTTGAAATTACTTTGTGATAATTTTGATAGTTTCCTGAAATGGGAGGTAATTATCATCTCCCTTTGTAATGAGAACATAGTGTTTTTATATTTATAATTGATAATTCTAAGTAGAAAAAAAAAGAGGAAAAAGGTGGTCCGGTTAAAGTAGTACACTAATACTTTTAAATAATTGCAAATATCTTAGGAAAAAGAAAGAAACAGTGGAAATAGACGTTTCCATTTAGAAACTCATAGCTTAAAGTAGCCCAATTAACGGAATATGTCTTTGAAAGTCTGAGAAACGGTAGAAAAAAAATGGTAAAAAAAGGAAATAAATTTTTAAATAATACATGAATTTATTCCTTCTCTCAAGATGTTGTCAAATGTCTTTTTACCAAGCTCTACGGCCCCTAACCCTTATATTAAATGACACAAGCTGACGAGACCGGTCGAAAAGCCTTATTGTAAACGTCGATCTTTACCGATAAGTTTACGGAAAGTAGACCTTAAAACGTGGATTGTTTGGTAAAGAAATTAACCCTTAACCCTTACGCTGCTAAGCGCGACCAACCGACCTTTTGCAGACAGTGTAGATACAAGATCAGACTGCACAGAACGTGCAGTCTGATCTTGGATCTACATTGTCCGAGATCTGAGAACTATTTTTTCCGAAAATATCAATGAAATACCCAAATTTGATTTTTTAACGTCGGCCTAAAAATTTCATGTTAGTTATTCAGCAGGATAAGGGTTAAAGTGTTGTTTGCAGCTTCAGAAGTCCTTTCAAAACAATGTACAAAGATCAGTCTTCACTTCCCCGCAACATGGGTTTCCATTATTAATCTGCCCACAGACAAAATCTGCGTACACAGATTAGGTAAGCAGCCATGAAAGTCTGAAGACAAGATTCACTAAACTGTATAACTTTACGATCTAAGTAAATATATCTGCTACTTTGCAAGAGCACATACCGTTGGGTAAACTAGGAATTGTATATTCAATGCCCAAAAGAATGTATAAATGTACGCATTTTAGTGAGAACTAAACCCGATCTTTTTACTTGTTACGAGCAAAGCGTGACGAGGAAGAAAACCGGCAACAAGCCTTTAACAATTAACAATATTTATTAATGAACAAAGACAAAGGATTACAATAAGAGATAAGTTTGAATGAAACTTTGATAACGCTTAATCTTAGAACAAGAAATAGAATAATTCCCTCAAAATTAGGAATTATGTTTAAGACTACAAAAAGTATGAAATTCCTGGTTCCTGAATCTTAAATTTACAATAGTTTTAACTTGCAAGTAGATATGAGCAACTGTACATATAATGAACAATTCCAACTTACAGATCTATATTCCAGTTTTAATCCAAAACTTTTTTTTATAAATTCTGTATCCTCCAAGCCACGAGTCTAATTTCAAGACCCCTAAAATCACGAAGTAAGTCATTCCTATTTATATCAGCTTGTTCTAGATTAGTCTTTTCTAGAGAGATGACATCATGGATCGGTAAACAGTTTATTTACTAACAACCTGTTTCTAAAAATGACCACAATGGAAAAACCAATAAATGTTCCTCATGTTTCTAGAATATTCTGAAAACAGGTCACCGTATATTCTATCAACATAACACGTCCCCTCCTAAAGGAAAAGAAAGTTTAAAGACCGATCTTTCTTTTGTTAGAATATAAAACACCATTACACTTAACTTTGCATGAAAATACATTATACATTAAGACAAATGTTAATTTTTTACAAGTTACACCCTAGACAAAGCATAAGAGATAATATTATGTCTATCTTTTATGTGTCTGATATCCATGTTATATTCTTGTGAAAACAGACTCAACCGAAGGAAACGTTGATTCTTGTTTTTTTTATTTTATGGATAAAAATCAGAGGATTATGATCACAATATTCAATGATGGATGCAGGAGAAGACGACAAATATATTTTGAAATGCTGAAGAGCACAAATAAGAGATAAACTTGCCTTTTCTATTGTTGAGCAGTTTTTTCGGTATTAGTTAAACTTTTTAGAAAAATAACTAGCTAGATAATCTACACCATCACAGTCTTCTTGAAGTAAAACACCACCTGCACAGGCATCACTAGTATCTACTGTAAGCTTAAATTCTATCCGAATTTGGGAGCTTAAGGAACCGAATCACTTTTCAGTATGGCTTTTATTTCATCGAAAGCTTTTTGACAACAATCATTCCGTATTTTTTTGCGTTTGCTGAGAAGCCTTGTCTGTGGCTCAGCAATGACAGAAAAAATACCACAGAATTTCCTGTAGTAACCAGCCATACCAAGGAATCTCGTAAGTTGTCTTTTGCAGGTAGGTACAGGAAAATAAGAAATAGCTTTTGCTTTACCTTCTACAGGTTTTACGTGTCCTTGTCCCACAACATGACCCAAAAATGTTAAACAAGCATGACAAAATTCACTTTTAACAAGATTAATTGTTAATTTGGCTTTACTCAGTCTGTCAAAAATTATCTGATAGTCTTTGGATATTCATCCCAATCATCACCGTGAAATTGAATGATGACATTATTTATCGATATAGGCTCTACAGTCGTTCAATCCAGATATTATCATGTTGATAAGACGTTGAAAAATTTGCTGGCGAGCTTATCATCCCGAAAGGCATAATATTGAACTGATAACATAAGTCGGGAGTTACAAATGCGGAGATCTCTTTTGCTCTTTCAGTGAGAGGAATTTGCAAAAATTATTTTAGAAGATCAAATTCAGTCACATTTTTTGCATGACTAAGATTTCCAATGCAGTCATCTACTTTTTACACTGGAAACGAGTCAATTTTGGTCACAGTATTAACTTTTCTAGAGACAGTGCACATACGAAAAGTTCCATCTGGTTTTGGTACAAGAGTATAGAGAGAGCTCCATTCACTTTGACCAGTTTCAATAGAGTCATTGTCCAATAGATACTTGATTTCCTCTCTAAGATGCTCCAGTTTCTTGGGATTCATTCGATATATATTTTCAATGTCCACTTCATGGTATATTGTACTTGTCCGTGTTGGAATATCAAGGAACAGGTGCTCATATTCAGAAATTAAATTTTTTAATTCATCTTTTTGATTATGTGAAAGTTTTTTTTTATCTAAATTTTTAAAATGTCAGCATTTTTAAGTTTTGAACAAATATGGTAAGACTTGTCAAAGCTATTTTTTCACAATTTATATCTGCCTGGTTAATGTGATTTTGATTTTGCGGGAGTGAGAAAACTACATTTATTGGTGAAATATTCAAATTATCCCTATCAATATATATTTTTTAACATATTGATATGACATAATTGTTTTTGCCTTCCTGTGTCAGAAGTTGTTATCATATAAATCAAGTCACTGACCTTTTGACCTACAGAATAAGGACCAAAGTATTTTGCCTCTAGAGGCCTACCAGAAATTGGTAGAAGAGCTTAAACTTTATCTCCAAGTTTAAAATGTCTTTCGTTAGTATTACTTCATCTCTTTCTTTCATTTCACATTGAGTTTTCTCAAAATGATTAAGAACTTTGTAATAGGTTTTATTGATACCTAAATGACCTGACATAAGTGTTTCATGACACAAGAATAAGAGACAGAGCAGACGATTCAGGTATTTCTTCATCAACTAAAACTGAACAATAGAATCCTTAATTTCATCCTTTTACATAGTACCTTTAATGGCAGTCACTTTGTAATGAGAAGCATGATCTAACAAATCAGATTTTTTTGCCAAATTTAACAACTCCTGTGAAGGCTCAACATTTGTTTTCAAAATCAAAGGACATGATTGCTTTTGAATGAATGATGAGATTCCGGACGAACCTCAATTTCTGTTACAAGCCTGGCGTTACGAGAAAGAAAAACAGCAACAAACCTTTAACAATTAACAATATCTGTTAATGAACAAAGACAAAAGAGTACAATAAGAGTTATGTTTGAATGAAATTTTGACGATTCTTAATCTTAGAACAAGAAATAGAATAAGTCCTTCAAAATTAAGAATTCTGTTTTGACTACAAAATGTATGACATTCCTGGTTCCTAAATCTCAAATTAACAATAATTTTAACTTACAAATAGATATGAGCAACCTGTATGAAAAATGAAAAATTCCAACCTACAGATCTATATCCCGGTTTAAATCCAAAGTTTTTCACAAATTCCTTATCATCCAAGCCACGAGTCTAAGTTCAAGTACTGTGTATGCTATCTACACAGCATACTATTCCCGTCTATATGATAAATTTTGAAGCTTTAATTAAACTAGTGAGATTTAGCAGTATTCAACGCATTTGCAATCAATCAATCCGAAAGCTGACGACGCATAACGGACGATGCACAACGAAAAACAGACGACGCACGACGGAGCCGGAGACAGCATGATCACAACAGCTCACCTTGAGCATTTTGTGCTCAGGTTAGCTAAAAAGGCTGAAGCACACAACCTGCTGCTGTTCTCATGCTGCGACTGTACACCTTCCCGATCACGTTTTCGGCCGCACAGCGGTATCTCTGTGTATGGAGGGTCGGTATAATCTCGCCAGCTTCAAATGGATGAAAGTACAGACTGTTGTTCGCTAACACCTCAATGACTCCACTTCGGTTTTCCACCTAAAATGTTCAAATGTTTACAACATGACAAAAATCTCAGACTTGTCCAAACTGAAAGCGCATGACAACTTAAATGTAGGTCACCAGCATTTTTCCTTTCTTCTACAGTTTTAAAAAGGCGTCTTTCTCGTGGTCTTCAAAGGTCGGAATATCATTGTAAATGATTAAACATTTTACACTGTATCAACATCACACTTCTTTTCTACCAGAAATATTTGCACTTTAACAATAGTATTTCAAGAATTGTTTTAGAGCTAAAATATTCAAATTCAATGCAAAATTTGCTTCATACTGTATTTTCACTTCTTTTTCTAACCAAAAATTCAAACCTTTTACATTTTACTAATTCTATTTCCTTTATGCTAAATCATGACCAGTTATGAGCAACTGTTTTTTTTGTTTGTTTGTTTAAATACAACAGCAGATTATGTCTTTTAACATCTTCACAGAGGGACAAGTAAATATGTTTGATATCGTTCCCTTCTCGTTACTAGATGGTGAATATCTTGAAAAAAGTTATAAATATGTGTTTTTTCTTTTTATCTTTGTCACTCGAAAACGCAATGTAACGTCGTGGCAACGAAATAAAGAACTCGTGAAGGCGAGCTTTTTGCACCGTGGAAACGAAATGGTACGTGGTGGGAACAATATAATTCTTTGGTAAGAACTACATAGCTTCTCGTGGAAATAGGACAGTTTTTCGATATCCGTTAATGACTCCGTAGTTTACCGACATGTATTTATTAAAATTGTATCTTTCAACTGCAAACAAAGAAATATTTAAAAAAAAAAAAATGTCGTGCATAAAGCAGCAAATATTTAGATCAAACCTACGGCTGTCAATTTGACTTTATACCCCCGCCAGCGCTTTGACAGTATTTTATACACAGACGGAATCACAGACGGACACACGGATGGACACATGGACACACGGACGGCAGACAGGCTAATTTCAGTATACCCCCCGAAAACGTTGTTTTGGCGGAGGTATAATAAGAAAAGAAAAACATTATGCATGAAAGTTTATATTACTCTAAATTGATAAAAGTTCTCACAATTAGGTTTTGCTTTACTTAAAAAAAAAATCAAATTCCTCAGAGCCTAAGCAATAAACAGGTGTAACCCAGAATACTCAGACTAGGTGTGACTTTGTTGTGGTATGACTAAAATAATGTTAAAATGCAACGTAAAACGCCTCTCATTCAATCATCAAAATACACTATCATACAAGGATACAAGAAACCCACCCCCCCCCCCCCAAAAAAAAAAAATACATACCTCAATCCCATCCGAGTTGACCCAGTATACTCGTGGCGGCGGGTTCCCAAACACAGCACAGGGCACCAAACCGCCTTTTGTATTCGGGATAACGAGCGAGGAGGGCGGTTCCTGGAGAAATATTGGGCCCTGCCGACCGTCAAGGGGCTGGTCGGTAACATAACCTAAAAAAGGTAAAGGTTGGAGATTTATTTTATGCATGTACCATTGTTGTATTCTTCTGAATGTTCCTCTCTTGCAGGCTTTCATCCGAGACACATGTTTAGCAATTGCAAACGACGTAGATCAAGATCAGACTGCACTGAACGTGCAGTCTGATCTTAGATCTACGTCGTCCGATACCTGTAAAATTATAGCCGATAGAAGTAGAACTGTACGATCTTTATGAAAGAAATTATCTTTACTTGTTGGTAGCAAAAGCAGTTAAATCTTTAGAAGCAGAGGCTAACTTCAATGCCCCTTCGGACAGCATGAAGCATGATTGAGAACAGGGTGCCCTAATGTGATTTGTGCAACATCGCCCTTCATCGCCAAAAAAATGTACGGATTCTGCTAAGATTCGGGTGATCTGTAATCGATTGGCCAATAGACACTGCTTCCCCGCATTGGTTACGAATTATCCGAATCTTAGCCGAATCCGTACGATCTGAGCGATGAAAAGCGATGTTACACGAATCCCATAAAGCTGCTCTATTCTTTAACTACACTGAACTTGTTGTTTGGTTCTGGCTCTAAACTGTGTGATATTAGAGACCCTTTGGCAAAAGGGGTTTCATGATTGATTGATTGATTGTATGGTGTTTCATGCCGTTTTCAACATTATTTCAGATATATCGGGGCGGCCACTGCACCTACCGTTGCTTTCCTGGAGTTTTTATTTCCAGTACTCCCCACAATATTCTTTCCAAGCCATTGGCTGCATTCCCCCATAACCATCGTCGAAACAACGATCAGCGGTGAGAGAGGAATGAATCCTGTCGCAACGACTTTCATGAACTCTCGGAAAAAAATTGACCGAGCCAGGAATCGAACCCACGATCCCATGTTCTTAACCCTTCGGCTGCTGATCGCGACTCACTGACCTTTTGCGGACAGTGTAGATCAAGATCAGACTGCACAAAACGTGCAGTCTGATCTTTGATCGACACTGTCCGAGAAGAATATATTTCTTCCATAAAAGTTAACTTTGAACTAGCAACCCTTGAGTTTCTACAATGCACTGTAAGGTATCGTTTAACTTGTACAGCTGGATAAGGGTTAAGTAATGTACGCCACTGACTGAGCTATCGGGGCTCGGCAAGGAGTTTTCATGCATCTGCATGATACACCAAAAGTTGTCACATGATTCAGGATTCAGTAAATCTATTCAATCTGACAAGTGACTTGCTATGAAGGCAGACTTGATATGTCATCGGACATACACATACCTTTCCTATTAACAGCAGAGAGTGTAAACTCATTTCGGTATGCGATGTGTGCAGACAGCGCAGGCCGACACAGTCTGTATACCTTTTGCATATCCACAAAAACACTTTCTCAAAGCATGATCCATATATATCAAGATATTCTGATCAAGTAAAAGTACGGGGAGATTTCAAGCTAATTAGCTTGCACTAATGATTTCACCAGATTACCAGAAAGTTCTAGAGGAGAAGTAACAAGTAATTAGGCATTGCCTGGGCTAACTGATCGTTGACAACTGTATCTTTCCCTCTCCTTAATGCTTTTATCACAGACACAACATGTGACTCATCCTAACCATTTCACAAAAATGAATGAGAAATAAAGTACGGTCACCGTAGTTGTCTCATTTGTTCTTTGATTGTCTAAGTTCATGTATGTTTTAGCAGTTGTTTTTAGTGATAATGTTGAGGTTTCAAAACTTCCTTATCTTGTTCTTATCATATTTTTCGTTGTTATCAGTATTTCTTCTTCTTTTTCTTCTTCTTATTTATCTTCTTTTTCTCCTTCTTCAAATAAAGATATTTCGTTGTTTTTTTTAACTAAATGCATTTTACAAAATCCAGTATATTCATAATATGATAATCGCTCTGCCGACCTGCTTGCAAAAGAATACTTTAGATTGATCCTTTCTTTTTATTTTGGTTTTTCTTCTCCTTTCCTTCCTTCCTTCCGTCCTTCCTTCTCACCTTATTTCCTTCCTTCCTCCTCCCTTCTTTACTGCCTTACTTTCCTCCTTCCTTCCTCCTTTCTTTCTTTCTTTCTTTCTTTCTTTCCTTCCTTCCTTCCTTCCTCCCTCCCTCCCTCTCTCTCTCCCTCCATTCCTTCCTTCCATCCTTCCTTCCTTTCTTCCTTCCTTCTTACACACCCTCCTTTTACCTTCCTTCCTACCTTTCTTCCTCCCTGCCCCTCTCCCCACTTCTTTAATTCTTCCAACCCTTCTTGCCGTATCGTTCTGTTGTAAAACTTCCATTAGCAGCTTCCACAACACAGGGTGATAACATTAGCACTAAGGTAATAGGGTAACTGCTAATTGTCTCTGACTCTGGTGTTACTAGAGCTCACACATTTTTTGTAGCTTTTTCGTAATTAGTGTTGCGTTCCGCGAATGATTAATGACGCAATTCAGAGAGCTCTTCTTGTCAATTAACCCGTCCAAACACGACCTCTGCTCCACGGAATGAACCCTTCCTACTTAGAGGAAGGGGGGAGGTTAACCTTAACTGAATTTTCCAGTTTAAACCCCTTAACTCTCTAGAACCAATCAACACTATGCGTAATTTTTTTTACAACATAATCCAGACTTTTAATAATCTCTAGAAAAGAAAGCTTTGGAAAACATTGTGGAAAAAGGAGAAAATGCTGGTAACCAGTATTTTCTCCTTTTTCAACAATGTCAGAGACAAATTTTGTCATTCGAGCCATGTTTAATTGGTCGTCTGAAAATGTTCTCAATTTGGACTGGTCATTTGGTGAAAATTTTCACCCCGTAAGAAATAAAATTTGTTCTTAGAAGTGTAAAAAACGTTGCAGGAAAAGTAGAAAATGCCTATTACCAGCATTTTTCCTTTTTCCACAACGTTTTGCAAAGGCCTCTCCTTCATTGTCATTAAAATTCGAAATTTTCTGGTACTGATTCAAAAACATACTGTTTCAACATAAATATCGTCGGTTTACTTCAAAAACCTTGTAACTAACAGCTTGTTTCGTGCTGTAGTTACGAGGTTTTTGAGGTAAACCGACGTTATATTCCTCCATTCACTCCAAAACATTATGGAAGGCATAGCTTCTTTCATCGTAGGAAAGCACCGACGTGTGTACATGCATTTTTGTAAGCGAGAATGTTGAGTGCATCGTGTGTTTTTACCGAAGGTCTTATCGAACAAATGTAATTCATAAAGTTGTTATGTTATTTATGTGTAATGATATATTAGTAAGCTACCCTCATTAAATAAAGATATTATTATTATTGTTATTATCATTGTAATGATATCTAAATAAGCTACCCTCATTAAATAAAGATATTATTATTATTATTATTATTTCTTTTCTTACTTTTTCTATTTCTATTAGACTATTATTGTTATTATTTCTATTATTTCTATTATTTTCTATTGCTGTCTTTTTCTATCATTATGATAATTTTAATTATTATCATCATTATTATTATTATCATTATCATTTCTATCCTTTTATTTTTATTAGTGTTATTATAATTAATATTATTATCACTATTATTATTATAATTAATTTTTCAAATTATTATTATTGTTGTTATTAATATTATTAAGGCCATCGTTTGAGTTCTCGAAAATTTCGATGTTCAGCACTAATCCGTCAACTGTTATTCTAATGAAAATAAAAATCAGCAAAATGTAAACAAAAGAAAAAATAACTACGACACTTTCAAAGTCATTCTGCAGATAAAAAAAATGTTACCATAGCGACGGTGTAAATCAAAGATAAAGACCCATGGTCAACAACAATATATAAGAATATTTTCAGTCTTATCCCCAAGAGTTTTTTTTTTTTATCTGAAAGTAACACAAGTTTTGACTTGCAACAACAACTTGTTTAACCAATCAGAAATTGTGTTACTTTCAAAATCTAAATCAACGCCAAATTTCAAAGTAAGAATAGAAGTTAAATACGGACCCATGATCCGTTTCTTTTTCAAGACTGGGCGTTTAAGAAATGGTGCATCGTTTGAGCAAAATTCAATTTTTCGTCTGCGTTTGCTTTTACTTTAGAAGAGTCTTAAATTATGTGTCTAGCAGACACTTATTATGTGACGATCCACATAATCTAACCACACAATGGGGTAAAGGATTTTGTGAAATTGGGAGGCAGTTCACTGGAAATAAAAGGCTAATGAAGGCGAAATAAAACTTCTTTCACACAGAGCTAAGGTTTCTCCTCATATTGTACTTTCATTTGTGACTCTGTCATTAATCTTTTGCCCGCTTCGCACAACTCAAAAAAACCTTTTGCGGACAGTTTAGATCCAAGATCAGACTGCACAGAATATGCAGTCTGATCTTGGATCTAAACTGTCCGACAAGAGGATATTTTTATTCAACAAAAATACCTTTAAAATACCAAACTATGTTTTTTTACTATCTGCTTAATAGTTTCGTTGTACATATTTAGTGTGTTAAGTTTTAATGTGTAATAATCTTCAGAGGTAATCGCGCTTTCATGCAAAGCTTGACACGGTCGCATTGTGATTGGAGATATTACACCACCCTGGTAATGCCATTAAAATGGGACTTTAATCATATTTGAGGAAAATGAAATTCGTTCCCCTTCTGTCTCTTGTACACATGAACGTGAGACAGCTCTTATGACAAGATACTGTATTTTAGTCTTTTTTTTTTTCCTACCACAGTTCATACAGGTACTCTCTCTCTCTCTCTCTCTCTCTCTCTCTCTCTCTCTCTCTCTCTCTCTCTGTCAATCTCTTTCTCTATCTGTCCCTTCTCTCTCTCTCTCTCTCTCTCTCTCGTTAGATTTTTTTTGTTAGACAATTAAGCAGGATAGATCTAAAACAGGTAGAGTAGTGTAAATGACAGAAAAAAAAACATTTATATGCTAGAAAACAACTAGAAAAAAAATCAAGGTAATAGAAAATATCACAACAGGTGTGGAGTTAAGTATGGTAAGTAAAGTAGATACAGAAAAAAAGTTTGATCGTAAAACCTTTGATTTGAACAGATACAGGGATAAGTAGATGCAATTGAATTAGGGATAAGTAGATGCAATTGAATTAGGCATAGTTTTAAACATATTTATTTTGCATCGATTGAGAAGCAAGTTCTTACAACTTATACTAATCTCTCTCGATTCTGCTTCCTGGAAACTACACCAGTAGTCGCGCCGATTGTGTGGGCCAATGAAAAATCCCGAAGTTGACACCCGCTCCCGGGTATCGAACTCAGGACCTTTAGGTTATGAGGCCGACGCTCTACCTCACGACCACGGACACCACACAGGTGTACAGGCATAGAGATAGATACTGTCGTTAAACTGGTAAGTGACACTGGTAAAGAGGACAGTAGAGAAGGTATAGGAAGTAGAGTGTGCAAGGTAGAAATTGGGGTAAGTAGGACAGCCATAGATTTATACTTTAACCCATTACCAAACAACAAAATTTTAGAATTGTCCAAATTGAAAGCATTTGCTGACGACAAAATAAAAGTGACTGAAAATTTGAAATTTGTTTTGTGAAAGGTAGAAAACCATGTGGGAAAAGGAGAAAATGCTGGTTACCAGCATTTTCTCCTTTTCCCACAATGTTTTCTAAAGGCTTCTTTCTCAGGGGCGTCAAAAGTAGGGATTGTGTGGTAATGGGTTAATTACTGAAAATATCTATTTCACCTATTCACTATTTATACCTACTCTTCACTCATTTAAAGCTTTATTTTTGATCATTCGGAATTGTAAACACACGTAGCAAGAAATCGCGTGACCAAATACATTTGATTTAAAAATTTATATATTTACATGACCATAAACTATGTAGTTTTTGTCAAATAAACAATGTTCTGTTCTGTTCTGTTCTGTTCATATAAAGAATAAAAATCGTGGATAGAGCCAAAGATAACTAGATGTACATATAGGTAGAGATATATGCAAAGTAACTATAAAGATAGGAAGTGCACACTGAAAGGTAACTATAATTTACTGTCTTTTGGATGAAGACTTTGAACCTAGGTCCCGAGTGACGATGCTTTAAATACACCGAGCATGTCAAAGGGCTAGGCGTAACTGGCTAGGATAGGATGGTTTTCATCCTTTATCTTGCATGATCCCCCACTAATTTCGTTCAGGAACCCAGGTCAACAATGATTTAGAAATGAAGCGTATACTTAGTGTGTTGACCAAATACAGCACTATTTTCTTATCTCACACGTGTGTCAGACAAGAAAATTTGTAATGGCTGTAACCACATTGAAAACAAGGAGAGTTATGTGATAAAGGTAGATTCAGTATAGCGATGTGTAAACCATGTATTTATATTGTTGAGTTGTATTTACATATGAAGTTTGCATATGCAGTTAAGTTAAGCAAGCATCAAGTCTGTCAACTGCATAAATTCACTTACTGGGTAAATTGTTGCATAACTTTTCGCTGTTATGTAGATAGGATATACAGTGACCTGTTTTCAGAATATTCTGGAAACATAAGGAACAATTATTGGTTTTTTTTTTTCCAATATTTTTAGAAACAGGTTGTTAGTAAACAAGCTGTTTACTAATCTTTGATATCATCTTTCTGAAACAGTCTAATGCACACATAGAATTTTACAAGCTGATATATAAATAGAAGTGACTTACTTGGTGATTTTAGACTAAAACTTAGATTTAGCTTGGAGGAGAAAAAATTAGTGAAAAGTGTTGGATTTTAGATCGATCTGTAAGTTGGAATTACTTTATTTCTAAATAGGTTGCTCATATCTACTTGCAATGTAAACTATTGTTAATTTGGGTGTTAGGAACCAGAAATTTCATTCTTTGTGTATGTAATCTAAACATACATCTTAATTTTGTGGAACTTATTCTGTTTCTTGTTCTAGGATAAGAAAAAAATGTCAAATCTCATTCAATTTTAACTATTATAGTACTATTTTGTCTTTGTTCATTAATGAATATTGTTAATTGTTAGAGGCTTGTTGATAGTTCCTTCTCGTTACCCTTGGCCTATAACATTGCCAGATGTTGATGGTTCTCCTTCTCGTTACCCTTGGCCTCTAACATTGCCAGATGTTGATGGTTGTCCTCCTCGTTACCCTTGGCCTCTAGCATTGCCAGATGTTGATGGTTCTCCTTCTCGTTACCCTTGGCCTCTAACATTGCCAGCTCATATCTTTAGGTAAAGTACGGATTTTATGTGTGTACGAGTATAATTATACAATTCCCTGTAATTTCCGTAATTTTACGTAAACTTTGAAACGCAGCCCAGTAGGGCCTACAGTAGGTACACTGATGGAATTAAAAAAAATATAGACCCAAGTAGTGCAGTTTGACAGACTGATATATAGAGAATACGTACCTAGTGTTGTAGAATATCAAAAATATCTAACGAGGTTGGGAGAATTGATAATTGTCGAGCCTTGGCGAGACAATTATCAATTCTCACGACCGAGTTAGATATTTTTGATATTCTACAACACTAGGTACGTATTCTATTTATCTTTCAACATCTGATTGGTCGGTTTTTGTTATTCCTGTTTATTATTCAACAAGAAAAAACACGAATTTATCGCTATATGCAAATTAGCTAATGATACAGCACGCGCTTTTAATCTAATACACAAACAATTTACTCATAGACGTATAAGCCTGCACAAAGAAAGAAGTTCAAGATGTTTCTTCGTTTTTGTACACAGTCAAACGTTTTCAAAAAAACAAACCGACAGAAATTGAATTTTTGTCAATATTGTAACAGAAATCAAGTGTGCATTTGACCAGAAATACGTTGGATAAGCCGTCGCTTAAAAAAAATATGTCACGTGTAACCGAAACTGTTTGTGTACTCTCAAACGGTCGTGTAGTACAAACCATTGAATTTTAAACGCAGGAGAAAAGTACATAGAGTTTTTGACAATTCTATCGATCAGATAAGATTATGATATGGATACACATTTGACGTTTAAGACGGTTCCGTAGAACATTGGAGTTGCCACAATGCTATTCCTAGTGGAGATATTCAAGTTTGGAATATGCATCTGTTCGGGTATGGCGGGCGGAGTTACTTGGCCTTCACACACTGGATTTTCATGGACTCTAGCTTCATTTGCAAATGCGAATTGATTGGAAAGCTGAGATTGGGCTGTGGAGATTTGAGACACGCTATTACTGGGTGGGGGACAGTGATTTTCAAGACCTGACAGCCGGTGAAAGGTACGTGTCACCGCTGCTTGTGTTTGCCAAAATGTTTGACCATATTTTATCCCGTTTCCACGATATTTTCTACACGTTTCAAAACTAATTTTTTCAAGATGCGCGTTGAATTTGATTTGTCATCTGCAAATGATTTCAATTTGGACTGTTGTATAATTTTTGTAAAGAATTACATTACGTATTTTTTCTCTGATATATTGAAAACAATGTGGGAAATGGATAAAATGTGCATAACAGAATTTTTTCATCCTCCTCCTTGTACTGTTTAAAACCTTTCTTCCCTATGGTGGATAATTTGGAATTGTGTGCTAAAGGGATAAATTGTTTTGAAATATGTATGAGAAAGAAAATCAAATATACTGTGTTCTCCTTTCTCCGTTCACCTAAGCGTGAATAAGCTCACGAAATTCACATTTTTGGTCAAGGAATCAAAATTTTTGTGTAATGATCAAATATAAAATCTGAATCAAAAGTGTGACCGAAAAAAATCACTACAACTTGCATCAAAAGGTTTCATCCAAGGATTTTTTCAAACCTACCTCGCCAACCTGGGTAGTATGGCCACTTTCTCATTTGTCCATTCACTTGATTGAAAGTCAAAGCCGGTTGCTAAAGACTGATGAATATTCTACACTCTAGTTCAGACAGACTAGCTTATTCATAGTAAAAGGTAAACACAACCCATTTAGGCATATTTAATGTTGAAAAACACGGAAAATTTGCCTTTTATTGTATCTACTGAAATATTTTCTTTCAAACTCTGAGAATTACACTCTTTTGTTGCATTTTTGTGTCTTATTCGAAGGATAAATACCGTCGATGTAAGGTAGGATGTTATGCATAATATCTGACAGAGTAGAATAGAACCCGCGTGGAACAAAACGTCACGAGTGGTTATTCCTTCCGCTTTCATACATGAACGGAGAAGCGAGAATGAACGGAGAAATGAGAAAAGGCCATATGCCAACATATAGAATATCAAGGAAACTCTCCCCTCAAGTAGATCTGCCATTCTAATAGTCACTGTGCTATTCTGTAAATCTTCATTCAGAAAATCAAGAAAATGTGCTCATAACAAGACAATTTTCCATTACTGCAATGCTTTCTACTGTAAAAGTCTGCTTACTCTGAAACCGACATAATTATGATGTAAAGGGTTACTCTGCTGATTTTCTTTCTCATAGTTAGGCATTCAATTTATAATTTCTTTTTTCTAATTTCAGTGCAAGACAACTCAAAATTTTAACTGAAATAAGGCATGGAGTTATGGAAGAAGTTTTAGTAAACATTTAAAGATTTTGGAAGACAGTCAGCATTTTACCTGCCTACAGAACTACACCAGACCTGCAGTGTGACATATTCTGTATTTGTTTAATTTAAATAAAGACAACAAAAGTACTGTTTTTGCTCTATAGATTTTTTTTCTAGCGACTGTTGTCTTGCTTGAATTTGTGAATTGACAAAATGTCAACAAGAGGTCATGTTTTAGGTCGAAAGTAGTTCCGGCCTGTGCTATAAATATCCGTGGTATATCATTGTTCTAAAAATAACCGTGGTATATCAAAAAAAATATATCATGGGTGATATTGTGTGATATTGCATGGATATTCGCGTAGTTGAAAGATAAATAAAACAGCCTGATTCAGTATTCACCAATCATTCTTAGGAATATCCTTAGTCTTATCTTCAGAGTTTTGTCTATGTGAAAGTAACAGAACCTCTGATTGGCTAAACCATTTGGTTTAGCCAATCAGAAGTTCTGTTACTTTCACAGTTAGAAAATCTTGAAGAACAAGACAAAAAAAAATGTTCTTAAGAATGGTTGGTGAATACCGACCCAGGTATAGCCAGAACACGTAAAGTAATAAGAAAACCACGAGCGTTTGAGGTAAGCTACAGGTACAGAAGGCAGAGAGAGAATATGAGTAGAGGGAGCAAAGCTTTAAGTAAATAGCGATATAAGTGAAGAAGGTAGAGAGATAAGTACACGAGCGTTTGAGATAAGTAACAGGTACAGAAGGCAGAGAGAACATTTGAGTAGAGGGAGCAAAGCTTAAAGTAAATAGCGATATAAGTGAAGAAGGTAGAGATTTAAGTACACGTAGAGAACATAAGATCAGTAAACCAGCTACACAAGTTTCTTCATAGGAATGGATTGGTAAAAATGATGACGCTAGTACCCGAACACCGATACTAAATTTCAAGCATTTCCCATAATACCTTTTAAACTGCCTTCCATAAATCGTGAAAAAAACAACCGTCATTTTCATGTGTAGTCATTCATTTGAGAGGCGTCATTTGTTCAAGATGATGGAGATCGTACAGTAATGGTTAAGTGTAATCAAATTGAAATATTGAAATCTCGCGAGATCTCCTGGAATCGCGTTATCATCTCCCAATTCTTCCGCGAGGAATGTTTTTGTCGTAATCCACCGTAAGAGGACTCCGCGTACAATTGAGGGAAATGAAATCGCTGCCACATCCAATCAGTAAATGGAAACATTTGCTTTTAATCTTGAAATGATAACCAGAAAAAAATCTGTGGATATTTTGTTCCGTTCCGTTTCGTAATCATGTTTCCTGTCCCATGTTTTCCAGCGAAAGTAGTCCAAAACGCAATTAGGATGACAGCTTCTCTAACCTCCTTTTTTCTTTTCTCGAAGCAATTTTCTTTTCCAAAATGTAATTAACCCTTCGCTCTTTAGCTGACGACCAAATTCTAGACCTGTCCAAAATGAAAGCACTTGCAGACTACAAATTCAATTTGGATTAAATGGTGATAAATATCTAGCAAATTCGAAAAGACTTGTTAGAAAAGGACAAGAAAGCTTCTTACCAGCATTTTCTCCTTTTTTCAATAACGTTTTTCATATGCTTTTTTCGCGAAGGATCGATGAAATACGGATTTTCTACGTAAACTGCTTAGATGCTACACACAACAGAGTAGATTAAGATCAGACTGCACAGAATGTGGAGTCTGATCTTGGGTTATCATAACTGTCTACATGTTCTGATGTTCTAATATAAAATGTCGGTATTCGAACAACACTTTTGTTGTGTTTTGTCACTGGGCCTCCATGACGTAAATGTCCCTTCCTTGCTGTAAACGACACAGGATACTGTTGTGGACAGTGCAGATCAAGATCAGACTGCACTCTGATCATGATCTGCACTGTCCAATGCTAATTTCTAGATTTTGGCCAAACTGTATCTTCATCTTACAGAGGAACCACACTTGCTGCCATTGACAATGTTGTTTATTTACTCGATAGTGAAAGAGTTCATATCTTTGAAGCTCTTGGGGTTAAGCTTTCCTAACAATTCTGGCATGAAAGCTTCAAAATAAAACATGTACTCTATCTCCATAACTACCATGAAGTCACATGCTTTCTGAAGTCCCGCCCCCTTTTTTCCACTTCAATTGAGTCCTATGTTCTTTAAATGTTTACTGATTTTTCTACTTGCAGTTTACAGTATATCATCACTATAATCATCATCATCATCATTATTATTATTATTATTTCATTATTATTATTATTATTATTATTATCATTTAATTGAAATTTGTAACTTAAAACAAAATTTTATAATAGACGGTAATTTTCTTTTAGACTATGGCTACGATTTAGGAAAAAAAAACAGTACATGTAGTTTGTACGGACTTGTTGAAAAAGAACTGGGTTACCTGTCTCTAAACTGAGTACCAACGAAATTTTGTGTACTCAGTTTAGGTCAGCAAGCATTCCTTAAAGTCTGAAAACTAGTATCACTAAACTGCATAACTTTACGATTTCAGTAAATGTCTGCGAACCCATGTGTCCAATTTTAGCCAGCCCGTTTGATAAAAATGATGATGAATAAATACTCATGATAGATCCTCAAGATAAAACAACTTGACCGATACAATGTTCTTGCAAATATTCATATCAGAACCTAAAATCAATTCAGAAGAATTTTTCTTTTGACCAGAATCAATTTTTGACAGATGACAAAGATTAAGGCACCATTAGTTGTACAGTCAGGTGGCAGAGGACTTGGAAACTTGTTAACGGCTGTGGTGAATCATGACGCCCCGTCCCGAAGGCCAGGTGGCGACATGATTCACCACAGCCGTGAACATGTTTCCAAGTCCCCTGGCACCTGATTGTACAACGATTTTATTACACTGCAAAGTTTTACCATTCCAATGTTTGTTAAGCTAATTTTGTTTGGAAAATTGAGTACCCTGTCGAAGTAGAATTTCCCTTCTGAGTACCACAATTCAATGAAAACTGACGTCACTGGGAACCGACGTCAATGAAATCTTGGTAATACGTGCTAAAACGTGCAACTTGGCGCATAATCTTGATGTTTATCTTGATCGAAGCCGCCACTTTGGATGTTGTGTTGATATATAGTGTAGTCATGTATATGGGGCTTCCGAAAGGAAAACTGGTTTGACGTTGGTTTTGCCAGTGTACATGATATGCTCGTACCATATTATCCGTTCAGATCACGAGAAATTTCTTTGCAGTATAATAAATCAATTTGTAAAACAATTGTGGACAACAACTTAAATGCGAATCAAATGTATGAAGTTTTTTTGTGTGTGTGAAAGAGTTAAATACAAAGCCGGTTACCAGCTATTTCTACTTTTCCAACAAAAACTACGTGGGTTGATATGATAGGATACTTGTCAAAAATGTATGTAATCCCTTTTTTCAAAGAACGTTTTTCAAACGAAATTTTACAACCGCTCGTATCCACAGTCAATTCTGTCTAAAAACCTGGCAAATTACTTGTTAATGATTCTTACACATGCAGAAAATTCACTAATAGAAAAAAGACTAAGCACTGCACAGGCTGACGTGGGTCTATTCTTTTTATCAGAGGTACTGAAACCTTTTCTAAAGAGGATGTGTCATATACATATGTGACCCATCACGCAAAAATGGGCCATTTGGGAATTCTGTACATCTATTAGATGAAAACAGATCAACGATAGTGTAGGTCAGTTTAAGTTGAAATGAAAAATGCTTGTATAACAAAGTACAATGACCTATTTCCATACAGAAAATGTCATTAAAGCGAAAAGTGTCAACCCTGGTCAGCCTGCGCAATTCACACAGTCTGACCAGGATGACACTTTTAGCAGTTCCCAGAATGTCCCTTTTTGTGTGATGGGTCACATATAATCGTCGGTTTACTTCAAAACCCTCGTAAATACAGCTTGAAATAAGCTGTAGTTACGAGGTTTTTCTAAGGAAGCCGACGACATCAACTTCATTATCGTCAGGTAACACTTAACAAACAGTATCAAAGAGTTTAGATCAAAGATCACTCTGCATGCCCTGTACAGTCTGACCTTAATCTTCTCTATCCAAAAAAAGAAGCAACTATAACTATCGTCAGTATCTTTGCAGTTCAAATCAAATTTCGCGATTGTCTAGATAAAAGCGAAACAATATTAAATCTGTCTCTGTACAAAGATATCTAACATTATTTATTGTTTTCTATGGTTTTAGAGAAAATAACAGAATAAAACGCTTTCAAATGGGGACAATAAACTTAATTGTCAGTGCATTAGAAACCATTCCGTGTTTAATTCAGTTCGGAAATCCGCTCAAAATCTCTTCCCATTCAAAGTACTGATAGGTCGTAATTATTCCATGATTTAGTGTGCAATTAAAAGCTATAACCTTGTTTGCACTATATTTCTTTTATCAGACCTCTCCAATAGTGGTGAGTTTAACAGGCAGACTTCTACAGAATTTTTTGTACACGTGGACATTAGACAATCTCATCCCAAACGAACATATTTACAGAGCACTCTTCATTGGACAAACAGAAATTAACGATTACAATATAACTTCACAACAATCAAATCTACGTTAAATTGAAACTCCACATTCTACATGTATATATTTCCACTTACCAGTCTATAAAGCCATCGGGAAACCAGTTAGTCTTCAAATGATTGATTGATTGATTGGTTGATTGATTGATTGATGATTACGTTATATATAGATCCTGTTAACAGTCTATTAAATCATCGGAAAACCAGTAAGTCTTCAACGGATTGGTTGACTGTTTATAGGTCTATTGACTGATTGGTCGATTGGTTGATTGGTTGATTGATTGATTGATCGATTGATCGATTGGTTGATTGAATGATTGATGATTACGTTATATATAGATCCTGTTAACAGTCTATTAAATCATCGGAAAACCAGTAAGTCTTCAACGGATTGGTTGACTGATTTATAGGTCTATTGACTGATTGGTCGATTGGTTGATTGATTGCTTAATTGATTGATTGATGTTTAACGTCGTTTTCAACTTTATATTTCAATTATATCGCCACGGCTAGTATACCTATCAATTTGCCAATATTTTCACAATATTCTTTCCAAGCCACTGGCTGCTTTCCCACATAGCCATCTTCGAAACAATGGTCAGTGATGAGAGAGGAATGAATCCTATCGCAATAACTATTATCAATACTTGGACAGAAATTTATCAACACGATGACCCCTGTTCTTCAGTCCAGTGCGCTTCCTACTTCAATTCAAATAAATCGTTGGAACGTTTCGACTTACACAAGTCATATAAATACTTTAAACTCTTTACCAAACAATCCCTGGTTTTTACTACCCCGAGATAGAAGCCTTTTGAAAACATTGTGGGAAAAGGAGAAAATACTGGTACCAGCATTTTCTCCTTTTCCCACAATGTTTTCTACCTTGCTGGAAACAAGTTTCAATTTTTGAGCTCCGTTTATTTTGTCGTCTGCAACTGATTTCAATTTGGACCAGTCTAAAATGTTGTCGTTTGGTAAAGAGTTAAAAACAAATTCAGCACTATCTTACGTCTCTTTCTATATTTCTAGCATATTTTTTGCGGATAATGACAATGTACATGTCACAATTGATACACAGCAATAATGGTCGTCATGACAGGTTTCATTAATACCCATTACTAGTCAAATAACCGTTATCAATTATAACAATCTCTATTGTCAGGGATAGCATGGTTAAAATGAATGTTGCCACTCTCCACAATAAATACGAGAGTGATAATACTGTTCAGTGACCATTATGAATCCTTATCATCATCGTACTATCCCGTTATTATACCATCGTACTATCCCGTTATTACCATCGTACTATCGCGTTATGTCATCGTACTATCGCGTTATCGTCATCGTACTATCCCATTATTACCCTCGTACTATCCCGTTATTACCCTCGTACTATCGCGTTATGTCATCGTACTATCGCGTTATCGTCATCGTACTATCCCATTATTACCCTCGTACTATCCCGTTATTACCCTCGTACTATCAAGCATCACATTTAACCCTTTACCCCATCAGTCATTTCTATGGTATCTCTAATTGACCCTAATTAATACCAAGGATGAAGCCGTTTTTATGTGTATATGACACCTTTTGATAGCATAGAAAACATTGTGACAAAAGGTGAAATTGCTCGTGACGAGCAATTTCACCTTTTGCCACAATGTTTACCAAAGGCTCCTACAAGCATTGCGTAGAAATGAATATCTATGGAGTAAAGGATTAAAATTAAGTCATAGGCGATGGGCCTAACGGTATTCCCTTCGATAGTATTCGTTTTCAGAAACATTCAGATACCCCCTCATTAGAGCCTATCGTACATTGCATTCTACGGTTTGAAAAAAAAATATCTATGACGACAACAACATTGTTGTTGGCAAAATTGGTTTTTATACTCAACCGTAATTGACAAAAGGCTGGGACAAAGGGGCATTTCCTTTGTTAATGGAGCAGAATACAAAATTGTCGTAAACGACAGACGAAACACAATAGGAGGAAAAAAAGTCATTTTACGCATTCCCTGTCTCTCAGCCATGCGTTGAATTTGTTCAAGATAGTTTCGCTTTCACCGTGTCATGGAGCCCGCTAGGTTTCGGAAATGGTTTCATGGAAAGAAAATTAAACAATTAGCGCGATCTGGGTTTGTAGAATAATACAATAACTTGAGCATAGCGTCTATCAATCAATTTACAGTGCAATAAAGTCAATCAAAATGTCGATATGTGACCCTAGGTAAAATGCACATGTTATATATTAGTTTAAACATATTTTATTGCCATACATATGTACATGTCAACAAAAGCAATACATAAATACAATTTCTAGTATACATGGAATGACAAATGTACATTGGCAAAGGGGTCTGGCCACTAGTTCTCACAACTTAGATTCGGCCATTCCCCTCCTCCAATTACATGTTTAGGAAACAACAGTCTTATGGCAGCTAAAAAAAATTCAAACTTTTCAGTAGTTAGGGATAATAAACAGAAACAGATAATGAAAAATCTGAACATCAAAGACTAATGTACTAGACAACATGTTATATATGAATATATGGTCAAAAAGTATAGCAGCTGTGTAAGCTGTTGCACCAACCGTTTGGCTGCTTAGTCATTGCATTTTTGCAGAAAAAGTAGATCAGGATCAAACTACACAAATCCTATCTTTTGAAAGAAGAGGACTGGAGCCGAAATCAACGGTCTTCCTAAATTTCTTTCCGTTTATAATACATATGCAATTTCAAGGCAACGTTATTCCTGATTGGCTAAACGGAATGTTTCAGCCAATCAAAAGATGTGTTATAAAAGATTTGATATTTTAAAAAATTTTACACAATGAACAGGGTACTTCATACAAAAGGAGATAAAACAGGGTGACCGATGTCCGGTGAGGACAAGTTGTTAATGGCTGTGTAAATACAATCCACTCAAGTCACCATCTGCACATGAATGGCGGAAATTAAGTTCCCCACTTGATATTATTACCACTGTGATAAAACCTCAGCGTTGTGAAACTAACAAATTGGCTTCTTTACAAAAGAATCCAGGAAAGGTCAGCAGAACAGAACAGAACAGAAGTTTATTACAAGACAAGTACACAGTTGTAACGTTACAGAGTCACAAAAAGTATCATTTATAAACATGAAATAATACGAGATCTATAGAGTATGACAGACGGTAAAAGTATCTACATTATACAATAATTATATGTGTGTAGCACTTTCAGCAAAGTCAAAAGACATGTTTAATATAACTTAAGTTTTATTTGACAGTGCTATACATATATATGTCTACTGAACAGCAGAAAAAAATGAAACAAAGCAAACAGACATAAAAAGAAAGTACTTTGGACATCTAGGCTTAGGGTGTTGTTTTTCTTTTTTTTTTTTCCGAATATAAATTGCCCCTGTGATGAATTCGACGACGATAATAATGACTTAATACTTCAATGTTTCGAAATAGTTTACTGGCTTTTAATTTCAACATATTTGGTAGATGTAAACAAACAAGAAAAAAAAAACGAAAAAAACCGCCGCGTAGAAGCCTCATATGCCTTACATGACGGTCATTTGACCTTCTTGTCACGTTTTCAAGCCGAATAATCTTCTCCAGATGTTTTTTTTTTCTCTTGTTAAACAAAATTCTTCTTCTTCAGATCGTGCAAACCAGAATTGTTTGGTAAAGGGTTAGCCCGTCAATCAGTCGGTCAGTAAACTAGACCGGACCGGAATGGCCCCATAGATCAATGGACAGATGGATGGATCGATCGAAAGATCAAATGATTGACTGGTTATTGGATGGATTGCTTGATTACTTCATGGATGGATGGATGGATGGATGGATGTTCATAGGAGAGGAACTTGTGGGGTCGAATTGCTCTTTATTCATTGCAACCCCACAAGTTCATTTTTTAACCCCACTAAGCCCTACCCTAATCCTATACCTACCAGATGGACGCAATGCAACCCCATAGAGACTAAATGTACACTTACCCTAGCCTCACAATGTCGGCCTCGTAAGGACGGACAGACGGACAGACGGTCGGTCGGTCGGTTGTTTTTGTTATTTTGGTTGATGGGTTGTTGGACAGATCGATCGACTGCTTTGAGCAGTTTTTAATGCCACCATTGTTTCAGCCTTATCTCAATCATTTAATCGCGACAGCTAACTTATCCGTGTATGCCGTGGCTAACACCAGTCCTTGGTTAAGGCCCTTAATTGTCCTCTGAAAGACAACTCCTACACAAAGGCCTAACTTCTTTATTGAGGATTGAACTAAGGTCCTCCAGGCTTGCAAATTCCTTACCTTCATGAATAAGTCACGCATGGGCTCAAAAATAGCTTATACGTCAATGGACGTGAGAAACTTAAAACCACAGCCATTTCAAAACAGAGACATAAATATGCAGTTCATTGTGGTGTTTGTCGATACTGAACAAAGATTTCTGGTTACAAGATATATCTTCAAACGTATTTCCTGTATACGCATTTCAACTGCAAACGATACTGTGTTTAACAACCACGATGAAATACGCTTTTGAAAACATTGTGGAAAAAGGAGAAGGGCTGGTTACCAGCCTTTTCTCCTTTTCCCACAATGTTGTCACTCATTTCATTGATAGTATATGAGTCGCATTCAAAATTTACACCTGCCATAATGTCATAGCTCCTCACCTCTCTCTATACTTTGAATATAAACGAGTCTAATATTTTGTTGTGTAAGGGTTAAAATTGCACAATCATAAATCCTCGAACCATTATTGATCTTATTTCTGCATGTTTGATTAATGGTCCTGGAGTTATAACGGTCTTTGACCTCCGTCTAGTGCAACATGGAATAAAATATCTTGTTACTTGATAAATAAGGATTTATTCTGATACAATACTTTTACACATTTTTAACCAACCAGCAACGGGGACCATTCCTGTCAATAAAATTATCTCCCTTGCCAGATAAAGACTGAATGTAACCAAATAACACAGTAGTCCTTTCACCTGTATTCCCTTGTTTTTATCCTTGGTTCCCTTGGGGATGTTGCGATAATTATAAAAATGATTTATAATACATGTTTAAGGTCCACATGTAATTCAAATCAAATTATGTTCTTAATCATCATTAACTCCGTACATATCGATTTGTAAAACAGTATGACAAGATTTACTCTAAATATTGTCTGGGGAAAATAGCTGTTCAGTGCAAGAAAATCAAGGATAAAATCCGAGTAATTCCCTTATCAGGACCATTGTAGTACTGGAGAAGAACCAAAGGATATAACTCAAAAATGGTCCTCATTCCATTGATGTCTATCTTGAAATTATTTGTTGATACTTTTGTTAGTCGCTTGAAAAGGGAGATAATTATAATATTGGGAGCAGCCAATTCCAAAATGTACTATAGACTGGTTCTGCAGCGTTCGAATCCATTTGAATTCGGTATTGTAAAATATCACAGACAAAAAAAAAACAGAAAAAAATCAATCTATCGTTCAATTTAACTCTTTACCTAACTACAAAGTTGTGGATTAACCCAAATTGATACCATTTGCAAAGAGCTGGTTTACCAGCATTTTCTCCTTTTCCCACAATGTGTTCAAAAGCCTTTTTATGTCAGGGCCCTTAAAACTCGTACATCAAACAATTTTAATACGATATTGGAGGACAGATGGTGACCCTACGTTTGCCATATTTGCCCAGATCATCGGTTAAGACGTAATGTGACGATAAACTTGACCCTGTTAAACTTCATCATGACATTATCAATAAACTTAGGACCACAATCCTTACCCTCCTAGAAGTATTTTTGAGCAAACTTGTACATGGATCAGTTTAACGTAATACTATTCCAATGGAAAACAGAAATTTCCACTATAATAAAAAAATTATTATTCTAAAAAAGTTGCTATGATTGAAAATGAGTATTATTGTACTACTTTGGCCGAGCCACTTTTTCCATTTTTTTTTTCCTTCCTAGATTTATCATTTATAAATCTAGGGCGACTCTATTCTTTTTACAAAGGGAGATAATAATTACCTCCCTTTTCAAAAAACTAACAAAAATATCAAAAAATAATTTCAAGATGGATAACAAAGAAAGTTCTGGTCTGTTAGAAGTGTACGAAAATATTAAATCGGTATATACCCTTATTTATCAATTAATAAAAAAATTCTTTCTTTGTTGCACTAGACGTTAGGATCGCAATACCATAAAAACGTTATAAGAAAAGTAGAAATTTACTAGTATCCAGGGCAATTTTTCCTTTTTTAAAATATTTTCTATGCCACTTTTTAAATCATTAACATTTAATCACAGTCATACTCTACTTCTCATGTACACGTAACTCGATATCATTTTACCCTTGGAACTGTTTTCACCGCAATGTTCTAGATAACATCCTTAATTAAACCAAACGACAAATTTTTAGACTGGTACAAATGAAGGCACTTGCAGACGACAAAATAACGTAGCTCAAAAGCTGAAATCTGTTTCCAGCAGGGTAGAAGACATTGTGCGAAAAGGAGAAAATGCTGATTACCAGCATTTTCTCCGTTTTATCAGCATTTTCTCCGTTTTCTTCAATGTTTTCAAAAGGTTTTTCTTTCAGGGTCGTTAAAAGTCGGGATTGTGTGGTAAAAAGATCATCATTTTCAAATGGTCTGTTTTGAATATACTTGAAGACAGCGAATCAAACATAGCTTGTGAATAAAAATACTACCAGCATTTCCTCTTTTCCCATAATGTTTTCAAAAGGCTTCTGTCTCAGGGTCGTAAAAACAATGAATTGTTTGGTAAAGGGCTAACCCTTAACGCACCAAATATGTTAAATGAAATTCTAAAATACTGTAGAAAAATCAGAATAATGCTATTTCCAAACCTACTAGTAACGTTATCTTTTCTTTTTAAACCCTTTCCCAAACAATCCCTGGTTTTTACGGGTCAGGAATAGAAGCCTTTTGAAAACATTGTGGGAAAAGGAGAAAATGTTGGTAACCAGCATTTTCTCCTTTTCCCACAATGTTTTCTACCCTATCATAGACAGAAATAATCTTTTCAGCAAGAGTTGAATTGTCGTCTGCAAATGCTTTCAATTTGGTCTAGTCCAAAAGTTTGTCGTTTGGGAAAGGTTTAATTACACAAATTCATCGAAGTTCTTTTGTTCTTTGTCGACATAATATTTTTAAATCTATAGATACTTGGATTAAATGTATTCTTAAATATGTTTGATTCTGAGAGCTGAGTATTTCATACAATTTAATAGAAAATGGTATTCGTTTTCAATTTATCCATTGTTACAAATTTGACAAAATCTGTCCTCTTGTAGATTATTAAGAAAACGACCAGCTTCAATTTCTACTTTAACTCTAACCCAAACAAGCCCTGGTTTTACGTGTCTGCAGTACAAGTCTTTAGAAAACACCGTGGAAAAAGGAGAAATTGCTCGTTACGAGCAATTTCCCCTTTTCCCACAATGTTTTCTAAAGACTAAACGAGCAATTTTTCCTTTTCCCACAATGTTTTCTAGCCTATCGGAAAACTTTCTACAAACACTTTGAGTTTGGGACAGTCTAAATTTTGGGGAAGGGTTAATATAATTTATAATCTGATGATAATTCGCACGGATACTTTTCCACATTTAAAAAAAAAAAAAAGACGCATTATCTGGTTTGTTGAATTCAATTGGTGTAACCAATAATGAATTACTCTTCTTTCCAAATTCATAAATTGCCTCAAAATGCTACTTAGAGTCCTGTCATGCAAATCTAATCACGAGGTGAAGGGTTAATTAGGCTTACGGTGTGATAACGGGGTTAATCAATGAAGAATTCTTGTCACATTGTCTTGTCACGCGATGGAACTTGTCAGCTCTCGGGGCGAATTCCCACCGAATCCAAGACGTTTGCCGTTGTAACACTGTTTGGAAACCTTTGCTTAAAGTTCTGAGTTAAACCCTTTACCGCACAAACTTGGGTCTTAACAACCGTGAAAAAGAGGCCTTTAGAAAACATTTTGGAAAAAAGATTAAATGCTGGTAACCAGCATTTCAACTGCAAACAATACTGTGTTTTAAAGAACCTGCACGGGGAAAATTGCTTTAGAAAACAAAGTGGTAAAAGGAGAAAAGTCTACAATTTTGTTGTTAGGTAAAGAGTTAAATGGCCTTAAAGAATGGGCGTTTTAAAACATCGTAGGAGAAAAAAAGACGAAAATGTCGATGGGGAGCATTTTCTACTTTTTCCACGGTGTTTTCTATTCATTCAAAGACAAATTTAATCATTTGAACCAGTTAACCCATTACTACCCATGCCCGAATTTTGACGACCCTGGGAAAGAAGCCTTTAGAAAAGATCGTGGGAAAAGAAGAAAATGCTGGTAACCAGCATTTTCTCCTTTTACCACAATGTTTTTTACCCTTCCAAAATCAAAATTCAATTTTCGATATACAACTATTTTGTCGTCTACAAATGCTTTCAATTTGTACTAGTCCAATATTGTCATTTGGTAAAAAGTGAAATTGTCTCTTTTTTTTCCAAAAAGTAGCATGTGTTCGTCCCAAGATGGTATCTTATATTGCTAAACTTCTAATATACGTCTCGTCTGAGCAAAAAAAAAAGGTATTGTTTTGGTTTTGTGTGGGTGAGAATTGAGACCACACATTATTTCTCCATTGCCATCAAAATCATCGTAACTTCTACTTTTCAGTTTACATCTGAAGTAAATAATGTACAAGCACTTCCTGTCGTTCTATTTGTTGCTTGAAAGATTTGTCTTGACATTTCAATTTCAGGAAATCAAGTTCCTTTCATCATTAAAAATAGATGAGCCTTACTTTAGCAAAAAGGGGCGTAACGCATTTCCCATAATTCATTACACTCAATTACGTCATCACGTTATTGTGAATCCACCAAATATATTTTTGTCTAACATTTGACTGAATCTACAGGTAGAATTGTGCGTGAATGGACACGCAGAAAATTGACCAATAGCAAAAAGTATCTACTCATGTCAGCCTGCGCGGACTGCGCAGGCTGACATGAGTAGATACTTTTTGCAAATGCATTAAGCCCCCTTTTCACAGAGCATAACTCACACACGACTTATGTAACGCGCTAAGAATTATGGGAGTTTTGGGGTTTTTTTGAAAGGTTATTGAACAATGTAAGGAGATAACGTGCTGGTAACCATCATTAGCTTCTTTTCTCACAATAATTTAAAGTGTACTATATTCAGCTCGTTGAAAACACAGAATTGTTCAAGGAAAGGCAATCATTATCTCTCATCCGGCAAATAATTTTCTTCAAGGAGAGAAGGAATAGTTAGAAGAAAAAGACAAGAAAATCCCCGAAAAAAGGATTAAATCTCTATATAGCCAGCGGAAGTAAGGACAGAAATCGGATGACATCGGATAACATCGCACGATCTCTTGTCAGAAATACTGAGGTTTTTCTTACAATCCCTTTCGATTCAAAAGCCGATTCTTTGCGGTCAAACTAGTTCAAGTTCTCTCTCTCTATCCGTTTCACAATTCGTTCAATCAAGACCTGCGTTCATATAAGACTCAAAAAACTTTTGAGAACGTAAAAAGAATCGAGAGAGATTAGTTTAAGTTGTGAGAATTTTTTTCTCAATCGATGTAAAATAAATATGTTTAAACTAAAAATTACAAAGGATCTTAATGGCAATTAGAAACTGCTGTCCAGGGTCTGTATTCACCAGCCATTCTCTAGAACATTCTTAGTCTTTTCTCCATAATTTTCTAACTTTGAAAGTAACACAGTTTCTGATTGGATAAACCGTCAGAAGCTGTGTTACTTTCAAGTCTGGACAAACTTGGAGAAAAACACTGAGAATGTTCTTAAGAATGGTTGGTGAATACGGGCCCTGAAAGTGGGAAAGATAACAAGAGCACCAGATTCAGGTACTATTTCTCGTCTTATTCTCCACATTTTTTTTAACTTTGAAAGTAACAAAGCTTCTAACTGGCTAAACCGTGCGGTTCAGCCAATTAGAAGCTTTGTTACTTTCAAGTTTGGACAAATTTGGAGAATAAAACTGTGAAATAAAATAATTTTCAATGAAAAGCATATGTGGAGAAAGGAACATAACTATGACAAAATATTTGTTGGGGTTATCTGTCCCTGACGTATGAGGCTCCCCTGTTTAGTTTACAATGAGACCGAGTTTGAATTAAACATTTGCAGTAATAACAGAGACACTATAAAATGGCACTATTTTTGCACAACAACGACGCAGAAAATGACGACGGAGACGGCAGCAGGACTATCACAATAACTGCATTTTCTTCGAAAAAGCACAGCTAAAATTGAGACTTCTAACATGACACGTGAATTCGGCATTATAAACAGAGTGCAACGAATTCGTGGTATGATATACGTTATTCTATAGATATAGAGTGAAGTCATTTTGTATAAAGTTATTACGTAATCGTGGTAAAATATACGTTATTCTATATAAAGTGACGTCATTCTGTATAAAGTTATTACGTAATCGTGGTAAAATATACGTTGTTTTATATAGAGTGACGTCATTCTGTATACAGTTATTACGTAAATTATTCAATGGAATGAAATCTGAACTGATCTGCGTTTTAACTGTAAGTATGAACTTGTTCTCCTTTTATTTAGAGGTGGTCATGTTGGAATCGAAATAATCTTCTTTCCATCGTGGTTTATAGTTCAATAAACCATGTTGTGATTTATATGGCACAATAAATCAACCACTCGGGCTATCGCTTTCGTGGATTATTTATTGTGCCTCATAACTCACAGCTGTGGTTTATTGAACGATAAATCACGATAAAGAAGATTATTTCGTAACTAAAACGAAATTTTGAATACTAGAAGTTAGTGAATACGAACTATGGATAATTATGAGTATTAGTGTACTTACCCCCTGCCACTCTGTTAGAGAACTGTGTGAGGACAAAAAACAGGGTATTCCAAATGAGGATTTTCAAGATGGCTGCCGTAGAATCTATCATGTCGTAGGCACATTATCAAGTCATCATTGAGTTTAGCTGTGTGATAAAAAGAGAGTAAATATTGTACTGAAGTGTTATTAAACCGCAAAGAATTTTTTTAGGATCTGATCGGATAATATCTCCCGAACATATATATCATGTACAGACTGGCAAAACCAATGTAAAAGCAGTTTCCCTTTCAGGAGCCCCATATACATGACTACACTATCAACACAACATCCAAAATGGCGGTGTCGATCAAGATTAACATCAAAATTATGCGCCAAGCTGCACGTTTTAGCACGTATAACCAATGTTTCAGTGACGTCAGTTCCCAGTGACGTCAGTTTTCATTGCATTGGGGCAATCAGAAGGAAAATTCTAATTCATCAGCGTACTCATTTTTTTTTTAAACGAAAAGAAGAACAGGTAAAATTCGCATGACAAACCTTGGAATGGTAAAACTTTGCAGTATAATAAATTCGTTGTACGGTCAGGTTGCAGGTGAACTGGAAACTTGTTCGTGGCTGTGGGTGAACCATGTCGCCAACTCGGCTTCGGCTCGGGGCAACATGATTCACCATAGCCGTAAACAAGTTTCCAAGTCCCCTGCCACCTGATCGTACAACTAGTATTATCTATGCTTAACCCCTAGTAGTCTGTGTTTCTACGACCCAATCAAAAACAATCATTGCAAACATTGTTGAAAAAGATGTAATGTTAGAAACATTTTTCCCTTTTGGTGTGGTTATGAGATTTAGTACGTACCTTAACCCTTTACCACACAATCCCGACTTTTAACGACCCTAAGAAAGAAAGCTTTTGAAAACATTGTAGGAAAAGGAGAAAATGCTGGTAACCAGCATTTTCTCCTTTTCCCACAATGTTTTCTAACATGAGATATAGCTCTTTGTCACAGATATTTCTGTTTGACCAAGATATTGTTGTTTGACAAAGGTTTTTTCTGTTTAACCCAGATTCGGTACTTGACCCAATATTGCTGTTTGGCCAAGATACTGCACATTGACCAAGATATTGCTACTTGGCTGAGATACTGCACTTTGACCAAGATGTTGTTGCTACTTGGCTGAGACACTGCACTTTGACCAGGTTGTTGCTGTTTGTTGCAGATACTGAACTTTGAAACAGATATTCCTATTTCACCAAAATACTTAACTCTGGCCCACTGCTGTTTGGCCAGAATACTGCACTTTAACCAAGATACTGCTGATACTGCAAATTGATTTAATGATTTAAACTTTGCTCATAAACACAAATATTAACGTCTGATCATGATAATGCTATCTGTCACAGATACTGCTGTTTGATCAAAGTCCTGCAGTCCTAAACTATGACACACATATTGCTGTTTGACCGAAGTCTGACACTAATTCTGCTATGTAACAAAGATTTATGTCTAATATAAGTTCTTCTGTGTGATAAAGCTATTGCTGTCTGATACTAAAACTGCTGTCTGACACAGATATTTCTGTCTGACGCTTATACTGTTGCGTGACACAGATATTTCTGTCTGACACTCATACCACTGCGTGACATAGATTTTGCTTTCTTACAGTTATACTGCTGCATAGTATGACACAGATATTTCTGTCTGACACTTATGCCGCTGTATGACGCAGATATTGCTATCTGACACTTATGCCGCTGTATGACGCAGATATTTCTGGCCGACACTTATACTGCTGTGTGACAAAAATATTTCCATCTGACACTTATACTGCTGTGTGATACAGATATTTCCGTCTGCCACTTATATTGCTGTGTGACACAGATATTTCTGTCTGACACGTATACTGCTGTGTGCTACAGATATTTCTATCTGACAACTATTCAGCTGAGTGACACAGACATTTCTGTCTGGCACCCATAATACTGTGTGCTACAGATATTTCTGTCTGGCACCTATTCAGCTGTGTGACACAGACATTTCTGTCTGGCACCTATACTGCTGTGTGACGCAGATATTTCTGTCTGACACCTATTCAACTGTGTGACAAAGACATTTCTGTCTGGCACCTATACTTCTGTGTGACGCAGATATTTGTCTGACACCTATTCAGCTGTGTGACGCAGACATTTCTGTCTGGAACCTATACTGCTGTGTGACGCATATATTTCTGTCTGACATCTATTCAGCTGTGTGACACAGACATTTCTGTCTGGTACCTATACTGCTGTGTGATAGATATTTCTGTCTGGCACTAATACTGCTTTTGGATACTGATATTTCTGTCTGACACAAGGACTGCTGTATGATACAGATATTTCTGTCTGGCACTTATACTGCTCCGTGATACAGATATTTCTGTCTGGCACTTATACTGCTCCGTGATACAGGTATTTCTGTCTGACACTTATACTGCTCCGTGATACAGGTATTTCTGTCTGACACTGGTTCTGCTGTGTGATACAGATATTTCCGTCTGACACTGGTTCTGCTGTGTGATACAGATATTTTCGTCTGACACTAGTGCTGCTGTGTGATACAGATATTTCTGTCTGACACTTATTTTGCTCTATGATACAGATATTTGTCTCTGACAATAGTACTGCTGTGTGATACAAATATTGCTGTTTGACACTAATACGGCTGTATCATACAGACATTGCTGTCTAGAACCTATTCTTTTGTTTGATATAGATATTGCTGTCTGATTTAAACACTGGTGTGTGACATAGATATATTTCTGTTCGAACTAGATACTGCTATGTGAGAGAGGAAGAGATGTATGACACAGATATAGCTATTTCACGGAGATACTGAAGAATGGCACAGACTTTGTTGTCTGAGAAGATAAATTGTTGTTTGACGCCGATGTTGTTGGTTTTCCAAAACATTGTTGTTAGAAACATATATGTTTGATTGTCATATCTGGTCCCGACAGTACTCCACAACACGGATGTTGCTGGTAAACCAAGATATTGGTCTTTCAAGGCTGTATTGTTACAATAATTGCTATTGTAGATTTCAAATCATATTGCGCGTTCTGTCCAGTCTTTCTTAATCTTTTCTGTCCATAAAAGTAACTGTTCAAAGTCCTACTTGTACATGATATTCTAAACTATAACTTTAACCAAACGGCAAAATGTTCCATCTGTCAGTGTTAAAAGTTTTTGCATACGACCATTTAGATGCGACTCCTTTATATGTAAGTTTATCCCTTTCCCAAACAAGCCCTTGTTTTTACTTGTCTGCAGTACAAGTCTTTTGAAAACACTGTGGGAAAAGGAGAAATTGCTCGTAACGAGCAATTTCTCCTTTTTCCACAATGTTTTCTACCCATTTAGAGAACTTTATACAATTTTTATCAAATTTGAAATTGTCGTATGCAAACTCTTTGAGTTTGGAAGAGTCTAAATTTAATCGTTTGGGAAAGGGTTAAGAGAATGGAAAACATCTCTGGAAACAAAAAGCTAGTAACTAGCATTTTTTTCCTACGATATTTTAAAAGAAGGCTTTACCTTCTAGATCACAAAACAGTGCTGTGATTGGTAAAATGGTTGAAAGTGAAGAAAGAAAAAAAGAAGAATTCAAACGTGGTGTTTGACACACTACCCAGCAGTAGAAAATAAAGCATTCAAAATGCTCAGGTGTTCATTAGGTTTCGCTAATGAGTTTCTTGAGTATTTTGCTCTTAAATGAAATGCAAGGACAGGTTTTCCCAGTTAGATCAGTCAGCAGTTTATTGTTCTTTTGAACTGCTTTTAATTATCGCATTATTCATATTATTCATATGGAAGGAGAGATGGTCGCCATTGCCAATGCGAAACAGACATATTACGATGCAAGCGTATCACATTTCCAATTAATTCCTAAAAGGCGCGAGTTTTTGCTTCGTTTTTTTTTTTCATAAGTTTTGCAATAACTGCAATTTTTTTAAGTAATCGTTGCGACCTTTTACGGCTCATATATCTTGGGAGAATTTTTATTTCTATTAATGGTAATCAATGTACAAAAATGGAGAAGGATTCAGATTGATTTTTAGCCCTCAGGCCATTAAGTGCGACTGAAGGACCTGTTGCGAACAATGTAGATCAAGATCAGACCTCACGGAACGTGCAGTCTGATTTTGAATCTACACTGCCCAATGAGGTAAAACTTGAAAACAGCAGGCCACTGGTTTGAATCTCGGGCTCGGCCGATTTTTCCGGCAAACTAATAAAAGATTTGCGACTGGACTCATTACTCTCTCATCAACAATGACTATGTGGGAAAGCAGCCACTTGCTTGGGAAGCATATTGTGCAAAGAATGGTAAAAGAAACTCAATGAAGAGCATGAGTATGTGCACTGGCCGCTACGATATAACATACTTAATGTTGAAAACAGCGTTAAACACCGTACAATCAATAAATTTTAATCCTTTAACCCTTTACCCCATAAGGCATTTCTATGTTTTCTCTAATTGACACTTAATAATAGCAAAGATTAAGCCATTTTTTATGGGTATATGACACCTTGTGATAGCATAGAAAACATTGTGATAAAAGGTGAAATTGCTCGTCACGAGCAATTTCACTTTTTGCCACAATGTTTTCCAAAGGCTCCTACAAGCAATGCGTAGAAATTAACATCTATGGAGTAAAGGGTTAAAAAACAAATCCAATCACTTGATTAGTATCTAATTTTGTCGTCTGCAAATCTTGTCGTCTGCAAATGCTTTGAATTTGGACATGTCCACACTTTTATCGTTTGGTAAAGATGTCCAAATTTTATCATCGTTTTAACTTTCAGTATCCATTGTCCGCGCATGTCATATTCTTCGTAAGACTCGACCTGTCTGCTATGGCGCATCACCGACCCCTTATACCGGGGAAAGGTAGGGCTTACACCGAGGATATTACCCAAACCAGTAGGGGCTGGTTTAACCCTTTCTCAAACGATAAACTTTTGGACTAGACCAAACTGAAAGCATTTCAATTCAATTCAATTCTTGCTGAAAAGATGATTTCTGTCTATGATAGGGCAGAAAACATTGTCTATGATAGGGCAGAAAACATTGTGGGAAAAGGAGAAAATGCTGGTAACCAGCATTTTCTCCTTTTCCCACAATGTTTTCAAAAGGCCTATATTCCAGACCCGTAAAAACCAGGGATTGTTTGGGGCTGGTTTAATAAATGGCCGGTGCATAGGTTAGATGCTAGGTGATCATTTATAGCTGGATGAATCGTACCAGGTAGCGTTTTATTGAGTAAATGTTTCTGCGATTTAGATTGATTGATTGATTGTATGGTGTTTAACGCCATTTTCAACATTATTTCAGGTATATCGCGGCGGCCAGTCCACCTAGGCATGCGTTCCTGGATTTTATTTTATTTTTTTTTTTTTTTTAACCAGTACTTCACACAATTTTCTTTCCAAGCCCCTGACTGCTTTCCCACATGGTCAGCAATGGGAGCCCTATCGTCAATCCTCGGAGAGAAATTGGCCAGGGGTCGTTGCCAGGGATCGAAGCCGGACCTCATGTTCTCAAGCCCTGCATGCTACGGACTGAGCTACCGGGGTTCAGCAAGTGATTTTGAAAATTTTAACGGTTGTCGCGTAGAAAAGGAGTCCGGCACTGTACCCAGAATGCCCAAATAAAATAAATGTGTATTTGTAGAATGCCATCTAGCGGAAGACAATGTATCAGTGTCCTTTTGTGGTAATGTCCATATTTTCCGTATAAACAGCTGCTTTTGGGTTTAATTTACTACATCGTTTAGCGTAACGGTATTTGTCAATAAATTGCGAAAATTACAATGCAATAGCCCCGTATTTAAACTATATTAACTCTTTCCACAGCGGCACCATTTTACACTCACCCAGATTAAAGGCGATTGCAGACACAAATAATAAAGTTTGCCGTTGATATTATAGAAAACGTTGTGGGAAAAGGTGAAAATGCTGGTAACCAGCATTTTCTCCTTTTGTCACAATGTTTTCAATGGCCTTTAGTCTTTCAGAGTTGTTGAAAATAATTAGAGTCGAATAGTAAAGGGCGAACTTATGTCAATAATGCCGCCGGATTGTTAAACAAATCAATGCTGTTTGTCCGTGCAGGATACACTTGAACTTTGCAGTTTAGTGTGTACAGCTGGGCTCGATCAATTCCGGGGACGCGTGTATTTCATCATTTTTTTTTTAATCTAATCGTAGTCTCTAGTGCACTAATTTCGAAAAGGGTAGACCAAGATCTGCCGTCAAGCCAATAGGAGGTATTGTTGTATAATAAATCATCTCCCTTGCCAGATAGATATCAAAGGTAACCAAATAACTGATTGGTTCTTCTTACCTGTATTCCTTTGTTTTTGTCTTTATTTTTCTTGGAGATGTTGCGATAATATGGTGTGCAACACGCGAAAAGGGTCATTCGGACATTTGCGTAAAGTGTCGTCTCTGATCAGCGTGTGCACTCCGCACAGGCTAATCCGAAACGACACTTTCCGATTTTATGTGATTTTCTGTTTTACGCAAGTCTACTGTAACACAAAATCTAATGTAGTCGTAAAGTGCCGTCTCGGATGAGCCTGCGCGGACTGCGCAGGCTAATCCGGGACGACACTTTACGCAAATGTCCGAATGCACCTTTTCGCGTGTTGCACTCCAATTATAATAATTATCTATGATATATGTATAAGGTCCCTCTGTAATTCAAATCAGTTTCTGTTCTTAATCATCGTGAAATACGCAGATATAGATCGATTTTTAAAACAATCCGATCAGTTTTACTTGAAATATTATCTTAAAAACATAGCTGTTCAGTTGAAGAAAATCGAAGCTAAAAACCAAATAATCCCCCCATCTGTATGGACATACATACATACATACATACATACATATCTGTATTGCGTTGAATATCTACACATTCATAGCATTATGATTAATAACAACATATATTACACAAAGTATGTAGGACATGGAACATTTGAAAGGGAGAAAATAGGAGCAATAGTTGTTAACAGAGAAGGGATATGTTGCTATTTCTGAATAAAGGGCGGGTAGGTAGTATTGGGATCAATCTGCATGTACATGTATACCGATCACAGCCCAAACTTCCAGCCAAAGAACAAAAGTTATCGGGGATTTCGGATTTACAGTAAGTATGGTAAGATATCAGACATTTCTTGAAAGCAAGGTGAAGTATCAGGCATTTCAGATTTTTAAAAAAAGGTAAAAATAACAAAAATTTGGTTATTAACCCTTTACTCCACAGATACTCATTTTGACATATCAACAACAGACAGTTTTTGAAAACGTTGTGGGAAAAGGAGAAATTGCTCGTAACGAGCAATTTCTCCTTTTCCCACAATGTTTTCCACTCAGTCAGATATTTGTATCCTCATTTGTCCATATTTTTGACATCATATCTTTATGTGCTGCTGAAATGGAAGAGCCTCAAATTGGCATATCAGGTAAAGGGTTAAAATACAATAATATAATGGTATAGCCACGTACGCTGACGAGAAAGTCTAACAATTTCAAACTGGAAGTAATTTGAGTTTGCAGACGACAAGTTAACCGTCACTCACAATCTTAGACTGATCTTTGGAAGGATAGAGAAACATAGAGGGAGAAGGAGTATCTGCTGTTAATCGGCATTTCTCCTTTCTCTCACAATGCTTCAAACATTATTTTCATTGAGAAAATGTTAAAAATGCTACGTAGAGAAATGACCCATGGGTCATTTTGTAGGGGTGGACCATTTCTCTGCATTACACCGGCTTGGTTACACCCATGTGACTGAATGAGACCATTCTTCAGGAACTTTCTTTGATTCTTCTCCAGTACTTTAGAGGAAAGACCTAGGTCGTTATTCTTCGTAGAGAAATGACCCAAGACTTTCCTTTCTCTACGGTCTGGGGTCATTTCTCTACGTAGTGAAATGACCCATGGGTCATTTTGTAGGGGAGGGTCATTTCTCTGCACCGGCTTCAGAAATTCAGAATCATTACGCATTCTGAATGAAGAGACCTATTTCACCCTTCCGCCACTAAAACTAGTGTAAATTGCTTTTCCAGACAATGTAATCAAGGTTAGAATGCACAGAATAGTCAAGACTTGGGATAAAATAGAAATAAATTTTAATAAAAAATGGAATCTAACATGTCACTTAGCACGAATATTCCAATATTTCATTATGGACAAATATCTACAGTGAGATATTAACCCTTAAAGTGCTGAACTAATACAAGAGACGTTTTTAAATAGGAAAAACATATGATATATTGCTGTACCAAGGCTTTATTTGCCAGAATAAAACAGTAGACAGTGTAGATCAAGATCAGACTGCACGTTCTGTGCAGTCTGATCTTGATCTACACCGTCCACAAAAACCAGTTAAATCGGTTCCAGTCCTTTAACCCTTTACTCCATAGATACTCATTTCTACGCATTGCTTGTAGGAGCCTTTTGAAAACATTGTGGCAAAAGGTGAAATTGCTCGTGACGAGCAATTTCACCTTTTGTCACCATGTTTTCTATGATATCAAAGGGTGCCATATACAGATAAGAAACGGCTTCATCCTTGCTGTTATTTAGGGTCAATTAGAGATACCATAGAAATGCCTTATGGGGTAAAGAGTTATGGGTTAACCTTTATCCTGTTCAATAACTAAAAGAGAATTTTCAATTTCATAGTGAAAACCCATGTAATGCAATTTCAAAGTTATTTTGGGGGGAATAATATGCCCTTATCGGACAATGTAGATCCAAGATCAGACTGCACGTGTTGTGCAGTCTGATCTTGATCTACACTGTCAGCATAAGGCCACTTAGTCGCGCCAAGCAGTCAAAGGGTTAACGTGTACGTTATTACTTACATACATGTAAATGCAGGTAGGTGCAGTCTGTCAAAAAATATTTAGAACTAGAAAACACGTCCACACATACTAAACTCCAAACACCGTCAGCTAGCCTATGGAAGCAAGGAAGTGCTATTTTTCCATAGTTATTGAATTCTTTCAGTATTTAACACATTTTTTTACTTTTATGTATTACAATTTATTATCACTGCCAAAGGGAAGTCACTGCATTCAGCAATGACCAAAGATACTACCTAACCAAGAGCCCACTGACAACTAAAGTATAAACAAGTGCATAGATGTAGCGCTTTTAGTTTGAATGTGGCGATAAAGCAATAAAAACCCTAATAAAACAATACAATATTAAAATTCTATGAATAAAATATTGTCCTGTGAACGTAGACTGGAACCTGTACAGTTTTAACACATTTCCCACACGTCGATTTTTGAATCTTTTATATCTCATAAACATCTGCATATAACAAGTTCAAAACTGTGCAAATGAACTTGAGCTCTCTGATACGGTAGAAAACATTGTGGAAAAGGGCCAAAATCCTGGTTACCAGCATTTTCTCCTTTTCCCACAATGTTTTCAAATGCCTTCTTTCCCAGGGTCGTAAAAACCAGTGATTGTTTCGTGAAGGGTTAACCCATTACCACACAATCCCTACTTTTGACGCCCCTGAGAAAGAAGCCTTTAGAAAACATTGTGGGAAAAGGAGAAAATGCTGGTAACCAGCATTTTCTCCTTTTCCCACAATGTTTTCTACCCTTCACAAAACAAATTTCAAATTTTCAGTCACTTTTATTTTGTCGTCTGCAAATGCTTTCAATTTGGACCAGTCTAAAATATTGTCGTTTGGTAATGGGTTAATTATATATGATAATTACAAATATTGATCATAACCAGATGGTCTGTACCTACCTCGATATATATGGTAGCCAACTTGAGACAAACTTGTTACAGTACATTGTTACTTATCTCCTTACTATGCTACAAAAATGTAGACTTTTCCATATTCAAAAATATTTGTAGATGATAATCAAAATGTAAAAATCATTTGATTGAACTTGTCTCAGCTTGGGAAGAAAACATTGTGGGGAAAAAAGGGGAAAATGCTGGTTACCAGCATTTTCTCCTTTTCCCATAATGTTTTTTTCTTTCTTTTTTTTTTTTTTTTTTTTTTTTTCTAAAGGCTTCTTTCTCATACTGGTAAAAGCTAAGGAATGTGTGGTAAAGGGTTAAAGCATTCTGTTCACATTGAGATTTGAAAAAAAAAAGGTTTTTTTTTTCATTAATTTGAAATAGTATTGACTTGACCCAAATTTTGCAATTTTGCAAACAAAATTGTGGTTTAACTCATTACCACACAAGGAAATTTTGGACTGGTCCAAATTGAAAGCATTTGCAGACGACAAAATAAAGGTGACTGAAAAATTGAAATTTGTCCTGGGAAGGGTAGAAAACACTGTGGGAAAGGGAGAAAATGCTGGTTACCAGCATTTTCTCCTTTTCCTACCGTGTTTTCAAAAGGCTTCATTCTCAGGGGCGTCAAAAGTAGGGATTGTGTGGTAATGGGTTTAGGTAGTGGACCCGATACAGAAAGCAGCTATATATATTTCCACTATAATAAATGAATAGGTGCTTTCACTTTCTTAGAAATTTTGAAGCGTTCAGCGCTTTCACTTTTTGTTGTTGCTATTTATTTTGTATTCATATTTTCATATTTCATCCAGTCTGTATGTTCTTGGCATATTTTTCATAACATACTGTTATGGCCAAAAGCATGTTTTGTGCTGATTTGACGAATAAATGAATACATGAATTATCGTAAATATTTGCTATGATTAAAAATGAGATTATTGTACTACTTTAACTGAGCCACTTTTTCCTTATCCAGGCCTTCTAGCAGGCCAAAACAAAAATAAAGGTTTTTATAAAGGCTCCAATGTATGAAAATAAAGGCCTTTTAGTGTAAAATATGAAAAAATAAAGAGTAAATAAAGGCTATTTTCATCGAAGTTCTCATTTCTTTATTAAACCCACAGTCATACCAAAGTCATTTTTTGATGTTATATACTGTTTGAATTATGCAATATAATACATACCTTATTTAATGTGTATACCTATTTTCTCTGCATATTTATATCATACATAGCTCCTGTTTTACAGTGTAGGATCTACATCACCTTTGTTCAGAATGCTGTAGCTTCACCAAACCTTGTCCATCATTACAGTAGTGCAAACATCTCACCAGACCTGATTTTTTTTTCCTTTCTTTATTCAACTTGTCAGTAGAACTTGGCATTTGTTATAATCACCCAATCATTTTCCAACCTAAGGCATCCAGGTCCATGGTGCATAATGCTGATAACATGACACCATTCATGGTTTGGTGAGTGCACTACTGCAAACAGCAACTGCATGGTAGTCTGGTGAACACAACAGCATTCTGAAAAACTCAAGATGAAAGAAACAAAAGCAGCATTGTTTAACTACACATAAAAGAAGGGAAAATGCAGAACAAAATCCATTACTTGCTTTAAGTTAGCATGGCAACCAGTCAGAGCAAATATAAAGGTTTTGAGTGAGAATTACAGGCTATTTTGGCGTTTTAAAGGTTTTCTGGGGAAATGTAAAGGTTTTAAAGGTTTGCTCTGAAATTAAAGGTTTTTAAAGGTTTCAAAGGTTTCACTAGGAGGCCTGCTTATCTTCTTTCTTAGAATTATCATTTATAAATCTAAAACCACTATGTTCTCATTACAAAAGGAGATAATAATTACCTCCCTTTTCTGGAAAGTTACAAAAGTATCAACAAATAATCTCAAGATAGACATCAAAGGAATTTTTGGTCGGTTACAAATGTGCTAAATTATTTTATATGTACAAATTCGTGTTTATCAACTACCAAGAAATTTTATTCAATGTTGCACTAGAAGTGTTACGGGCGGTTCTACTACATTAAAACAGCTGTATCATTTCAGATCCAATTTAAAACTATCGTCTTTAACTGATTTGTTTTAAAAATAATCAGAATGCAACGTGATTGTCACACTTTAGTACAGAATAAAGTCGACGACGTGTCACAATAGTGAACATGTGAAAGTTTACCAAAGAAACTGTTGAAGGCGGCGTGTAATATCTACCGATGGACCGTAATAAGAGAGTTAAATGTTGTGGAAGGAGCAAGAACAATCTTGTGACCAGCATCTCTCCTTTTCCTACAATGTTTTCGAAATCTATCGTCCCTTGGGTAATAAAGTATGGTAACATTATACTACGAGGGGTTAGTGCAAGACTATTGTAAGTGCATATACAATGTATATGCATTTACAATAGTTTCGCACTAACCCCTCAACTTGTGTGATATTGATCCCTGACATTTTATGCACAATATATCTAAAACAGACACAGCATGTACTCCACATGTTGTAATCTCATTAATTACCTTAATTGATTGACTTTTTTTTCTCTCTTTTTTTTTCATCTTTAGGACATGTGCATTCCCCAGATGGAATTTACATGCCCCTGTCTATTGTATGGTGTATTGGCTTGTTCAAAGGACTTCACATATTCCCTCGACGAAATTCATTTGCACCTGTAGGAATTTGTTGTATGAAGTATTGCACTTTTCATGTGACATTCCTTCAATGAAATTTATATGTGACCCGTCATGCAAAAAGGAACAATCTGGGAATTCCGTACATCGATTAGATGAAATCAGATTAAAGAAAGTGCAGATCAATTTACATTAATAGTGCAAAAATGATTCTATAACAAGGTTGAATGGCCACTTTTAATATAGAAAATATCACAAAAGCGAAAAGTATCAACCCTGGTCAGCCTGCGCTATTCGCGCAGGCTGACCAGGGTTGAAACTTTTCGTATTTACTAGAAGGTCCCTTTTAGCGTGACGGGTCCCATATGTACTGGTTGCTTTTGTACAAATTCGACCGTTCATGTGATGGCTATTTATTAGAACACGGAAGTATCCGCTATAAGATCGATAACTATAGAGTATATGGTGAAATTGAATTCTACGAGGTCGAAATTCTTTTTGAAGCCAGAAGTTATGAATGCTTTGTATTATCTACTTTATTTAAGCTTACCCAGGTCAAAATCATTTACATATATCAATATTCTATTTTCACCCCCTCCCCTCCCACGCACACTCTTATATATATATAGCGGGCTACAAAGCAAAACCATAATTGTCCGTCTTTAAAATGATCCAGACGGTATTTGAACCCATGACCACTTGCTCGAAAGACGGGGTGCATTTAACCACAACATAAACCGCCGCAAGCTAGGATGATGTGGTGTCCGTGGTCGTGAGGTAGAGCGTCGGCCTCATAACCTAAAGGTCCTGAGTTCGATACCTTGGAGCGGGTGTCAACTTTGGGATTTTTCATTGGCCCACACAATCGGCGCGAGTACTGGTGTAGTTCCCAGGAAGTAGAATCGAGAGAGGTTAGTATCAGTTGTAAGACCTTGTTTCTCAATCGATGTAAAATAAATATGTTTAAACTAAACTAGGAGGATTCCCTTGTCTGTGCATCTCATATTCTTTGAAGATTCGAACTGTCTGCTATGACGCATATTACTCTCCCCCCATTATTGGGGGATTGTAGAAATCCGCGCTGTAAGGTAAAAATGGGGAAAATGACTTTTATCAATCCGTTTGAGGGGAAATCAAGCCTGTTTTAGATTCAGATTTCTCTAAACTGCTGATCATAGCTGAATGAATCACTTCAGGTAGCGTTTTATTGAGTAAACGTATATTTTAATTGAAATTCAAAGTAACGGTTGACTCGTAGACAAAAGTAGTCCGGTTCTGTACCCAGAATGCCCAAATTAGCTAGCTGTGTATTAGTAGAATGCCATCTAGCGGGAGATAATGAGGAGGATTCAGGAAAAGGGTATAAAAACCCCGCTTGGTATTTCTGCATGATATCATTTGGATAGAATTAATGAACAAATGGTCGCTAAGTATTAATTATTAACGGGGTCGTCCGTGTGAATAGTGTCGTGTTTCGGGGCTATTGCGTGTTGGGAATGTGTTTAACACGTATACCGCTAAAATAAATCAAACAGATAGTTTGGGTACAGAAAAAACGATCCCTAATTTTAAAAAGTTATGTTCTCAACAAAAATTGTTTAATGTACCTACAAAAGTTTACCCAGGTTAGCCTGTGCAGGCTAAACTGGCTTAACCCATTACCATACAATCCCTACTTTTGACGAACCTGAGAAAGAAGTCTTTAGAAAACATTGAGGGAAAAGGAGGAAATGCTGGTAACCAGCGTTTTCTCCTTTTCTCACAATGTTTTATATCCTTCAAAAACATATTTCAAATTTTCAGTCACTTTTACTTTGTGGTCTGCAAATGCTTTCGATTTGGACAAACCTAAAATTTTGTCGTTTGGTAATGAGCTAAATCTTTTTGCTTCTTGTAACGTTTTCACTTTTCAGCGTGTCACTATACTTCACGATTCCGTCAGTGTCTGGACAAAGTGAATCTAAATTTTTTCATGCTTTCCTGTAGGGTACCGAGAAATAGCGTTGAAGATAGTTTTCGATATTCCAAGGGTACGAGTGAAAACACCGATTTTTAGAGTCTAGTTACCTAGGTAATATGCGCATGACTCACAACCAGATGGAAATATGACGTCATTTACCTTACATTTCTCGCTTTTGACGTAATATTGTAATGCGTTGCTATGCAGAGGGGGTACGCCACGGGAAATTACTGAAGAGGTGTACGGAATTTTGATAAAGCTTCTTCCAGAAAGGGTTTAAGCATGAAATAAATAGAATATTTATTTTTTCGGTGAAAAATCGAAATTTCGACCTGTCATCAAAATAAACAAATATTCTCAAAGTATCCTTGATTATATTATGACTTCCTTAGTAACATTCATCAAAGAGAATGACCTTTTATCAGAACGCCATATTAGTTTATTTTCGCCAGAATAAATTTACCAATACCGAAAGGCTGAGATCGAATAATATACTTCACAGGTATGCAATCTGATCTTCGACCTGAGCAGATTCATATAGAAAGGTTTAAGGGTGAGAGTAACGATAGATAGTTAATTTGTCTTTTTCAATTATTCATTGACAGTTCTTTTCAAACGCATCGCATCTTGCAATACCCTACTATGTCTTTTATGGCCCTATTAGGCTGAAAAAAATGTAGCCAATCTTTAACAGATTTGCTGTTACTGTTCACCCTGTTCCAAGCAGTCCCAAGTTTAACCCTTTACTCCACAGATACTCATTTCTACACATTGCTTGTAGGAGCCTTTGGAAAACATTGTGGCAAAACGTGGAATTGCTCGTGACGAGCAATTTCACCTTTTGTCACAATATTTTCAATACTATCAAAAAGTGTCATATACACATAAGAAACGGCTACATCCTTGCTGTTATTTAGGGTCAATTAGAGGTACCATAGAAATGCATTATGAGGTAAAGGGTTAAACGACTACGCGGAGAACTATTTTTCCAACAATCAGAGACTTCCAGCTCGTTTATTTTTGTAGTTACCTTTTCAATTAACCCTTTACCAAACGACAAAATTTTAGATTGGTCCAAATTGAAAGCATTTGCAGACGACAAAATAAAGGTGACTGAAAAATTGAAATTTGTTCTGGGAAGGGTAGAAAACACTGTGAGAAAAGGAGAAAATGCTGGTTACCAGCGCTTCCTCCTTTTCCGACAGTGTTTTCAAAAGACTTCTTTCTCGGGGGCGTCAAAAGTAGGGATTATGTGGTAATGGGTTAAGAAACTTGTATAAATTATTACTTTAAACATTTTAATCTTAGACGATTGAGAAACAAGTACTGACAACTTATACTAATTTTTCTCGATCCTCCTTCCTCGGAACTATACACCAGTACTCGCGCCGGATATGTGGGTCTATGAAAAAGTCCCAAAGTTGACACCCGTACTCCTGGGTATCGAACTCGGGACCTGATGGTTTCGAGGCAGACGTTCTACATCACAACACGAACACCATAATAATTTGTTACTTGGTAAAAGGTTTGACGTCTTCTTGTATGGTAGTTTCAACAAACCGACAATTATGATGGAATTTGTTCCTGATAGGTAAGAAAACATTGTGGGAAAAGGAGAAAATGCTGGTTGGTATAGAGTTTAACAACTCAAGGCCATCAAGAAACTACGAAGCCCTGTAGGTGTTATGCTCTACACATTTCTATTTCGAAAAAACGATCTCCTAAATCGTTCAAACGAAATACTACTTCGAGAAAACGAACTACTCAATCGTTAAAACGAAATGCTATTTCGATAAAACGAAATGCTAATTCGAGAAAACAAAATGGGTATCTTCGGAACGCTTGGTTTTCATCGTGTACAGACTGTAGTCACTCATCTCACATGGCCATGGCGGACGATGACGGCCAAGTGTTCCAAACATACCAATGTCGTTTTATCGAAATGGCGTTTCGTTTTAACGATTTAGTGTTTCGTTTTCTCGAAAGACACCTATAGGGCTCCGTAAGAAACGCTGTCTGAGACTTAGAGCTTCCGGTTCATAGAGTCGTCCAAGGACAAAAAATTCCCCACCATTTTCTCTGTTAATTTGAGAAAAAAAAAAATTGTTATCATTTTCTGCACAAATAATTTTTACTCTGAAACATAACCACAAAATTAGTAAAATACCCGAACAAGGCAGATAAAAAATAGTTCGATCGAAAATTAAAAAAAAATAGAAATGTATTACAACGCCATGTCGTTACACATGTAAGATAAGGCGATCTGGTTCGTTATCTCTGTTTACAGAATAATGAATCACCTTCCAGCCTATCATAAAGGCTAGGCCATCATGCAGGGTCGTCTGCAAATTGTCGTCTGCAGTATATGTGCAATAGCATAATGGCTTTCTGGCATCAGAAAATGCGTATCGCTATTCAGTGGCTTTTTGCCCTTTACCATTTAATTCTATGTGTTAATGACCGTATGAAGAAAGGCATTGAAAAACATTGTGGGAAAAAAAGAGAAAATGCTGGTTACCAGCATTTTCTCTTTTTTTCCCACAATGTTTTCTACTCTATTGATAAGCTACACCTTTTTATTATTTAATTTGTCGTCTGCTAATGCCCTCAAAGTGGACAAGTCTTGAACTTTCCTCGTCTAGTAAACGTTTAACTCTTTACCAAATAACAAAATTTCAGATTGGTCCAAAATGAAAGCACTTGCTGACGACATAAAAGATATAACTCAAAAATTGAAACTTGACTCTAGAAGAGTAGAAAACATTGTTGGAAAGGGAGAAAATGCTACTGTAGTTACAAGCATTTTATCCTTTTCCCACAATGTTTTCAAAAGGCTTCTCTTTCAGGGACGTAAAACCAAGGGATTGTTTGTTAAATGCTTAATTGTTGGAGAGGTAGTTATAATTTACATTTCATACGGCTTTTGCAGGCACTAGGCATAAGATTCAGATCAGAATGCAGAGGACGTGCGGTCTGATCTTGGATAGATCTACAAATTCTAATACTTTATAAATACAATGTATAATTGGCTAAAATAAACACTTATTTCCAATACTTGGCTGCTTTCTCCACGTCGAAAAGGGCCATTTCATTAATACATCGCTCCAAGGGTTTATCTGACACGCGCACGTTCTGTTGTTGTCCTTTAACTCTTTATCAGACGACAAAATTATAGACTGGTTCAAATTGAAATCATTTGCAGAAGACAATAATTGTGACTGAAAAATTGAAATTTGGTTTGGAAAGGGTAGAAAACATTGTGGTAAAAGGAGAAAATGCTGGTTACCCGCATTTTCTCCTTTTACCAAAATGTTTTCAAAAGGCTTCTTTCTCAGGGTCGTCAAAAGTCGGGATTGTGTGTTAAAGGGTACTCTTCCCTAAATGTGGGATGAGAAGTTAGTTACATTTTTGTTCTTCGATTTTTCAAGATTAAGAAAAAAAAGAAATTAGTTCGATTTTCGTTTTTCGAGTTTCCAAAAAAGCAAATTAGTCTATTTTTCCATTTTTCGAATTTCGAGATTCAAAAAAAAAAACAGATATTTTTTTGGTTTTTCGTTTTTCCCAGCATTTTCTCCTTATCTCACAATATTTTCAACCCTCTACAGACAATATCCATCATTGTGTCAAATTGAAATAGTCGTTTGCAAATGCATTCGATTTGGACAAGTCTACATTTCTTTTTCGTGGTAAATAGTTGATACATGTTAAAAAGTATCTGCTATAGGTATGAGACGAGAATTTCTGTTCGGACACTTAACCCTTTACTCCATAGATACTCATTTCTACGCAACGCTTGTAGGAGCCTTTGGAAAACATTCTGGCAAAAGGTGAAATTGCTCGTGACGAGCAATTTCAATTTTTGTCACAATGTTTACTATTCTATCAAAAGGTGTCATATACACATAAGAAAAGGCTTCATCCTTGCTGTTATTTAGGGTCAATTAAAGATACTAGAGAAATGCCTTATGGGGCAAAGGATTAAGGCAGTAGACCCGTAACACTTCTAGTGCAGCATAGAATAAAATTTCTTGACAGTTGATAAATACGGATTTATACAGATATAATACGTTTGCACATTTTTCACCGACCACAAATTCATTTGATGTCCATCTCGAAATTATTTGTTGATACTTTTGTTTCCAGCAAAGGGAGTAATCATTATCTCCCTTTGCAATGAGAATATAGTGCTTTTAAATGTATAAATAATAATTCGAAGAAGGGAAAAAAATGGAAAAAGTACCTCGGTTAAAGTAATACAGTAATACTCGTTTTTGGTAATGGCAAGTTTTGTAAGATAATATTATATTACGGGTCCACGACCTTTAGATCTACATTTCTTGAAATTTAATATTTCTGGTATCAAATAATGTTTCTAATCATAGAATAGATCAAGATCACATAGTACAAAATACGCAGGCTGATCTTTAATTGCCATTGTACGATACACAATTTGTGATACATCATTTATTAACCTGTACTACTTAATAACGAATTTTAACACCCTTGAAGAAGAAACCTTTTGAAAACACTGTGGGAAAAGGAGAAAATGCTGGCAACCAGCATTTTCTCCTTTTCCCACAGTGTTTTCTACCTCATCAGGATCAGATTTCATAATTTATATCACATTTTAATTGTTTTCTACCAATGCTATCAATTTGGACAAGGTTAAAATTTTGTTGTCTGGTAAAGAGTTAAGCGATATGTCAATATAACAGGCTAATGTTTACTATGACAGTGTCTATTTCATAACATTAACTATCGCTACCTAGTTCGGAAGACCTACTCTTTTTTTATACCATCTGTCAATTTTTGACTTGCTTCCCATTTGTAATCTGTAGAGGATGCCTGTACGATCAGTTCGAAATATTTCCGCATCTTTATAGATGCCAGGCCATGACATGTCCAAAATTTTGCGGGTTTTTTTGCGTAGCGAGCGGCAAACATTGATGCAGGTAATAAAAATTACTCACGACGCAAAGTGCCGAGGGGAGGTGGATGCTGGATGAGAATATGCTTTCTTCCTAGAAGGAACGGGGTGTTATGGTCACCCGAACAATGATCATCATCAGTCCTCGGAAAGAAATTGGCAAAGCCAAGGGTTCGAACCAACGACCCCCTGTCTTCAAATCCTGCACGCCACCGACTGAGCTCCTGGTGCACGGCCGCCTTCACGCAGGGGAAGGAAGCACAAAGTAACAATAGGCAAAGGATGTCTGGTCATAACTTTTGCGACAAGATTCATTCCCTCCCACTGCTGACGATTGTTTCGACTTTAACCCTTTACCCCATAAGGCATTTCTATGGTATCTCTAATTGACCCTAAATAACAGCATGGATGAAGCTGTTTCTTATGTGTATGTGACATCTTTTGATAGCATAGAAAACATTGTGGCAAAAGGTGAAATTGCTCGTGACGAGCAATTTCACCTTTAGCCACAATGTTTTCCAAAGGCTCCTACAAGCAATGTGTAGAAATGAGTATCTATGGAGTAAAGGGTTAAGTGGTAGAGCAGCCAGTGGCCTGGAAAGAAAATTGTGCAGGGTACTGGTGAAAAAGACCCCAAGGAAAGCATTGATAGGTTCATGTTACGGGAGACCACTCCTTCCTGCATGGCATACTCCCGATTTAAATACAATACCTGGCTACTGCGTCAGAGAGATATCTCTTTGGCTCAGTGGTTAGGGTATTGGCTTTGCGTCCGGGAGTTCGGAGTTCGAATCCCGCTCCGATCCTTATTTCTGCCATGCATTTATTCATTTGTTTCTTTGTTACGGACTTCGTTCGTAAGATGGGGGCTCGTCCGGGATTGGCCATTGAGCCATTAATCCCATTTGTTGTCCAAAATTGGACTTCCTGCCTAATAAGGCTTTGAGTCATCAATAAATGATGACTTTAAGAGGGGATGTGTTACGGGAGACCACTCCTTCCTGCATGGCATACTCCCGATTTAAATACAATACCTGGCTACTGCGTCAGAGAGATATCTCTTTGGCTCAGTGGTTAGGGTATTGGCTTTGCGTCCGGGAGTTCGGAGTTCGAATCCCGCTCCGATCCTTATTTCTGCCATGCATTTATTCATTTGTTTCTTTGTTACGGACTTCGTTCGTAAGATTCACTAGTCAACGCAATATAACTGGAATAATGTTGAAAACGGTGTTAAACACCATACAATCAATCAATTACACCCTTGTCTGTAGGCAACTGTTTTTTTTTTTCGTGAAGATAGCTACGCTCCTGCGATTTCCCAATACGTGTTTTATCAAGCGTCCAGATTCTATCAGGACGACTTCCGCGTTGACCTTGACCTTGTCATTTTACATCATATTTTTAATCGAAGCTGTTTTCCGGCTATTATCTTGCTTCGTCCTTGTTGTCTCTTTACGATTGGAACATGAATACATGTACCGAGCAAACCAGGGTCTATATTCACCGAACATTCTTAAGAACGTTCTTGGTCCTATTCTTCAAGATTTTCTGTGAAAGTAACAGAACTTCTGATTGGCTAAACCATTTGGTTTAGCCAATCAGAAGTTCTGTCACTTTCACACTGACAAAATTCTGAAGAACATTCTTAAGAATGGTTGGCGAATATGGATCCCTGGACCCGTATTTAACAACCATTCTTAAGAATGTTCTTGGTCTTATTCTTCAAGATTTTCCGACTGTGAAAGTAACAAGACTTCCGATTGGCTAAACCATTTGGTTTAGCCAATCAAAAGTTCTGTTACTTTCACACTGACAAATTTCTGAATAATAAGACCAAGAATATTGTTAAGAATGGTTGGAGAATATGGACCCCTGGACCGTATTCACCAAGAATGTTCTTCGTCTTATTCTTCAAGGTTTCCTGACTGTGAAAGTAACAGAACTTCTGATTGGCTAAACCATTTGGTTTAGCCAATCAGAGGTTCTGTTACTTTCACACTGACAAAATTCTGAAGAATTAGACCAAGAATATTCTTAAGAATGGTTGGTGAATATGGACCACTGGGTCCCTCTCTGAAAATGTGTAAAGAAGGTCACGGTTATTCGACGCACTATTTAAGGACTTTTTTTAGAGAAACTTTCTGTACCAATGAAATATAGTTCACATTACAATAGGTTTGCCGTCAGATTTATACAAGCTTAAGCTTATTATGGTGAATTATGCAAAGACACAGCTAGACAGCATTGTTTTTATTCCTTTTGATTCCAAGTATTTGGTAACAGGACAGAGATCAATTTCAAGCTCTTTTATGCATAAATGGATAAAATCCTATTACCGCTTTAAAATATACATGCGAAGCCACGGGCTTTCTTTTTTTTTTCATATTGAAGCGCCAAGCCCCGCTTGCTCAGTAGGTAGCGTACAGGACTTGAGAACAGGGTTTATTGGGTTCGATTCTTTCCGAGGACTGATAACAGTCAGTGCGACAGGATTTATTCCCTTCCCACAGCTGACCATTGTTACTACGGCGCTCACGTTGAAAAGCAGCCAGGGGCTTGGAGAGAATATTGTGCAAAGTAATGGTAAAAGAAACACAAGGAAAGCATGGATAGGCGCACTGGTCGCCGCGATATAACTGAAATAAATTGAAAACGGCGTTAAACGCCATAGAATCAATCAATCAACATACATGTTTGTAAATTCTTGATACTGCGGGCGATGAAAAGTTCCTCTTTGTTTCATACTTTCAGGTAGGATACCGATAAATAGCAGTGAAAATAATTTTCGATATTCCACCGGTACGACCAGTGAAAATACCGATTTTCATATTCTAGTTACCTAGGTAAAATGCGCGTGACTCACAACCGAAATGGGAATATGACGTTATTTACCTTACATTTCTCGCGCTTGGCGTCATATATTGTAATGCGTTGCTATGCAGGAGGGGTACGCCACGGGGAATAAGGGAAAAGAACTGTACTGAATTTTGATAAAGCTTCTCCCAGAAAGGGTTAAAAGTATGAAATAAATAGAATATATAGAGGATATTTGTTTTTTCCGGTGAAATATCGAAATTTATTTCATCGAGTGAACACCATCGGTAATATTTTCACGAGTGGCGCAGCCACGAGTGAAAATATTACCGATGGTGTTCACGAGATGAAATAAATTTCGATCTTTTACCGAAAAAAAAAATATTCTATTTATTTCATGCTTTTTACCCTTTCTGGGAGGAGCTTTATCAAAATTCAGTACAGTTCTTTTCCCTTATTCCCCGTGGCGTACCCCTCCCGCATAGCAACGTTACGTCAAGCGCTAGAAATGTAGGTATATGACGTCATATTTCCCATCTGGCTGTTAGGCACGCGCAATTTACCTAGGCAACAAGAACGTGAAAATCGGTATTTTCACTGGTGGTACCAGTGTAAGATCGAAAAATATTTTCACTGCTATTTCTCGATATCCTACCGGAAAGCATGAAATAATTGGGGGGTTTTATCGGTGAAATATCAAAGTTTATTTCATCTCGTGCGCGACTCGTGAAAATATTACCGATGATGTTCACTCGTTCAAATAAATTTCGATCTTTCACCGAAAAAAAATCAAATATCCTTTATGAATAGCAAGGCAGGGTAATGTATATAAACAAGGAATCGATACTCAACTCATCATGAAAGCTTGAACACGAAAACCGGCGACGCAGGATGATATATTGCACAATCCACCGGTAACAATATACAGCAGAGACCGCGATTAATTGCATCTGGTCATGCGAATACATTAATTATCCCTGCCCTGTCTCCCCGTCAAGTGACAATGCCTTTTGGTGCACAACCAATGTTGAAGACTTTCAAAACATTGCGATAAATCGAGATATTGATCGAAATGAGTGACTTTTTTCCCCCACAATAATTCCTTTTCTGTAATCATAAATTTTGTTTAAAAGGTTGAAAATGCTTGTGGACACAAAAATGCATATGATGCACCGGTTTTTATTTTCTGTGTGCAAAACTATCACCTTACAAGTACGTTTTAACTCTTCCACATTAGAAATTATTGTATATTCTTTAAATTATCTAACCTATGTTTGTTAAGCCATTCGCCTTTAATAGATTTCAAGTGCACACATTTTGCCAACAGAAAGTCGTGTTTATTTCTGTATTTTATTTTTATATAACCATAAAATTGCCCAAACAGTTGTTAGTGCATCGAAAGTCAAATTTAAGAGAGGACAGGGTCTATAATTATATATCTCTTAACCAGGAAAATTTTAGAACTAATCAAACTTGGAACCATTTTATAGACCAAAACCTAAATTGGCCTTAAATAATCAAAAGTTTGTCATCGATAAGATAGAAAACATAGTGGGAAAAGGAGAAAAGGCTGGTAAAAGGGTTAATTGTCACACAGTGTGCTTGATTTACGGCGATTAGGAACCGCAGGTAATGGTCTAGGATTTCGATATCGACATGGCTGACACGAGATTCCACACAGCATGTTCTTTTGACGCAGGTGAATAAGGGAACACTTTAATTCTCTACAGAAGTCCACAATTGCAGGTATAGAGGATAATCAACTGGTTGTGTTTGATATGAAAAATATCTCACGAGGATGCGTTGTTAGGCGTTGAAAAAAACGAGTGCGCAGCACGAGTTTTTTTTAACGCCTTACGATGCGTCCGAGTCAGATATTTTTCATATCAAAAGCAACCAGTTGATTATTCTATTTATTATATACCTTATTATCATCATTATTTGTAATTTTGCGTTTGAAAGTCGAAAAAAATGTAGTCGAAAAAAAAAACGTAGTTCCCAAATTACGGCAGGAAGTGAAAGTGAAAGTTGATAACGTCACTAGTGATGATATCAAAATTTATTACACTGGGGAATTCCAGGATTTCACTGCTAGGTATATAATAAGATCGGATAATATGCCCTTAACGTAATGCCATCTTAACGCTTCTAATACAACATGAGATAAAATTTCTTTTAAGTTGATGAATAAGAATGTATACTGATATAATATTTTGCACATTTCTTACCGACCAGCAATTCATTTGTTGTCTATCCTGAACTCATATGATGATATTTTGTTAGTTTTCTGAAAAGGGAGGTAATTATTATCTCCTTTTGTGTTTGAGAATAGAGGGGCTTTTGATTTATAGATGATAATTCTAAGGAGGATAAAAAAGCATTACAATAATACTCATTTTCAACCACAGCAATTATTTTAGGATAATAAATAGAGGATATTTGTTTTTTTCGGTGAAAGATCGAAATTTATTTCATCGAGTGGACACCATCGGTAATATTTTCACGAGTGGCGCAGCCACGAGTGAAAATATTACCGATGGTGTTCACGAGATGAAATAAATTTCGATCTTTCACCGAAAAAAACAAATATTCTATTTATTTCATGCTTTTAACTCTTTCTGGGAGGAGCTTTATCAAAATTCAATACAGTTCTTTTCTGTTATTCCCCGTGGCGTACCTCGCATAGCAACGCATTACAATATTACGTCAAGTGCAAGAAATATAAGGTAAATGACGTCATATTTCCCATCTGGTTGTCACGCACGCGCAATTTACATAGGCGACAAGAACGTGAAAATCGGTATTTTCACTGGTTGCACCAGTGTAAGATCGAAGAATATTTTCACTGCTATTTCTCGATATTCTATCGGAAAACATGAAATAATATTGTTGATATAACTGTTTTTCATTACAATGGTACTACCTTAACATACATGAATCATGTACACTGGCAAACCCACGTAAGAGCAGATTCCATTTCGGGAGCCCTGTATATATGTCTACACATTCAACACAACACCCAAAATGGCGGCGTCGATTGATCTAAAAGAGTCAACAACAAGAAAAAAATACTGACCAGCCTGTACAATATTATAACTTATTTCTCCTAGATAAGGATAACTTAAGGACATTTCTAACTGATCAGAAATTCCGTTTATGTCTATCTTGAAACTTTTTTTTTTTTTTGGATACTTTTGTTTTTTTCTCAAAAGGGAGGTAATTATTATCTCTTTTTCAATTGAGAATATAGTAGTTTTAGATTTATAAATGATAATTCAAAGAAGGAAAAAATGGAAAAAATGAAAAGGTGAAAGTAGTTCAATAATACTCATTTTTAGCTAATTTTGCAGGATGATATTTTAGTGGAAATAGCTATTTTCCATTACACAGGTCTTACTTTAAATAAAAATACGACGAATGTCTATCGCAGTGACACCATCAAGATTATGCACCAAAATGCACGTTTTACCAAGGTTTCAGTGACGTCATTTCCTAGTGACGTCAGTTTTCATTAAATTAGGGCAGTCAGAAGTGAAAGCAGGAAAAAAATGCTTAACACAGGTTGGAATGGCAAACCTTTGCAGTATAATGAATTCTTGCACGGTCAGATGGCAGGAGATTTGGCAACTTGGTCACGGCTGTGGCAAATTTTATAATGTCGGCACCTCGCCCTCGGCTAGGGGCGACATGATTCAACTGAGCCGTGAACAAAGTTTTTAGGCTCTGACCTCCTGACTGTACAACTAGTGATGTGTCATGCTCTGGTACGATGAGAAAAGTCAGCATGCTGCATTCTTATACCAAAAAGCAGTTGCAGATTCCCTTTCTCTCTGTCTCTCACTGTTAATCTCTGTCTATTTCTCTGTCTTCCTCTCTCTCTCTCTCTCTCCCTCTGTTTCCCCCTCTCCCTATCTATCTATCTATCTATCTATCTAACTATCTATCCCCCTCCTCATTCTCCTTAATTACTTCTATAATAAATGAAAGAAGAAATGCGACGAGACAAATCACACAGTAACATTTCTTGAGAATCAATTATTATAATTCAGAACTAGTTTTACCGTCGTTTTGAGCTTTGAAGTGTCCTTCCAGAAAAAAAGCAAAGATAACTATTGCTTACTAATCGAGTTCACTGCGTGTAATGACAATGATATTATATAATTGCTGCACTGCGTATAATGACAAATGACATTATATAATTACAGAAACTATTAATAATTGTTTATAAGAGAGCAATGGTCTGGTTAAAAGGGGGGGGGGGGGATAAATTTATCACCGTGGAACATTATACCAGTTAAGTGATTATGGATTCATAAAAACTACTTCTAGACTGACATTCGATTTTATCTGAAGGAAGGACGGTTCGTTCGCCGGTGTAACGCAGAGAAATGACCCCCCCCCCCACCTCCACAAAATGACCCATAGGTCATTATACTGCGAAGAGGAATGACCCGGGTCATTATTTTACGTATAGAAATAACTCTCTGGGACCATTCCTCTACGTAGAATAATGACCCTGGGGTTATTTCTCTACGTAGAATAATGACCCTGGGGTTATTTCTCTACGAAGAATAATGACCTGGGTCATTCCTCTACGTAGTGAAATGACCCATGGGTCATTTTGTTGGGGGCAGAAAATATACAAATACCAAAAAGTTTCGACCCATGTCAGTCTGCGGGGAACGCGCAGACTGACATGGTCGATACGTTTTTGCAAATGCATTAAACCTCTATTTAGAATGCATGGCTCACGTGCATTTAACGTGCATTTAACTTAATTAAGTATAAGTCTAATTTTATAATGTTAGGCCGAGCATTAAAGACTTTTTTTTAACTATTAGTGTCTTAGATCTTTAGAAGAACTATATTAGATTTCCAAATGTCATTAACCTTGCATCTCGCAAAATCTACATAAAATGCACTGTCTCTAGGAACATGCTGTCCTAATTTTTCCATGTGGGCAATGCTTTGGCGAAATGAGGTTTCGTGAATCTCTGACAAGCATTGATTAGACCAAGAAATTCCTCGTTTAGCTAAGAAATAACATTCTTTCTATCGTGGGTTATAGTTCAATAAACCACAAGTGTACAGTCATGGGCGATTCTGTGCAGTCTGATCTTGATCTACATTTTTCGACAAGGAGATAGTGCTCCCAAAAACAGAACTTTGAAACCGCACTATTCAGGTTAATAATATCAAATTGAAAATTTCATTATAGTTATTTATCAGGTCAAGGGTTAAAATCAGAATGGACTCATGACCTGGTGGTTGCGAGTTCGATACCCGGTTGAGGCGAACTTTCTTTTCGGCGTATTTTCGCCTCTCACCTCTGCTGAAGCATGTGAGAAAAGTAGTCGGTGGCTTTGGAAAGAAAGTTGTGTTAGTACCGGTGTGAGAAAACCAGGAAACACGTGCGTCACCGACCGCCATGATATGACCTTATAGCTGTTAAAGTGGCGTTAAACTCCAATACAACCAACCAACTAAAATCAGAATGCAAAGAAAATATATTCTGTCCCTGAATCTACACTACCCGATACGATGACAGGTTTCCCGCAAAATTAACCTGTGAAATATTGCAACATTGAAGCTTTCACTATGGGTTGATTTTCTTTTTCAAATTTTAAGACCAGTTTAAGGGTTAAAAAATCAGGTAAACAAACTGACTGATTAGCTCACGTAATGGACTCGTTTTCAGAAAAATATCCTTTATTCCAACAAAGAAAAAATTCTTTGCTTTCACAAGCTTGATTCATACACTTCGAAAACATTGTGGGGGAAAAGGAGAAAATGCTGGTAACCAGCATTTTCTCCTTTTCCCCACAATGTTTTCCAGCCTGTCAAATACAAAGCTCATAATTTGAGCCACAAATATTGTGTCGTCTGTAAAAGCTTTCAATTTCGGATGATTCAAATCTCCCACCTCGACCGACCGTGGGCATCGTCACGCTTGACTGACTATACGATTTTTACTCGAGATCCCTTAATTGCAGCACTATGTCCTTAGGCCAGGATACGACCGACGAAGTCGAGTTGGAGTTAACTCCCTTAGAATTGGATGAGAATACGTCTGTTAAAGTTCCTATAGTTCACCCATCCTATCCTCTACCTGGGCAAGTCCCCAAAAATTGTGATTCAGAACTAGAAGCGTCCCTTATTTGTGCACCTGATGAAGATGTATCAGACTTGCCAATAAAACTGACTGATGAACAATTAGATAAACTAGTGTCTTCATATAATAGCTTTCCCAGGGAGTTATTTAAAAATTCTCTCTTGAAGTGGTATGCATCTTGTGACAAAAAGTTAAATGAAGTAAGGCACGATTTATTCACTATACTTTGCAGTAAAGACGGGTTTCCGTTCAGTGGTAGTATTCTAAAGCGTAGGGCACAACGACGTAATGGTGATTCACTTGCAGAAAAGTTGGCTTACGATGTGCATACTCTTATCGCCGGTTTAGTAGATGGTGACTATGATAACCCTGAATTTAAAAGCCTTATTAGCTCTCGTTCAAAATCTGTCTCGAATACGGTGGCTCATCCAGGTCCTGATTCACTGACTCCCGCAAAGAAGGAGTGCAATAGTCAACGCATATCAGAACAACCTTCAAGATCAGAATTCTGTGATATGCAGGAGTGCATTTCAGCGCTTCGTGCCGAATTCATTACATTTAAGCAAACAACCGAAACTATAAACAATGATAGAAATAGTCAAATTGGTGAATTGAAGGAAACTGTGCAACAAGTCAGAACACTAGTGCAAGAAGTTCAACAGAGTATTATATCTGACTTACAATGTATTCTAAACAATCTGTCACGAATTGAAACTGTAGTATTAAACAATATAACACAGATGAAAAATGATATAAAACTTCTGAAACAAGAATTGAAGGGTTGTGAAGAATCTATGAACTTGCTTCAAAATAAAGTGGAACACGAAATCAGCAAGACTAGTAAAAATATTGCTCGTAGTAAGAGGAATCCGAGTCCCCGATCAGCGAAAGCCGATGACCGTCGGTCTGCAGAAGCAAACAACAGTCATGCTAACCAGCGTTTGTCTCTGCAGACCGAGGACCGTCCTAGTCCAACAGATGTCGCTAGCGTTTGCAAGAGCCAATCTTGTCTTGCTGAAAGTGTTTCGCATCAATTTGGTAGTTCTGACACAGTTATGTATCCAGGAGAAGATGCTAAATGCTCGAACCTTGGTGGAAAAGGTAGAAATCTTGGGGGCCATCCCAGCAGCGATAACACTGCTGCAATGGCTCACAACAAAACAACAAGTGACGGGCAATTTTTTGCCGTAAAGTGCAATCCTCCCGCGCCATACCATCCTCTACCAAATACATCTACCGACTCAACACAAGGCTCGAACACTCAAGCAAATTTGCAAAGTTTGGTGGATTTCCCCAATATATCCAGTCAAAAACAGGTCGATAAAATAGGTGCAGAGCAAATGAATCACAGGCATGCATTTACATCACATCATATCGATCACCAGCAACAAAATACGTCTTTACCCACGTATTCAAATGTACTGAAAGCTGATTATAATCACTCAAATGACACAAACAGGCTATATCAAAATGGGCATACTGAAAAACAAACACAGGCACACGAGTACCAACAATATAGGTTTGGCCGCGACCATTCCGGCAAATTAATGCGGAGTAGCTTTCGCTCTAAACCTCGTTCAAAACGGGAAGAGCATCATTATACCAGATCAAACACTAAGCGGGAGAATATGCCATCACAAATATTTGAAGAACAAGCAAACCCGCACAGTGTATTCTCAATGCATAATGCACAAAGTATAGAGTCACATGTACATAGTGCCTGGGACCAGGCAGATTATTATAGTAGTTCGTCGAGGAATAATACCTCCGAACGCACAGAAAAGAACCAATCAAATTACCCTGAAAACAAGGGGCAGTATTTACCAAGTCATACGCAAGATGAGGAGCAGAGTTGGAATCTCGTTGACTTTGTTCGAAAGCGCACTTGCCGTTTTTTCTTGGGTGGGTTCATACCCTCTATTACAGAGGGGATGATAGCACAATATGTTAATCATAGAGGTCCTAGGGTTACCAAGGTTACAATATTTCGGTACAGAACAAAACCGGTGGTAATTCGTTTAAACATCGAAAACGACGCAAATGCGCAGCTTGTGTGTGAACCTTTCTTTTGGCCAGAAGGTGTTGTTTGTAGGCCATGGGTCTCTCAGGCAAGGTATAATGCGCGTGATTTCAGTTTGCGACGTGACGTCAATGCACCAGTGCACAACGATCGTTTGTTTGATGATGTAGATTACAGTCATGGATACTATCCCGAAAATTACGATTACAATTATTATGACCATTATGAATAGTGACCTTTTACATATTAACCTTTATACATGGAACGTGACAGGTTTTATGACAAGTGCGGTCTACCTATGCGACTGTTTAGAAAAATATGACCTAGACTTCCTTGGTATTTCTGAACATTGGTTACATGATAAGGATCTGCATATTATAGATACTCTCAGTCGTTCATATAATTCATATGCGATTTCGGATAAGGATTTGGTAACGTCTGGATCGGGACGGATAGGTAAAGGGGGCGTTGCCATCTTGTGGAAAAAATCTTTTGATCACTGTGTGAATCGGCTGCCCTTTATCAACGACAGAATTCTAGGTATCCAAATAGAATTGTCGCCAGAAAATCTTTTGTACTTATTTCAAGTGTACCTCCCTTCCAAAAATAATTCTTCTGCTATTTTTGAGGAATATCTAGATTCGCTAAAAACCGTAATTTACGAATATAGCTGGAAAGGTAAAGTTATCTTAATGGGGGATTTTAACTGTCACACCAATAGTAACAAGGTAAAAAAGACACTAGATACACGCGATAAAGTTTTTAGCTCGTTTTTGCGCCAAAACGGACTGTGCACGGTTACCTCCCTTGATTTATGCAGCGGAGCACATATGTCCTTTGAATCAAACTGCGGCCGAAGCCTTATTGATAATATAATTTTTAACTCCAGTGAGGCTCATTATATCACTTCCTGCAGCATTGTAGATGATGACTCTCTGCTTTATTCGAATCATCGAGCAATCCAATGCTCACTTACTGTTCCTACATTTTGTCAAAACACACAGGTCGAAACTGTTAAGAGAAGTATAAATTGGTCAAAATGTTCTCTAGAGCAGACAGAGAAGTACAAGCTATCTCTCGATAACGACTTAGGGTTAGAGGCATTGTTACGACATAGAATGCAGACGACAAAGGATATAGATTTTGTATATACGGCATTGGTTAACGCTCTCTATAATACCGGTAATTTGTGTATACCTGTAATACCATATAAACCTTACTTAAAACCATATTGGTGCAGTGAGTTGACAACATTGAATAAAACTATGAAATCTATCAGACGCGAATGGCTACACTCAGGATCGTCTCGTGACAGTCCGCTTTTCAAAAAACTTAAATCTTCAAAATGCATATTTCGCAATGCTCATAGGAAAGCCACTCAAACTTACTTGCACAAGCTTTACGATGCTATCGATCGTAGTGCAGAAATTGACCAGGAACAATTTTGGCGTTTGGTTAATTTAAAGCGAAAATCCGGTAATACATGTCCTGGCTCCGAGATTATATTTAATGGTGAGGTTTGCCGAGACAAGGATTCAATAATGAAAGGGTGGACCAATTACTTTCGGGACTTATACGCATTTGATGAGAACCCGGCATATGATAATACTTTTAGGACACATGTAGATAATGAATTAGATAGACTATTCTCCTCTAGTAATGAATGTAATTCAAATACACCATGCAAAGTCTCTATAGATCAAGTTCACTCAGCCCTCAAGTCAACCAACAGGAACAAAGCCCCTGGGGCAGACAACATATGCTACGAACACTTATTATTTGGGGGTACTCTAATTCGCAAGGTGTTGGTAAAACTTTTTTCGGCCATGCTAGAAATGTCTTATATTCCTCCGAAGATGAAAAGGGGGATAATAATTACTTTGTTTAAAGGAGGAAACAAAAACAGGAAAGATCCGAACAACTATAGAGCAATTACTCTAACTTCATGTATTTTAAAAATTTTTGAGAAAATATTATTGGAGAAAATGCAGGCGACTGTTTCTCTTCGACCGCATCACTTACAGGGAGGGTTTCAACAAGGTCTAGGGTGTTTGATGTCCTCATTTTGCTTACGCGAATGTATTCACTTTGCTAAAGAAAATGGTAGCAGACTGTATGTTTGCTATCTGGATTGTAAGCAAGCTTTTGATAGAGTTTGGATTAACGGCTTATTTTATAAACTATCAACCTATGGCTTAGACAGGAAAATTCTCCAATGCTTGTTTAACCTTTACTCTGGGCTATATAGTTCAGTTCGCCACAAATCCATTACTTCTGTTGATATGTTTCCTGTTCTACAAAGTGTCCGTCAAGGGGGAATAACCAGTCCATTTCTCTACTTGATTTACATTGATGGCTTAATTAAGCTTTTAGAATCTTCCGGCTACGGCCTTTGTATTGCTGGAGCTGACGTAAGCTCGCTTAGTGTAGCAGATGATATGATTCTTGTCTCTTTATCAAAATATGGTTTGCAGAAAATGATGAACATCTGTTACGAATACTCTTGCAAATGGAGGTATTTATATAACCCGAGTAAATGCGCGGTCACCGTTTTTAACGAATCAAGAAGTGTAAATGCAAATCGTTCGTGGTTTTTAGGCAATAGTTTAATTTCAGAGGTAGAAAATTATAACCACCTAGGAATAATCTGTAATAAGTATATGAAAATTTCAGTCAACATAGATGAATCATGTCGGAAACTGAAAAGCACTTTACTCGGCCTAATGAATGTCGGAATACACGATAATGGTCTTCTCCCCCCTACATCTATGAAAATATATAAGTCCGTAGTCCTTCCTAGAGCCCTCTATGGCTGCGAGCTTTGGTCCTCGCCAGCCACATGTCATATTTCACAACTTGAGAAGGCTCACAGGTTTTGTATTAAATATATACAGGATCTTCCTGTATACACGAGAACAGACATTTGTTTGAGTATGGTCGGAGCTTATCCGATCGAGTTTGACATAGATTATAGGAAACTGCTTTTCCTCGGTCAGCTCTGCCGTCTCTTTACTGGACATTTTTGTAAACAGCTGTTTAATTATCGTTTGGATACATTTTACAAATATAAGTCCTCCACTCAGCAAGGATTTGTGTCTGATATAGTCGGTGTTTTAAGAAAGTATGATATTGAATATTACCTCACAGAATACATGTCTAATACATCGTTCCCTACAAAATCTCAATGGAAGAGTATTATTCGAAGGGCCATTCATACCAGGTCAAATGAAGACTGGCTAACCAGGGTTCAACTCGATAGACAGTTAAATAGTTTTTTGTTCATTAAGCCACAGCTTCTCTATAATAGTGAACTTTGGGAAATGAGTAGGTCATCTTCTTCCACTCTTACGTCATATCAATGCAATAAGTGCGTAAGATTAATAGCCAAGTTTTATAGCGATAGTTTCACTAAAATTTGCTCACACTGTAAAGTGAACTTCACTGCATCAGTATGTACCCATGTAATATTTGATTGTCAGTTTACTCGTTACTTAAGGAATATAATATTTGAAATTTTACAATCACATTGTGACCGTGGATTATATAATGCGTTTTTGTCCCTAGAAAGCAACGAGATGCTAGTCGGTTTATTTTCTGGATTAAGGAATATAGTAAATGATAATAGTTTAAATCACAGAATTCTGATGCATATTGTCCCGGTACTTAGCAAATTTGCAGACTTTCTGTGGAGTTAACCAATGCCGGGTTTGCAATTTCTGTTGTTTATCATTTTACCGTTATTTTATCAAATTCATACGTACAGTATCTAAAACCTTGTTAATAGTTAGCATACTGATCAGTAGATCGTTCACCTTGTCGATTGACGAATTAGGTTAATTTGAAAGCTATCCTGTCACCAACTCTCATTCATTCATTCATTCATTCATTCATTCATTCATTCATTCGGTCACTCACTCACTCGCTCACTCACCCACTCACCCACCCACCTACTCCCAACCATTTGCTTGCTCGCTCGCTCGCTCGCTCATTCACTCATTCATTCATTCATTCATTCACACACTCACTCGCTCGCTTATTCACCCACCCACTCCCCAACATTTGCTCGCTCGATCGCTCGCTCGTTCGCTCGCTCATTCATTCATTCATTCATTCATTCACTCACTCACTCACTCACGCACTTATTTCCGCCTTGTATTTCGTTTTCGTTACAAGGATCTCTTTCTTGTTTTGCTCAGTCCTGTTATATTCAGGCTCTGATATTGTTCATATTTTCCTTGCTTTTCGCTTTCGTGCAAGGATTATGTAATTTATTTGCTGAGTTTTCCTTTTCTAATTGTTACATTTCATCAAATTTGTTTCTCTCCTTTTCTTTTTGTTTATACATGTACATGTATGTATTTCCATGACGTTTTGTTTGCACAATGTGCACCTGTGTTCGGACCAAGGAAGGTGCCTTTGCATTTTCGTCTTTTGATTGCAAGGGCCTCTTTCGGGTTGGAATTTAGCTGCACATTGGCTCTTTTTCTAATTAGTTTGATTGTATCTGTCTTATTCTTTCTTTTCTTTCGTTTCTTTTTTCTTTTTTCTATATTTTGTAATTTCATTGTTGTAATGATGCTCGCCAATTTGGCGGATAAACAATAAAATAATAACGTCACTAGTGATGATATCAAAATTTATTACACTGGGGAATTCCAGGATTTCACTGCTAGGTATATAATAAGATCGGATAATATGCCCTTAACGTAATGCCATCTTAACGCTTCTAATACAACATGAGATAAAATTTCTTTTAAGTTGATGAATAAGAATGTATACTGATATAATATTTTGCACATTTCTTACCGACCAGCAATTCATTTGTTGTCTATCCTGAACTCATATGATGATATTTTGTTAGTTTTCTGAAAAGGGAGGTAATTATTATCTCCTTTTGTGTTTGAGAATAGAGGGGCTTTTGATTTATAGATGATAATTCTAAGGAGGATAAAAAAGCATTACAATAATACTCATTTTCAACCACAGCAATTATTTTAGGATAATAAATAGAGGATATTTGTTTTTTTCGGTGAAAGATCGAAATTTATTTCATCGAGTGGACACCATCGGTAATATTTTCACGAGTGGCGCAGCCACGAGTGAAAATATTACCGATGGTGTTCACGAGATGAAATAAATTTCGATCTTTCACCGAAAAAAACAAATATTCTATTTATTTCATGCTTTTAACTCTTTCTGGGAGGAGCTTTATCAAAATTCAATACAGTTCTTTTCTGTTATTCCCCGTGGCGTACCTCGCATAGCAACGCATTACAATATTACGTCAAGTGCAAGAAATATAAGGTAAATGACGTCATATTTCCCATCTGGTTGTCACGCACGCGCAATTTACATAGGCGACAAGAACGTGAAAATCGGTATTTTCACTGGTTGCACCAGTGTAAGATCGAAGAATATTTTCACTGCTATTTCTCGATATTCTATCGGAAAACATGAAATAATATTGTTGATATAACTGTTTTTCATTACAATGGTACTACCTTAACATACATGAATCATGTACACTGGCAAACCCACGTAAGAGCAGATTCCATTTCGGGAGCCCTGTATATATGTCTACACATTCAACACAACACCCAAAATGGCGGCGTCGATTGATCTAAAAGAGTCAACAACAAGAAAAAAATACTGACCAGCCTGTACAATATTATAACTTATTTCTCCTAGATAAGGATAACTTAAGGACATTTCTAACTGATCAGAAATTCCGTTTATGTCTATCTTGAAACTTTTTTTTTTTTTTGGATACTTTTGTTTTTTTCTAAAAAGGGAGGTAATTATTATCTCTTTTTCAATTGAGAATATAGTAGTTTTAGATTTATAAATGATAATTCAAAGAAGGAAAAAATGGAAAAAATGAAAAGGTGAAAGTAGTTCAATAATACTCATTTTTAGCTAATTTTGCAGGATGATATTTTAGTGGAAATAGCTATTTTCCATTACACAGGTCTTACTTTAAATAAAAATACGACGAATGTCTATCGCAGTGACACCATCAAGATTATGCACCAAAATGCACGTTTTACCAAGGTTTCAGTGACGTCATTTCCTAGTGACGTCAGTTTTCATTAAATTAGGGCAGTCAGAAGTGAAAGCAGGAAAAAAATGCTTAACACAGGTTGGAATGGCAAACCTTTGCAGTATAATGAATTCTTGCACGGTCAGATGGCAGGAGATTTGGCAACTTGGTCACGGCTGTGGCAAATTTTATAATGTCGGCACCTCGCCCTCGGCTAGGGGCGACATGATTCAACTGAGCCGTGAACAAAGTTTTTAGGCTCTGACCTCCTGACTGTACAACTAGTGATGTGTCATGCTCTGGTACGATGAGAAAAGTCAGCATGCTGCATTCTTATACCAAAAAGCAGTTGCAGATTCCCTTTCTCTCTGTCTCTCACTGTTAATCTCTGTCTATTTCTCTGTCTTCCTCTCTCTCTCTCTCTCCCTCTGTTTCCCCCTCTCCCTATCTATCTATCTATCTATCTATCTAACTATCTATCCCCCTCCTCATTCTCCTTAATTACTTCTATAATAAATGAAAGAAGAAATGCGACGAGACAAATCACACAGTAACATTTCTTGAGAATCAATTATTATAATTCAGAACTAGTTTTACCGTCGTTTTGAGCTTTGAAGTGTCCTTCCAGAAAAAAAGCAAAGATAACTATTGCTTACTAATCGAGTTCACTGCGTGTAATGACAATGATATTATATAATTGCTGCACTGCGTATAATGACAAATGACATTATATAATTACAGAAACTATTAATAATTGTTTATAAGAGAGCAATGGTCTGGTTAAAAGGGGGGGGGGGATAAATTTATCACCGTGGAACATTATACCAGTTAAGTGATTATGGATTCATAAAAACTACTTCTAGACTGACATTCGATTTTATCTGAAGGAAGGACGGTTCGTTCGCCGGTGTAACGCAGAGAAATGACCCCCCCCCCCACCTCCACAAAATGACCCATAGGTCATTATACTGCGAAGAGGAATGACCCGGGTCATTATTTTACGTATAGAAATAACTCTCTGGGACCATTCCTCTACGTAGAATAATGACCCTGGGGTTATTTCTCTACGTAGAATAATGACCCTGGGGTTATTTCTCTACGAAGAATAATGACCTGGGTCATTCCTCTACGTAGTGAAATGACCCATGGGTCATTTTGTTGGGGGCAGAAAATATACAAATACCAAAAAGTTTCGACCCATGTCAGTCTGCGGGGAACGCGCAGACTGACATGGTCGATACGTTTTTGCAAATGCATTAAACCTCTATTTAGAATGCATGGCTCACGTGCATTTAACGTGCATTTAACTTAATTAAGTATAAGTCTAATTTTATAATGTTAGGCCGAGCATTAAAGACTTTTTTTTAACTATTAGTGTCTTAGATCTTTAGAAGAACTATATTAGATTTCCAAATGTCATTAACCTTGCATCTCGCAAAATCTACATAAAATGCACTGTCTCTAGGAACATGCTGTCCTAATTTTTCCATGTGGGCAATGCTTTGGCGAAATGAGGTTTCGTGAATCTCTGACAAGCATTGATTAGACCAAGAAATTCCTCGTTTAGCTAAGAAATAACATTCTTTCTATCGTGGGTTATAGTTCAATAAACCACAAGTGTACAGTCATGGGCGATTCTGTGCAGTCTGATCTTGATCTACATTTTTCGACAAGGAGATAGTGCTCCCAAAAACAGAACTTTGAAACCGCACTATTCAGGTTAATAATATCAAATTGAAAATTTCATTATAGTTATTTATCAGGTCAAGGGTTAAAATCAGAATGGACTCATGACCTGGTGGTTGCGAGTTCGATACCCGGTTGAGGCGAACTTTCTTTTCGGCGTATTTTCGCCTCTCACCTCTGCTGAAGCATGTGAGAAAAGTAGTCGGTGGCTTTGGAAAGAAAGTTGTGTTAGTACCGGTGTGAGAAAACCAGGAAACACGTGCGTCACCGACCGCCATGATATGACCTTATAGCTGTTAAAGTGGCGTTAAACTCCAATACAACCAACCAACTAAAATCAGAATGCAAAGAAAATATATTCTGTCCCTGAATCTACACTACCCGATACGATGACAGGTTTCCCGCAAAATTAACCTGTGAAATATTGCAACATTGAAGCTTTCACTATGGGTTGATTTTCTTTTTCAAATTTTAAGACCAGTTTAAGGGTTAAAAAATCAGGTAAACAAACTGACTGATTAGCTCACGTAATGGACTCGTTTTCAGAAAAATATCCTTTATTCCAACAAAGAAAAAATTCTTTGCTTTCACAAGCTTGATTCATACACTTCGAAAACATTGTGGGGGAAAAGGAGAAAATGCTGGTAACCAGCATTTTCTCCTTTTCCCCACAATGTTTTCCAGCCTGTCAAATACAAAGCTCATAATTTGAGCCACAAATATTGTGTCGTCTGTAAAAGCTTTCAATTTCGGATGATACTATTTTATTATCTGATAAAGAGTTAACGACCAGCGATATCGGACGGCCTTTGTTTTTACAGGCAGACAATCGATTTTAATATTTATACAGTACTTAGAAAACCCGTATTGAATCCAGTAAAACCCTTTTTCCGCCCGAGGGTCGAACTCAGTTTCCTTGTTATGGAAATTTTGATAAAGATCATACAGCCCATATTGGCACTGATGCAGTGAATTTACTATTTTTTTTTTCAAATCGTACATCGTGCTTTATTTGATTTACATTTTCTCAGATAATAAAAATCTATGCAGGTATTCGTTTTCTGCGCATAGGGGCATGAATTTGTTTTTCATAATTATTGTAAGCTTTAAACATTTATGTATGTTTTATGCCGGATAAATGCTAAGTTATATTATGTTACTTTACGTTACATTGCGTTGAATTATGTTACGTTACATTGCGTTGCATTGATTTGCGTTGCGTTGTGGTAAACATAAAAGTGTTGTTTAACCCATTACCACACAATCCCTACTTTTGACACCCCTGAAAAAGAAGCCTTTAGAAAATATTGTGGGAAAAGGAGAAAATGCTGGTAACCAGCATTTTCTCCTTTTCCCACAATGTTTTCTACCCTTCACAAAACAAATTTCAAATTTTCAGTCACTTTTATTTTGTCGTCTGCAAATGCTTTCGATTTGGACAAGCCTAAAATATTGTCTTTTGGTAATGAGTTAATGCCGAAAAAATGTAAAGTTATGCTACGTTACGTAATGATACGTTATGTTGACTTCAAAAAAATGTAAGGACTTACACTGTTTGCTGCTTGATCTTACTATATGACAGAACAATAAAACTAGAGGCCCAAAGCTCTACCGGTGGTGATTTTGCTATTATTTGCTATTATTCTTACATACATTATATATTTTGGATGCAAAAAGACAAAAAGAAAATGTGTTCTTGAAACTGGACTTGAACCGACAAAGTCATGATAAGTAGGCATGGTGAACTGAACAAACAGTGAAAACAAATGAAGTGCAATTCGATGAGGTTTCAGCATGCTTTGTATTAATCAATCCTAGCAAACTTCAAAGAAGTGTGACTCATAAGGAGGACTTTGTTTAGTAAACGATATTAAGTCATCAAATGGCTGCTTTTCGTGGAAGGCTTACCAGGGTTTTTTTTTTTTTCACTTTTGATAGAGTTCAGTCCCTTGATGAACAAAAAAAGTCTTTGCAAGTTTCAAAAGAATTGAATCAACACTGTGAACTTCAATGCCTAAACAAGAAATGGAATTTTCAACTTTGAATGGTTACAAGCAATTTCTACTTGAATCCCACAATATTTTCGAGCGCTCTTTTTCTCAGGAAGGGAGAAAGTCGGAATCGTATCATAAAGGGTTATTTCGTTAAGCGATTCTTATCACCACACATAACTCTCCCGCGATCGCCGCCAGATTTGAACCCAGACCGGGCGGCCGGGCATATATCACTTTTACAAAATGGCAACATTCTACACTAAACTACCTGTACAGTATGTGTGGAGAGCAAATGGGGATCAAATGGTGTAACTTATTCTAGAAAAGATTTAAAACATTATGGTAAAAGAAGAAAATGCTGGTTTACCACAATGTTTTCATAAACCATCAACGTCATTGGTTGTTAAAAGCATGTGGTATCATTATGGGATACTTTATTCTCCGTGCTTCGCTTTTCATGGATTTTAGTCTTCGAAATGTCACCACAGTAACGGGGTAAAAAAAATAGTAATATTGCATTCTGTAATAACTGCAAATTAAGCTGTTCTATGCAAAATCTGAATTTACTGGTTCTTTTTTAAAAAGAAAACAAAAGTTCAAGATTCGTGTGACATGTGACATTTTAAGCTATCTCGATTTAATTATTTATAATTGGTCATGCCCCCCGTAATAATTTGCATTCCTTCGCCTTTTACCGCATATCAGTTCAATGCGCCTCTCTATGCGTTCCTGGAGTTTACCAGTACTTCGCACAAGTTTCTTTTCCAAGCCACTGGCTGCTTTCCCACACGATCGTCGTCGAAACAATGGTCAGCAGTGCGAGAGGAACAAATCCTGTTTTTTTTTTTTTTTTTTTTTTTTAACCAGTACATCGCAAAATTTTCTTTCCAAGCCACAGGCTGCTTTCCCACATGATCGTAGTCAGTGGTGGAAGAGAAATGAATCCTATCACAGTGACTATCATCGGAAAGAAATTGGCCAACCCGAGGGTCGTAGCCTGTAGTCGAACCCTGGACCCCGTGTTCTCAAGTCCTGTACTTGAGCTACAGGGGCTCGACAAATTTATCTTAAGAAGCATCTGCAGCAACAGCTCCTTTTCCAGGATAATACTGTCAAGATCTGTGCACTGAAGCGGCGCCAAATTCATATGATATTTTATGTGACCCATCACGCAGAAAGAGAATTCTGCACATTAACTAGATGAAAATAGATCAACGATAGTGCAGGTCAGTTTAAAATTAAAAAAAAAAATGATTGTATAACAAGATACAATCACCACTTTTCTCACTGAAAATTTCATTAAAGCGAAAAATGTCAACCCTGGCCAGCCTGCGCAATTCTCGCAGTCTGACCAGGGTTGACACTTTTCGCAGTTCCCAGAAGGTCCCTTTTTGCTTGTTGGATTACATATATTATAATCACGTCCAGCGCCGAATAAAAGACAGATACTCTGTTAACCCTTCTCCTGCTGAAAAACTAAAAATAAATTTTCAATTTGACACTAATGACCCAAATATTGCTGTTTCAAAGTTCTATTTTAGGAATGATATCTCCTTATCGGACAGTGCAGATCAAAGATCAGACTGCACGTTCTGTGCAGTCTGATCTTGATCTACACTGTCCGCAAAAGGTTAGCGGGTCGCGATTAGCAGCCAAAGGGTTAAAACAAAAGGGGGAGGTTTCAAAGCAGTCTCTAAAGGCCCAGTAAAGATCAAAATATCGAAGCAGGTGTCACAATACATTTTAGCCACGCTCTGGCAAAAAGGGGCTTAACACATATCCGTGATGCATTGTATAAAGCCATCACATACATATGGGTCCATAGTAATCACTTTCTTTGACAACTGACTTAACCATAAGGTAGACTGGTCCTTTGATATACAGAAAATTGACCAATGGGGAAGAGTTTCGCTTCGGATCAGCATGCTCGTAAGCATGAAATATCGAAAATTAATCCATCGATATTTCTCGATAATCTACCGGAAAGCATGAAATAAAATGCGATATTATATCGAACCACCATCATAGTACTATTGTGTTATCGTCATCGTAATATCGAGCATCCCGTTTAATTAACCCATTACCACACAATCCCTACTTTTGACGCCCTTGAGAAAGAAGCCTTTTGAAAACACTGTGGGAAAAAGGAGAAAATGCTGGTAACCAGCATTTTCTCCTTTTCCCACAGTGTTTTCTACCCTTCCCAGAAACAAATTTCAATTTTTCAGTCACCTTTATTTTGTCGTCTGCAAATGCTTCCAATTTGGACCAGTCTAGAATTTTGTCGTGTGGTAAAGAGTTAAAATCAACAAATTCATACACGATGACCCTGACGGTATTCCGTAGTTCTCCTAAGCTCACTGAGTTTGCTCATAGCGCTGAAAGGGAAAACAACAACAGCATGGTGGAAGGTGCTTGCCTAAAATGACATTTGACACATATTGGCGGCAAGCAAGTGCTACCTGGAAACACGTTATAGGTAAACAAGAGCTTCGCAAAGCGGCGCATATACGCCCGAAGGGGTTTGTCAGTGAAATGAGTTGAAATGACGGAAGGGCCATGAATGAAGAGTAGTTAATCTCTATGATATGTGAAAAATATTAAAGGGCAATAGCTAAAAAAAAGAAGGGTGGCACAGTTACAAATTTTGTGAATTGCTGTTCTCCACAAGGTGTTCTATCAGTTTTGAAAGGTTCAAGATCATAGCTTTTATATTTTAGAAATTATGGCCCAGATGAAAATTCAAAGAGAAAACTAACAAAGGGCAATAATTGAAAAAGAAGGATGGCAGAGTTATGGTTCTTGTGCAGTGCACTTCTTCATAATGTGTTCTAATACTAGTAGTCTTTGAAGTTTGAAGATGATAGGTTTTAAAGTTTGGGAGTTATGGCCTGGACAAAAATTCAACCTGAAAATTAACAAAGGACAATAACTAAAAAAATAAAGGTCGCAGAGTTATGGTTCATGTGAACTGCACTTCTCCATAATGTGTTCTATTAGTGTATGAAGTTGGAAGTTATTAGCTTTTATAGTTTGGAAGTTATGGCCTGGACAAAAATTCAAACTGAAAATTAACAAAGGGCAACAACTCAAAAAATAAAAGTGGCAGAGTTATGAATCATATGCGATGCACTTTTCCACAATGCGTTCTATCAGTGTATGAAGTTCCAAGTTAATAGCTTTTATAGTTTAGAAGTTATGGCCTGGACAAAAATTCAAACTGAAAATTAACAAAGGGCTGTAACTCAAAACATAACGGTGGCAGAGTTATGGTTCATGTGCACTGCACTTCTCCATAATGTGTTCTATCAGTGTATGAAGTTGCAAGTTATTAGCTTTTATAGTTTGAAATTTATGACTTGGACAAAAATTCAAACTGAAAATTAACAAAGGGCAATAACTCAAAAAATAAAAGTGGCAGAGTTATGGTTCATGTGCACTGCACTTCTCCATAATGTGTTCTATCAATGTATGTAGTTTCAATTTGATACCTTTTATGTTATGGAAGTTATGGCCTGAACAAAAATTCAAAGTGAAAAGTTGGTTATTTCAGAAATCAAGGGCAGATAATTTTGGAACGCAAACAGCGATAAAAATTCTAAGACCCAGGTGCACAACTAGACATCATGGAGATTCATTGTGGCAAGTTTCAAATAATTCCGATGAAAACTGTAGGAGGAGTTGCACACACAAGAAATTGCTAACGGACGGACGGACGGACGGACGGACGGACGGACGGACCGACGACCGGGGGTATAACATAATACGACCCTTCGGGCGTATAAAAAGTAAGCATGCCCTTGTACTGTATGATATACACATGCCAAATACAAATTAAAAAGATGAATTACGCAATATAGTATTTCAAACACCGGTCTTATTTTCATGGTCAAAAGTTATAGGTCAAAACAAATTTGGTTGGTGGGTTGGTTGGCTGGTTTGGTCGGTCGGTCGGTTGGTCGGTCGATCGGTCGGTCGAACTGATGGATGGCTGGTTGGATGGATGGAGGTGGATGGATGGATGGATTCATGCATGGATGGATGGATGGATGGATGGCCGGACGGACGGACGGACTGGCTGACTGGCTGACTGATTGACGGACGGACTGACTGACTGACTGACCGACCGACTGACTGACTTAATAACTGTATGACTGACTGACTGACTGAGCGACCGACAAACCAAACGAACGACAGAACGGCTGAGTGACTCTTTCGTTGGTCGGTTGGTCAGTCAGTCTATCGGTCGGGTGGTTGATTAGCTGACAGATTGGCTTGCCGGCAGGCCGGCGACAAACCGACCGACCGACCGACCGACCGACTACCAATTAATTGATTGATACCCTTATACCATAAAGCTTTGAAACATGTACACTTGCAATCATTATTTTTCTATAATTTCAGGAGTTATAGCCCTTTCCTTTTTTTAACTCATTACCAAACAACAAAATTTTAGACTGGTTCAAATTGAAAGCATTTGCAGACGACAAAAATAAAGGTGACTGAAAAATTGAAATTTGTTCTGGGAAGGGTAGAAAACACTGTGGGAAAAGGAGAAAATGCTGGTTACCAGCATTTTCTCCTTTTCCTACAGTGTTTTCAAAAGGCTTCTTTCTCAGGGGCGTCAAAAGTAGAGATTGTGTGGTAATGGGTTGAGGTCAGTGACAAGAATTGGGTGGGGTGTAGTACAGTTGGACAGCGAGTTCTAGTTATAATTTTTACCATTTATCAACTGTTTGTTGGCAGTTGTCAGACAGCATGATTCACCATCACGAATCACAGAATTTTAGAAGAGAATAAGAAGAAGAATTTATTGAATACTTCTGCATAAACATGCATTTCGTACATACAAATACATATTTGACATCTAATAGGTCACTTAAAAAAAACAATGCCATAACAATACATGAGAAAGAAAAAAAATAGTCAGAAAAGTGGAGAATGAGCACGGACGATTATGGTTTTTAACATAGTGTACATTTTCCTTATAGATGGCAGACGATAGAATTGCATCTGCATTGATCATATAGTCAATTACAAAAGCCAATCAATCGACCTGCCATATTACTATATGACTATATAGTGTGGAAAATTTTCGTTAACTCTTTATCAAACGGCAAAATTTTACACAGATCCAAATTGAAAGCACTTGCAGACGACAATATAACCACATTTCAAAAATTGAAATTTGTTACCAGCGGGGAAGAAAACGTAGAATACGTAGTAGAAAAATGTGAAAACGCTGGTTACCAGCACCTTCTCCTTTACCCACTGTGTTTTCAAAAGTCTTTTATCTCAGGGTCGTAAAAACCAGGGATCGCCTGGCTAAGGGTTAAACACTGAACACTTTACCAAACGATCCAACGTTCTAACCGCCCCGATAAGCAAAATTTTGACTTCATTGTGTAAATTGGGAAAAGGTGGTAAAGAGAATTATCTCCCCTTCCCTGAATGCTTTCGGCTTCCCTGAAATCTTATCATTGGATCCGAAGTAGATTTCGGCACATGGTTGTATTTAGACAAAACAAAAAAAGACGTTTGTCAAAGAGTCAACTAGACCCGAAAAGCTATATAATTGGTGTGCAACACGCGACAAGGGACATTCGGACATCTGCGTAAAGTGTCGTCTCGGATCAGCCTGCGCAGTCCGCGCAGGCTAATCCGAGACCGGACTTTACGACTACATTAGATTTTGTACTACAGTAGACATGCGCAAAACAGAAAATTGCATTAAAACGGAAAGTGCCGTCTCGGATTAGCCTGCGCGGACTGCGCAGGCTGATCCGAGACGACACTTTACGCAGACTTTACGCAGATGTCCGAATGTGCCTTTTCACGTGTTGCAGGCCATATAGAGGCGTACAGGTCTAAGGAAATTAAGCGCTGTAGCTAAGTTACCATATATATATATATATATAATACATAGAGACTATATATATAGCTGAACTAAGCCCTAACAAAAGAAATTTTAATAGAGACCTCAAAATTCTAATGTGACCTTTTTTTTTTTCTAAGGATGGAAAACGCTTGGAAAAGGAGAAAATACTGGTTTCCAGCATTTTCTTCTTTTCAAACAATGTTTTCAAATGCTGTCTTTTTTCAGGGACTTAAATATATGAGATTCTTCATTAAATGGAGACGTCAAATTCTACTGTGGCTAAAATTATAAGAGTTTTCTCTTTTTTAAGGATAAAAAACATTGTTGGAAAAGGAGAAAATGCTCGTTTGCAGCATTTTCTCCTTTTCCAACAATGTTTTCAAATGCTGTCTTTTTTCAGGGTCTGAAAATATATGAGATCGTTCATAAATTGGAGACGTCAAAATTCTACTGTAGCTAATATTATTATAGTTTTCTCTTTTTTTAAAAGATGAAAAACTTTGTGGGAAAAGGAGAAAATGCTGCTTTTCAGCATTTTCTCCTATTTCCAACAATGTTTTCAAAAGCTGTCTCTTTTTCAGGGTCGTAAATGTATGAGATCGTTTAGGAAATGGTTAAAAGAGTCGTCATAAAAGATCGATTTTGAAAACATTTGCATTTGTTGACATTTGGAGTCGGTTGTATAAACTTTATAAAGGTCACCGTAACGAGGATGAGTCTTTCGGCGATTAGATAATTCCAACAGCTGACTTTTCACACCGTACCAGTGCAGAGCCCTTTCTTAACCCTTTCCCAAACAACAAAAGTTTTGAACTAGACCAAATTGAAAGCATTTGCAGACGACAATTCAACTCTTGCTGAAAAGATTATTTCTGTCTATGATAGGATGGAAAACATTGTGGGAAAAGGAGAAAATGCTGGATACTAGCATTTTCTCCTTTTCCCACAATGTTTTCAAAAGGTTACTATTCCAGACCCCAAAAGGTTACCATTCCAGACCCGTAAAAAACCAGGAATTGTTTGGGAAAGGGTTAAGTGAGGAGGAAGGGAAAGAAAAAAGAAAAAGAGACAGAGGGAGACAAAGACATACGGACAGGCAGGCGAAGATAGTGAAACAGAGAGACGGAGACAGACTGGCAGTGACCGGCGAGAGACAGAGAAAGAGAGAGAAAGAAAGAAGTGAGGTAAAATGAGACAGACATGGAGAGGGGATAGAGAGAGAGAGATAGAGGGAGATAGATAGATAGATACCTAGATAGATAGATAGATAGATAGATAGATAGGAGAGACAGAGAGTAAGATAAACAGGGACGGAGTAAGAGAAAAACACACAAAACTGAGACAGGCAGACAGAGAAAGGAAGAAAGGGCGGGAGATAGATGGTGAGAGAGAAAGAACGAGGGGAAGAAAGAAAACTGACAGAGAGTGAAAGAGGATGACAGAATTAAAGAAAGAGAGACAGCAATAAAGAAAGAGAAAAAAGAAAGAGAGATACAAAAACAGAGAAAAAGAAAGATTCTAGCCTGCATATCTCGTTATTTTAAAAAATGACGTCGATTCGATAATTTAAATATTAATCTAAATTTTGATTGCCGTCTTTAAATATTTATATAAGTTTACCCTTCTAAACATATACTGAAACTAATTGTTAACCCTTTCCCAAACGACAAATTTTGGACTCTTCCAAATCGAAAAAGTTTGAAGACGACAATTTTAGATTTTGTAAAAGTGGCAGAAAGTTCTCAAAAAGGGTTGAAAGCACGGTGGTCGTTACAAGCAATTTCTCCTTTTCCCACAGTGTTTTCAAAAGATTTTTACGGCAGACACGTAAAAACCAGGGCTTGTTTGGGAAAGGGTTAATGTACCGAAAGGGAAAAACTGGATTCAAAATATCCCAAAATTATGCAGACCTACTATCATACATATGACTCATCGCCTTTGAACAAGTTGGTTAAATGCAATACCAAAACGTATCGACCCGAGTCAGCCTGAGTAACCCTTTCCCAAACGACAATATTTTAGACTGGTCCAAATTGAAAGCATTTGCAGAAGACAAAATAAAAGTGACTGAAAATTTGAAATTTGTTTTCTGAAGGGTAGAAAACATTGTGGGAAAAGGAGAAAATGCTGGTTACCAGCATTTTCTCCTTTTCTCACAATGTTTTTAAAGGCTTCTTTCTCAGGGGCGTCAAAAGTAGGGATTGTGTGGTAATGGGTTTAAGCTGATAAAGGTCGAAGCTTTTGCTATTTGTAAATTTTCTGCATGTCAGATACCTTTCTACCTCATTACGGATCCATTATATAACAATACAGTATTTTGGATCATATCCCTAGAGGATGCAACTTGGTATTTCACACGTACAATAAAAAAAATAACTTTTTCCTGCTTTGATGACAGTTTGTTGTTGTTGTTGTTGAATTTGTTGTTTTCTTTATTTCTTGCTTATTGGCTTTATTTAAGAAGTGGATGCTACTTAGTATTTCACCCAAACAAAAAAACAAAAAACTTTTCCTTGTGTATGAGAAATACAATAAGCTTCCATATTGGCTGTAACAAAGAACTTTTAGATGTTACTGTGTGTGTGTGTTTTTTTTTTTCCGTAACTCTTTGCTCTCACTCGGGCAAAATTATAAAATTGCTTAGCACTTTTTTTTTATCGAAAGTGTAAATCCAACCTGCGAGTTCGAACATCGCTCTCCAATAAGTCTACCGGCTGACATATTGACGCAATACATTAACTAAAATGTTTGAATTATGTTTGAATTATTCTCCGTAAAAGGCAGCTGAATGCATTTGCAAAAAGTGTCGATTCGGGTCAGCCTGCGCTGTCCGCGCAGGCTGACCTGAACCGAAATTCTTTGCTATCGGCCAATTTTCTGCGTATCCAAGGACCAGTTAACTGCATGATTCAGCTGGTTGTTCTAAAGAATGAATTTTATGGATATAAAGGATTTTTTTTTTCGGTCAAAAATCGAAATTTATTTTATCGAGTGAACAACATCGGTAATATTTTCACGAGTGGTGCAGCCATGAGAGAAAGTATTACTGATGGTGTTCACGAGATGAAATAAATTTCGATCTTTTCACCCCCCCCCCCCCCAAAAAAAAAAAGAAGAAAAAAAATATTCGATACATTTCATGCTTTTAACCCTTTCTGGGGGAAACTTAATCAAAATCCAATACATTTTTTTTCAGGTTATTCCCTATGAGTACCGATGGTGTTCACGGAAAAAAAAAACAAATATCCTCTATTTATTACGTCAAGGGCGAGAAATGTAAGGTAAATGACGTCATATTTCCATCTGGCTGTAAGCCTTCAATTGAAGAGTTATAATAGAAGAACCGATATTTTCACTGGTCGTAACCATGAAACATCGAAACATATTTCACTGAAATTTTTCAATAACCTACTAGAAAACCTGAAATAATCCATTTTAATCCAAATATAACCAATTTTGTCGATATTTATCAAACTAGACTATGGTAATTCTTGTGGCTTCATGACAAATATTACACCTGGCAGTTTCGAGATTGCATAAATTACGAAGGATTTAAACTGTAGTTTTGGACAACTAGCCCTTATATCGTCGGTTTACTTCGATTCATTGATTGTTTGGTGTGCATAGATATTGCTAATTTGTTGATTTACACACATTTCTACTTTGCCTATAAATGAGAAGAACTTTAACCCTTTTCCAAACAATCCCTGGTTTTTAAAGGTCAGGAATAGAAGCCTTTTGAAAACATTGTGGGAAAAGGAGAAAATGCTGGTAATCCGCATTTTCTCCTTTTTCCACAATGTTTTCTACCCTATCATATAGAAAAATCATCTTTTTAGCAACTGTTGATTTGTCATCTGCAAAATGCTTTCAATTTGGTCTGGTCCAAAATTTGCCGTTGGGGAAAGGGTTTCTAAATTTGGCTATAAATGAGAAGAACTTTAAGTTACTCACCGTCAATTCCTCCCCACTTAGACTTTACTTTGGTTTACACTTCAACCAAGTCTTAACGCTGAATCATTTTCAGTTCAGTATCATCACAATAAACTCACACAACACTTAACTGACTCGTGTGACAAACACTTCATTTATAACTATCACTATAAGTCAGTACTGTATGGTTGAAACACAATCACTACATCCAATCGACACAAAAGTTAGCCTGCAAAGTCTCAATTTACCTGATACGAGAGGTGATCATGAAACAGTGCATCTAAGTCTTATTGCACTCCACGCAATGATAAGAATATATAAGTCTAGATGAACCTGACACGAGAAGTAAGCATAAAATAGTGTATTCAAGTCTTATTTCACTCTACGCAATCATATAAGACTATAAAAGTATAGATGTACCTGACAGGAGAAGTAACTATAAAACAGTGTTTCAAAGTCTTATTTGACTCTACGCAATTATGAGACTATAAAAGTCTAGAGGTACCTGACACGACCAGTAACCATAAAACAGTGTATCCAAGTCTTATATCACTCTACGCAATAATAATACTACAAAAGCTTAGATGTACCTGACACTAGAAGTAACTATAACATAAGGTATCCAGGTCTTATTTCACTCTACGCAATGATAAGATTATAAAAGCCTAGCTGAACCTGACACAAGAAGTAACGATAACATAGTGTATCCAAGTCTTATTTGACTCTAGGCAATGATAAGATAAGACTATAAAAGTATAGGTGTACCTGACACGAGAAGAAATCATAAAACAGTATATCCAATTCTTATTTCACTCTACGCAATAATAAGACTATAAAAGCCTAAATATTCCTGCCAAGATAATACAGTGTTTCCAAGTCTCATTTGACTCTACGCAAGGATAAATACTATAAAAGTTTAGATGTACCTGACACGGGAAGTAAACATAAAATAGTGTATCCAAGTCTTATTTGACTCTACGCAATGATAAGACTGTAAAAGTCTAGATATACCTGAACGAGAAGTAATCATAAAACAGTGTATCCAAGTTTTATTTGATCCTACGCAATGATAAAGACTATAAAAGTATACGAGAGATATGCCCGCCACGAGAAGTAACCATAAAACAGTGTATTCAGGTCTTATTTGACTCTACGCAATAACAAGACTATAAAGGTCTAGATGTACCTGACAAGAGAAGAAACCATAAAACAGTGTATCCAAGTCTTATTTGACTCTACGCAAGATAAGACTAAGATAACTCTAGATGTACTTGATACGAAAAGTAACCATAAAACAGTACATCTAAGTCTTATTTTAAACCTTATCGCGATTCACTGACCTTTTACGTTCTGTGCAGTCTTATCTTGATCTATACCTTGAGTCGCACCTATCAGCCTATGGATAAAGCTGACGTACAGAAAACGTTATGAAGCCTCGGTTTACCAAATACAGGAAATAACAAAAAAAAAAAAACATTGCACAAACGTCTTATTTACATCTATGCACACATTTTTGTTGTTATTGTCTTTATTTACCTAAAAAAGAGAGGTAATAATAAAAAAAAGACCATCAAGGTCGTTCTTGAATCGATGCAAGGATATAAATGTAAAACGAAAAGCATAAAAAAACAATCCTGTCAGTTAGCTTTCTTAGTTAAAGCAAAGACAAACTTTCCAATCTGACATCTTTCTTAGTTCAAGCATTAACGAATCGTCCTGGCAGAAAGCTACCTTAATTTAAGCATAGAAAAACTGTCCTGTCTAAAACCTTCCATAGTTTCGGCATAGAAAACTGTCATGTCGGAATGCTTCTTCAGTTAAAGCATAGACAAACTGTCCTGTCAGAAGCCTTTCTTAGTTTAAGGTAGACAAGTTTTCCTGTTGGTAAACTTCTTTAAAATAAGCATAAACGAACTGTTCTGTCAGACATTTTCCTTCGTTTAAGCACAGAGAAACTGTCCTATAAGAGATCATCCTTAAAATTAAGCATAAACAAACTGTCCTTTCAGAACGCTTCCCTAGTATAAGCTTAGAAAAACTGTCCTGTCAGAAACCTTCCTTAGTTTAAGCAGAGAAAAAAGTCTTCTGTCGAAAAGCTTCCTTAGTTTTAGCATAAACAAACTGTCCGGCCGGAATGCTACCTTAGTTTTAGCATAAACAAACTGTCCGGACGGAATGCTTCCTTAGTTTTAGCATAGACCAACTGTCTTGTCAAACTGCTTCTTTAGTTTAAGCATAGACAAACTCTCTTGTCAAACAGCTTCTATAGTTTAAGCATAGGCAAAATGTCCTGTCAAACAATTTCCTTGGTTTGAACATAGACAAACTGTCCTGTCAGACAGTTTCCTTAGTTTACACATAAGCAAACTGTCCTCTCGAAATGTTTCCTTAGTCTAAGCATAGACAAACTGTCCTGTCAGAAGCTTCCTTAAAGCATAGACGAACTGTCCTGTCAGAATGCTTCCTTATAGGTTAAGTATAGATGAAATGCCTTGTCAGACAGCTTCTCTAGTGCTAACATAGAAAAGCTTTCCCGTCAGGAACCTTTCCTAGTTTAACTCATTACCAAACGATAATATTTTAGGCTTGTCCAAATCGAAAGCATTTGCAGACGACAAAATGAAAGTAACTGAAAATTTGAAATTTGTTTTGTAAAGGGTAGAAAACATTGTGGGAAAAGGAGAAAATGCTGGTTACCAGCATTTTCTTCTTTTCCCACAAATGTTTTCTAAAGGCTTCTTTCTCAGGGGCGTCAAAAGTAGGGATTGTGCGGTAATGGGTTAAGTATACACAACCTGTCCTGACAGAAAAGCTTCCCTGCTTTTAGCATAAACAATTGTCCTATCAGAGAGGTTCCGTTGTTTTAGAATATATCATTTTCATCACTAGCATTCATCCAACTGTGTCGTATAAAATACATGTTCCTTTTGTACATGATATCACAGAATATGACAACTCTTTAAACCAATTATATATCCATCATGTTTTCACGTGACGTTCAAAATAGAACAGTTCTTGTTGCTTGTATTAGATCGACAAAGCGCTATAGAAAACTAGTCAAACGATATCTATAAAACTTTAGAAAGTGCCAATGTCACTGCACAGATACCATATTATTAGATATGAACCAATTACCACACAATCCCTACTTTTGACGCCCCTGAGAAAGAAGCCTTTTGAAAACACTGTGGGAAAAGGAGAAAATGCTGGTAATCAGCATTTTCTCCTTTTCCCACACTGTTTTCTGTCCTTCACAAAAAACAAATTTCAAATTTTCAGTCACTTTTATTTTGTTGTAAGCAAATGCTTTCAATTTGGTCAAGCCTAAAATATTGTCGTTTGGTAATGAGTTAATTGCACTGTCAATTGTAAATTCTGGTGACCGGTTAAATCCAGAATCCTAACACTTAAGGCCTTATGATTCCCAGCTGCAGGTACTTCAGACGACATAAAGTGTTGGCCTACTGATCTTCAAGGTGCACATAGTTTAACCAGTAATATCCATATCACGAACCTCGATGCCACTTTAAGACTGAATGCGAACATGATCAAAATGACACGTTTTGCTGTCTGATCTTAATCCGCTGGATTAGATCTCAAATTAATTGCTTAGGCTTCACTATACCTTTATTTAAAATCAGTAAACTGATCCAAAAAGAATGGTTGATTCCATTAAATTATCTCATGCAGCAGGAAAAATAGTTAACGTAATTAATGAGAAGTACCCTCAACTGACCACCAAGCGATGAAAATCCATTCCAAACTGCCACCGTCCCTAATGCGTAATTAACTATTCACTGCACACACCCTGCTTCCCGGCTTTCTCCAATCAAATTATTATTAAATAATTTTATTGATATTCCGCGGGACATGCGAATTGAGCGTCTGCAGCAAGTATTGGTTCCCCGTTCACTTGACACGTTCGCTCCACTCCGGTGTCATTCTTGGAATGAGGAAAGAAAAGGACTTTAGAACTGGGCGAATGACAACGCTATTCCAATCGACTGTACCGTTCAATATTCACACTACATTAAACCCTTCTACCGACCGCCATGGGCAAAAACAATGACTTTTGCGGACGGTATAGATCAAGATCAGACTGCACAGAACGTGCAGTCTGATCTTAGATCTATACAGTCCGATTGTTTAGTCATTCTTATAAAGTAAAACATCTTTTATGGTATCAATATATTGTTTTCTATTACTAATTTCAGCCGCCTGAATAGGTCCCGTTTATAAAACATTGAAATACTGTCGTTTTTCAAATCTTTACGACGCAATTGACGATGGCAGTAGCTGTATTCTGGATATTCTGGACCCTGTTGATCAAGATCGGACTGCACTGAACGGGCAGTCTGATGTCGAATCTACACAGACCGTTCGTCGATTCCAAACTATAATCATTAAAAGTATTTTGTACGCAGGTTGATTGCAATTCAGCCAATATAGGGTAAAAAACGACAGAATTGATTGAATTAATGGCAAAAAAAAAGTTCCAACTCTTTACTTTATTGAAAATTTTATGCGTGTGGATAGAAATATCAAATTAATGCAAAGAGACTGGCTACTTTTCCAGTTTAAACATAGGTTTAACCCATTACCACTCAATGACACCTTTTAACGCCCCTGGGGAAAAAGTCTTTTGAAAACATTGTGCGAAAAGGAGAAAATGCTGGTAACCAGCATTTTCTCCTTTTCCCACAAAGTTTTCAGCCCTATTAAAGCCAAATTGCACTATTTGAGCCACTTTTAAATTGTCGTCTGCAAATGCTTTTAATTTGGATAGGTCTAAAATTTTGCTGTGTGGTAACGGGTTAAACAATGTCCGTTTAGGACAGCGCAGTCAGACCTTCTATCGTTACTGTCCGATGCGCTGAACAGCTATTGGCTCTGACAATTTTGAAATTATGTTATTAGAGTTTTACGATCAGCTGGAACTTTCACTGGATGTATTGAACAGGTTAAGAGTTAATTTTAAGATTGTGCGTCTCAAACTAGACTGTGGGAGATTAACACATGTAAGTTTCAGTGCGTGGGACTTTTTAACTCTTTACCAAACGACAAAATTTTAGACTGGTCCAAATTGAAAGCACTTGCAGACGACAAATTAAATGTTACTCAAAAATTGAAATTTGTTTCCAGCAGGGTAGAAAACATTGTGGGAAAAGAAGAAAATGCTGGTTACCAGCATTTTCTCCTTTTCCCACAGTGTTTTCAATAGGCTTCTATTTCAGGGTCCTAATACACAAGGATTGTTTGGTAAAGGGTTAACAACATGTCTTAAAATACTCGTGCAGGCATTTAGTACCTCTAAGGGACAGACAGAGAGAAAAAGACAGAAATAGAGAGAGACAGCCAGACAAACAGACAGTCAGACAGACAATGAGAAAGCGGCAGACAGCAGACAGACAGACACACACACACACACATTAACAGACACAAGGAGAGGTCGGCAGACAGACAGACAGACAATGTGGGAGAGAGGTAGACAGACAGACGTAGTTGAAACAGAACCAGACTAAGCAAATCTAAAAAACTCTTCTTTTTTTCCCTGATTTTAAAATTCCTTTTATCTGCTAGCCACTAACCTATGCCCTGACCGCACAGTAAGAGACTGTCATCTCTACAGTATTTTCCATACTTTCAAATGTTATGATTAAAATTTATTGTATCATGATACCTGCTATTATATTTTGGACTTTACTGGGCTTTTAAAGCAAGTGATATGGTAAGAGACCTTTCTAATGGACAGCCAGGGGCTGGTGGGTTCAATCCATGGCTCAGCCAATTTCTTTCCGAGGACTGATATGGCCAATGCGACAGGATTCATTCCTCCCCCACAGCTGACTATAGTCTCGATGATGGCTATGTGGGAAAGCAGCCAGTGGCTTGGAAAGAAAATTTGTGCAAAGTATACTAGTAAAAGAGTCTATTTCAAGAAGCAGAGTTGTTAACTCTTTACCACACAATCTCGTCTTTAAACGACACTAAGAAAGAAGCCTTTTTAAAACATTGTGGGAAAAGGTGAAAATGCTGGTTACCAGCATTTTCTCCTTTTTCGATAATGTTTTCTACCCTATCAAGGAAAGTTTGCACCATTTGAGCCACATTGAAATTGTTGTCTGCAAATGCTTTCAATTTGGACAAGGCATCTGGTTAAGGGTTAACAGGGTTTTCAATATTTAGCTGTGGTGGCCATCTTGTTAACTCCTGCAAGTTTTGGGTAAATGGATACTCAGAAAACATTTTTTGCAGGAATCATTTCAAATCTCCACACTGTTTTAGCTGAAGAATCATTTACCCCTTTGCCAAACAGCAAAATTCTAGAAATGTCCAAATTAAAAGCATTGAACACATTACCACACAACCCCTACTTTTGATGACCCAGAGAAAGAAGCCTTTAGAAAAAAATGTGGGAAAAGGAGTAAATGTTGGTAACCAGCATTTTCTTAAAATGTTTTCTACCCTTCACAAAACAAATTTCAAATTTTCAGTCACTTTATTTTTGTCACCTTCAAATGCTTTTAATTTGGACAAGCATTGAATATTGTTGTTTGGTAAGGAGTTAAATAAATAACTAAATAAATAAAGTGAATTTGACTAAATATCTGGCTTTTGGAGGACAGAAAACATCATAGGAAAAGGAGGAAATGCTAGTTACCAGCATTTTCACCTTCATTCATATTTTTTTCATTTTTTCAAAAGAACTTTTTCTCAAGGCTGTTAAAAGTTGAGGTTTGTGGTAAAGGGTTAAAATTCCTGTAATTAGCTCTGGTTACTATCATTTTCAGAGGAAATGTACAGTTCTGCAATGTTGGTACGGTTTAGTCCCATTTGTCCCATATTTTGAATTTTAGACCAAAATATAGATGTGGCCACCATGTGGGACAAATAGGAATTGGTACAGGTACAGATAATCCTTGCATGGAGCAATTTTACAACTGTAGTCTGTACCAATGCTAGTAGCTACTTGTGTGTGCAAATTATGTAAGAAAGAATCCAAATTTTAATGTTATTTCTTATCAATTTAAACCATATAAATGTAACAATTTTGTTTGTTCTATAAAAGAAAATAAGAGGTCTGTAAAATGCATTTGGTCACTGGAATGAACATACAAATTAAACATGACCCATATCACAAAATTTGCCATTGATAGAAGAGAAAACATTGTGGCAAAAGGAGAAAATGCTGGTTACCAGCATTTTCTCCTTTTACCACAATGTTTCAAAGGCTTTCTTTCTTGTAGATATAGTTTTGGAAAAAAGTTTGCATAAAAAAAGGGTATATTTTTTAATTTGTTCTATGTTTCAATCTATATCCTACCAAATTCCTCTGTTTGATACAGACTATATTTACACCTACCCTTATATCACCCCTAACTCATACAGGTGAATGCCTTATTAGTTTTTTGAAATGTTTGACAAATGGGAAAACACCGTTGGTACATGGTTACCAAAGAAACAATAATATGATGATTTCTGAAAAGTCTGAAACTCAGTTTTGGAGATCAGAAATGATCAATCATTCTAGCTAACCTTTGAACAATTTCTGCTCAGGTGAATTTTAAGGTTTTATAGCCATTTAATTTTGCTAGGAAACTTAACGCTTTCCTATACAATCCTGACCTTTAACGACCCTGAGAAAGAAGCCTTCAGAAAACATTGTGGGAAAAGGAGAAAATGCTGGTGACCAGCATTTTCTTCTTTTCTCACAATGTTTTCTTCCCTTCCAAAAACAAATTTCAAAATTTCAATCACTTTTATTTTGTCATTTGCAAATGCTTTCATTTTGGACCAGTCTAAAATTTTGTCGTTTGGTAAGGAGTTAAACAGCAGCAAATGGATGATTCCTATCTCTTCATTAAATTTCAATCTGGTTAAAACTGAAAGCATTGATAGTCTAAGAAAAATAATCATTTGGTCTAAAATAATTTCATTTGATTATCAGAAAAAATAAACCTTTGTGAGAAAGGATAAAATGATTGATAAGACAATTTTATCCATTTCCCACAGTGTTTTCAAAAAGCTTTCACCATAAAGGTCAACAACACTCTGAGCTCTGGGTGGAAGAGTTTAGCTACCACAGATCTTGCACCATATTCTTTTTCAATTTTAATGGTAAATGAACAATCACTATGTCCTTCAAAAGTCTGTATGTAGATCATAAAGTGCTGTCCCTGCCACTTGTTTAACTCTTTAGTCTTTACCAAACAACAAATTTATAGACTGGTCCATCTTCACAAGCCAAGGATACTAGGGTAGTACCCTTGGCCGCTCGCCTCTTTAAAAATCGAAGCTCCCGCTGCGCCTTTTCATTGGATGCGATCAAAACCCATCGCGTCCAATCAAACCATCCGTAACAAGAAATCTTTTGCAAAACAGAAAACAATAATGGCGGCGCCCATCAAAAACAAAAGTTGTCGTGTTTGTGACGAAATTTGCCAAAAAAGAGTAGACGATCAATATTTAATGAGTTTTTTTTTTGTTTACGATCAATTATGTGAAGTATTAGGACGGGTTCCATCGCCAAATGATTGCGTCTGTTTGTCTTGTTTTGGTGTGATGAATCCGAAAGCGCAGCCATATTTGATGCATAACCAACAAATTTTATTACGAGCATTTTGATTTGTCAGAATTAACATCAGCAAAGGTTACGCAACTCGTGATATTCGACAGGTGGCGCAGTGGGAGTTTCGATTTTTAAAGAGGCGAGCGGCCAAGGTACGTAACGAACAAAGTGGAGTTATATCCTTGGTTTGCGAAGATGAGACTGGTCCAAGTTGAGAGCATTTGCAGCCGACAAAATAAATGCGACTAAAAATTGAAATTTTATTTGGGAAGGTTAGTAAATATTCTCTAAGAAAAGGAGAAAATGCTGGTTACCAGCATTTTCTCCTTTTCCAAAAATGTCTTCAAAAGGCTTTACCTCAGAATCGTCAAAAGTCATCATTGTGTGGTAAAAGGTTAATACCAACATATCATTGCTTAACCCTTTACTACACGGCAAAATACCAGCATTTTCTCCTTTTCCAACAATGTCTTCAAAAGGCTTATATCTCAGAATCGTCAAAAGTCATCATTGTGTGGTAAAAGGTTAATACCAACATAACAATGCTTAACCCTTTACCACACAGCAAAATTTTAGACCTAACCAAACTCAAAGCATGTACAGACAACAATTTTAAGTTGCTAGGATGGAAAGGAAGAAAACTTTGTGGGAAAAGGAGAAAATGCTGGTTGCTACCAGCATTTTCTTCTTTTCTCACAATGTTTTCAAAAGGCTTCGTCCTCAGGGTTATTAAAAGTCGTCATTGTATGGTAAGGGGTTAAACTTTATGCAGCATGGCTGTAAAATGGTTTGATATTATAGAAAACAGCACATACCTTGCTAGTTGCTACCTTAGCAAAAGGCTTTGTCTTCTGACAATTTCCCTGTTTTCAGGCAGCTTCAGACTCAATTGCTTGATCAGCACAGCCATACAATCATTATTATCCTGTATAAGGTACATCATTATCCATTTGTCATATAACCTCATGTTGTCATTACCCTGGGGAAGAAAATCACCAAAAAATATGAGAATAATGGGAATAGGTGAAATGTTGGCAACCATCCCTACTTTTGATGACTGGGAGAAAAAAGCCTTTAGAAAACAAAGGAGAAAGTATACTGGTAAAAGTTTTGGAGAACCTTTTAAAGCGAAAGTTGATGATGGAAAGACAGACAACAGAAAAAGATCAATCATTCTGCCTAACCTTTGAGCAATTTCTGCTCAGGTGAGAATCTTAAGGTTTTGTTGCATTTAATTTTGCTAGGAACCTTAAACAGTAGTAAATGGATGATTCCTATCTGTTCACTAAATTTCAATCTGGTTAAAACTGAAAGCATTGAAAGTCTGAGAAAAATAATAATTTGGCCTCAAATAATTAAATTTGATTATCAGAAAAAAGAAACCTTTGTGAGAATGGATAAAATGATTGATAATGGCATTTTATCCATTTCCAACAGTGTTTTCAAAAAGCTTTCTCCAGAAAGGTCAACAAAACTCTGTGCTTTGGGTGGAAGAGTTCAGCTACCACAGATCTTGCACCATATTCTTCTTCAATTTTAATGGTAAATGAACAATTTCTATGTCCTTCAAAAGTCTGTATGTAGACCACAAAACCACAAATTTATAGACTGGTCCAAGGTGAAAGCATTTGCAGCTGACAAAATAAATGCGATTGAAAAATCGAAATTTTATTTGGGATAGTTAGAAAACATTGTGGGAAAAGGAGAAAATGCTGGTACTAGCATTTTCTCCTTTTCCCATAATGTTTTAAAAAGGCTTATACCTCAGGGTATTATAAGTCAAAAGTCAACCTGGTGTGGTAAAAGGTTAATACCAACATAGGAAAGAGTATATCAATGCTTATAAATCCCTTTACCACACAGCAAAATTTTAGACCTAACTAAATTCAAAGCATGTACAGGCAACAATTTTTAGTGGCTAAGATACACAAGTTTTCTTCGAAAGGCAGGAAAACTTTGTGGGAAAAGGAGAAAATGCTGGTTACCAGCATTTTCTTCTTTTCTCACAATGTTTTCAAAAGGCTTCGTCCTCAGGATTGTTAAAAGTCGTCATTGTATGGTAAGGGGTTAAACTTTATGCAGCCTGGCTGTAAAATGGTTTGATATTATAGAGAACAGCACATACCTTGCTAGCTGTTACCTTAGCAAAAGGCTTTGTCTTCTGACAATTTCCCCGTTTTTAGGCAGCTTCAGACTCAATTGCTGGATCCGAATAGCTATACAATCAGTGACATCCTGTTTAAGGTACATCATTATCCATTTGTCAAATAACCTCATCTTTTCATTACCCTGGGGAAGAAAATCACCAAAAAATATACCACTCAAAATTTGCTAGGGATCACCCAAAAAGATTCACCATAAATGTATATGTGACACCTATCATGTATGGTTTTACAATATGTTACATTGCCATACTGATCAACAAAATGACCAGTGGAAATGGATCTTTAAGCCTTTACCTCACAATGCCGACTGTTAAAGACACTGAGAAAGAAGCCTTTGGAAAATATTGTTAGAAAAGGAGAAAATGTTAGTATCCAGCATTTTCTCCTTTTCCAATGATGTTTTCTACTCTATGACCGATAACATAGTGCACGTTGAATATAGTTTTTGGTCAGCAAATGCTTTCAACTGGGACAAATCTAGAATTTTACAGTATAGGAAAGAGTTTATGCAAAACTGTTGTAACATATAATACTCATACAGAAACATGTAAGTGATCCCTATCAAAGTTTGAGTAGTATATGAGAATAATGGGAATAGGTGAAACGTTGCCAACCAGTTTTCCCACAATCTTTTGCAGCCCATTCATCTATCTTCAGAAGCCCCCATCATTTGAAATTCATGAAATCTGTAATGTGCAAATCCTTTACAGTAAGGGTTGGTTGGTTGGTTGGTTGTATTGGGATTTAATGCTACTTTAACCCATTACCACACAATCCCTACTTTTGACGCCCCTGAGAAAGAAGCCTTTAGAAAACATTGTGGGAAAAGGAGAAAATGCTGGTAACCAGCATTTTCTCCTTTTCCCACAATATTTTCTATCCTTCACAAAACAGATTTCAAATTTTCAGTCCCTTTTATTTTGTCGTCTGCAAATGCTTTCGATTTGGACCAGTCTAAAATATTGTCGTTTGGTAATGGGTTAACAGCTAAGGTCATATCATGGCGGTCTGTGATACACGTATGTTTCCTGGCTTTCTAACACCAGTACTAACACAACTTTCTTTCCAAAGCCACCGACTACTTTTCTCACATGCTTCAGCAGAGGTGAGAGGCAAAAATATGCCAGAAAGAAAGTTTGCCTCAACCAGGTATTGAAATCACAACCAACAGGTTATGAGTGCAACAAGCTAACTACTGAGCCACCTGGGCGAGGCTTACAGAAAGGGAATTCTTACATTTTATCAAATGTTAAAGAGTTACTAGTAACTCTTTACCAAACTAGTCTGAATTGAAAGTATTTGCAGACCACAAATTGAAAGTAGCTCAAATGATGGTTTCCTCTTTGTTTGTATATAAAACACTGTTGGAAACGGAGAGTATTTTTTTACCAGAATTTTCTCCTTTTTCAAAAATGTTTTACAAAATTTCTTTCACAGGGTTGTTGAGACTGGGGATTGGAATATAGATCCTAACATCAGGGTTTTCCATGACCCCCTCGTTTCTTTGAATTTTGAGGGTTTTGACCCCCAACTTTTTCTAAATGACCCCCAAAATTTATTATTCCACCTTCTTTAATTCATATGAAGGGGGTCATTGTGACATTTACCAGTTTACTCAATCTTGTATCTGCTTCAAATATGGTCTCAAACCTCTTCATAACTGCTAGTAGGTTATTTCGTTTTATCCACTTTCATTATGCGTAAGTATTGTAAGTCAACCATAGTCTGTAAAATTTGATGAGAATGAGCATATTATGCAGCAGATGAAAACTTTCTCTGTGCTCCCTTGGGTCTCACAACATGTTTTAAATTCTGTTGTAAACATGAAGAATGATTCCAAGAAGTAGGTCAAGACTCAAAGAAAGTTGTTTTTATTGGAGAATTATAAACTACTGTAGTACAAACAAATATAATATTACTTTTAGTTTAAACATATTTATTTCACATCAATTATCAATTGAGAAAAAGTTCTTACAACTTATGCTAACCCCTCTCAATTCTGCTTCCTGGGAACTACTCCAGTACTCGCGCCGAATGTGTGGACCAATGAAAAATCCCAAAGTTGACACCCGCTCCAGGGATTGAACTCAGAATCTTTTGGTTACAAGGCAGACGCTCTACCTGATGACCAAGGACACCACAAATATAACATTTTGACTGTGTCACAGTGACAATCCTAACAGTATTCAAACAAAAAATAATGTAGAAATGAATAAACTATTTCATTGAAATGACATCCCCCAAGAAAAAGGACCTCTTTTGACAGAAAAATGTAGGATTCTGGAAGTATTGTGTTTTGCATGTGTACACGGCCTTTTTGTTATTTGTCCATCATGAATTTTACATTATGCCCCCTTTTTCCATGCAAAAGCAAAAATTGTGTCTACTCTACTATCAGTGGACTATCATTGGAAACATATGAATTAACCCATTACCACACAATCCCTACTTTTGACGCCCCTGAGAGAGAAGCCTTGTGAAAACACTGTGGGAAAAGGAGAAAATGCTGGTAACCAGCATTTTCTCCTTTTCCCACAGTGTTTTCTACCCTTCCCAGAACAAAGTTCAATTTTTCAGTCACCTTTATTTTGTTGTGTGCAAATGCTTTCAATTTGGACCAGTCTAGAATTTTCTTGTGTGGTAAAGAGTTAAGTTTTATCAATTTTCGTCAGTCAGAAGATAAAGATCTATCTGTCCAGACAGATAGAGGAACAGGCTGTTCATATATTGGTCTATCATGAAATTTTACATTTAGCCTACTTTTTCGATTAAATGGCATTTCAGAAGAAGAGGAAAAAGAAGAAAATTAGAATTAATAAACAATATGAATATGAAGTTTCATAAAACTATGTCGATATGTTAGAGAAACTGAATCGTACTGGCAGTATTCATTAAGCCCCTCTTTTCCATGACAAGGCATTGCATAAAAGTGAAATAAATATATCGGATTACTATCAAAAGGTATACACGTAAAAAGCTTAACTCGTTACCACGCAACCCTTTTTCTGATGACCCTGAGAAAGAAGCCTTTAGAAAACATTGTAGGAAAAGGAGAAAATGCTGTTATCCAGCATTTTCTCCTTTTCCTACAATGTTTTCTATCCTTCACAAAACAATTTTCAAATTTTCTGTCACTTTTATTTTGTCGTCTGCAAATACTTTTGATTTGGACAAGCCTAAAATATTGTCGTTTAGTAATGAGTTAATCAGTTTTCTTGTAGAATTATGGAAGATTATCGTCCGGACGGAAACCCTAGATTAAATTCGACTACAGTTTTTCTTTTCATCCTGAAAGAAGGCATAAACTTGGCAAACAATTAAAAGCTATGGCAAATGTGGGTGGGGAAAGTACAAATGCGCCAAATAGAAACTGTATTTTTCAGTTGTAGATCAAGATCTACTTTTTAACCTTTCTCTTTTAACAATAATACTTTGTTGAAAATGTCTTTACACTGTGTTCCTTGTGTAGATTCTATGTGGGATTAGCTTCGAGAAATATTTTTTGAACTTACCCGCATCCGTATCTTTCGGCTTCAAAATGGCGTTATTGGTGTTTCGGCCTACGACAAAATCGCCAATTTGAATTTCGGCCCATTACAAATTCGACACATACAAAATAAATCCAAACATGACTACATGTTTGCCACTGTCAGTCTCTTGCAGTGGGACTCTTGCTATGTGCATAAATCGAAACTTCCGAATTTCCTGTTTGATTCTCTGATTAATATTTATACAATTATCGCATGAATCGTGAGTTCAAGCTCTTTTTTTTTTCCCTGGGAAAATGAAAACAGAACTCAGGGAAACAGCATGGGAAGCATACAGGGAAACGGAGTTTTCGCTATTCCTACCAACGACAGGCCATGTCTGAATTACGCAGATACAAATCGAACAATATAAAAAGACATTTAAACACATTCAAAAAGCACATGTTTGTGCTTTATTTGGATGATGAAGGTAATGATCTGAATTTCGAAAGTCATACCAGAATTTTGATGCCTTTCAGAATATCAGCCAAGGAATAAGGGCTGTAACAATGCGCCATATTTTCACTCTGAAAAAATTCGTTATGGTCTTAAGCCTGTGTTGTTGGTATCTATCCTCAATTTTCCGAACAGAGCAATCTTATGGGATTCTTGTAATATCGCCTTTCATCTCCGAAAAACGTACCCTTGGATTCGGCTAAGACTCGGGTAACCCGTAAACGATCGGCCGGTATTAACTGGTTCCCCGCGTCGATTACGTATACCCGAGTCCTAGCCGAATCCGCACGATTTAGGCGATAAAACACAATGTTACACGAACCCAGTAGGTTGCCCTTTCCTTAATAGAAAAATGATAAAAATTTCTCCTCAGATGTGTTACTTGTAATATTGATATTTCACGTGGTTCAATACACTCCATGGACAATAACGTTTTATTTTGTTCCCTTTGTATTGCGATGAAATATTGTGCATGTTTCTGAGAACACGTGTAAATCACGTGTATAAAACGATAACAGACTGGTCTGTCCCATTACCACACTGGAGAGACCTTACGAACTTGCTCCTGGTCAACGTTACTGCCCCTGTCAATTTTACGTACCCGCTCGAGTAAACAACATGGCTGCGCCCACAAAATTACACAAGGTAAGCGCAAAAATATATTTTTTTTTTAACATGTTATTGAATAGATATGCAGTTGTAGCTTGTCGCACGGAATGTCTGGGATGTCAGTGCACTTTAATCTTTAGTTCTTTTGGTGGTTAATCGTTTGTTGGAAACGTTTAAATCCAACAAAGTTTCATCGGCGACAACGATTTCTGGAAAAACACCAGTTGGAGTCTCCAAAATCCTTTGTAAAACATATACACTCGATATTCTGAAGTGTGTGCCGTGTCAGATGACCAATGCAGTGATTATCCTCAGAACTATAAACCGATAAAAAATCAAATTGCAGTTATTAAAGGATATTTGGCCATTTTTTCATTACAACGCAAGATGCTCCTAAATTTGATACAACGATTCAGCTCCTGAGCTGAAAATACGGTATGCGTATGGGTTTGTGTTACAGTGAACAATTTTGTCATTTTGGTCAAGATTCTATATTAATTATCGTAGTCACAGTCGTAGTGTAGTTTAATAAATGGCAGTGGCTAGAGATACGGTACCGTACCTCTAGCCTATATCAAAGAAATGGCTAGAGATACGGTACCGTACCTCTAGCCCCGGAGTCTAAAGATACGGTACCGTACCTTTAGTCATTCTTATGATATAGGCTAGAGGTACGGTATTTTGTAGATACATGTAAGAAATTATAAATTTACTTCAGTTTTGATTATTATCGTTATTAGTATGTATTTGTAGTAATTGATCGGCATCAAAGGACAGAAACTCATCAAGTTGTGCACAGTGTGCGAATGTGCACTGATGAGCGAAAATAATAATTGCGTTGATTATTAGGTGAACTTGATTACTTAACCCAGGGATTCTATATAACATATGTATTATCCCTGCTTAACTCTTTCTCAAAAGACAAATTTTACACTCAAAGAATTTGTAAACAATTTAAATTTTTATGAAAAATGGTGGAAAATGGTCATCCAAAAGGGTAGAAAACACTGTTGGAAAATGAGAAATTAGCATTTTTCAAAGGACTTGTACTGCATGTAAGAAAGCAGTCAGTGGCTTAGAAAGAATATTGTGCCGAGTACTGGTTATAAAAACTCGAGGAAAGCATGAATAGGTGCACTGGCCGATGCAAAAGTACTGAAATACTGTTGAAAACGGCGTTAAACACCATTCATTCAATCAAATTCCTAAATTTATTTACAACAATGTGCAGGCCTAGCCCCATAGCTCAGTCAGTATAGCGTTCCGGAACTGAGAACAGGAGATCGCCGTTCGATCCACGGCTCGGCCAATTAACTCTCCGAGGATTGATGACAGTCATTGCAACAGGATTCATTTCTCTCTCACTGCTGTCCAATGTTTCGACGATAGTTATGTGGGAAAGCAGCAAGTGGCTTAGAAAGAATATTGTGCGGAGAACTGGTTAAAAGAACCCATTGTTCACATTATTTTGTGGCCGTAATGTTTGCCCTAAATAGTTATGTATACTTTATGCCGTAAAATTCTGCTTCTACTATACATAAGCAAAGCCCACATCAAATTTCAGTTCGAATCGTGCTTGCCAGACCCGAACCTAAACACGCAACTCTATCCACCGCTCCCAACCCAAGATAAAATAACTTAATAAGTATAAATGGATGGTAGACAGACAGACAGACAGACAGACAGACAGACAGACAGATAGATAACCTTTGTTCTCTCACTCCTGTCCCTCTGGCTTTGAAATTCTTGCCACCATGAATACAGTACAGCGATATCCCGTAATACTTTATCCTTTCTTTTATTTTTGTTTGTACGCGCGGCTGGGCTTTTTGCATAGTCCTAGAATCCCTCTTGTAAAACTGCACACTTTCTGCACCTTGATAGCACTCTAAATTGCGCTTTTAAATGTTTGAAAATCTTCAAATTTCTTCCCGACGTGAATACTATGAGCCATTTTGACCGTATGATACAAAATTGGCTTGAAAGTGCTTTCAGAAAATTTTCCGTGATTGAGTAATAGATTAATTATCAATTTCCGTGATTGATTAATTATGTCGTTTTCCATAATCAATTAAAGAACAACAAAAGTTAAAATAATGTAAGATCCGCTTATATCTTAAGCAATTAAATTCACCTAACTAATCAGCGCAATTATTATTTTCGCGCATCGATGCAAACTCGCACACAGCAACGAGTTTAATTCTGTCCTTTGATGCCGATCAATTACTACAAATACATACTAATAACGATAATAATCAAAACTGAAGTAAATTCATAATTTCTTACATGTATCTACAAAATACCGTACCTCTAGCCTATATCATAAGAATGACTAAAGATACGGTACCGTATCTTTAGACTCCGGGGCTAGAGGTACGGTACCGTATCTCTAGCCACTGCCTTAATAAATACTTGAATGGTTCCAAGTACAATTCTAAAACACGTTGAACTCTTTTTTCTATCAATAGGCCTAATGTTACTGGGCATGTATTCAGGCGATCTCGGTTTCTCTGTTTCTATCCCCCAATTCTATTAAGCTGGCAGAATCAGACAGCCATCGTGAGAGACAGAGACAGAGAGAGAGAGAGAGAGAGAGAGAGGAAGGGCAAGGAAGATGAAGAGAAAGAAAGGGAGAGAAAGGGAGGGATGTAGGAAGAAAAAAGAGAGAGAGAGAGAGAGAGAGAGAGAGAGGGTATCCTTAGGTAGACTGGTCCTTGAACAAACAGAAAATTGACGTACAGCGAAAAGTCTCGGTCCACTTCCGCCTGCGCGGAATGTACAAGCTGACCTGGGCAGATTCTTTTCGCAGATGCATTAAGCCCCCTTTTCACAGAGTATTGCTGATCAATATTTAAAGCATAGTATTAGATATTACCAGTTACTTTTAGGTGTGCCGCTTACAAGGCATACGAATGATTGTTCGTTGATGATCATTATTATTAAATTATATTCACGAAAACGAGTCTCTTGATGACGATATCGAAGATGGTATTTATAATAGTTATGGATCTTTGCATGATAGTTATGATAGATATCCTTTGCATGATACTGTCTGTCATCAAGCTCTTCATGTATATCACAGGAATTTGACATTCTATAACCAAAATAAATTATCAAATATGAAAAAAAAAAATCTCCCCTATATAATGTAAACACAAGGAATGCAACGTCTCGATTGCCAACGCCAGCACAAAACAGCCTTTTTCCACCCAAAATCACCCACGAAACAAACATTGATCATAATTTCATTTAGCCTAGCGATAGACAACAAAAAATGTACCTGCGACATTCGACGATTCCTCAGTAGACACATTTTAACCGGAAATATCCGCCATTTTTACATTTTTATTTTTTGACAATTTCTATCCACCGAGGAGGTCATTCGCTGACGTCATGGGATTCCGAGAAGGGCCAGGAAGTGTTTTTTCGGATTACGTATTAGAGTCAAATATCTTTTCTTTAAAAGAGAATACGGTCAAATACTTTTGTTAGTTACTTCTAGAAAAATCTTAAGTATCATGTGATGTCCATAAATATATCTTAAAAAACGAAAGAAATAATAGAAACACGTAATCCGAAAAAACGCTTCCTGGCTCTTCCCGTGACGTCAGCGAATGGCCTCCTCGATGGATAGAAATTGTCCAAAATTTGTAAAACATGACGGATATCTCCGGTTAAAAGGTGTCTACTGAGGAAAATCGCCGAATGTCGCAGGTACATTTTTGTGTTGTCTATCGCTAGGCTAAAGGAAATTATAATAAATGTTTGTGTCGTGGGTGATTTTGAGTGGGAAAGGCTGTCTTGTGCTGGGGCTGGCAATCGAGACATTGCATTCCTTGTGTTTATATTATATATCAGGGGAGATTTTTTTTCCATAATTTATCATTTATTTTGGTTATAGAATGTCAAATTTCTGTGTCTGTATCATGGCATTTTATTTCAAAAGCACCAAAAAGACAATAAACTTGATGGAAAGAAAAACCGAAAGATGGAAAAGTAGACAGTTATACATATTGATTAAAAAAGGGGGAAAAATCATTAAACTCGTACACAATCACATTATGATATCGTTCTCTGTTTCAACTCGGGAACTGGATCGTTTTATTGTGTTCTGGAGCGTAGAGTGTTGTCTACAAAAATTGACAGAAAAGTGCTTTTTAATGGATGTCGTACAGTTGTTGTTTTCAACTGTAGTAGATAATGCATATGTGATTCACTTGGCACAACACAAACTTCAGATTATTGTGTTTGTATGTTTAAAAAAGCTTTTTGCTGACTTCCGTGTGTTGATTATTCAGAAATCGCAGTCGTTGACGAAAGTTTGTTGGATTAAACGTCTTGAGCCATTTATCCCAATTGTTGTCAAAAAAACGGACTTTCTGCCTAATAAGGCTTTGAGTCATCAATAAATAATGACTAAGAGGGGATGTGTTGCGGGAGACCACTCCTTCATGCATGGCTTTGTCCCAATTTAAATACAATACCTAACTACTGCGTTCGGGAGATATCTCTTTGGCTCAGTGGTTAAGGTATTGGCCTTTCTTCCGGGAGTTCTGGGGTTCGAATCCGGCCCGGTCCCTTATTTCTGCCATGCATTTATTCATTTGTTTCTTTGTTAGGGACTTTGTTTGTAAGACCATGCATTCTGGATATGCCCCCATTTGACTCATATGACCCATCACGCAAAAAAGGACCTTCTGGGAATTCTGAAGATCAATTACATTAAAAAATAGATCAACGATAGTGCAAGTGAGTTTCAGCTAATAATTCAAAAATGATTGTATAACAAGGCACAATGACCACTTTTCATACAGAAAATGTCATTAAAGCGAAAGGTGTTAACTCTGGTCAGACTGCGCGAATTGCGCAGTCTAACAAGGATTGACACTTTTCGCAGTTCCCAGAAGGTCCCTTTTTGCGTTATGCGTCACATATATTTGTCGCAGAAAGAATGTATACAAAATATTGTGCTGTAATAAAACAAATGCAGTAAATAAAACAAATAAGGGTGTAGTAGAGTACTTAGCCAGTAACTTCGCTTTCATGAATAGTAAATGAATCGTTGTCTGCGCATGTCATGTTCTTCGAAGATTCGACCTGTCTGCAATGACGCATCACCGATCCCATATGCTAGGGAAAAGTAGGGCTTACACCGAAGATATTACCTAAGCCTGTAGGGGGGCTATATAAGTAAATGACCGGTGCATAGGTTAAATGCTAGCTGATCATAGCTGAATGAGTTTTATTGAGTAAACGTTTATTTAGTTTAAAATTAAAAGTAACGGTTGTCGCATGGAAAAGTAGTCCGGATCTGTACCCAGAATACTCAATTTAGATAGATGTGTATTTGTAGAATGCCACCTAGCGGGAGATAATGGTAGATGAATATTACACCCTAACATTTCAAATGACCAATGAACTTGAAAATGAATACATACAGTTGTACGTTTCCCGAACGTGAGTTGCGTCATTATGAGGTCATCATACCATATTTGGAACCGTATTTCCACAGTGCGATATCTTATCTAAGTGCGACGCATGTTTTTTCTCCGGAAAACTTTCTGATATATCGTCGATTTATTTAAAAAAAACTCGTAACTACAGCTTGTTACAAGCTGTAGTTACGAGGTTTTTTAAGTAAACCGACGATATTTTAAATTACTTTATAATAACGATATAACAAAAAGTTTTCCGAATAAAAATATCACACAGGACAGATTAAAAAAAAATCCATATCTATATACACTGTGAAATACGATCCGAAATATGGTATAATAACGCAATATAATGACGTAACTCACGTGTGGAATTGTACGTATAAATTTATTTGCAATTTAATTGGTTGAAATTTTAAGCGGAAATATTAATCTGCAAATCATAAAAACGAAGTGACTGGCTAACACACCATTATTTGTTTTATATTGCTTACCATTTTCGAATGAAAAATGTCAACAATTGCATTTTTTTTATAGGTATGTAATAAAAGGAATATTAAGGAAAAGTTTATCCGAGGTAGAATGGGATACTGTTTATAATGATGATGAAAATATATACGCGCAGAATATTTCGAATGTCTTAATTGAAAAAGCATCTCAATCAATTCCTAATAAAACTGTCACTATAAATCCTCACGATCCGCCTTGGATAACATTAGAAATCAAAAGAAAAATACGCAAACGAAAAAGATATTATCAAAGAGCAAAAAGGACCAACTCTGATCAGCACTGGCTGAAATTTAAACGATTAAGAAATGAAGTAATTTCTAGTATTCGATTTGCGAAAAAAGATTACTTTGATCGAATGGCACTAAAACTTAAATCTGGTAACTTAAATCCACGTGACTGGTGGAAAATTTTAAAGTCGTTTATATGCCCGACTTCAAGCTCACCATCAACACTGCCACCCATTTTTGATTCCAGTACCGACAGATTTGCAGTGGATGATAATGAAAAAGCAAATGTTTTGAATTCGCTTTTCTCCAGTCAGTCTATGATTGACGACTCTTTAAACTCTCTTCCGAGTGATTATCAGCAATTTGTTGGTGAGAAGCTTAACAGTATAGTCATCACCCCAAATGAGGTTTTCGATGTATTAAAAAATCTTCATATTGGGAAAGCATCAGGTCCAGATGGTATTAATAACAAAATGTTACTGGAATCAGCACTTCAGATTTCAACTCCACTTTGTCGATTATTTAATCTTTGTCTCGACAAGTGTGTCCTTCCCACTACCTGGAAAACATCCCTCGTGTGTCCTATTTTAAAGAGCGGTGATCCTTCTATTGTATCTAATTATAGACCTGTATCACTCCTAAACACAATGGAGAAAGTACTTGAAAGAATAATTTACAAGCATATTTTTAATCACCTAAAAGAGACAAATTTTTTTACACCACATCAGTCCGGTTTCCTCCCTGGTGACTCTACTGTCAACCAATTGACATATTTGTACAATAAAATCTGTAGCGCCTTAGATAATGGCTTTGAAATAAGGATGGTTTTTTTCGACATTAGTAAAGCATTTGACAAGGTGTGGCACAAGGGTCTGATCTTCAAATTACATGCTGCAGGAATAGATGGTAAAGTTTTATCATTTTTGCAGGACTATCTGACTAACAGAACTCAAAAAGTCGTTCTTCCTGGAGGTTCTTCCGATTTATCATTTGTAAAAGCGGGAGTCCCACAGGGTTCAGTATTAGGTCCTTTGCTATTTTTGGTATATATCAATGATATTGTTCACGATATTGAATCCGGTATCAATTTGTTTGCCGATGACACAAGTCTTTCTTTAGTAGTTGATACTCCAGATATATCTGGAGCTATTTTACAGTCAGACATAGATAAGGTTAGCAGTTGGGCAGACAGATGGTTGGTTAAATTCAATCCCTCTAAATCTAAATCTTTGTTAATATCTCGCAAACGAATCAAACCTGTTCATCCGGATCTTTCTATGTCAGATGTTGTTATCCCATTAGTACAGTCTCACAAACACCTTGGTATTTATCTATCTTGTGATGGAAACTGGGATCAACAAGTGCAGTGTACCGTTGAAAAGGCATGGAAAAGAATAGGTGTTTTAAGAAGTTTGAGGTACCAGCTCGATCGCCTTTCACTTCAAACCATATATTTTTCATTTATAAGACCAATTCTTGAATATGGAGATATTATTTGGGATAATGTTCATGAATACCAAAAGGAAGAACTTGACAAGATTCAAAACGAGGCTGCCAGGATTGTAACGGGATGTACTAAGCTTGTATCAATTGCAGACCTTATAAGAGAATCAGGCTGGGAAACATTAAGACAGCGTAGGAACAAACACAAGCTTATTCTTCTTTTCAAAATGGTAAATGGTTTAGTTCCAAATTACTTATGTTCTCTGGTACCGACCACTGTTGGCAGTAATACTACATACAATCTTCGTAATTCTAATGATTTATCAAACATCGCCTGCAAAACTAATCTTTATATAAAATCTTTTCTCCCTTCTACCATAGAGGCATGGAACTCTTTGCCACAGTCTACAAGGGAGACAGACTCCCTCTCATCTTTTAAACGTATATTAGATGAAGATAAGCCAATTCCCAACAAACTATTTTTTTATGGAGAAAGAAGACTGCAGATTTTACATGCTCGCCTTAGGAATAAATGTAGCGATTTAAAGCAACACTTATTTTGGAAAAATATTGTAGAAAACCCTTTATGTCGTTGCGGGGAAATAGAATCCAATAAACACTACTTCTTTGTTTGCAAATTTTATCGTAATATTAGGACAGCATTCAGACGATGTATTTGTGAAATATCTGATTATAATATTGACGTTGTCCTTTTTGGAGATAATAATCTCTCCCTTGCTGAAAATGAAATAATCTTTAATGCAGTCCATGCTTTTATTGAGAATAGCGGTAGATTCTCCTGAGTTTTAAGCTAAATTTAACGTTACTAGTGTATGGTACCTTTCTTTGGATACTGTACTGCATCAGACACACACATACACGAGGCCTATAAAAGTTAATTTTACATCTTCTTTCTTAACTCTGCACAACCTCTGATTTTTTTTTTTTTACATTATTCCTCGTTTTTCACTGTTACTCTTTAAAATTTTCACTGTCAGTTCATTATTTTTGTGTCTCTATTTATTTTTGTTTACTGTAATTGTTATACCACGTGATTTTCTTTAGGGAGAGGAACTATATAAGCTTTGATGCTTTCGTTCTAATCCTATTCGCAATATGTTGTTGTACATGAATAATATCTGTAATTATATTGAATAAAATATGTTTAAACTAAAAGGAATATTATGAAGTAGTAACTTCTTCTGGCGCTTGAATTTGCGTCTCGCTGCACAAGAAGATTTTGACATCCCTTCGGTCTTGCACGATATCAAATTTTCTCACGCGGCTTAGATCAAATACATGCGCCAGGAAACTATTACAGCTTAATATTCCATAACTTGCAAACTTAGTCTGTCCAAAAACGAGTATTCCCTGATACATGTAGCTCTGATTGTTTCGAACTTTAAGCATATACTGAAAATCGCCAGTATACATCCAAACATCTCAGCAAAATGCTGTTGAAATTTTCACCAAACAATACCGACGTTTAACAATCCTGATATAGATAGCGTTAGAAAACGTTATAGGAAGAGGAGAAACTACTGGTAACCAACCTTTTCGCTTTTTCCAATATGTTTCCTACCCTTCTAAAGACAAATATCATTTCTAGGGTATATCTAATTTGTCGTTTCCGAATGCTTGCACTATGTAAATGTCTAAAATTTTGTCGTTTGGTAAAGAGTTAAATAGTTGACAGAGCACTGAAAGGTGTCCCAAGCCTGATAAGAGTTAATTAGCTCTGTACCAGACGAATGAAAATAAGCCTCGTCCAATCGAAAGAAATTACAGAATACAAAATAAGTGTGGCCGAAATCGTGGCAATTTTCTCTTCTAAGATGGTAAACATTAATGGAAATGTAAAACTTTTATCACAATTCTTTAAGAAACCTTCATTCTAGAGTTGGTGAAAAAATAATTAAACGGGATGGTTAAGCAAAGGATAAAACTACGGTAGAAAGATGGACGCATGTTCACGTAAAATCAATATACTATAAATCCAATACCTGGTGTGCACTTTCTGTTGGCAGAATATTCTATAACAGATTCCATAATAGGTCGAGCTGACAGAGCCTGGGTTACTTTACAAGTGTGTGTAATACAAGGCAAAGTTGGGTACGTTAATAATACCGGTATTATATCACTCAACCCTTAACCCTTTCCCAAACGACAAATTTTGGACCTTTCCAAACCGAACGAGTTTGGAGACGACAACTTTTAATTTGGAGAAAATGGCAGAAAGTTCTTAAAAAGGGTAGAAAACACTGTGGGAAAAGGAGAAATTGCTCGTTACGAGCAATTTCTCCTTTTCCCACAGTGTTTTCAAAAGACTTTCACTCCAGACACGTAAAAAACAGGGCTTGTTTGGGAAAGGGTTAATTGCTAAATAGATACAATGGTCAAAATCCAAATAATACGATTTCAATGCTATTTCACAGGCAAAAAATACTGCTGTCGCCTCGTCCAACATAAAGGATGATTCTGCAGTGTACCCATCAAATAGAATTCATTATTGTACCCAAGTATATTAACCCATTACCAGACAATCCCTACTTTTGACGCCCCTGAGAAAGAAGCCTTTAGAAAACAATGTGGGAAAAGGAGAAAATGCTGGTAATCAGCATTTTCCCCTTTTCCCACAATGTTTTCTACCCTTCAGAAAACAATTTTCAAATTTTCAGTAACTTTTATTTTGTAGTCTCCAAATGCTTTCAATTATACAATCATTTTTGAATAATCAACTTAAACTTACCTGCTTTATTGTTGAACTATTTTCATCTAATTGGTGTACCGAATTCCCAGATGGTCCCTTTTTGCGTGATGGGTCACAAATGGTCATTTATCACACAACGGGGTAATCTTGTGATTTCAAGGTCCCCGGGTTTTCTTGATCACATGACATTTTTGTTTGCCTTTGCCAGTTGAAAGCTCAAGGTCACTGACTGAAAATTTCAAATTTACTCCGTTTGTATTTGTCTGATATATTAGTCTAAGGCCTGGCAAGCTGGATTCAATTTTTTTTAATCCGTCTGGTAGAAAAATTTCATTGGTACCAGGTGATAGTACTGCTATATAGAAGTCAAATTAGGGTGGATGCCAGAAACAAAAGTGGTGCAGATTTTTTTCAGACGACATTTTGTTACCCCACCCACTGAAAATGCATTGAATTGAGCTTATGTGTATAAACAACAAAATTTCAATATCTTCCGGAGTATATAGATTTCAAATAGGTCTAATTGATGGTTAAGCACATAAGCAATGGTAAAATTCAGTTACAGGAGAAGATAAAATACATTGGGTGTTACCCCACCCACCAAATTTGCATACATTTTTTGAAAATCATGAGCAACTTAATATTATTTAAGACTTTTGTGTTTCAACTTCTAGTGAAAGGGTTTGATGATAACTAAATGCTAACTATTGTACGAAATGGCTGCATTGTATATTTGTTACGGTCTTGCTTATCTTTTACCCCACCCACTAATGTATATTCACGGCCATCTATGAGCTATCATATAATTATGGCAGATTTTAGGAGACACGATTTTTGAAAATTAAGTTGGATTTTTTTGGTTGAGAAGGTTCCTTATATCCACACTGGAATATTGTCTAATGTGATGCAATGCTAGTCATAACACATGGACATGTCTTTCATGTAACAAAATTGTAAAGTAAGAGAAATTCCATTCTAATTTAGAAAAATAAATATTTTTTGGTTAAGATTATAATATTTCACTTTGAATCATCTGTATAACACATATTTGTTATATATTAATTGAGTATTTTGGAACAAGATTTTGGCATGTTATATGTCAGAGAAGATCAGTGTTTTGCAACTATTTTAATTTCTTAAAAATGTTATACAGATCTAGTAAATGATTCCTAGCTGTTTGTACTAAAATGTAACTGTATTTTCCGTTTTGTTCCCAGAAATTGTTTTTATTAAATTAAACGTCGCGGCTTCTTTTCATGAGCATTTTTTATCATTGTTATATAAACGACTCATGTTTTACAGCAATGGCACAAAATGTTACAGCGCAGACACATATAAGTATCAAAAAAAAATTTGTACTTTGTGCCTTTATTTGAGAAAAATCAAATGAAACAATAATTGAATAGTTACACATGAAATGAAGAAAAGTCATTTGCACCAAAAATACTGTCGTGTTGACAAGTTATGACTTTAAATGTCATTACAATTACATTTATTTCAATTACTCTTCAGTACTCACTGTTAACTATATTCATGCTATATGCATTAAAAATATGATTGTTATGTAGGAAATAAATCTGTTACATCATTGCATTTCAACAAGAGGGACATTGGCCCTGGAGTGCTCACCTGAGACTATAGCTTTATTTCCCTCATGTTTATGTGATGATCTAACCTGTGACCCCAGGAGCAGGGCCAGTTTTGACCCCAAGAGCATGATGTGATCAAACTTGGGAGAGGTCCAGTAGGAATTCCTACATGCCAAATATCAAAGCTCTATGCCTTCTAGATTTAGAGAAGAAGAATTTTATAATTTTCTGTCTTTGTTCATATGTTTGAACTTGTGAACCCCAGGGCAGGGCCACTTTTGTCCCCAGAGGCTTCATATGATCAAACTTGGTAGAGATCCACAAGAAGATGCTACATACAAAATATCAAAGCTCTAAGCCATCAAGTTTCAGAGAAGAAATTTTTATACAGTTTTCCTTCTTTGTTCCTGTGTTCGAACTTATGACCCCCGAGGCAGGGCCATCTTTGAACCCAAGGGCATCATATGGACAAACTTGGTAAAGGTCCACTAGGAGATGTTACATTCCAAATATCAAAGCACTTTGCCTTTTACTTTTTGAGAAGAAGAATATTAAAGTTTTCATTCTTTGTTCCTATGTTTGAACTTGTAACACCCTGGGCGGGGCCAGTTTTGACCCCAGGGGCATCATGTGAATAAACTTGGTAGAGGTTCACTAGGAGATGCTACATACTAAATATCGAAGCTCTATGTCTTCAATTTTCAAAGGAGAATATTTTTACTGTTTTCCTTCTTTGTTCCTATGCTCAAACTTGTGACCCCCGGGGTGGGGCCAGTTTTGACCCCAGTCGCATTATTTGAACAAATTTGGTAGAGGTCCACTAGGAGATGGCCACATACCAAATATCAAAGCTGTATGCCTTCTACTTTCAGAGAAGAAGATTTTCAAGGATTTTGGTTTTTTTTTTTCCTTTTTGCTGCCATGGCAACCAGAATTATGAATGGAATTCTATTCTTTGAACAATTTTGGTAGAGCTTCACCTAAGGAACATCCCTGCCAAGTTTCATCAAGATTTGCCCAGTGATTTAGAAGAAGATGTTTAAAGAAATTGTTGATGGACGACAGATGCTGGACGTCGGACATAAGACGATCACAATAGATCACCTTAAGCACTTAGTGCTGAGGTGAGCTAAAAAAAAGAACTCAGAAAAGCACCCACATCCACATCCACACCCACATACACAACATATACACATACACACACACAGCGCAGCTGTACTGTAAATGCAGCAAACAAAGAAACTGATGATTGTTCATACGTCACAATTACGCTGAATGAACATCGCATTTGTTAATTTTAAGTCAGCAAGAGGATTTTAGCTCCACTGGTCGAAGGCCAGCGGGCTTATTTCATGGTCTGCTGTCCGTCGTGTGTCTGTCCGTATGTGCATTAACTTATATTTCAAACATCTCCTCTGACACTACCCATCCAAACTTCACAGAAATGATCCTGCCATGGCTTTCTTCAGAATTTCTTGAATGAATCCGATTCTTTCACAAACTCTGTTTGCCATGGCAACAAAACTGAAAAATATTGAAATCTTTGAAAATGTTCTTTTCTGAAAGCATAAGGCATAGGGCTACCAAACTTAGCATGTAGCTTTATGTTGTGAACCTCTACCACGTTCCTTCAAATAATAGCCCTGGAGTTGAAATTGGCCCCGCCTAGAGGGTCACAAGTTTTATACGGGATTATATAGGGAAAACTTAAAAATCCTTCTTTAGGGCCTTGGGCTACCAAATTTGGCATGTATCTTTATCAACTGGGCGTCTACCAAAATGCCCAACTTATAGTCTTGGGGTCAAATTTGGCCCGGCCCCGGGGTCACAAGTTTTACATGGGCTTATATTGGGAAAACCTTTTAAAAAATCTACCCGTACATAGCCGCAAGGCCTAGGACTACCAAATTTTGGATGTAGCTTTATCTAGTGGGCCTCTACCAATAGGGCCCAAATTATAGCTTTGGGTTAAGTTTGTCCTCACACCAGGGGTCACAAGTTTTACCTTGGCTTTTGTGTTGAAAACTTTATAAATGATCTTTTTACTAATCATAATAAAGCCTAGGGCTACCAAATTTAGCCCTATTTCATGGGTCTTATGTTATATATGGCCTTTTTTCTTTTAGGAAACTTTGAAAATCTTCCTGTTTATAACACAACATTCTAGACCTTTATTATTTGGTATGGGGGTTTATCTTGTGGACCTCCACCAGGATTCAAGTAATTATAGCTTTGTGGTCAATAATGGCTTTGCCCAGAGGTCAAGGGGTCATAACTTTCTCGTAGGATTTTATAGAAAAAAAATGTATGTCTTCAAGTTTAAAACCAATTGCCCAAAGTAATAATATTTGGCTTGTAGTGTTTTCACGTATTAGCCATTGGCACGATACAGGGCCGCCATGGCCCTCTTATGTAAAGTTATATCCCCTATTGCATCAGTGAACTAGAGAAACAGATGGATGAAAATAAGAAATAGGGCCTTTTTTTGGCCTGGCCTTAGCCTATTGTATGTCTTCAAGGTTGAAACCATTTGGCCGGAGTTGTAATGTTTGGCTTGTAGTGTTTTCACTTATTAGCCAGTGGAGCGATACAGGGCCATTATGACCCTCTTGTTTCAAGTCATATCCCCTATTGCATCAGTGAAATTGATTAAAAGAGTAGGAGAGTAAGAATAACAAAGGAAATAAAACAGATTAAGTAATGAAAATAGCCAAATCTTAGTGTTGGTATACTTATGGTTACAGTTGTGAATATATAATGAAATAACGAAATCAAAGGGTAGTGCGCAACAACAAATTACACTGTTGCACTCATAAATAGATAATTTTTGAGGTGCTAAGTGCTAAAACAACATAACTGTTTTAATTCTAGTCCTCTATGTCTGTCCTAGTAGCTCTAGCCAAAACCGTGAAAAAAATCTAGCCAGAAATATTAACACATTCAATGTGAAGACTGAAAATCAGAGATTGTTTTCAATTCAATCTGCAAGGAACATTTATTAGGTGTTTTACGGTATGTGAAATTGGCCAGACTTTATTAGATATAAGTCTTACATACATGTAAATGTGGATTTTTATGAGCATCTTAAATTCACAAGATTTGTCAAAAAGATTGCATTGTTTCATTGTTTTGTTTTTTTTTTTCATTATTGTGAACATAGGAAAAGTTTAATTTTTGTTATAGGCAAATTTGGGATAGGCGCGTTTATTAGCATATAAAAAATAATCTGCACCACTTTCAGATCTGGCATCCATGCTTAAAGTGACCCTAATAGGCTATCCTAACTCACTGTACCATTTGAATTTTTCTACCAGATGGATTGAAAAAAAAATAAAAATAGGGCCCTTTTTTGATCTGGGCCTTAGCCTATATTCTGTTTTGTTGTTGGTATTCGTCAGTCCATCTGTTTGTTGAATGTTTTTCATGTTTGGTGTTTGTGAGTATGTTCACAGTATTGTCATTGGTTTCCGCGCCCAATGTTATCAGCCGTTTCGGATCCCGACTTATCTTGATAAATTGCATGATTTTAACCCATTCACATTGTTTTAAAGGATCACTTTAGAGCTTGCGATATAAGAGTTGGCAGAGGTTGGTGGTGTAAAGTTTGGTAGACTTTCGATTCCATAAATTGGTAAGTTCACTTGTACTAGTCATTCATAGAGTTTATTATCTATAACATACATGTACATCCCTTCTAGACTTTTATGACAAGACTAAGATATTTGTTCAGTATATGTATTTCAGATTGTTGCTTGATTGATGTACTTGATCAAATTCATGTCATTGTTGGTGTAATTTTTTTTTTTTTTTTTTTACATGTATGGGAATAGAGAGATTAGAAGTATAGATTGAGATCAGCCAACTTGTTGACATTACTAATCCGGACCTTCACCCACCCCTTATCTTTGACCTCCTTACTATTATCAGAGAACAGAAGGTGACACTACTACCCTTATTTTCATTTCAATAGAGCCTTCAATTATCCTTACCTTGCACACGTTTAATATCTTACCTACGTAAACGTAGTCTTATCAAGTGAAAATAATTGGTTTGCCGTATGTCTTATTTTGTTTTACTCGTACTTATTTACTTTTTTTTTTAGAATTTTCATAAGTTGCATATGCTTAATAAGCTGGGGAATGATGCTGGTCATGGTAGGCCATGACGGCTTTTTTTTTTTTCTATGATTACATTTACATGTACACTTGCCTCTATAAGCACTGTACATGACTGTATTAATGAGCGGCGTCATTCCTTTAGCATTTGTCCGTACTTGAATAGATTATGGGAGTGTTAGCATGGGTGCACGCGTGTGGGTGTGGTTGTGAGTGTGGGTGGAAAAGTGTGTAGGTGTGAGAATGTGCATTATCTTCACTTTTTCAAATGGTCAGAAGAAAAATTTAGATAAGTGTATAATTGTAATAAGATGGTCTAATATAATTCTTTTTAGGAGATTGTCAAGTACTCTTTTACTTGGCTTCATGTAATTTTATGTAAACAGTTGTATTTGAATGAGAATTGAATAAACAAGTCTCTATATTTGAGATAAGGAAATAAGGAAATGGTGAGTTCGTCTCATACACCTCTTTTTTTAAAATATTGCTGATCCAGATTTCTTTGTGAAATTAATTGTCAAAATTGATGATCATGAAGACGCTTCGGATTTAATCATCTTTACGTTAAAAACATAGCCACTATATGGAGTGCAACACGCGAAAAGGTGCATTCGGACATTTGCGTAAAGTGTCGTCCCGGATTAGCCTGCGCAGTCCGCGCAGGCTAATCCGAGACGGCACTTTACGACTACAGTAGATTTTGTGCTACAGTGGACTTGCGTAAAACAGAAAATCACATAAAATCGGAAAGTGTCGTTTCGGATTAGCCTGTGCGGACTGAACACGCTGATCCGAGACGACACTTTAAGCAAATGTCTGAATGACCCTTTTCACGTGTTGCACTCCATATGCGAGTGTCTTTGGGACTACTTTCCGTCAGTGATGAACACAACTTTTTAGACTTTATTTACACTTTAATTCACCACACACAAAAATGTAGGTCTGTGTTTTAACACTTCCCCTCCTAAAGCAAAAGAAAGTTTAAAGAATTCAGACTTTTTTTTGGTTAGAATATAAAACATATGTTATTATATACCTTCCTGGAATTTCCCAGTGTAATAAATTTTGATATCATCACTAGTGACGGTATCAACTTTCACTTTCACTTCCTGCCGTAATTTAGGAACTACTTTTTTTTCATTAAGCACTTATAGATAGTTTTTGTTGTTTTTCAAATGAAAAATTAACAATAATAATGTTAATAAGGTATATAATAAATAGAATAATCAACTGGTTATTTTTTATATGAAAAATATCTCACTCGGATGCGTCGTAAGGCGTTAAAAAAACTCGTGCTGCGCACTCGTTTTTTCAACGCCTAACAACGCATCCTCGTGAGATATTTTTCATATCAAAAATAACCAGTTGATTATCCTCTGTATAACACTTAATTGTACATGAAAATAAATAAAACATAAGAACAAATGATAACTGTTTACAAGTTAGACTCTAGACAAGGCATCAGGGATAATATTATCCCTACCATTTCATGTGTCTGATATCCATGTTATATTCTTGTAGAAACAGACTCAATCGGAGTAAACGTTGATTCATGTTTTTCATTTTATGGAAAAGAATCTGAGGATTACGATACCATAAACAATGATGGGTGCATGAGAAGAAGACAAATATATTTCGAAATGCTGGAGAGTAAGAATAAGAGACAAACACGCCTTTCCTATTGTTGAGTAGTTTTTCTGATGTTTGTTAAACGTACTAGAAAAATAACTTGCTGGATGATCTACACCATTACTATCTTCTTGAAGTACAATATCACCTGCACCACTATCACTAGCGTCTCCTGCAGGCTTATTTTTTTTTTTCCAAAATTAGGAGCTAAAAGAAAAGGTTCACTTTTTAGGATGGCTTTTACTTTATCGAAAGCTTTTCGACATTTATCATTCCATACAATTTTTTTTTTGCGTTTGCTGAGAAGACTTTTCAGTGGCTCAGCAATGACAGAAAAATTTCAAGAGAATTTATTGTAGATACCAGACATACCAAGAAATCTTATAAGTTGTCTTTTGCATGTAGATACAAGAAAATCAGAAATAGCTTTTACTTTAGCTTCTACTGGTTTTACGTGTCCTTGTCCAACAACATGACCAAAAAAGCTAGCATGACAAAATTCACTTTTAACAAGTTTAATTGTTAACTTGGCTTCGTTAAGTCTGTCCAAAAATTCTCTGACAGTCTTTTGATAAGCATCCTAATCATCGCGGTGAATGATGACTACATCGATGTAGGCCATACAGTCGTCCGATCCAGATTTTATCATGTCGATAAGACGTTGAAATGTTGCTGGCGAGTTTTTCATCCCAAAAGGCATAACTTTGTACTGATAAAGTCCATCAAGAGTTACAAGTGCAAATATATCTTTAGTTCTTTCAGTGAGAGGAGTTTGCCAAAATCCTTTAAGGATATCAAATTTAGTTACATATTTAGCATGACCAATATTGGAAAAGAATCAGTCTTGGTCACAGTGTTATCTTTTCTATAGTCAGTGCACATACGAAAAGTTCCATCTGGCTTTGTTACAAGACTACAGGGAGAACTCCGTTCGCTTTGACTAGGTTCAATAAAGTGATTGTCCACATGCGATGATGTTTTTTTCTTTTTCTTCTACTTCTAATTGTTTCATTCTGATCTTAAATTGCCTATCCCTTTCTCTTTCCTCAGCACGCATGTTTTTCTAGCTCTAATTATATTTTTTTTTTCTTTCGTTCTTTCTTATTGTTCTAACTGTAGTTTAAATGCTTCTAACTCGATATTAGTGTCTGAGACACAAGAATAAATGACAGAGCAATAGAGTGAAGTATTTCTTCATCAACTAAAAGTGAACAACAGAATTTATAATTTCATGCTTCAACATAATACCTTGAATGGCAGTCAGTTTATTATTAGAAGCAAGATCTAACAAATCAGACTTTGTTGCCAAATATATTAACTCTTATGACGACTCAGCAATAATTTCTTTTCTTTTTTTTTTAAATATCAAAATACATGATTGCTTTTTGCTGGTTCAGTAGAATAGAAATAATTCATTTATTTATTTATTTTTTACTATTTTCTATTATCTAATAAAATTTAATTATTTCAAAGTATATCCAAAATTACTAGATGATAAATCCCGGACGAGCCCCCAATTTCTGTTACGAGCCAAGCGCAACGCTTAAGAAAACCAGCAACAAGCCTTTATCAATTAACAATATTTATTAATGAACAAAGACAAAAGAGTACAATATGAGTTAAGTTTGAATAAAAATTTTGACAATTTTTAACTTGTTCTAAGAATAAGAAATAGAATAAGTCCGATAAAAGTAAGAATATGTTTAGACTACAAAAGTATGAAATTTCTGGTTTCTAAAACCTAAATTAACAACAGTTAATTGTGCAAAGTACTGGTATTAGAAAACTGCAAAGTACTGGCATTAGAGACTCCAGGAAAGCATGGATAAGTGCACTGGCCGCTGCGGTATAACTGAAATAATTTTGAAAACGGCGTTAAACACCATACAACAACAACAATCCATAGACAATTGTAAAATTCTTAAAATTAGAAACAGGACAAATTTTATTTTAAAACGGTCGACAAATACAACCCCTGAAACACTAAAATGCCTCGCACATACTTTCGTCATTAGCCATGTCTCTGGTTTATTTCAAGTTTTTCAACATCCATTTCATTAACTTTTATGGTGAACAGGGGAATCCGCATCTCCCAATAAAACATGGTTTTAAAACAATGGTTAGGGGGATTTGAAGGAATGCGGCACTGATGACATGAAACTTGCACGAACTTCATTTTCCTGCACGTTAAGTCGACATGCAAGCACCAGATCTGTTGAGCATCAGTCGGTCAGAATGATTTCTTAACTACAGCAGTGTTAAGTTCACATCCCCATTCCTAATTCCGTTTGAGTTTTGATGCGTGTAACTGTGACAGAAATTCCTTTTTTCACCCCAAAACATATCAGCGGCGTACTGGCATAAAGGGGTTTTGTACAATTCCGTGATAAATGCTACCGAGTTAGCCATCATGTAATGGCGGATCCGTAAAATCTATTTGTAACAACAACCGACAGAATCAAAGATTCGACCAGTCGACCCTGTGTAGGATTGTGTGATGCGTCATAGCAGACTGGTTGAATCTTCAAATTCTACCTGAATTCGAGTATTCAAACAGTCTGATATGACGCATAACAGCATCCTGCGCAGGATAATATTCATACACTGGTAATTAAGCAGAAATTGAGAAAATGGTTATAAATAATACAACAATACATCTATGGAAAAAATGGAGCCCGTTTTATATTTCTCTTGAAAATTTAATTCTTGTTTTAATGTATAGCTTTTGATTACATTTTCTAAATACTCGTACATTTACAGACTTAAGGGTAAAAGGATTCGTACAGGAGTTGCCTACAGACATTATATCAACATGAAGTGTCTGGGTTTCTTGTACCGAACCTATCATCAGAGCCTGTAGGGGCTGATTTTTTACACAAAAAGCTAGTGCATATAGGTTACATGCTAGCTGATCAAAGCTGAATGAATCGTACCAGGTAGCGTTTTACGGAGTAAATTTTTGTTTCATTTTCCAATTCAAAATAACGGTTTGTCGTTTTTGAAAAGTAGTCTTGTTTTGTACCTACAATGTCCAAATCAGATAGATTTATGTTTCTGAAAAATGCGACGTAGCTGAAGATAATGATAGTAATTCCATTTGTACAAAAATAGGTGCACTTTTGATTCACTTTCCCTGACAATCAAAGTGGAAAGCACTGAAGACAGCAGGTTTCTTCTCTGGCATCGATTACATGCCAATAAAATGGTATGTTTTAGGACATTTTCTTCATAAACGAAAACAGAGAACTCACAACCTTGAGACTAGGGTACGAGTTCTTCAAGATACGTGTTCTCCTGCAACCAGCTATGTTACTGTATAAATGCCTCGGATTGTGGAGAGGTATAAAACTTGGCACAGGCTTTTATTTCTTTATCAAGATGAATTGCTTTTTTTCAACTTGTAAAATGCACTACTATTCTGCTAGTGTCGAACATTTGTGACATATGTATTTAGGATGCCTTAGGAAGCCATGAAAGAAATTTCGATAAGAAAATATTGATGTATATCATCGATGGCGCCGCAAATCCATTGTTTTTGATATAGGACACATAACAGAGGTAAATTCTTACGCAAAGGGTATCGCTTGTACAAAATTCGCAGAGGTCCAACGGGTGATACTACATCACATATATTGCTCTTGGCCATCTGGGATACGATCTGGTTTTTATTGATCTGGCATGAAAGTGCGGTGTTTTACATGTTGAAAAACAAAAGCTCAGTCTAAATAGAAAAATAATTTGGTAAGGGCTCGATCTAGAAATGAAAGGACTTTATTTTTACATATATGATAAAGTAAACAATATGGCTACCGACCCAGGCACTTTTCAAAAGCGAATATAGTTCCGCCGCATGCTGGGCCACAATGAAATCATTTCGGGTTTTTTTTTTTTTTAGACATCTTTTCATCAATCGATGTTAGGCCAGTAATTGCTCATCTAAATTCCAGGGAAACAAAATTCAAATTGTCCTTTTTTTACTGTCATGAAAATCTAAATAAAGCCCTTAAATTTAATGCGAGCCATCAATGAGCCGTGCTCTAGCAAAAAAGGGGCTTACTACATTTCCGTGATACATGATACCAGCCCTAGTTATCACATAATTATGGATCGATAAGGGTCACATATTTAACCCTTTACCCCATAAGGCATTTCTATGGTATCTCTAATTGATCCTAAATAACAGCAAGGATGAAGCTGTTTCTTATGTGTATATGGCACCTTTTGATAGCATAGAAAACATTGTGGCAAAAGGTGAAATTGCTCGTCACGAGCAATTTCACCTTTTGCCACAATGTTTTCCAAAGGCTCCTACAAGCAATGCGTAGAAATGAGTATCTATGGAGTAAAGGGTTAAATAATCGACTAAATCATGAGTTAGACTGGTCCTTTCACAAAATGAAACTTGACCAGCAGCAAAAAGTTTCGGCCCAGATCGATATATTTCGCGGACCAGTCTACCTCATGATTAGCCCTTTTTCAAATAGCATGGCTCAAGTATAGTTATGATCCATGCTCTGGAAAAAGAGGGTTAAATGTATGTTTGTCATGCAATATATCAGGCAAGTCATCACATAATCATTGATTGATAAAAAAAACTCGACTTTGCGTCATGCAATATCAGGCATGTCATCACATTATCATTGATTCATAAAAAGACTCCATTTTGCGTTATGCTATGTATAAGGCAAGTCATTACATAATCATTGATTCATGAAAAAAAAAAAACTTCGTCATGCAATATATCAGGCAGGTTATCACTTTAACATTGATCCATAAAAATATACATTCACAAAACCATTGATTAAAAAAAAACTTCATTTTGCGCCATGCAATATGTCGGGTAAGTCATCACATCATCATTGATTCATAAAAAAATCCAGTTTGCGTCATGCAATATTTCAGGTAAGTCATTTTATAATCATTGATTCATAAAAAAACCTCCATTATGCGCCATGCAATATATCAGACGAGTCACCACATAATCATTGATTCATAATAAAAACCTTCGATTTTGCGTCACAGCAATTCATCAGGCAAGTTACCACATAATCATTGATTCATAATAAAAACCGTCGATTTTGCGTTACAACCATTTATCAGTCAAGTTATCACATAATCGATTGATTGATTCGTAAAAATACTCCATTTTGTGTCATGCAATATGTCAGACGAGTCATCACATAATCATTGATTCATAATAAAAACCCTCAATTTTTGCCTCACAGCAATTTATCAGACAAGTTATCACATAATCATTGATTCATGAAAAAAACTCCATTTTGCGTCACAGCATTTTATCAGACATTATCACATAATCATTGATTCAATATAAAAAAACCTCGATTTTTGCGCCACAGCAATTTATCAGACAAGTTATCACATAATCATTGATTCATAAAAAATAACTCCATTTGCGTCAAAGCAATTTATCAGACAAGTTATCACATAATCATTGATTCATAATAAAAACCCTAGATTTTGCGTCACAGCAATTTATCAGACAAGTTATCATTGATTTATAAAAAAAAAACTCTATTTTGCGTCACCGCAATTTATCGGACACGTTATCATTGATTCATAAAAAAAAACTCCATTTTGCGTCACAGCAATTATCAGGCAAGTTATCACATAATCATTGATTCATAAAAAATTCTATTTCGTCTAATAACCGACTGATTCATGATTTTAAGATGTCGTTTGACATGCTGAAAATTGAACAATGGTAAAATATTTCGACTCGGGTCAGACGCACAGGCTGATTGAGGTCGAAACTTTTTGCAGATGCATTCAACTCCATTTTCATAAAGAACGGCTAAAAGAACTGAAGCTTTGGGTGTCTCTATGTTACACGAAGCTATCTCATGGAAATAGTGAAGACTATTGATCAAACTTTGAAGGTATTTAACATCTCAAGGATTTAATAACGGCAGAACGACACTTTTTTCTAAAATAAAATAAAAATGAATGCACGCCACAGCGTGACATCATAATTTTGGTTCTGTATTAAGCTCCTATTAAGCTGTCTGTTTTCTGTCATTCGGGCTATTAAACTCTTACGCTTGTCCCCTTATAGCATTGCTAGAGTTTTACTTCTCAATTACCTTTCGTATCAGTCGAAACAAAAATATCTTTAAACAAATGATAGACAGCGTGAATTTGACAGAAGATAGGCAAGGGACCCTTACAATAAACAGGTCTACATTATTGGCCAATCACAAATGTCTATTTATTCATTTGCTACCAGTACCAAAAAGTAGGTCAAAAAGTAGAACATTCACTAAGCCCAAAAAAATCTATCGTACGAATTTAAATCTGTCAAATAATAAGGTTTCTGATTGGCCGAATCGTTTGCTTTACTCAATCCAACATGTGAATTATATTTCATGTTGACCTAGGGCTTTAATATTGACAATGTGAAGGATTCCAACAGACTTGAGTGTGATTTTAGATGGGTTTAATGTATATATATACTACTCAAACTTTGATAGGGATCACTTACAGTTTTCGGTATGGGTTTATATGTTACAACAGTTTTGCGTAAACTCTTTACCATACTATAAAATTCTAGATTTGTCCAAGTTGAAAGCATTTGCTGACCAAAAACTATATGCAACGTGCACAACGTGTCATAGGGTAGAAAATATTGTTGGAAAAGGAGAAAATGCTGGTATCCAGCATTTTCTCCTTTTCCAACGATGTTTTCCAAAGGCTTTTTTCTCAGTGCCTTTAACAGTCAGCATTGTGAGGTAAAGGCTTAAAGATCCATTGCCACTGGTCATTTTATTGATCAGTGTAGCAATGTAACATATTGTAAAACCATACATGATACATGCCGCATATATATATTTAGAGTGAATCTTTTAGGGTGATCCCTAGCAAATTTTGAGTAGTATATTTAATGGCCATGCATCTATTATTGAGGGTGTGATTTTTTTTTTGTACAAATATTGTGTAGGAGAAAGAGCAAGGACTGAAAATGCGGTGCAGCAGAAGATGGTCAATAGAGAATTTACAGAAGGATTTATTAACGCTTTTCCTGATCGGTTTATACATTTTAGACTTCTCATAACCGACAACATTTGCAGATGACCGATTTAATATGGCTCAAATGATTTGATATGTCTTTGAAAGGAAATAACCATTTGGGGAAAAAGGAGAAAAACCTGGTTACTAGGAATTTGTTCTTATCCCATATGTCTTCAAGAGTCTTCTTTGTGATCGTTAATAAAGGATTGAGTGCAGATTTTTGTGTTTTCATCGAGGTGTAAATTGCAATGGCCTTACTACATGGAAAGTTTCCGGGCGTTATGTTAAGCCATGTAATACGGCAATTGCATTTAATATCTCGATGAAAACACAAACATCTGCACTCAACCCGCATAATTGTACTCGCTGTTCACTTTAATCACTTTTCGAGAATGATAGAGAGAAAAAATCACGGACAAATATGACAATAAATACGAATTAATTTCCTTGTAGGATACTTGGTAGCACGGGCATGAATAATACACAATCTATTTTAAGCTTTTCAACATATCTTTTTTTCAAAAGGGGCCACGTTGCTGGCTTTGAATGTGTTTTATTCGAGTGACGTTTTTATAGATAGCTTGTAAAGAATAGTTGCACATACTGTCGGCAGATCTGTTCTCGATGGGTACCTGTTGCCGATGAAAGACTTGGTCTAGCTTATGTTTTATGTAAGCTATGAATCGAATGACGCCAACGTTTTGTGACCCACTTATTAGAATGTTAAAAACGGTGTCACAGCTGTTAATTCTTCAATTTTCTTCGTTTCCCAGTTCTAAGCTTGTTTCAAATCTCGTCCCTATCACACCTACATTTTCAAAAATTCTTAACACAGTGTATTCACTTCTTTCGGTCCTTTCTCCAACAGTTCTTTCTCTATATACATTCCATCAAATCCAAGATGACTTTTTTCTGGTCAATAATAATCTATTATTATTTTACCTAATCCCCGATATAAAAAAAAAAGATTAAGAGTAACTCAGTTATGAAACAAAAAATCAAATTCATTTATGCAAGAGTAAATTTTCCGTTTACACAGTGCACTAAATTTAACTCAGTGACCTTGGCTTCATAGAAATCGATCGCTGACATATTGTATGATGTAAGTGATGACATCGACCATTCAGACTGTCGAACACTGTTGGCATGATGTATTTTTTATGGTTAGGGTGCAAATAAAGATAAATATTCATCATTTTGTCACGGTTTATTCGGTAGTTTCCTTTATGCAAGTTTTTTAAAGAAAAGACATCATCTTTTTTTTTGCATTTGACTAATTCAGAAATGGAACTCTAAATAAAGCTCATAACCAGTTTGTATGAAACCTAAGATTAGATACTACACAACAATTTGGAAAAACCAAAAGTAGTCCCATTGCCTTCTTCGCAAAATAGTATGCAGGTTTTTTCGTCACATGACCTGATTCTGACCAATCAAAAAACGATTTTAAACTATGAGTGCAATTATGAAGGGATAACTGAACCAGGGGATGGTGTAATTTAATGTATTTGTTTTACATCGACTGTGAAAAAAGTTCTCACAACTTAGATTAATGACTCTGAATGAATGCTTTCTGGAAAACTTACTCAGTTCTCGCTCCGTGATGTGTGTGGTTCCAGCGATTGACAACCTTATTCTCAGGATTCAAATCTAGAACACTTGGTGTGAGAGGCGGACACCCTCTCTATCACCTCTATACCACTGTCGACCACAGCACCAATATAGGGTTAAATGAAAGAATGATTTACAGATTAAAATAATCACCTCAGCGTACATTTAGCATATTAGATGTACTACTGTTACGTATTATCCGAGCCTGTAAGGGGGTATTTTTTTCTTTTTATAAAATGCCAGTTGTTATGTAAATAGGATGTACAGTGACCTGTTTTCAGCATATTCTAGAAACATGAGAATTTATTGGTTTTTCCATTGTGATTATTTTTAGAAACACGTCGTTAGTAAACAAGCTATTTACTTATCCATGATATCATCTTTCTAGAAGAGACTAATCTACAATTTTCCAAGCTGATATAAAAATGGGAGTGAATTATTTGGTGATTTTTGGACTTGACCTTAAACTTGTGGCTTGGGGGATACAGAATTAGTGTAAAGTGTTAGATTTAACTTGGATTTTAGATCTGTAAGTTGGAATTACTTTTATTTTTAGCTATTTCTTGTTCTAAGATTAAAAATTGTCAAATTTCATTCAATCTTAACTCTTAATGTACTCTTTTGCCATTGTTCATTGATAGATCTACATTTTGTTTATTGTTTTGAGGATTGTTGCTGGTTTTCTTCCTCGTTACGTTTGGCTCGTAACACTGCATGCTACATTATATGCTGTACATAGTGACTTTCTTTGTACATGTATTTGATTCGAGCAGCGTGAGAAAATTTGATATCGCTGGAGACCGAAAGTCGAGCGAGAATTTCTTGCGTCGCGGTAATGCAGAGAAATGGCCCTCCCTACAAAGTGACCAATGGGTCATTTCACTACGTAAAAGAATGACTCGGGTCGTTATTCTACGTAGAGAAATTGGTCCCAGAGGATCATTTCTCTACGTAGAATAATGACCCAGGTCATTTCTCTACATAGTGAAATGATCCCTGGTTCATTACTCTACGTAGTAAAATAAACCATGGGTCATTTTGTAGAGGAGGGTCATTTCTCTGCATTACGCCGGCGAGAAGAAAATGCAAGCGCCAGCAAATGTAGTCTACTACCACAAAGTATCCCTTTTATTATTTACCTTCACTTTTAATTAAACGGGCAAATATTGCTGACATTTTATTAGAAGAAAAATTTTAAAAAAAATCGACTTCATTTCTATGAATCGTGGATGAATATTAAAACGTTAAATTTTGACCAATCAAATTCCAAATAGATATATACGTAATCTGCCAGTGAGTTACGTCATCATAACGTCATCATACCATCTTTGGAATCGTATTTCAGTGTGTAGATACAGATTTTGTTCTGTCTGGTGTGATTTTTCATCCGCGTGATACGGATATATTTTCCCTGGATACTTTCAAGTATTTAACAAACTTTTTTTTTTAATTCACTTGTTAGAAAATGTTCGGTAACGACCTAAAAAAAACCTTCGTGTTTATTTATTTATTTTTCTTAAATTCATGTCAATGAAGCAATTCAAGAAAACATCGTTAGTCTACAGATACACTGATAATTATCATCACTAGTGATGATATTAACAATGAAAAATTCTGGAATTAGACTGACGGTATGTGCTAGTTAATCGATCAATCCCCGCAAAATACATGTGTTCTTTTAAATGTAAAGTTGTTATTAGTGTTACATTTCCCACAGGAATCATTTAAATCGTCGAAATCCCAATTGTATGATAACTGTACTTTTTACGTTTAGATCATATCGGTCCTGAAAAAAAATCTTTTTGTACACAAGCTGCCTATTTTCCGTGGAGAAATGGGGGGAAAAGGGTTATTTTTATTGAAACTTCAATAGAAAAAATCTTCTGGACAATCTCTCTCTCTCTCTCTCTCTCTCTTTCCCCCCCCCCCCAGCAGTTTGGGAGAAAATGGGACGATAGCAATGTTTCAGATATGATGCATCGTATGTCCAATGGGACAGTGACCTTATTTACCACCTAAAGAAATCTTATTGTGTGTCTGAATCTCTCCAAAACGTCAATTACACGAAACAATCGACTTCTGCGCACTTTGGCTTTCTGTCGTCATCCAATTAAGGATGTCTTCCCCTAAAATTGTATTTCATTTCTGTATTTGCTTCTATCTTTGAGAAGGCAATAAAAGAATACACCAAGGAATGAAATAAAAACATGGTTTTCCAGACGAACATTGGAGTAATGACGGGACACAAATTACTTCTCTCATTAAATTAAGGCGTTGAGAACGCTGAAGTGGTATTTGTCAAGGAAACCCATTGTGTTGAATTAATAGTTTGAAAGAAAAAGAGACATATTGTTCAAATATTGGCTTAAAAGTCAACCCACTAAGCAAATGATATATACCTTTTCGGTTGAAGGGAGAGCGCTCATGTACCTTAAAACTATAATTTTGAAATATCTTTAGCCATTTACATTTAATTTCCGACATTACAATCAATTACTTCGATCTATAAATATTCATGAGCAATCACATGGAGAAGCGCCCAATCATAGGACGAACAAGCCATGGAACGAATTCGTTTGGAACGAAAAGGCAGGCAAATTTGTATCATTGCGCCAATGAAAGGCTATGAGCGATAGAAGCTATTTTCAATAAAAATTAAGCATCTCAACGATCGATGGCCTCGCCCAATGTATTTTAATATGCCATTTCAAATTACATATCTGAGTGCTACAGAAAAGCTCATTTGTCTGAGAAAAAATGAGTTTAACTGGGTTTATTTCCTTCGGCTTTGCACTAAATACGATACATGGTTATCAAAATTCAATCTTTAACTCAAAGTGGTATTGTCTTCGACAAATACCACAAAAAAACGTATAGAATACCAATTTGCTTTTATTATGCATATGACCGTTTTGCTTTTCATTTTCAGAATTTTCACAAAACAGTTACTGTCCTGTCAGTTAGCAAGATTTTTTCATACACGGGTCAGGTATGTTTCAATCTATTTTGTTATAAACATTGTACGACTGTGTTCTTATTTACTCATACAGTGAGAAGCTTTTTATAACACATATGCTGCTAAGCACGTCTCAAGGATTCCTTGCGGACAGTGTAGATCAAGATCAGACTGCACAGAACGTGCAGTCTGATCTTGGATCTTCACTGTCCGATCAGGAATTATACCTTCCCTCCACAATTTATACATTTGAAAAAGCAAAGTCTTGGTTCTCTTACTTGGTTTCTTGGGCTTGAAAGTTTCAGCTCATTTATTTAGTAGGATAAGGATGTAATATTGTAGGATGGGATGTAATGAGTTAAGAAACTTGATACTGAAAAAAATGGAGAACTATTTATTTAAGAAATAATCTTCTTTCTATCGTGGTTTATCGTTGAATAAACCACAATTGTGAGTTATGAGGCACAATAAATAACCCACGAGAGCGATAGCATAACATTCTAATATGACAAATTCTTTACGAAACGAAAACAATGTCATACTTAAGGTGAAAACGGGGGTGAAGATTATGTTCTGTTGAATAACACACAAACTTACTTCAGATACAGAATGACGTCATTCTATAAACAATGGTGTCACTCTGCATGCAATGTCGCAGATTTTACGACGCTTTCCTTTCACAGTGTTTACAGAGCCAAATTGGCGTGTCATGTTAGAATGTTTATTCATGACATGTTAATTCGGCTCTATAAACGCAGTAAAACGACAGCGTGGTAAAATCTGTGTCATTCTATTTACAGTGACGTCATTCTTTATAGAGTGACGTCATTCTGTGTTAATCGTTCGATAAACCATAACTCACAGTTGTGGGTTATTGAACGATAAACCAGGATAGAAAGAAGATTACATGTTTTTCTAATTTTACCACTCTTTTTGCATTGTGTTTATAAGGCCGAATTCACGTGTCATATTAGAATGTTCAATCTAAAATGAAGACCCGAAGCCAATGTTTACGACACCGTTATAAAACGCCCAGCAGTCATTAAGATTTACACGATAAAAAAGTTCTACACAAGATAATCAAATCACAAGAAATTAATTAGAGCTCGATCGAGAAGCCAATAAATTAAAATGATCACCAGATAAATTGTGACAGTTAAACCCATCACCATGCATACCACCAAGAAATAAAAATGACAAAATGGAAACATGCATTTCACTGATATGGAAAACTGGAAACAGATTGTTGAAGATGTAGCTGTTGTTAGTAACAATAAATCGCTCCCTTTTTCATATTTTCTTCTAATTTCTATTACGGCGGAAGGTTTATTTTTTCAAATGTATGTGGTAATGGGCGAACCCTTTACCACACAATCCCGACTTTTGATAACCTTGAGAGGGAAGACTTTTGAAAACATGAAGGGAAAAAGAGAAAATGCTGGTAGCCAGCATTTTCTCCTTTCTCCCTCAATGCTTTCAACTCTATCAAAGAAACATCGCACCACTCAATGAAATTGTTGTCTGCAAATGCTTTCAATTTGGATAAGACTTAAAGTTTGTGGTCTGGTAACGGGTAAATTCAAGATTCTACAGAAGATAGCACAGAGAAATCACCGACGAGGGAATATGATAACTGATTGTAGTGTGACTCAAGAATACAGGGGTATGTTTTCCTATTTCACAATGGAAGGTTAAACGATGTTTTAACTTGTGGTGCTATGAACAGTTTAAGATGTTTTTGTACAAAATGTAAATCAAGATAAGGCTGCCTTTAACGGACATTGTGAATCACGGACAGAGTTCCAGATAGAGGGAGTTAATCTGATTTCAAAATCGAAAATATTAATTATTCTCCACCAAACCCTTTGTTGTGGTTACTCATTTGAATCGTCTCATTGAGACGATTCTAATGAGTACCCACAACATAGGGTTTCAAAGAGAAATAATGGATTTAGAATACTGTCACTCCCTCTTATCTGGAGGTCTGACGAAAAGACTGAAAAGAATATATAGTGTGGTCTTGGACTTTGTACTATCAGGTATTACAAAAGAAATTCTTTGGAGAAACGCCATTATAGTATATTACCGATGGTGTTCACTTAAAATGAATTTCGATCTTTCACCGAAAAAAACAAATATCCTCTATGTATTTTCTAATATATTTTGTAAGAGCGTCTGACAGAGTATCAGACAGTAAGGATCTAGTATTTATAACAATTATGCAGTGAAAGTATTGTAGGGGCATTGGAAAGATCTTTTTCCTCCCTTTTTAATATTAGTAGCTTTTTATATATGTTTTACCTTACTTTACTAGGCGTGCCTTTTCAGTTTACTTAACTTTAGTAGGCGTGCCTTTTCAGTTTACTTAACTTTAGTAGGCGTGCCTTTTCAGTTTACTTAACTATAGTAGGTGTGCCTTTTCAGTTTACTTAACTTTAGTAGGCGTGCTTTTTCAGTTTACTTAACTTTAGTAGGCGTGCCTTTTCAGATGATAAAATCTCTCTCTCTCCCTCTCTCTCTCTCTCTCAAGTTTATTTTTCTAATTCAAATTTTAAAAAAATAATATATTTCACAACTGAAAAAAATTCCTAAGACATTGTTCTTTCACAAATGTTTATTTTAGCCATATATCGACCCATGCAATACACTCAAATCATTTAACCCTTTACTCCACAGATACTCATTTCTACACATTGCTTGTAGGAGCCTTTGGAAAACATTGTGGCAAAAGGTGAAATTGCTCGTGACGAGCAATTTCACCTTTTGTCACATTGTTTTCTATGCCATCAAAAGGTGTCATATACCCATAAGAAACTGCTTCATCCTTGCTGTTATTTAGTCATATTGGAGATGCCATAGAAATGCCTCATGGGGTAAAGGGTTAAAAGTATTAAAAATATTGTGGAGATGACAGTCTGTTATCGTGTGGTCTTCTAATACGTTAGTCGCTGGCAGAAAAAATAATAATTCTAAAATCAGACAAAAAATAAACAAAAGACACAACTACCTGGTTTTAACTTAATTTTGAAATTAATTTCGTTGTCAGAGACTTTCACTTGGACCGGTCATAAATGACAGATTGTCATCTTCACAATAATTTACACGTGATACTTTTAAATGGTACACTATAAGCTGAAATACATTTAAACACCAGCTTTGCTTACATTTGAAATTTACTGTTACTTTAATCATTGCTTGATCGAACACAAAAAAGTTCTCTGTTCATGGTTTTAAATCGAACTGACTTCAAGTCAAAATCACGTGACATTCTCCAAGATCGTTATCGGATTTTTTTTTTCTTTCAAAAGATTCCTCTAAAAGAAGAAATGCAAAACTGATTACGGCAAAGGTCGACCCTGTGAACAGGGAAAAAATTCAATTGCCACATTTCATTCCGGTGTGGGTTTCCCATAATTCCCTTGAGACCAGCAGATCACATTGTTGTCGAAAAATTTGTCAAACTTTCATGAAAATCGTTTTTTCCCTTCTTGAAGCAGGAAGATTTATTGGTATCCTCTTTATCCGTCCTCCATTTTGTTTTTTACTGTTGGGGATTATCATGGATAAGCAGAAGGAATGACGCTAGGTTTTTATACTCCTTAAGAAATGGACAGTGCTTGTTCTGAGAAAACGGGGTTTAATGCATTGCCGTGATGCACTTTACTAAGAAAAGTTAACAGCCAACTAAATCATGAGGTAGAGTGATCCTGTGACATGCAAAACTATTAACCACACAATCCTGAATTTTAACGACCCTGAAAGAGAAGGCTATAAAAAACATTGTGGGAAAAGGAGAAAATGCTGGTAACAGCATTTTCTCCTTTTCCCACAATGTTTTCTATCCTATCAGAGACAGAAGTTGTCACCTAAGCAACTTTAAATTTTTCATCTGCAAATGCTTTCCAACATCTTGTCGTTTGGTAAAGGGTTTATGTTAGCAAAACGTTTCGGCCCTGTCAGCCTGCGTGGATTGCATATATATAGATGCATCAACCCTCATTTCATACAGTAGGATTCAAATGTAATGGACATTAAAAGTATATGGCGGAGGCCAAAGGATCGGAAATGGAAGGCTACTTTAGCCTCTGTGCCTCTGAAACCTTGGACGGTGTAGATCCAAGATCAGACTGTGGAATCTGATCTTGCATCTACAATCTAAACAGCTCATAAAACGGCTTAGTGTTGTTCTAGGTGCATTTGAATAACTCCTAAAAAGCTATTTTTTGTGATTTCACATCTAAATTTTACTTAAGCTGTTTAGGTAATGGAAATTTGACAAGCTTTCTTCGATCTTAGGGTTTTTTCCTCTTCTTGGGTTGTCATATGTGACTTGGAGCCCTTTTTATTAGGCAGTGTAGATAAGGATCAAATTGCCCAGAACGTGCTTTATGATATTGTATCTAGGTCACTAAGCGAGACTCACTAACCCTTTGCAGATAGTGTAGATCAAGATCAGACTGCACAGAAATGTGCTCTATGCTGTCCAATAAGGAGATATTTTCCCCCTTGAAATAAATTTAAAATAGCAATATCTGGAATTTTACGATTGAGGAGTTCCATTTTAATGGAAAACAGCTATTTCCATTATAACAGGAGTCCTAAAAACATTTGCATTCATTGAAAATGGGCATTATTGTACTACATGTACTTTAAACGAGCCTCTTTTTCCTGTTTTTCCTTGTTATGTTTTCATTTATAAATCTAAAACCACTTTTTTCTCATTACAAAGGGATATAACAATTACCCCCCTTTTCAGAAGCTAACAAAAGTATCAACAAATGATTTTAAAATAGACATCGAAGGAATTTCTGGTCGATCAGGAATGTGCAAAAATATTATATCAGTATAAATTCTTGTTCTTTTATTCCATGTTGCATTAGAAGCGTTAGGATGGTAATAGATCTATCTACCTTTACGTTATATAGCACTAAGCATGTAAGGGGTAAAAAAGAGGGTGACTTAAAAGCACTAGATAATTGGTGATGGTAGCGCCAATTTTTTTTTTTTTATGATTATCCTTTTTTTTTATATTTCGTACAAAATTTACAAAGCGCATTAAGCACGACATCATTTTAGTTTTCTGTACTATCATTTCTGCAAGTTTAAAAGTATTGGATATGACATTTATGGTGTTATCTCTCTATTTATGACCCCTCTTTTTTGTTGCCTAAACTATCTAGCATATTGTCGGTTTACTTCCGAAACCTTGTAACTACAACTTGTTACAAGCTGTAGTTACGAGATTTTCGAAGTAAACGGACAATATGGTGTTTGTCTATCTCTTCAATAAAACTCTTTAGAATCACAAAAATAAAGTTTTTTTTGTTCTGTTTTCTACAACTTTTTGGCCTCCCTTCTATCTGTACGTAGCTTAAGAAATAACTTTCTTTCTATCGTGGTTTATCTTTCAATGAACCACAGTAATGAGTTATTAGGCACAATGAATAATCCACAAGGGCATTTAGCCCGAGTGGTTTATTGAATGCACATCATAACTCACAACGTAGTTTATTTAAGATATAACCTTCTTTCTATCGTGGTTTATCTTTCAATGAACCACATTTGTGAGTTATGAGGCACAACAAATAAAATACGAGAACTATAGCCCGACTGGTTTATTCAATACGCATCATAACTCACATCGTGGTTTACTGAACGAAAAACCACGAGGAAAGAAGATTATTCGATTTTAACACCACCAACTCTTAATGAAAGGAAAATAAGTTCATAGTTAAGAGTAAAATTGCGGATGCAGATTATATTCCATTGAATAACTTATCTATTTTCTTTATACTGAATGACGTCACTAAATGTAAAATGACGTAAATTTTACCACGCTTTCGTTGCACTGTGTTTATAAAGCCGCATACAAGTGTAATTTTAGCATTATAAATCTAGGAACCGTTCTCTGAATACCGCCTTACCAACTAGATCCACTCAAGATTCTGTTTTTGCATACGAAATATCATACTTTTGCCACTACCTTCGGATCTACGTAATTCACAAGTTTACATTTTTGTAAGGTCTGTTGTAAATAGGTTTGCAGGCATATTTCTGCCACAAGATACGAGATACTGGTTCAAGAAATCTATAATTTTAGAAAATTATCTCAATGAATCAAAGTTTCCTGAAAATTTCATCTAGATGGTGAAACGATTCCTTGAAAAAAATATCAAGATGAACTTTGTAAACTAGAATTTGTTTACATTGATCAGTAAGTATTTTAAAGCGGATTTTCTCATTCGTGTACGAAGCTAACAATCGCGGAAAAATCATTGTGATAGTCTTACCTGTTTCTTAATGTTTATAAATAGGAAAAAATGTCATTTGAATTAACTCGGTAGTTTCTGGCTGTACAAGATGACAGTAAGCTAAAATTTAAATTATTCACATTTGTAGCTTAACTGGTAAATTTTGACTGTACACATAAAAAGAACGGAGTCTTGTAAACACAATTACGGTGGTTGCAGATTGGATGGCCGATTTAGGCAATTTTTTCTCCTCTCACCGCAGATGTATGTGAGAAAAGCAGTCAATGGCTTGAAATAAAGGTTGTGTCAGTATACTTTTGTGAGAAACCAAGGAAGTACAAGCATAGGTCCACTGACCGCCGTGATATGATCTAAGCTGTTAAAAACGACGATGAAATACAGAGCAGAAAATCATCTATTCAGTCCCATTTAAAAATGATAATGAGAATGCATATCTAAACTATGTCTTTTAATCTTTTTTTAAACAAAAGGGAAAACGGAAATGCCTGTTATCAATTCTAAACTAGGACTGCTTTCATCTCTGAACCACTACCCGGAAGCTTCCGTCGTGGTGTGACACCAGAAAACAGAAAAACTAGGCCACTTTACGAACCACCATTAAATGCAAATAAGTCCATAAACACTGATTCGTAGACAAATATTTGTCTGTTTGAGAATCGTGCTTTGTTTGAATCCTTTTTTACTTTGATTCCGGTTTCTACAGGATACGATGACATGAAGACTTTTAACCAACTTTCTTTGAACACTAAAACAATTCTTAATATATCAACGGACTACGTAAAAACTAAACCAGAGGGCCCCACTGCATGTCCAACCTTTCTTGCTTCCATGCATGGATAAAAAATGGCAACAGCAACCATGTACATGTACATGTATCTTTCGATATTGACCTCTGTTTTAAAATTGTTTATTTGGGAGAGAAGCATTGAGAGAGTGGTATGCTCGATACTTGTACAGGAAAAGTACATCAGTAGATAGTCAATCCATGACATTGACACCAGAGATCTGTATGGGAACAGATAAATGCAATTCTGGGAACCAGCATGTTCTTTTTCGCACGTTTTCGAAAGCCTTTATTTTCTTTCCAGAATCTGTAGAACTAAAAATAGGGTTTTTTTTTTAATATAAATAAACAAAATTATCCCAATCAGTTTTTGTTTTATATGTTTATGTGGATATAGTCAGGAATGAACATATGTGTCACGTGGTTTTGTCACTGTCTATTGGAAGTGTTGAGAAAAAACCAGATGTGTACATGAAATTTAGCATTCGTTACTTTTTATTCTTTCTCGATAAAGGCCATCCACTGTATTTTGTCAAGAAAGTAAATGGTAGCTTTTACCTAATATACCTTTACAAACAGTTAATCAAATAAAAAAAGATGAAAAGAAAAAATGATTTCTTACATAAAAAGAGACAATTAATGTTCTACTTCACTGCAAAAAAAAATTTTTAAATGAATGAGACAATCAACTAAATCGTTCAAAGACCACTGATGGAAAAGGAGGAGAAAAAGCAACGTACTATATTCTTCTTCTGCCTAGTGAAAAAAATTAAGTTAGGTCTATTATTTGTTAGATTAAATAGACACAGACCCATCCTCTTTTGAAAAAAGAACTGTTAGTAATTTGTGTCCATCATGTTTGATAGCCGACGTATTAGCCCCTGGCCTTACAATCCCGACTTTATTGACCCTGAGAAAAAAGCCTTTTAAAAACCTTGAGAGAAAAGGAGAAAGCTACTGGTTATCAGCAATTCCTCCTTTTCACACAAGGTTTTTTTCTTTCTAAGTTTTCATAGATATTTTCATCATTTGAGTCATCTTTAATCTGGTGTGTTCCAATGTTTTCAATTTTGACAAGCCTTTTTTCAGTTGGTTAAGAGTTAAAAATAGAAATAACAACAGCTTTGGTGCAGCATTTGGATGCAATTGTAACGCAGGATCATATTCCCTAATGAATAATTAATCAAATTAGTTGGAATTTCATCAGAACCAGAAACAGCGAAGCCAATAAATTAAAGCGAACATTTGAGAATTGCGACGTTCTATCATTTTAAATCCTGTGTCAGATAGAAAGATAGGGACGCCGGAGCAGAAAACTTTGTGGCTGTACTTAACGACAATATCTAATTGACTCTTTACCCATCCACCACGTTTTGGACTTTCATAAGAGCGTCGTTAAATTGAAAATGTGCATTTTAGAGTCCATGGTGAAAACGTATATCGTAACAAGCTGTAGTTACGAGGTTTTGGAAGTAAACCGACGATATATTGCAAGAGAAAGGACATCATAGCTTGAGTATATTCCAAAGTATTGGAATTGTGTATATCCAGAATCAAACTACATAGTCTGTAAAGCCTGATCTTCATATGCAAACGTTTAGTATTTTACTCTAGGTATGCAAAGATAACGTTTGGTATTCTACCATCGAAATGCAAAGATAACGGTCCGCAAAGATAACGTTCAGTACTTTACCCTCGGTATGCAAAGATAACTTAAAGTATTTTATCCTATATAGTGTTCAGGATTTCACCTTTGGTAGGTAAAGATAAAGTTCAGTGTTTTACCCTCGGTCTGCAAAGATAAGGTTGAGTCTTTTAACCTCAGTGATGCAAAGATAACGTTAGTATTTAACCTCGGTTATGTAAAGGTAATATTTATTAATTCATGCTTTCCAGTAAGTTATCGAGAATCATCGGTGAAATTTTTTATGATATTTCATGGTTACAGCCAGTGAAAGACCGATTCTATACGTAAACTCTTCAATTGAAAGTGGAAACATTTGTTCCTGCGCATTAGTTACCTAGATAGCATACACTCGCCTCACATCAAGATGGAAATATGACGTAGTTTATCTTACATTTCTTTCACTTGACGTAATATTGCGATGTGTTGCAATGCAGAGAGGGTACTCCAAGGGTAATTACTGAAAAGAACTTATCTGGATTTTGATAATTCCCCCACACGGTTAAAAGCGTGAAATGGATAGAATATTTTTTGATGGGTGAAAGTTCGAAATTTATTTCATCTCTTGAAAATTTTACTCCTGATGTTGATATGCAAGGTTAAGTCTTTCAGCCTCAGTTATGCAACAATAACGGTAAATAGTTTACTCTCACTTTAGAAACGATAACGTTAGGTATTTTACCCTCCCTTATGCAACGATGACGTTTTAGGTATTTTACCCTCCCTGATGCAAGGATGACGTTAAATATTTTACCCTCCCTGATGCAACGATGACGTTAGGTATTTTACCCTCCCTTATGCAACGATGACGTTAGGAATTTTACCCTCCCTTATGCAACGATAATGTTAGGAAATTTACCCTCCCTTATGCAACGATTACCTTAAGTATTCTACCCTCTTTTCTGCAAAGATAATGTTAACTATTTTACCCTCACTTATACAACAATAACGTTTAGCGTTTTACCTTCCCTTATGCAATGATAATGTTAAGTATTTTCCCTCGGTTTAACAAGGATATCGTTACGTATTTTACCCTCACTTATGCAACGATAAGGATAAGTGTTTTAACGTCGGCTATGCAACAATATCGTTATGTATTTTACCCTCAGTAATGCTAAAAGTGTAACCCTAAAAGCGTCTTTTGCCACTTTAATGGCTAATGCGGCAAATGTAGATTAAGATTGACATTTTAACTCGTTCACTACCAATGACGACGGATTGTGTTGATTAAGATCAGATGTTTGATCTACACCATTCACTACTCGATCTCAGACTGTGACCCGATTTATCTGCAATAGCATTGAAAATCTTCTTTTAGACCTAAAAGAGTGGGATTTCTTGAATAAATATTGAAAGAGTTCAGGGCTGAATTATGTGATCAAACATTGATGAGTTGTAACCGAAATCCGATATTAAATTTCAAAACAAAAACAGCGAACATAGAATATAGATGAGCTTTGCTCCACCAAACAGCTGTTCATGCGATAAACTGGTATTTGGACATACAGAAATTGACCAAAGACGAAAACTTTCGGCCAGTGTCAGCCTGCAGGTACTGTGCGGGCTGATCTGAATTGATAGTTTCCGCACATGAATTGAGACCCCTTCTCACGGAACATGCTGAAATGAAGAAACAAATTCCAATTTCTTGTATGGAAAGGAAAACAATAAATTCAATTCAATCGGTGAAGAATAATACAAGTTTATGATCATTGACAGCCCGGGCAATGATGACGCATTTTGATTGATCGGTTCCCCGTGACATTTTGTGTGAGAAAAAATTGGCTTTCTCGCCAGTCATGTGCTGAAAATGAGACAGTAATTGGCAACGTTTTATGCCCTGTTCAGTCGTCCATGAAATGAATTTGTTTCCTATTCCAAAACTTTTTTTTTATATTGATGATCCAACGAGTTATTTTAACACATCAGTGTCCGAACAACTTTTAGACCTAAACATTTGCGCATGCAGGATTTTTTTTTACTTCCAAAAACACATTGACGGAATGTTATATTGCACATATAAACTTTCCTGTTGCTTGTATTTGATTTCAGAAGTGTGAGAAATAGAGGATATTTGTTGTTGTTTTTTTCGGTGAAAGATCGAAATTGATTTCATCTCGTGAACACCATCGGTAATATTTTCACGAGTGGCTCAGCAGCCACTCGTGATAATATTGCCGATGGTGTTCGCGAGATGAAATCAATTTCGATCTTTCACCTATAAAAGAAATATTCTATTCATTTCATGCCTTTAACCCTTTCTGGGAGGAGCTTTATCAAAATCCGTTATTCCCCGTGGCGTACCCCTCCCGCATAGCAACGCATTACAATAAAAATATTACGTCAAACGCGAGAAATGTAAGGTAAATGGCATCATATTTCCATCTGGTTGTGAGTCACGCACAATATACCTAGATAACAAAAACATGAAAATCGGTATTTTCACTAGTTGTACCCGTGGAATATTGAAAGCTATTTTCACTGCTATTTGTCGATATCCTACCGGAAAGCATGAAAAAGAAATGATATCGTGCGAGACATAGGGTCTGGCGAGATGTCAAAATTTTGTTTCAAGGCGAGAAGCAAATAATGGAGTCACGAAAGTTACTACAGTATAGCATTCCTTTTATTATATACCTACACCTTTTCGACGACAAGAATTTGCAGATTTTTGACATTTTAAGCGAACACGGTGAACGAAATAAAACAAATAATATCATAGTAGCCAGTAACTTCGCTTTCATATACAGTGGATGAATATTCAAAGGGTAAAGTTTTGACCAATCAAATTGCAAATAAATACATATTATACACGAACTGCGCGTGAGTTACGTAATCATTACATCATCATACTGTGTTTGGAACCGTATTTCAAAGTGTGTAGATACCTTTGTCTGTCGTATGTGATGTTTTTATCCACGCATGTATTTGAGCCAAAAAAAAATGATAAAAAAGCAGCTGCTCGACCAAAGCTATTGCCTAAATCGTAACGAGCAATTTTGTGTATTGTCACAATTGCTTCAATAATTATATGTTTCAAAATGAATGGGTGTTTGTTTTCAATACTTACAGACAGCCATGGCGATTCCAGTATACCCTCCTCCACTACTCTTTTGGGGGTATAATAACAATGGCATAGACTTTGCATCAGATGTATGTGTATTGGACTTACAGTGTTTAGAGATTTTTATACTTTATGATACTTCTTTAGAAAGAGGGAAAATGGTCTTTTAAATAACTCATTACAGTTAGAATTAACAAAGGGTTTTATGGATGCATTATTTAATGACGAATTGCTTGGTATGATGTATCATTGAAATGCACTAAACCCCCATTTATTAGAGGGCAGCTCAATTCTGTTGGTGCTTTAAGAGTTATGTTACCCAGATAAACCGAAATGTCAAAACATATAAATTTCAAAAGGTCAAAGAGAAGCCTTTTAAAAAAAAAATTGGTGAACCACCATGTTAAAAAGCTATGACGGGAAACAGGAACGCGTCCGGAGTTAACAAATTAGTGTTGACATTTCTGAGAGAAAAATTAGAGTTTTTCACGAGAAACTTGGGGCAAATGAAGTTGTAGTTGGCTTAATTTTAAAACAAGCGTAACGCTGCGTGAAATAAGTTGGAATTCTTTTACACGAAGCCAAATCACCAGATGCCGTCAAATTGGCCCTCAGTGTGTCAAAATAATTTAAATGGGGTTTATTCAGTCATTGAAAAACACCAAAATATTGCAGTTCTAACCATGTTTTGAGAATATCCTTTGTATTGAAGTTTAAAATCTTTTTGACAGCTAATGTCATCTCATGGCGGTCACTGACGCATCCAGTTTCGACGCAGATCATCAGATCGGCCTGTACCAGATGACCTGGCCCTACACATTTTGCAAATTTAATGGAGCATGTCTTATTTTCATGTCAATTGAACGCCCTATATGATCTAAATATGACGTACGTTGTTCACAAAGTGACACCAAGGATGGTCCAGGCATCCTAGATGTAACGAAGAGAAGACCTACCTGTAATGCTATAGGAACATAATTAGGACCATTTATAAAATTCAGAACGTACAGTTCAAGGTCATGGTTTGAGACTCTGTGGGACCAGAAATCATCTTTAGAGAAAACTGAAATAGAAGATAATCAACTGGTTTTGTTAGGTATTAAAAATGTTTATTTCACGCTTTCCAGTAGGATATCGAGAAGTAGCATTGAAAATATTTTTCTATCTTACACTGGTACCACCAGTGAAAATACCGATTTTCACGATCTTGTTGCCTAAGTAAATTGCGCGTGCCTAACAACCAGATGGGAAATATGACGTCATATACCTTACATTTCTCGCGCTTGACGTAACGTTGCTATGCGGGAGGGGTACGCCACGGGGAATGAGGGAAAAGAATTGTACTGAATTTTGATAAAGCTCCTCCCAGAAAGGGTTAAAAGCATAAAATAAATAGAATATTTGTTTTTTTCGGTGAAAGATCGAAATTTATTTCATCTCTTGAACACCATCGATAATATTTTCACTCGTGGCTGCGTCACTCGTGAAAATATTACCGATGGTGTCCACTCGATGAAATAAATTTCGATCTTTCACCAAAAAAACCAAATATCCTCTGTGTCACTAGAATGGTGTGTAATGCAATTGATCCGGAGGACGAGTTTTTGAACCGCATGAAACCCCATTCGAGTGATGATGGACTTTAATATCACATACAACCAGTTGATCATCCTATTTATCAAATTCTTAATTCCTTTTTTACTCTGCTTATTATCAAGAGCGGTACAATATAAGCAATAGGGGATAAAGAGTAGTTCCGATGTAATGCAGAGAAATTACCCTCCTCTATATAGAGGAATGACTTGGGTCATTATTCTACGTAGAGAAATGATCCGGGTCATTATTCTATGTAGAGAAATGACCTCAGGGTCAAGTGTCATTTCTCTACATAGAATAATGACCCAGGTCATTTCTCTGCGTGGTGAAATGACTTCTGGGGGTCATTTCTCTCCGTAGAATAATGGCCCAGGTCATTCCTCTACGTAGTGGAATTACCCATGGGTCATTTTGTAGGGGAGGGTCATTTCTCTGCATTAGACCGGCAAACATTCAAAATCTATATCGTCATTAGTGATGCTACCATAATAATCATCACTAAATGTGTTACTCACTGTGAAATCCCAGTAATTCACTGATAAGAATATGATATATGTACATTTATTTCATGCTTTCCGGTAGGATATCGAGAAATAGCAGTGAAAATATTTTTCGATCTTACACTGACCAGTACAACCAGTAAAAATACCGATTTTCACGTTCTTGTTGCCTAGGTAAATTGCACGTGCCTAACAAACAGATGGGAAATATGACGTCATATACCTTACATTTCTCGCGCTTGACGTAATATTTTAATGCGTTGCTATGCGGGAGGGGTACGCCACGGGGAATAACGGAAAAGAACTGTACTGGACTTTGATAAAGTTCCTCCCAGAAAGGGTTAAAAGCATGAAATAAATAGAATATTTCTCGTGAACACCATCGGTAATATTTTCACTCGTGGCTGCGCCACTCGTGAAAATATTACCGATGGTGTTCACTTGATGAAATAAAGCTCGATCTTTCACCGAAAACAACAAATATCCTCTATGTATTTATGCAAGAAAGACTGTATCATTGAAATTTGATGGACCCTAGATATTGTGTTTGGGATTAAAGATGTCACAAATCGCCTCGAAATTAATGATGGGTGCATGATAACTGTTATGTTGAAGTTTACAGAGTATTGCTTTTTTTCCAATTAAAAATAACTTCAAAACTCTGTGAACTTCAACATAACTTATCATGCTAATAAAGAAATTTTACAATATTTTGTAATGGACTTAGAAAAAAAGATCCAAGTACTGTAGAATTTTTAGCTATCAGGAATCGTCTCAGACTCAAATTTATATAAGCCATAATTTGGCAATAAGGGGGGGGGGGGGGGTTAATGCATTTCTGTTGCACGTATATAAAGTTTGTCATCTAATAGATACCGGTAGAGATCCATTAAATCTAATGCACAATGGCTTGCTCCTTATCGAAAGAAAGAGCAGCACAGGGAGCTCTTGATACTTTGCAGGAGAGACACAGATACTGCAAACTGTTGGTTGTCATAGTCTCAGAATAATTCTATCAAAAAGGTGGACGGTAAAAATCAAAGACCAAAGCCCGTGTACTAGACAGCCTATTCATGGTATACTTTTTTCTCAAAGCACTCTTTATGACAATTAAAGCAAGAAACAGTGACTTGTATGAACACTGTAAACACAGCCATGATTATTATTAGGTTGAAGTAAACATTAGAATATGGCCATGCATAAATGACAATTACGAGGCACCCATTTATTAGGTTTATTGTGGCTCTGCATAAGCGTCGCCACCATATTTTTATACGCTTTTGAAAAGCGCATGTGGAGTTAGCCATATGGCCTGCAACGCGCGAAAAGGGACATTCGGACATCTGCGTAAAGTGTCGTCTCGGATCAGCCTGCGCAGTCCGCGCAGGCTAATCCGAGACGAAACTTTCCGTTTCTATGCAATTTCCTGTTTTGCACAAGTCTACTGTGGCACAAAATCTAATGTAGTCGTAAAGTGCCGTCTCGGATTAGCCTGCGCGGACTGCGCAGGCTGATCCGAGACGACACTTTACCATGGCCAACTTTATCATGCAAATCAAACCCGGTAACTGTTATTTGACCGCTATGTAAGCCAATTAAATTATGAGAGTTTGATCCCTTTTGGCCGTGAAATCGATCACATACGGAATTATATATTGACTGGCGATCTCTGCAAACCCTTTGCACTTATTACCCGAATTTCGCGCTTCGAGTGTAGAGGGTTTCAATTTATTGGAAAACAACTCTGCGGGATATCTGGGGTTGTAAATTACTGGGGTACCAAAATTTGTAGGATTTGTTTTCCTTTCAGGTCTTGCAATTTGATCTACCTCAAATTTTACCGAAAGCACGCGTTTGAAAAATTATGGTCAGCTATAGAAATGCTTTTGACCAGCATTTGCTCTTTTTCAAGCAATGTTGTCATGCAATGTTGATACAAATTGAATAATTTGACCCATATTTATTGTGTTGTCTACAACTGCTTTAAATATTGGGACAGTCATACATTGCCAGTTCCTGAAGAGTTAAAAAAAAAAAAGAAAAATATCCGCAGTACAAGTTTCTTATGATGAGACTAAAGCCGGGGGAGGAGCGCGACACGAACACTCGAAATGTAACAGCACATATGTTTACTGCATCTTTGGAATTTTATCTCTGATTTTTTCATCATAATTTTGAATTCAATCTCTGATATTTTTATTGATTTATCAACAAAAATGGTACAATAGTAAAAATACTTCGGTTGGATATATTTCTGAATAGCTAAACATTAATCTCCAACCTGTTGCATAGAGCTATTACATAGTCAACAGACGGCATTTTATTGTAATTGTTTTGCACAGCATCGTCACAAATACATGTACGTGCATGTATATTAGGCTGGGGAAAGTGTGGTGGTAGATCAGACCACACAGGTATTGTCTGATCTATCATAAACAAACCAACCGTATACAAATTATATTTTTTAACCTTTATGTTCAATAGGTCAGTTCTTTTTAAAATAATTTCGTCATTTTTTAGAAGAAGTCAGTGGTTTTTTTAGCACACGGTAAACATAAATCAGCCTGCACAATATTGTTGGAAAATCAAAATTATCTTCAGGGAAGTCAGAAAGCTTATTTATTGTTCTTTAATATGGCGCAGTTTTCAGTCATTTAGAAAATACATTTTTAGCCCTTTTTACACCTTTTTAAAGCAACTATCGTATTTTCTTTCTTTTTCCCTGATCGTTTGCATTGTGCCGGAGTTCTCCGATGATGACCGAGTCTCACTGTTAGATAAGACGCCTATCGGGTATCTTGATTGGTGTTACGTAATGGTATACATTGATACATTTATACGGGGTAATCGGAAAGAAAGTACATGTATCAGGAAAAAAATCAGACTTCTTTAGGGAGAGGAACTATATAAGCTTTGATGCTTTCGTTTCAATCCTTTTCGCAATACATGTTGTTGTAAATGAATGATGTTAGTATATTGAATAAATTAAAACTAAATGTTTAAACTAAGATCATAATTTTTTTACGAGATTATTTATAAGGATTTAAAGTCAAGTTTAACAAGATCTTGTATAAGGAAGTCCAATTTGCCGCCTTCTCTCTTTAGCTCTTTACTTGCAAATGTGTGATGATTAATGCATTTTCAAAAGTATTTTATGGCGACAGCTCACATATTCAAATTTCCTCGCCATTTTCAATCTGATCACCCTCTCATGTGTTTTCAAAAGTCAATAATTTAAAACCTTTTCCCATATGGAGAACTTTGACTTCACCAACTTAGAAAAAAAGCAATTTCAGAAAATAAATCAAATGTAGCTAAATTGATATTCTTCACTTTAAAAGAGTAGAAAACATTGTAGGAAAAGGAATCAATACTGGATATTGGTATTTCTCCTTTTCTCACAATGTTTTCAAAAGGCCAAAAGAATTTCGACACATAGAATAAAACCGATTCGGCCCAGGATCAGACTGCTTGTTTTGTACAGTTTGTTACTGGTCTATTGACTGCATAATTATTATAATGATCCAATAGTACAACAAATTCAATCTTCTTTAGAAATAAAGAAAAAAAGAAAAAAAAAAGAAAAAAAGAAATAAAAATGCAATTAAAAGATATTTATGCTAACTAAATTGAAATCATTTTCCAAAAAGAATTAAAAAAGACGATACTGGGAAAATAATGGTTTTTACAAATCTCTTAAAAGTTTTCACCGATGCAAATAATATACACGTACATGTATAAAAATGATAAATACAATAATTATACATTTGGACAATGTGTAAAAACAGGATCCAGGTTTAACAAAACAATATATACAGACAAGGTTATCATGTCATCAGTTCTTATCTTCCCTTTATCCGTTGCTAAATCTTTTCACCCAGTCTTAAAATCCCACTTTGCTCGATACAGCATTTTTTATACAAAAATTAACGATAGTGTCGTTTTTAAACTAAAATGGACGCAAGATCTCAATTTAACAAATGTAAACGAATACTTTGATCATAATCACAACAAAACATAGAATACTTCAAGACGTTATAGATTTTTTGCTTGCAATTCATTTTTATGTTATTTAGCGTCAAAAACGGCGCAAGAGCAAATTTCTTAAACCTTTATATAGAAATAAGAAGGAGAATGGGTCAGTAACTTTAAATCAAAATGGACGCAACTTCCCATTTTGCTACAGGAATTAAAATTATATTGAAGTAAAGTAGAGATATTACAGAATACTTCACGACGTTATAGATTTTAATCATTTTAGAAGAAAAATGTGTTTTAGTCGATCAAAATATTTTCCCTTCTGAAATCCTATATGACAAGCCGTTATCGGAAATCCTTTCGGACCAGATAATCGATAAGCTCCAAGGAGAGTAACTCTTGCTCGACCTGCAGATGAAAGTTGGGGATGGCGCATGTCCGAATGCCCCTTTTGGTGTGTTACACGCCATATTGTTTACTATTACCGCTGGTTCCAAGATCGAGCCGTTACCAATTTTTTTCATTTCGGAATGACTTTTTTTAACGTGTTAAATACCTTACATTCATACCCAGTTCGATAAAAACCAGATCTTATCCCAGGTGGCCAAGAGTTTAAATATTTGTTATGTGATCACCACGTGGGCCTCTACGAAATTTGTTCAAGTGATGCCCTTGGCGTAAAAAAATTAACCCGTTGTAATGCGCCCTATTTCGGAAAAAATTGATTTGTGGCGCCATTGATAGTATGCTTCAGTATTGTCTTGTAATATAACATCTTCGCAAGCCAAGGCTGACGATTCACTACGCTACTCTACCCTTGGCGGATCGAGCATGATTTTTACATTCCCCCGATACGCTTTTTCATTGGATGCAGCCAGCTCTAACTGCAACGAATGAAATCGCTCGTAGCATTTCATCTTTGATAAAAAATAGAATAAGGACGCTTTTGAATAGAAGGTAAACATGGAAACCCACGTGGATGTCTGCTTATCGCTTCATGTGTATTCGTCAGCGGTTTGTGAAACGATATTTCATTGGCTTTTAGAAATATGATTTAAAGAAGGGTAATAACCAGCATCCAATAAAGGGCGCATCGCAGGAATCTCGAAATCGGGATCAATCGGCCAAGGTAAGATCCACGTAGTGATCGTAACCTTGGCTCGCGAAGATTGTAATATAATAGGACAGAAGATTTAACTAAGGTTAATAGTCTTGCTTGAAACATTTCATACAGGTCTCTATTCAGCAACCGTTTTGATTTGCCTTGTAACTCTAATTATATCAAGATTTTTAACATTTAAAAAATGCTTCATTTCTGAATGGCTTAGCCAGATAGTTTAACCAGTCCTAGTATCATTTGTGCGTGCAGTTTGACATTTATGTCAATGTGTTCGAGAAATAATATCTTATAATATAGGGTTAATTCACGTTTTTGAGGTCGTTAACATTCGCAGAGGCCCGAAAAATGCTTTAACGCCCGAGTGCGAAGCACGAGGGTGTTTAAGTATTTTGAGGGCCTCTACGAATGTTAACGACCGAAAAAAACGTGAATTAACGCTATTATTGCATAAAGTAAAGGTATTCTAACAATAATTTGCACAGATAGCAAAAATATTTCCATAGAAATGCAAATAAGCGAATTTCAAATGTACTGTACGCAAATGGGTCAAAACCGGAAGTAGGCGAAGAAGTTTTTGTTACGATTAGGAAAGGGCCGTTAGTCCTGTATGCCAGTTTTGATTCTCTCGCTGTAAATACACTTTTATTGATTTTTAATACACACTGGACTTATGTAGAATAAACTTGCACACATTTGGACGATTACAACTAGGATGAATGCGTGGATATAAATTTCTGTAACTGAAGGCGACAGAGGGTTCGATATGCATCAAGCAAGGCGGACCGATCACGTTAAAATGTGGGTGGGATGTAGCTGGTTTAGAGTACATTTCACGGGTGAATTTTTGTTCAGATCTCGATTAGACTGAGATTCTGTGCAAAGGTTTGTTTGTGGTGTACTAATATCATCAAAGACATGCCATGGAAAGGATCGAATATGGTACGAATTCCTACAGTTTGATGGTTGGAGTCTAGGGAAAATCTGACAAGGACAAACGTTGTTTACAAGGTAGGCCCGAATCGAGGATATTGATAGTACAAACCCGGGCGTTAACGGCGCGTGAATTTACTGATTAATACACGTTTTCTCCCGTTAACCGCCCGATTTTTACCCGTTAATACATGCTTATAACGGCCCGAAAAGGCACGATTTATGCAATAATTGTCTATATCGATATTGCGGTTTGTCCAAAAATTACTCCAACCCGCTGAGGGAACCTCTGACATACATCTATAGGAGTGTACGATTGCATGCCAGGGTCCGTATTCACTAACCATTCTTAAGCACATTCTTTGTCTTATTCTTCAAGATTTTCTAACTGTGAAAGTAACATAACTTCTGATTGGCTAAACCATTCGGTTTAGCCAATCAGAAGTTTTGTTACTTTCACATTGACAAAATTCTGAAGAATTAGACTAAAAATGTTCTTAAGAATGGTTTTTGAATATGGGCCCAGGTCGTGTATCTGTGTACAAATGAACTGTTCTCTTTTCACCAATGATTGTAGCAGCTGACCTGATGTTACCATGCTTCCAAGATTTTATCTTTCCAAAAGTCAACAGTTAACCCTTTACCAAACACTCCCGAGTTTTAACAACCCTGACAAAAACTGTCCATTGAAAACATTGAAGAAAATAGTAAATAGCATTTCTTCCTTTTTCTACATTTTCTTCTTCAAAATCAAATTTATTTATTTTTTTTTTTTTTAATCACTTTTTTTGTCGTCTGCTAATGCTTTTAGTTTGGACATGTCTTTAATTTTTTTACCGTTTGGTATAGATTGAATACAAAGACGCGCACTCGATATTCAACGATAAAATGGAATGTTGTAAAGGAACTAAATATAAAGGAATTGTATCTTAAATGTAACTTACAAGACTTTGTAAAAACACTTTTGTTATAACGGACCATCTTACTGAAGCCATGGGAATTGTATTGTGAAGATATTCCGGTTTTTTCCCGTGACGACTTCCGGAGATCTCCAGGTGATATTTACTTTTTTTACGAGTCCATTATCTCTCTCCCTCTCTAACCATGTTTGTACGAGCTAGTTGATGAATTTGAAAATCGCCGGGGAAATAAAGGAAAATAGACACCGGTTAAGTCTCGTCAAGCAAGCCCGCATGGCTAAGGTGGTCGAGCGTAAGACTCGTGAAGGTAATGTGTCATTTAACCCATTACCACACAGTCCCTACTTTTGACGCCCCTGAGAAAGAAGCCTTTAGAAAACATTGTGGGAAAAGGAGAAAAATGCTGGCAACCAGCATTTTCTCCTTTTCCCACAGTGTTTTCTACCCTTCACAAAACAGATTTCAATTTTTCAGTCACTTTTATTTTGTCGTCTGCAAATGCTTTCGATTTGGACAATTCTAAAATTTTGCCGTTTGGTAAGGCTGTGTATTCGACTTCCCCGGCTAGCCTTCTAAAGTACTCCTGTCTTTCGGATGAGAAGTTAACCCTAGGTCGCATGCAACAGTATTAAACACCAAGCAGGTTCAAGAACAAGGGCCCATCATACTAAGGTAGTTACTGAACAAAATTTGTAATACTATATTATACTATAATAACTTATACGTTATTATAGTACAATTTATTTCATGCTTTCCTTTCCGGTAGGATATAGAGAAATAGCAATGAAAATATTTTTTGATCTTACACTGGTACCACCAGTGAAAATACCAATTTTCACGTTCTTGTTGCGCGTGCCTCACAACCAGATGGGTAATATGACGTCACATACCTTACATTTCTCGCGCTTGACGTATTATTGTAATGTATTGCTATGCGGGAGGGGTACGCCACGGGGAATAACGGAAAAGAACTCTAAAAGATTGTGATAAAGCTCCGCCCAGAAAGGGTTAAAAGCATGAAATGAATAGAACATTTGTTTCTTTTTTTTCGGTGAAAGATCGAAATTTATTTCATCTCCTGAACACCATCGGTAATATTTTCACTCGTGGCTGCATCACTCGTAAAAATATTAGATCTACCGATGGTGTCCACTTGATGAAATAAATTTCGATCTTTCACCGAAAAAGACAAATATCCTCGATTTCATTTTATCTAGATAAAATTTCCAGGAAACAGATTTATTGCAGTTGTATTGGTGACGTTGGTGGTGGGTGGGTGGGTATGGAGGTGTCAGTGTTGATGGTGGTGGTGAGGTGATGGCTGTATTAGTGGTGTAGCTGTTGTTGTTGGTGCATGGTGGTTGTGTTGTTGCTGTTTTTGAAGGTGCCGGCGGTATGTTGATGTTGATGTTGTTGTTGGTTAACGGGGGTGGTAGTGAAGGTGATGGTGGTGAGGTGACGAAGTGGTGGTGGTTGTGATTGCGCTGTTAGTGTTGTTGTCGGTGGGGTTGGAGATTGCTGAGTTATAGTAACTGTTGTTCCTTTTGGGTTCGGTGGTGGTGATGGTGGTATAGTTATTAATATTCTTGGGTATGTTGGTAGTGGTGGTATTGATGGTTGTGTTGTTGAAGTGGTGATGGTGGTGATGGTGGCGGGGGGGGGGCGGGGATTGTGATGTTGCGGTTATTTTTGTTGGTTGCGCTGTCATTGGGTTTGCAGGTTTGCGGTGTTGAAGTTGTTCCTGTTGGTTTAGGTAGTGGTGGTAGTGATGATATTCTTGTTAACCTTCTTGTGGGTGTTGGCTGTGGTGGCATTGGCGGTTGTGTTGTTGAAGGTTGTGATGATATTAGCGGGGTCTATGTTGTTGTTATTGTTGTTGTTGTTGGTTGAGCTGTCGATGAGTTGCGATGTTGTAGTTGTTCCTATTCGTTTCGGTGGTTGTGTTTTTGATGTGGTGATGGTGGTGGGGTTGGAGACGGTGGTGTATTTATGGTGGTGGCGTTGTGGTGGTTGGTGATGATAGAGGTGGTGGTGGTGGTGGTTGTTGTTGTTGGTGGTGGTGGTGGTGATGGTAGTGTACTTACTGGCTGGGGTTGGAGACGGTGGTGTATTTATGGTGGTGACGTTGTTGTTAGTGGTGGTTGGTGTTGATAGAGGTGGTTGTGGTGGAGGTGGTGCTAGTTGTTGTTGGTGGTGGTGATGTACTTACTGACCGTGGTACTGTCGTTTTAACATTATTTTCCAACTTGTAAAGTGCAAAGTGCCCATTTTATGGGGCTATAAAACATGTTATAGATACTAAATACTCTTAATATTACTGCCTGCTTTGTTGAAGACGAAAATTCCAATTGCTACATTTGATTCCAGAGCACGTTCTTTATCGTTCCCTGGTGAAGGTCATGTGACACTGATGTTGAAATATTTGAACACAGTCGTAAAAATTGTTTTTCCCGTTTTTTTTTCACCCCTAATGCTGCTTAGCTCTACTCAATTTGCTCTTGTGGATAGTGTAGATCAAGATCAGACTGCACAGAACGTGAAAATCTTCTGGCGAAGGAAACTTTGAGATAGTAAAACCAGTTTTGGTGTATCTACTATTTTCTCGTGGTTAATTTAGAAGTTAGAGGGTTAATCAGTTTTGATTTAAACGGATGGTTTTTCCACTAACGTTTTTTTCATGGTTTGCAGTATTAAACATTGTCATTGTGACATGTTAAATAAGAGTTGGTAGTTCATTTAAGTTTGTATTTACTGGATGTTTACCATTTGTGTGTTGGTCAGAGAGAGGGGATACCGGTAGAAACCAAGACAAAAGAGAGACCGAGATAGTAAAAGAGAGGCTGTGCCTTGTCTTCCGTTTAGTGTTGTACCTCAAATACACATCTGTCTGATTTGGGCACTCTGGGAACAGAACCGGGCTACTTTTCAAAACGATAAGTGTTACTTTGAATTTAAATAAAGTTTGATCAATAAAATGCTACCTGGTGCGATTCATTCAGCTTATGGTAAGCTAGCATGTAACCTATGCACTGGCCATTCGTAAAAATAGCCCCTACAGGCTTGGGCAATAACTTAGATAAAAGCCAAGACACTTCTAGTTGATAAGTCTGTTGAAAAACCCTGCACGAATCATGGTTTCCTTAGAATATATATATAGAAACAGTATTCAAAGATGTGCAGTAAAGCATCAGTATTTGTGAAAACTACTTTCCCTGCTAAAATAATCAAATTTTCTTTCTGAGCGAAAAACACGAAACATTTTACCACATATGCTTTGTTTATAACCATATTCCTTGTTGTTACTTTTTGCCTGCTAGACTCGAACATAACTTTGTTATTCTGAGAGAAGTTTGTTCTTGAATTTAAACTGATATGGAATTTCTAGGCAGTTTCTTTTAGCGATGATTTAAGAGAGGGCGGATAGTCGGACAGACAAACGGTGAGCAATAGAAAATTTCTGTTCTTTTGCTCTTTCTGCTTAGGTTACCTAAAAACCAAACAACGCGTTCAAGATACAAGTTATTGAAGACATCAATGCGAAACCTACCTGCAATTTGTTTCTAAGTTTTCTCAGATTTTTGTTCATGTTTTCACAGAGCTGTAAAAAATGACAGCAATCGATTTTCTTCTCTCCTGAAAGAATGTTACTAGGTTAATAGATATAACGGGAAATTCTTACGCACATTAATGGAAATGTGACGTAGCCAAATGTAAAGTAGCTGAAAATAGTTCGGAGTGAGTAGTATTGGAAATCAACGTAAACAATGCGTACTATATGTATGACCCAGTTTGATTGTGTAACCATTGGAAACGCTTCTCAAAATAATGGAAAATCACGAGTGATTATATAACATTGAATTATGCTTCGCTAAACTTGTATCGCGAGGTTAAATTTTGATGGAACCAAATGTATACATGTAATTGGTCCTGCTCGCTTCTGGACAAGAGAATCTCTCTATCTCTATCTCTCTGTCATTTTCATTGAAACGCAACTTTTTTTAACAAATCTAATAAATGTAAAAATGTAAAACAAAAACATCCCTTAAGGGACTGCATATCCAATCAGAAAGACACCGTTTTTCTCTTACCCTCCTACAACTTAAACCTTTATAACACAAATTCGAGTTTTAACGACAATCTACATCAAGCAGTACATAATGTACTGTCTGTTCTTAGATCCACAGCGCCAGATATTTTGAGATTTAGATTTAACGAAAAAAATGATTTTGAGACCCCCTTTTTTTTTTTCTTAAAAAAATAAAAATCAATTTCATCTATTGGTTGCCTAATCATTTACCTAAACTCAACCATTTTCACGACCCTTGCGAAGAGAGCTATTGGAAACACCATGGATAACAGAGAAAACGCTGATTTTCTTTTTTTTTGCACACTGTTTTTTGTATGTTTAGGAGCGAAGTTTGTCACTATAGACCAGTTTCATTTTTTCCTCTACACACTACATGTAGTGTCGTTTAAATTTGGTCAAGTCTAAAATTTCCTCCTCTGTCGCAGAGTTAACCCATTACCACACAATCCATACTTTTGACGATCCGGAGAAAGAAGCCTTTATAAAACATTGTGGAAAAAGGAGAAAATGCTGGTAACCAGCATTTTCTCCTTTTCCCACAATGTTTTCTACTCTTCACAAAACAAATTTCAAATTTTCAGTCACTTTTATCGTCTGCAAATGCTTTCGATTTGGACAAACCTAAAATATTGTCGTTTGGTAATGAGTTAATTCTTTACCAAACGATAAAATTTTAGACTGGCCAATAGTGAAAGCATGCGCAGATGACAATTGACATCTGGCTAAATCGAATCATTTTTTTGTATTTTTTTGTTTTGAAAGAGTAGAAAACATTGTGGGAAACGGAGAAAATGCTGGTTACCAGCATTTTCTCCTTTTCTCGCATTGTTTTCAAAATGTCTCGTCCTCAGGCTCGAAAAAAGTTGGGATTGTGTGGGAAAGGGTTAATCAAATTTATCTTTATTTCTCCTCGGAGATCGTTATCAAATCCATCAAGATTTTTTCCCTTCAAAACTAAATGCAGAATTGATTAAGGCGAAAGACGGCCACGAGAACAGTCGAAATATTCATTTGCCACATCTTGTCCCAGAACATGTTTCTCCGAACTTCCCCAGGGACGGTCACATGACAATAATGGTGAAAGATTTAAACAGTTGCATGAAAATGATTTCCCCATTCGTTTAAAAGTCATAGAAAATTTATTGACAATTTTTCATCTTTAAAAAAAAACATTGGCTATGATATCTGGGCGTATGATTGTTTTATCTTTTTAATAAAAAAATCTCTTTTTTCCCCGATTCCCGGCTCAGCCAATTTCTTCCCGAGGACTGATGATAGTCATTGTAACAGGATTCATTTCTCTCTCTTTCTCTGACCTTTGTTTCGACAATGGTTTTGTGGGAAAGCAGCGACTGAATTGGAAAGAAAAATATTATGCGGAGTACTGGTAAAAGAAACTCCAAGAAAGCATAGTTAGGTTCACTCGCAGCCGTGATATAACTGAAATAATGTTGAAAACGGCGTTTAACACTGTAAAATTATATCAATGAATTTTTCTTTTTTAAGAAGAATTTCAGTTTCCGGGTAAAAGAGATGCAGCACATTGTGAATCGTCCGGGTGTGCAATTATGCCTTCATATAAGGCTTGGTTAGGTTTAACAATATTCATTTTAAACCGACTGTGAAACGAACTGTTTCAAATGCCCCAATAAAGGCCAAAAGTAAACAGTGCGGGTGTTATAAAATACATTTCAATTTTAAGTCGTATGTACTGTATTAAATAAAAAAGTACGGAAGTTGTTGTGAAGATGACAACCTGCTTTATGTTACGAACGGTTCAAGCGTTAGTCGTTGGCAGAATTTTTTTTTTTTTAGAACCGGGTAAAACTTGCAAAGTCGCTCTGTTTTGTTTAATTTTTACCTAGTCCTTGGCTGGTCCCAAGAGGTTGTACCCGTTTGTCAAGAGATTCCAACCCAGGACTTGTTAACAACATCATTTTGATGTGTTGTTCTATGTAGTCTTGTGCAGACTATTGTAGCACAGAAAACTATTCTCGAACGCCATTTTAGAGTCTGTTGGGTACAGAGACGATCGCCACAAGAATGAGAGAAATCTTCGCACGGATTTTATGCGCAAGTTCAAACAGTCTAACATTTTCTCAAATAGTCGACATACAGGATTTTAACATATCTGTTGCTTTCTCTTTCAATAATCCTTCATTTACAAGACAAATATTTTCAATTTAAATGCTTAACGTAAGAAAAGGTAGTTTAATTATTTTTAATGGAGGCGTTTACTCCTCCCAAAATAGATACAAAATGGCTGCCAAACATTAAATTTTGTTAATTTCTTTTATAGATGTACAGTGAACGAATTCACTGTACATCTACAGGTAATAGCCTAAACGTTTAGTAATTTGGATTAAATCATGTGTGTCACTAAAAATAAATTGAATTTCGCTGCAACACAGATTAATCGACGAAACAGAAAGTTAGTACAGCGGTCTACTTCTCCACCGGAAAATTCAGGGTGGACTTGACATGGTCTGTGGCATAAAAAAAAGGTCAAAAAGTGTAAAAGAACTCTCATAAATGAGATCAAAGACTTCTTGGGCTTTAAGCATCCAATGAATTAAGTTGTTGTTGTTGTTGTTGTCAATCAAGTAGTATTGTCTGTTGCCAAGCAGTATTGTCTGTCTAACAGACGTTCACAATATTTCATGGAACGAATTCTAATTCTATGCATAATTGTGTAAAATCATCGCCCAAAGACAATGGTTTCAGATGACTTTCGCAATACAAAACAAGCAATTGTATTCACGCCAAAGTCGACTAAGTTATTAAGCAAAATATAAATAAGATCGTGTAATGTTTGAAACATTACTTGGCCGTAGAATAGATAATTAAAGGTGCGTTGGAGATAAGAACAATGTGATGCCTCGGTCGAAGCACTGTGTTCTTTCACCAAATTCCCCCAAAACATTGCTGATCTACCCTGAAGAGTCAAATCTATAATCACGGTAAATCTAGACATTGTTTTGATTGTTACGTCGATATTGAGTCGATATGTAAATTTCTTTTGAACTAGATCTATTTTTTTTTTTCATTCCAAACCTACACGTCTGACAAAAGAAACGAGTCGTTCCTATCATGGAAAACTTTCCGTTACTAATACAGGTGGATTTGTACACAAAAAAACTGTATTTCTTTGCTTCTGCCGTAAAAATTTATTTAATCCATTACCACACAATTCCTACTTTTGACGCCCCTGAGAAAGAAGCCTTTTGAAAACACTGTAGGAAAAGGAGAAAATGCTGGTAACCAGCATTTTCTCCTTTTCCCACAGTGTTTTCTACCCTTCCAAGTACAAATTTCAATTTTTCAGTCACCTTTATTTTGTCGTCTGCAAATGCTTTCAATTTGAACCAGTCTAAAATTTCGTCGTTTGGTAATGAGTTAAATTAAGAAAAACGTTATTAAGCGGTGTTGTGCCTAGCTACATGTATATAACATTTTTCTAAACTCTTTCAATGAACTATATTATGTTAGACCCTACAGATCTCTGTGTCTAAAGTTACTTGGACTAGTTTTTTGGGCAGATAGAAATTTCTAATGGTTGTTAGATCTAAAATAAAGTAAACGTAGAGTTAGTTCTGTTTTGTTGCATAAAAAAACAAAAACATCTGACACTATTTTCTTTTTTAGGGAGAATTGTGGAGAAAACTCTGATCGATAGATTCACTCTCTCCAGTTTTAATGCTGGTCACGCGACCGGCACGCGCTCGGTATTGGAAGATTTCTCCGCTTCACTATCCAATAGGATGAATGGCGTGGGAAATGTGCGGGATAAAATTAACATGTGTTGATCCAGGAGGGATATCGAACAAATTGTAAGACTTGTACAAGCGCCCCTGGAAATACTGTATGCTTTATTCAACCAGAAAAAAAACAGTTTGGACTTTTCGAAATTGAGAGCATTTACAGACGACAAAGTAAACGTGATTCAAAATCTAAAAATTTGCTACAGCAAGGATATATTGCGGGAGAGGAGCAGGAAATATTTGGGAAAGGAGAAAATCCCTGTATTATCCCAGAATTTGATCTTTTTGCACATTTTTTTTCAATAGTCTCTGTTTGTACGGTCATTAAAACTCGAGATTGTTTGGAGAAAAAAAGTTATCGTCGGTTTACTTCAAAAACCTCGTAACTACAGCATGAAACTAGCTATAGTTACGAGGTTTTTGAAGTAAACCGATGATATGCTTTCTCATATAATCCGGTGTTTTCAACACCCTGGTGAAGGCATTTGAAAAACAGTGTGGGAAAAGGAGAAAATTCTGATTCCAATCTCTTTTTTAACCCTTTGGCTGCTTATCGTGACTCACTGACCTTTTGCGGACAGCGTAGATCAAGATCAGACTGCACAGAACGTCCAGTCTGATCTTGGATCTACGCTGTCCGATCTAGAGATATTTTTACCCGAAACATAACTTTGAAATATCAATTTTTGGGTTTTTACTTTCGAATTGAAAATTTCAGTTTAGTTTCTTAGCAGGATAAATGTTAGGTTTGTTTGTCGAAAGATGATTCCTTTCATTTGATGAGAATTATAAATATCAACTTTTTTTTTTATTGGAGTATAATGTAGTAAACCCCTAATACGTCTTATGAACACCTCTGCTGAATCATGTGAGAAAAGTAGTCGGTGACTTTGGCGAAAAAAATAAAGGTGTGTTAGTACCGGTATGAGAAAGCCAGGAAACACAACTGCGTCACCGACCGCCATGTTATGACCATAGGTTTTAAAGTGGCGTTATACCTGTTAGGTTGTTACTTCTAATGCAACATGGAATAAAATTTCTTGATAGTTGATAAATAAGAAATTATACTAATATAATAATTATGCACAGAAATTCCTTTGATGTCTATTTTGAAATTATTAGTTGATACTTCTGTTATTTTCTAGAAAAGGGAGGTAATTACTATCTTACTATCTCTCTTTGTAATGAGAATATAGTGGTTTTAGATTTATAAATGATAATTCTAAGAAGTAAGAAACGGAAAAATTGGCTCGGTTAAAGTACAGCAATAATACTCGTTTTTAATCATAGCAAATTTTGTGGGTTGATGTTACAGTGGAAACAGCCGTTTTCTATTACGGGCTTACTAGCTTAACTCCACTTTAAGAGCTTAGGTCATATCATGGCAGTCAATGGCGCATCCATGTGTTTCCTGACTTTCTCACACCAGTACTGACATAACTTTATTTCCAAAGCCACTGACTACTTTTCTTGCATGCATCGGAGGTGCGAGTCGAAAAATCGCCGGACAGAAAGTTTGCCTATACCGAGTATCGAATCCGCAACCACCAGGTCATTAATCAGACATGCTAACTACTGAGCTACCCGGCCGGGCTAGAATTTACAAGCATTTTCTCTTCTTTTTTTTCAACAGTATCTGCTACCTATTCAAAGGGAAATAACACAATTTAAGTCGCACCGAAATTGACGTGGGCAACTGTATCGGATTTGTATAAGTCCAAAGTTTTGTCCTGTGACAAAGAGTTATTTGTGTATAACGCCAGGGACTAACTCCCTTTAACCCATTACCACACAATCCCTACTTTTGACGCCCCTCAAAATGAAGCCTTTAGAAAATATTGTGGGAAAAGGAGAAAATGCTGGTAACCAGCATTTTCTCCTTTTCCCACAATATTTTCTACCCTTCACAAAACAAATTTCAAATTTTCAGTCACTTTTATTTAGTCGTCTGCAAATGCTTTCAATTTGGACCAGTCTAAAATTTTGTCGTTTGGTAATGGGTTAAGGCAGTATCATCTTAATGAAGAACACCTATTTCCACTCTAATATTATCTTACAAGATTTGCTAAGATTAAAAATGAGCACTATCATACTACTTTGACCCAGCCACTTTTTCCGTTTCTGCATTCTTAGAAATATCATTTATGAATCAAAAACCACTATATTCTAATTACAAAGGGAGATAATGATTACCTCCCTTTTCTGGAAAATAAAAAAAAAGTATGGACAAACAATTTCATGATAGACATCAAAGGAATTTTTGGTCGCTTAAAAGTGTGCATAATAATTATATTTGTATAAATTCTAATTTATCAACTATCTAGAAAATTTCGTTCCATGTTTCATTAGAAGTATTAGAGGTGTACTACCTTAGCTGAGACACTTTTTCCTTTTTTTTTTTTCCTTCTTAGAATCATGATTTATTAATCTAAAACCACTCTCTCCGCACTACAAAGGGGGCTAATAATTACCTCCCTTTTCGAGAAACTAACAAAAATATCAATAAATAATTTAAAGATAGACGCCAAAAGAATTTCTGGTCTATTCAAAAGTGCAAAAGTATTACATTAGTATAAATCCTTATTTGTCAAATAATAAGAAATTTTATTCCATGTTGCATTAGAAGCGTTAGGATGGTAATACCTTAAACATTTAAAGTCTTTAAACGATCCGGAAAGAACAGACTTTTGAAAACATGGTGGGAAAAAGAGAAAATGCTGGTTACCCAGCATTTTCTCCTTTTCCCACCATGTTTTATATTTTATCAAAGACAAATCTCGCTATTGGAGCAATATCTAAACTGTCGTCTGCAAACGCTTTCAATTTGGACCGGTTTCTAGTTTTTGTGAAGGGTTACAGTATTTAATTTCCGCTTTCACGGTAAAGCTTTATAGATTCTACATGTTTATTAAGGGAGTTCATTTGCAGACTCGAAATTGTACAGAGAGAAAAAAAGAGATGGTTAAAGTGTGATTCGGTGTATAAGAGAAAACCAACGCGTGCAACACAAAAGCAGCCAATAAAATTGTCGTTTGAATTTTGATTAACCCTACACCGATCAATTCCGCTGATAACTCGGGGGGAAAATTTGAAATATGAAAGCAATGTGGGAAAAGGAGTAAATGCTGAACCAGCATTTTCTCCTTTACCCACAATGCTTACCACTCCATTGAACCATTTAATAGAAAAAAGCAATCGTTTGAGCCGAATTGAAAATGTTGTCTGCAAATACTTTCAAAATGGACACGTCTAAATTTTGGTCGTTTGGTAAAGAGTTGTGTCAGGGAAAGAAAAAAGAAGTGTGAGGATTTGACACACGTTTGAGTGGGGTCACGTTGAATAGAATATCGATTAAAAAGGGGAAAAGCTGTTAAAAGAAAAATCTAAAAAAGAAATTTTTACTGTCAAGTATTATTAACTCTTTCAGTCTTTACCAAACGACAAAATTTTGTCTTTGTTCAAAATTAAAGTACTTGCACACGACAAAATAAATGTAACTCAAAAATGGAAATTCGTTTCCAGCAGGGTAGAGAACATTGTGGGAAAAGGAGAAAATGCTTGTTATTGGCATTTTCTCCTTTCCCCTTAATGTTTTCAACAGGTTTCTATTTTAGGGTAGATAAAATCGGAGATTGTTTGGTTATGAGTTAACAACGTAATCTCCGGTTTTAACAACCCTGAAGAGAGCGGCTTTTGAAAACAGCATTTTCTTTTCTACCCACAACGTCATTCCCTCCTTTTTCTACAACGTTTCCTGTCCTCTTAAACATAAGGCCTTAAAGTAACAATAGAAGCCAAATGTGAACAAGGCGGGTATTTAAATGCATTTGAATTTATATCATACCATTTAACCCATCCCATCCAACCCATCCACACATTCCCTACTTTTGACGCCTCTGAGAAAGAAGCCTTTAGAAAACATTGTGGGAAAAGGAGAAAATGCTGGTAACCAGCATTTTCTCCTTTTCCCACCATGCTTTCTTCCCTTCACAAATCAAATTTTAAATTTTCAGTCTCTTTATTTTGTCGTCTGCATGTGCTTTCGATTTGGACCGTGAACCTAAAATTTTGTCGTCTGGTAATGAGTTAAAAGTATGCAAATTTTGTGAATACGACAATATGTCATGGTACGGTCGGTCTAAGTGTTAGTCGCTGACAGAGAAATTAATTTCAAGACTAGGTTAAAACCTACCAGGTAGCTGTGTCTTTTGTTTACTTTTTGCCTGATTTTAACATTTTTTTTTTCTGCAGCGACTAACATGATAATAGACTGTCATCTCGACAATATTTTCCATACTTTTAAATGTTATGAATTAAATTTATTTTAACATAGGTACACCTGATAACTTTATTGAATATTCAGGGACTGACATATAAACATTACAGTAAATTAGATTCCGCTGAATTAAGAACACATTTTTTTTTTTTATATAAACAAAAGAAAATTTGTCGGTTTTTTTTTTGTGAGTGTGAAAGATCGAAATTTATTCATCTCATGAACATCGTCGGTAATATTACCGATGGTGTTCATTCGATAAAACAAATTTCGCTCTTTCATCGAAAAAAACAACAACAAATATTAAATTCATTTCATACTTCTAACCCCTTCTTTGGTGGGACTTTCATCAAAATCCAATAGAATTCTTCTCGGTTATTCCCCGTGGTGTACCACTCTGCATAGCAAAAAACTTTACAGAATTAAAATTTGAAAACGTTGGCGCGCAATTTGTTCTCGCTATCTGCCGCTAGATGTCATTTTTCAAATAAACATTCTACCTATTTTGGGCATTCTGGGTACAGAATCGGACTACTTTTCAAAAGAACAATCGTTTCAGCTTTTAAATTTCAAAATGATATAAACGTTTAATCAATCAAACTGCACGGTAGGATTCATTTTACTATAGTCAACCAACATTGAATCAAATAAAATTTGAAAACTTGAAATTTCTAGTTCTTGAAAAAATGGTAGTCGTTCCCTGCTGGATATAGCTTTGAAATCGCTAAACCATATTTGGTGGGGAACATTTTTTAAATCTATCGTGTATTTTAACCTTTTATCCAACAATTGCGAATTTAAACAGCATTGATTAAAAAGGCCTTTACCAAGTTATTCCGAATTTTAAAGACCACAAAGAGGAAAAGGAAATATGAAAACAATGGAAGAAAGAGAAAACACCGATAACTAAACGTGATTTTTTTTCTTTTCGCAGACCACCTATACCCTTCCATCCTTGTTTTGATTTGTCATTTTCAGTGCTTGAAATCTTATGAATGAGTTCAATGAGTTAAATTGCTATTAAATACACATTAACCAAGCACTTCACAAGTACAGTAAAACTTCTCTATAAAGACCATCTTCCGTACTTTTGATATCTGGTCTGAATAGTGGGGTGGTCTGAATGCTGAGTTTTGATCTCTTGCTATGTTATGTTCAAGACACTTTAACGCTGAAGAGACACTTTTATATGAAAAATGTACAAGGCTTTTACACTTTAGTTAAACAAAAAACACCTTTTACACAAATACATGTGTTAAACACAAAATTGAAAATCAGAAAAAAAGTATTTATTAAAATTCCAAAATCAGTTCATGACTAAGAAATGAATGGTATCATAAATCTAAATGTTACTTTATTGATACTGAACTCACTACATGTACAGTACTTAACAAATAACCCCCTGCATTGTAGACTTTGAAAATATTGAGGGGAAAAGATCAATTACTAACCATTAACAACTGCTCCTTTTCCCACAATATTTTCTATGTCACTTGACTCTTTACCAGACGACAAAATTTTGAACTAGTCCAAATTGAAACCATTTTTAGATGACTAAATAGATTTGACTCAAAAGTTGAAATCTGATTTGGGAAGGGTAAAAACATTGTTGGAAAAGGAGCAAATGCTTTTTACCAGCTTTTCTGTCCTTTTCCACAATGTTTTCAAAAGCTTTCTTTCCATGTTACTAAATGCTGCTTTGGTTCTATTGACATTTAAGTGATAAGTTTTGAAGAAAACATTGAGTAAAAATGTGAACAAGGCGGGTATTTAAATGCATTTGAATTTATATCATACCATTTAACCCATCCCATCCAACCCATCCACACATTCCCTACTTTTGACGCCTCTGAGAAAGAAGCCTTTAGAAAACATTGTGGGAAAAGGAGAAAATGCTGGTAACCAGCATTTTCTCCTTTTCCCACAATGTTTTCTTCCCTTCACAAATCAAGTGCAGTTGCATGTTACAAGCTTCTGTCTCATGTCCCACAATTTTTTCGAGTTTACAAAAAAGCAGTATAGGAATAAAGTTTAACCGAGCTAAAATCAAGATCTACTGTCATCATGCGACAGGTCAATGGCTAGCATAAATTAAACAATGGATATTCACAAGTTTAATGGAAGAACTTGTCTAATGTTGTTTGCTTTGCATCACATTTAAAACTGACAACTTCTTTTTCCAAATTTTCTTGCAACCTGCCACACTAATATGCCAGTGTGTCCAAATTCTTATTGAAACAAAATTGCCTAATTTGTGAAAACCATTGAACAGCCTCATGATGATAGGTTATTTTGAGTTCAGATTCAGCTGTTTCATCATCATTATCCTTATTTACATCACAAACAGTACCTTTACTCTCCTTCCTACAATTTTCCAAAAGTTCACTTTCCCAGTATTCATTCAGTTCATCATGCTCTGTAACATCGCTGTCTATTGTCAAAATCTCATCAACAGACATTACATCAGTAATATTCAAATAGCTTTGAGCAGCTCGAATCATGTCTTTCAACTCTGAAAGGGGAATGTTTTCCCTAAGTTCCAAAAGTGGGATATCATCACTCTCAATCACAACACCAGCTTTCCCGAAATAAGCAGACACTGTCTCTTTTTTAATTTCGTTTATGGAAGAGTTAATCCATTGAACAGCGTCTAGAACTGTGACACATTTTGCTAAAGCATTGGAACTCACATTCTGACCATCACCAATTTTGGATAACACAGATCTAATCAATTTTTTTCGATAAAGTTGCTTCATGTTCTGAATGATACCCTGGTCAAGAGGCTGCAGTTTAGATGTTGTATTGGCGGGTAGGAACACAATTTTGATATTGCTCAATTTTAAATCAGATGGGTGTGAAGGTGCATTATCAAGCAATAGAATGATTTGTCTGTTTGCCTGTCTCATTTTGCGATTCAGATTATCTATCCACTCAGTGAACAAAGGGCTGGTCATCCATGCTTTTTTTTTTTTTTTTTTTGTTATAGCGCCAAATGACTGGTAGTATTTTAATATTCAAATTTCGAAAACACCTGGGAACAGCGGCTTTCCCTATAACCAAAGGTTTCTCAAAATCTCCAACAGCATTTACACACAGAGCTACAGTTATCCTTTCTTTGCTACGTTTGCCGACCCTACATTCTTCACCCTTAATAGACAGAGACTTATCTGGAAGAGCTCTGAAGAACAAGCCTGTTTCATCCATATTGTAAATATCACGCAAGTTATATCCTGATAAAATCGAGGGAAGCTTTTCCATCCATTCGTCACATGTCACTTGACTAACACTACCACTTTCACCACAAACAGATGCAAAATTAATGTTATGTCGTATTCGAAAACGATTCAGCCATCCATTAGAAGCTTTAAAGTCACTTATCCCTAATTCTGATGCAAAGAAGAGAGCTTTTTCTTGAAGCAATGGACCCGGTAGTGGGATACCTTGTGCTCTGTCAGATTTAAACCATTCCCACTTAAGATTTTTCAACTCTTCAGAAGGAGTACGTGTACATAGCCTTTTTTTTTTTTGTCATTTCCCATATTTTGCTCATAGCCATCAAGAAATACTGCTTTCCTCTTGAGAATTGAGTGAACTTAACAATTGAAAATTGACCAATTAATAAATTTAGAAAAAGAAACGTTATTTAAATCAAAGATCCAACTTTTTTACACTCTGCAGTTAACAGCTTGGGAAGTCACACCACTGTTTACTTTTATTTCATCCTAAACCACTAAACAATATCCAGTTGAGAATACTTTTTAAATTTATGGCGCAGTTTAACTTTTATGTCCAGAATCCTAAGCATATGGTTGAATGAAAGCTTTGAAAAAAAAAATGGAGAAAGGAACATAATGCTTGTTACAAACATTTTCTGTTTTCCAAAACTATTTTCTCCCCTTTCGTAGACAATTTGCATCGTTTTTGCAATATTTCACTTGCCTCCAGCAAAAAAAATACTCTGAATTGGGGCAAAGTCCAAAAGTTTGTTGGTGGATAAAGAGTTGAGGGTAATGTAAACTTAGGGTTATATTGTTTATCCGCCTGCTGTTGGCCAATTCTGTTTTGGGGGAAAATATACGGTCCGGAGAGATTGATTTGAGGGAAATGAGTGGATAACATCAAGGGCTTGACTGACCATGTATTTGTGTTTAAAGGTAGATTTAGAATTTTCACATCACAACAAATTATAAAGAATATGTGTTATTGGAATTTATAGGAAAAAAACAATACAAATCATCAATAATAAAGAATCATCAAAATTACAAAAAGAATTTTTGATGGTATTCCCTTAAAAGGCTACGTAGCCTCTTAAGCTATTTTTAGATTTCGCGCCAAAAATCAATAAAGCATTGTGGGAATATCAAGTGACTGGCACGTGACTAATAACGCTTAAATTCCATTACATAAAAAACATGTAATAATTATTTTTCATAATGTCTTCTTCGGAAGGAGCTTTGTCTGTGTTTTCCTGTATTCAAAGAGAGAACTGATAATCTAAAAACAGAACGTGTTTCCCGCTGGTGTCAACCTGGTCCGTAACAAATCTCTAATTTCTCGTGTTATCGGATGGTTTTCGACTTCTGGGGTTTTTATGAACACAAATTAAAAGGCTATGGGAGTATAAGGATGATTTTTTTGGCATTTTTGTAAAATTTTCGTCCCAAAATCTGAAGGGCCAACTTTAACTAATTACAAAACGACAATATTTAAGGCTTGTCCAAATATTGAAAGCATTTGCAGACGACAAAAAAAAAAGAGACAGAAAATTTAAAACTTGTTTTGTGAAAGGTAGAAAACATTGTGGGAAAAGGAGAAAATGCTGGTAACCAGCATTTTCTCCTTTTCGCACAATGTTTTCTAACGGTTTCTTTCTCAGGGGCGTCAAAAGTAGGAATTATGTGGTAATTGGTTAAATGATCCGTGATTAACCGTAGAACTTTATGATAATATGGGTAAGTGATTTTATTTACTAGCTCGTCTGACAATCAAGAACATCTAAAAGACTGTTTTTATCTATTAACTGTTTGCCAGAAGACAAATGGTCAACTCGTCAAAAGTTGAAGTATTTGTGTCTAATAATGCTTTTTGTTCATGACAACGGATCGAAAATGTGGTTGAGAAAATGCCTTTTTAACTTTGGTTCCATTTAAATTCGGGATTGTGTAGTAAATGGCTAATGTTATGGTTTAAGGAATTATGGATTCAGTCTTGTTTACAAACGAACGGACTGTGATTATTTTGATCTCGGCAGCAAGTCTATAGATTCATATTCCGAATTTCTTTGACAGGAAAATAAATGAAGTAATTTCAAAACCTACAAATAAACTTTTGATAGATATATGGATGGTAAATCAACCTGTCGTGTAAATTATTATCAAAATTTGTCGATTGGATTTAAGAAGTTGTCAGTGACCATTCTAATTAAAGTAGTTTGCAAAAAAAAACTTTCCGTTAGCAACCCATAGTAACCATATCAACAAAATCTAATGGCAGCCATTTTGCTTAGGATAACAAGCCCGTTTAGTTAATTGTTTGTGACTGGAACAGTTCGCCGCTAACCTTTCTCTTCACTGAACGCATCTAAAAATAGAACTAGTCTCGCGAGATTTCTGGTAAAACCGGGATGTGAAATATGGCAGGAAATACGAAAGAGAACATGTGAGAGGAAAAAGAAACAGATGATTTTCACTTGCTGTATAAACTGTGGTCAGGTATTCAACTTCACTGAGTTTCCTCTCTGGGCCCTACCCTGAACTTACAACATGAAGTTAGCATTGAGCTGAAAGAATAGACGCGCTCGTATCGTGGACCGACCTGTTTTCGAGTAAAACTGCGGACGTTTCGTACCATAACCATTTCGTACCTGTCACTCCAACAATAATTTTAATATGAATATAGGCAAAGCCTATAGGCGAGCAGCGCTGCAAGTTTGTGCTACTTTGATATGAGTATACAGAAATTTTCTTATCAAATGCCTAAAAAAAGCAAAGCATCTGCAGGTGAACCAACAGAAAAAAAGAAAGACAAATGAATAGAATATTGATAATCCCCTCAACTTTACCCCCTCCCTTGCTAACTTTCTTTCAAGCTATTGATTACTTTTCTCAAATGCATCAGAAGTGAGAAGCTAAAAGTGCTGGAATTATAGTATGCCTGAACTGGGTATTGAACCCACAACCACCAGGTCATGACTCAGGTACATTACAAACCACTGAGCTACCTGGCCAGAATGGTTTCATTTCTGAATAAGCCTAGGCAAAAGTGATGAAAACTTTGAATTGATCAGTAATGTGCATTATGATCAAATTAGTATGATGTTGTATTTGCTGGCAAAGAGGTAAACAAAGTAACATAATGGCAAATCACATCTATTATTTGAAGACAAAATTTGCACTTTTTCCTTGATCATAGATAAGAGGTCTGCAGGCTTGTTCATCTCAATGTGAAAATAGCTGATAATTCTCACTGTGAACTTAAGTCTTAATACGATTTTTCTATGTTCATCAGGGACAACTGCCATTCATGGTATTTATGATACAGTTTTAGAAATCAAGACTTGGTTTCCGATGTTATGAATTATCCTTTTCCCTGAATAGTTTTAAAGTTGTTTTTATGTGGCATTTCAAGTCGTCTTTGTAATTAACAGGCCAGTTCATTTCATGACTTGTGTAGTCAAATTTTAACAATTAAGCTACAACTGTAAATTATTCAAATTATAACTGCCGTTATACTGCCACTGTGTGAAGTCAAAATCTACCAAGTTCATTCAAATGGTGACTTAAGTTTTTATAGATGTCGATAAATAGGTAGAACTATCACAATAATTTCATTTTGAATATCACAAATTATTAGCACAAATTCGAAATTTTGCATAAAAATAATTATATGATCTGATCAATGTGAAATTTTCTTGATACCAAAGTATCATGATTTGTTTTTTCAGAAAACTTTTCACCATCCAAATAAATACTCTAGGAAGTGTAGGATAAGCCTCCAAAGAGTTTTGAGTTGTCTTGGATAGCTTAGTGCTGAAGGTGTTGAGTCAGTAATCTTAAGTTCCTTTGTTAGATTCTAAGCCAAGAGTGAAGACACATATAATGCTTTACTTGTATGGCAGTTTCTGTGGGTAAAGAAAGCCATATCCCAAACATGGACTGCTTTTAATACTAAGGAAAATAATTTAAGAAAAGAGCTGTCAGCTTGATACAACAGAAATGATTTTGGAATGGGAGTACAACAGCAATTGATCAGCCCAAAAAAGTCCCAGTTTCTAAAAGGATTAGGCCAAACGAGGCTATTCGAATATCATGAGCCTGATCATTATCTGACATTGAATTATTTGTATAATTTCTCAAAGTTATGAACAACAATGGTTCACATTCGTGGATAAAGGGACATAGATCTAGGAAAGATTAAGAATTTTCAGAGATTTAGATTTGTAGATCTGAAACTTCGTTATTATTTGTTTAAATGCCGGACTTTTCTGTTACTCTCCATTGCAATTCAGCATATGTAATGTCATTAACATCTTTACTTAGTAATATTTCAACCAGTCCTGGCCTCTGTCTGTGGCATGCCTTGCTCAAGGATACTCCTATATAACTGGCTGGGTAATCAGGGTTTTAAATAGGATTTCAAGAGAACAAACCCTTTGCCTTGACCTAGAAATAAATTTCATTCCCCTACAGAAACAAACCTACCTGTGTATATATTTTAGTGACTTCCAAGTCTTTTACCATTACTTTCCCATAAATTTACTCATAACTCTTAACATCAGAAAGCTGATGGTTTTGCCTTAACCCATTACCACACAATCCCTACTTTTGACACACCTGAGAAAGAATCCTTTTGAAAACACTGTGGGAAAAGGAGAAAATGCTGGTAACCAGCATTTTCTCCTTTTCCCAAAGTGTTTTCTACCCTTCCCATAACAAATTTCAATTTTTCAGTCACCTTTATTTTGTCGTCTGCAAATGTTTTCAATTTGGACCAGTCTATAAATTTGTTGTTTGGTAAAGAGTTAATGAAATAAGCTGAAATTTGTTAGAGGCAGATGAATACATGGCTGAGAAAAAAAGCATCATATCAGATTTTGTTGTGGTAAGTCAGAAATAACTTAAGAAAATTGATTTTCTAAATACTTGTACATTTCAACATGCCCAACATATAGTCTACCATATTTTTATTTTTTTTATTAAATTGGATGATTAGGAATGGTTCAGTCAATGAAGGCATACTGTAGAAGCAATCATTTGATTGGTAATTGGTTTGAGCACAGCCCTGGTGCAGACAATCTTAGTGGTGTCTTTTTTTCTTACCCTGGCCATTGCTGTTACAAGGTGACTTAACAATGTAGGCCCATTTTTAGAGAATGTTATGTCTGTAGGTACAACAACATCTTGCACACACACACTCACACAAATCATATTCTATGCAAATTGAAATCTAGATGTATACGGTCAAAAAATCAGAGTGAATGCTGACAGAGTTTGATCAGATTTAGATTATACAAAAATGATTATTATGACATACAGATGCAATTCAGAGCAAAACAAGTGAACTAAAAGAAACCAATTTCCTTTTGTTAAAAGAAAATGAAAACAAATCATCATTACTCGTCCAAAATCAGTTAAGTTGCGCCATTTACACTGTAATTTCGGCCATAATATTTGGAACACAAAATTTAATTCAACCTTGTTTTTTGTATGCTTTCAACCTTTTGCTATACAGATTCAATACTTAAAGTGTTTGCATTGGATTTTTTAAGCACAAAAATCAGACCCTATAGAAGTGGGTCAAAAACAGCCGTGAATTACGTTACAAAACCGCGACTTGATAAAATGAATATCTACTATGAACGTGATACGATACATTGCTTTCATGTGTAAATCTGAACACTGCATATGTGTCCCTAAAATGAACAAGCGTCAAATTTTGGTCATATATTGCATAATGAGAAGGCAGTATTACTTTGATTTGAACATGTGATGAAATTTTTGGTTGCAAATCTTAATCGCATCGAATTCTACGAAATAAGGTAATTGTCGTGGATCAGTGTGAAAGAAATTGACGATCATTTATAGCTTATTAGGAAGCTATGTTATCCTGCACTATATGAATGCTTACTTGGTATGGATGAAAGCAACTATTTTACTGGGGTCAGCTTGTACTATGGAGTGGTAACTTGCAATGTAATTCACATACAGAAGAAAATTAAAATGACCTAATATTTAAGAAATGTACCTCTTTTTATTAAACTATAAAAATCAAATCCTGTAAGAATACTGTAGCAAACTGAAAATAAATGGACCTTTAAAACTGTAAGAAATGAATAATAACACTTTTGAGATTCAACAGTAGCAATTTGCGTCAGTTTTAGATACAACTTTACAAATACTACTAAATGTACTATGTGCAGGGCATAAAAATCGAATAAAATGCAAAAGTCTACTATTTCCTAATAGGCTATAGAATGTTCCAGTCATAAATTATAACAAACATGAGTACAGACTGTTCACTATATGATGAAAATGTTGTAATGTAATTCAAGTCGAAGCTATAACGTAATTCACTTGTACTTCAGTGACTTATTTATTAGGAAAATAAATCAAATTACTTTTAACCCTTTCCAAAAGAACAAATTTTAGACTCCTCCAAATTGAAAGCGTTTGCAGACGATAATTTCAAATTTGATAAAAATGGCAGAATGATCTATAAAAGGGTAGAAAACACTACGGGAGAAGGAGAAATTGCAATTTCTCCTTTTCCAACAATGTTTTCAAAATACTTGTACTGCAGACACGTAAAAACCAGGGTTTGTTTGAGAAAGGGTTAATTCTTTACCAAACAACAGAATTTAAGACCAGCCCAATTTGAACGACTTTGCAGACAACAAAATGAATCTGACTTATAAAATGAATTTGGTTATGGGAAGAGCAGAAAACAGCATGGGAAAAGGAGAAAATGCTGGTTACCAGCATTTCTCCTTTTCTCGGACTGTGTTCAAAGAGCCTCTTTGTCAGGGTCGTTAAAAGTCGTGATTGTGTGGTAAAGAATCAAAGAAACTCAGTGTAACACAAACAGTCTCTCGTCAATTATTGTTTACTTTTTATAGGCCACACAACTGCTCAATGGTGTTAATTTCTTCCTGTCGGAATTTAAATATGTTTTTCCAATGCGAATTGGTTCGTTTACAGCCAATAATATAGCGTCGGCTGTTATCCAGACTTTGTCTGGCTTACCGGGCCACTTGAAGGATTTTTTTTTTTTTTGCATCAACCATGGACGATACAAAGTATTCTTAGTCACTAGGGTCATAGTGAAAGAAAGTGAATTACGTTACAGCTTTTGTGAATTACGTTATCATATAATTCATACATCACATTCAAATATATCTCTTTTAATTTCTTTAATTCAGACAAGATAGAAGAATACAAATGTCAATCTTAAAAATCGAACATCAAACATGTTATGAGCAGGGATACACACTAATTAAATGATATAAACCAATAATCCTTAAAGTATTCACATCCACCAAGGTCAAAAAAGATAAACAGCACCAGTAAATGACATTTACATATGATGTAACTATGAGGTCAGTTTTTACGCCAAAATTAACTCGTGTATTTGAACAGTTTAGTGTTTCGTTCCAGTCATCCTACATTCAGTGTAACGTAATTCACTGTAACGTAATTCACCCCCAGCGTCTAAAATGCAATTTGAATCCTTATTACTTAACACAGATAAATGATATCTTGACATATCAGAAAGGCGGACATGGTCTACCCACAGTGGTGTTTAATTTCCTTTCCTATGTTTAGTATCTTAGAAAACATGTGTAACGTAATTCACTAAAAATGTGAAAAATTGAAAATTCTAATTTGAATAAAGTGTTGTTTATTCTTTTTTACGGTAAACCCGAAACATTATTTTAGCTGTTAAATATGATGCTTATAGAAAGAGAAAAAATAAGTTTTGTGCTCTATCTTTCGTATTTCATTGTAATGCAGTGGTGTTACTTTGTATAACGTAATTCACTATGATTTAAGGGACAGTAAACAGACAAAAATATCAAAAGAACTAACAAATGACAAGCCTTATTTCGACCTTGTGCCTAATTGTTTGGCATTTACGAATAAAATAAACTGTATCTTACTCATACTATGTGGTTTATGTTTGTGCAATATTTTCCGTTAATATAACCTTTTGTTTGTGACATGGCTTTTTGCTAGTATATGTCTACAATCAGCTTCAAATTTTCAAATTCAAAGTGTTCAGATCTTGGATTTGTACAATTATATTTTTGGCAATATCATTTGGACTATGTGTAACATACAAAAGTAGACTGAAGGGCCTAAATTATCTTTTCATTTGACTGTGACTGGAAATTAAGTCATTGGCGCAACTTAACTGATTTTGGACGTTCTGCGAGTAGATCTGACCTTTTTTTTTTGACTGGAAAAAATGTAACCTTTATAAGCAGTAACTGTTGTAATCTAGATCTCGATGAGAAAAGTTTTTTTTTTTGTTACATTATGTTCAGAATGAAAGATACACTCGTAAATCCGTCTATGTAGCCTTCCTATACCGTGCATAGATTAATTTATACACTTTACTCGGGAAGTTTTGACTTGGGGACGAGTTGAGTACTGGCCGATTTGTTTCGCTCTCTTTAAATACCGTAAAGGACCTAGAAAGTGAGGGAGAACGTCTGAATAAAACATGAACAAAGTTTACAAAAGCAAGAGCGCGAAAAAACTTGAAAGCACAGATCTATTGACTCACCCGATATGGTTCAGCTGCTTTATCAATCCCCGTAATGTTTATTTCTGTATTTGGAAATTTCCGTAACTCAGAAAGATAACGGAAAAGACCGATCGTATTTGACCAGATCCCGCGAGGATCTCGTTTGTAGACTGGGATACTGTTTCAAATCACGTGACTGTTAAGGGTGTAAGGAATTATGGCTTAGAAACGCGCTTAGTGACAGTCTTTTACATCACTTCCGTCCGCCATATTTAAATTTGTTTACTTCCGGTCCACCACTCTGTCGAAGGCATAAGGTATACAAATTTGACACCATTTCTACCAATGAGCTCTCGCTTCGCGAGGCGTCGCTTCGCGACGCCTCTTGTGCGCTGCTCGCTATCATTTCGCACGAAAATTTATACCATTTCATACCGCAATTTTACCACATTATAAAATAGTTATACCATTTTGTTAGAAGTCTTTTGGGACCCATGACAAACATGGAAAAACTTCCCTTATGACGTTATTATAAGGAGGAATTGAAAATGCTATTTAGGATGATCCCTGCTGGAACTAGAGTACTTAATTTTGCGTAAAGTTTACTACAATAACAAAAACTCACCTGTATTATTCTCTATTCTTGTGTTAAACTGTTGCATGTTAAGTTAAAATGGATAAGGGTATCAAAGCTTGGGTTGTGTTAGGGAGGTCGGACCATTTTCAAAAATTTAAAAAATAATATGTTGTAATATACCATTTTAAAGGGAATTTTATTTGAAATACAACGCTTTTATTTGGAAGAGCTATCTTTAATGGTTCAAAAGTTATGGAGTTTTGAAATTTTTGAAAAATTGGAAATTTCGGAAATTTTCTGCCAAAATGTGTGGGTCAATGAAATTTTATGTTACAGGTGGAAATGTGGTAGATTTAATTATTTTAATAGATCTATTTATTATCACATCAAAAAAGATAAACAGATAGATTTTTTTTCAGATTTATAAAAGTATGTGACTTTTTTGATGTAAATATGCGTAATAAGTAGCAGTGTGTAGATCAAGCCAGTAAATGTAGCACAACTGATCCATTCTTATAAAGTGAAGGTCCCTGCTTCTTGAGTGTATATAGTCAATAGATTGAACATCAAACAAACAACTCACTTTATTAGTCTTATATTTCATATGCCTGTTTATACCAGTATTTCAAGGTGACATGTCCCTGTATCGTCATTAAGTCTATGATACATATAAACTGCTGGATCCCTGTCGTAAATAATGTTGAACCAAGATGGAAACCATGGAACCTAAATTGTTTTTATAACTTTATTAGATTTAGAATAAACTGTTTAATTGTACTATATATACTAAAGAAAGCCTTGACATTTCATTCTAATTGTCCCTACTGGAATGAGTGCCTTGTCTTTTTTTAAAGAAGAAAATATTGCAAAATTTAAAATCCTGTCTCCGAATGTTAAAATTCAACAGTGTACAAGTTTTAAATAATCTACTTAAAGAGTGAAAAAAGAGCCTGTCTCAAGGAAATAAACTGATCAAAGTCTACACTGTTTTCTTATCAGAAATTATTGCTTAAAATTGTCTTTTGGAGGTATTTTTGGGATAACCACTTGTTTCAAATTTAAGACAGTTACAGTAAGCTCTTCAAGTGTAGAAAAATAAAAAAAATGGGAAAATAAATTAAGTTGCAACGATCTTGGGAAAAAAAAACTATTACTTCCATACATTGCCCTACAACACACAATGGGAAAGACACACAAAAATCAAACAGACTTAGTACATACTCTAAAAATAACAGACGGAAAACACAGACACCAGCCTTTTCCAAAAACATGTTTAACCCTTTACCAAACAATCCCTGGTTTTTATGACCCTGAGATAGAAGCCTTTTAAAAACAATGTAGGAAAACAAGGAAATGATGGTAACCAGCATTTTCTACTTTTCCCACAATGTTTTCTACCCTATCATAGGCAGAAATCAAAATCTTAACTTCATGTACATCAAAACTGTCATCTGCAACTGCTTTCAATTTGGCCCAGTCTAAAACTTTGCCATCTGGTAAAGAGTTAAATAACCATTTTGAATCTGAATCCTTGTGAAAGAAATATTGGCACCATTTGGCCATTAATCTTAAGACCTGTCTAATTCTGTGGTGAATCCTCATCTATATAAACATTAACAGATACAATAAGTATTAACTCTTTTAATATACCACACACAACACAAAAAGCTTTTGTGGACAGTATCGACCAAGATCAGACTGCACAAAACTGCCCTCTGATCTCCACTATACACTGTCCACTAATTTTCTAGACTATGGTTTAAATATCTCTTCATCTTGCATAGATTTAATTAGAAGTAGCCACTGAGAATGATATGTGGTTTTGAAAGAGTTAACAGGAAGATGATACATTGACTATGTGACTATTATAGAAAAGATCAAGTTATTAAAAAGCAAAAGAAAAACACCTGTGCATACCTTAAAGAATTGTGAAATCAGTAATTCTTAAGTTTAAAAAGGCTAATTTGTCATCAGCAACTAGTTTTATGGAGCAAGACTGCATGTGGGGATTATCCCGGATAGATAATTCAGCCAGGTAAAAGTTATTTGCGTTCAAACATGTGAATTAGATAAATATTTGTGAAAATCAATGATATAGTCAAGGGGTATGATATTGAAGTTTTCGTGCAAAATTATCGCATACACAAATTCAATAGTCAAAGAAATCTAAAAAAAAAATGGATTTTTTTTTATGTAGATCTAGGTCTCCGAAACTCAAACAGACCAGTTCAAGGCAGTAGTTGATGATGAAGTAATAAAAAAATGGCAATAAAGTGGTACTTAAGTCAAGGGTGTATCAATTCAGTCTTTTCATAGAGTTATCTATCATTTACAACATCGAAACCCAAAGGTATTGAGTTTAATAAAAAGTCGCGAAAACACATTGCAATTACGACTTGATCGCGGAAATGGCAACTTCCGGTTTATGTACTTCTTTTCAAGCCGCTTGCGGGCGATGTGCGCTAAGGTTAAATTAATGTTTAACATCATTTTCTGCTTCATAATACATGATAGATCACGTCATTTCTTTTCCAGCTTTTTATCTCTCAGAAAAAATCATAATCATATGCCTGGAAGTTACTCAATTTTCACACGAGAAAAATTCCTATTTCTAAGCTGCTAATCGTAGATTGCACCTTGTATTCAGAAAGAGCGGACTTTCTTCTATCAAGCGGGCAAAAAATTATGTTAAGAAGTACAAGAAAAAGACATGTGATAGCTGATGAAAATGAGGCATGTCATATGACGATCAAAAATGGCGGCGCCTAAAAACTAGGTCACGCTCAATTTCGGGTATTTTCAAGGGCAACGTAAATGCTGAAATGTGCATAGAATATGTATTTTTTGCTTTATAAGGTAACTCTAATTCTTTTGCAATCAGAAATACTCCTCATATTGGTCCAATCATTAATTGTATAGCGTAAAACGACTAATTTAACAGAGTGGTGTTCCCATTATGTCAGAAGGGGAATTCCGATATGGCGTCATCGGCCGACCTCCCTAGTTGTGTTTTTTTCAGACAAAAATATCTAGGCCAAACCACCATGTTGAATTCAGGTTCTCTGAGGGAGTCCACTGTGGTACAACGTTAACTGTCATTTGGAAAATCATAAAAGCATGATTTTTTTTTTTTCATTTTTCGGGTCCAGGAAAGTGCTATGGCATCACAGCAGACAACATTATCTCCCGATAGATGGCATACTCGTCTATCTAATTTGGGTATCCTGGGTACAGAACCAAACCACTTTCCTACACGACATCTGTTACTTTGAATTCAACTTATGGTATGACCTGTGTAATGCACTTCCAGTGAACATTGGGCAAAAATTCTAATTGGTTGATAAATAAGGATTTAGGCAGAAATAATATTTTTGCATTTCTAATGGATCAGAAATTCCGTTTATGTCTATCTTGAAACTTTTTTTTTTTATACTTTTGTTTGTTTTCTAAAAAGGGAGGTAATTATTATCTCTCTTTCAATTGAGAATATAGCGGTTTTAGATTTATAAATGATAATTCAAAGAAAAATCAATCAGGGAAAAAATTAAAAGGTGAGAGTAGTGCAATAATACTCATTTTTAATTATAGCTAATTTTGCAGGATGACATTTTAGTGGAAATAGCTGTTTTCCATTACACAGTCTTACCTTAACTCATTACCACACGAGAAAATTTTGGACTGGTCCAAATTGAAAGCATTTGCAGACGACAAAATAAAGGTGACTAAAAATTAGAAATTTGTTCCGGAAAGGGTAGAAAACACTGTGGGAAAAGGAGAAAATGCTGGTTACCAGCATTTTCTCCTTTTCCCACAGTGTTTTCAAAAGGGTTTTTTCTCAGGGGCGTCAAAAGTAGGGATTGAGTGGTAATGGGTTAAATAAATGTTTACTCAATAAAACGCTACCTCGTGCAATTTACTCAGCTATGATCAGCAGTTTAGAGCAATCTGGAGCTAAAACAGGTCTCATTTCTCCTCAAACGTATTGATAAAAGCTATTTTCTACATTGCTACTTTATAGAGTGTAATATTACTGTCCTCCAGCTTTCAGGGCTAGTGATGCATCATGTAAGACAGGTCAAATCTTCAAAGGATATGACATGCGCAGACAGCGCAACAGACGACCTTCAATTGTCTAACATGAATTATTGGTTTTATGAAAAACTGGGGGTAAGCTTTTTCAAAACATGAAGGAAAAGTGTGCTTTGAATAATAGCAATTTGTGAATATTGAAAATAATCATTAATAATGAAGACATATCTAAAGTTTCTAACATGTCATGCAAAAATACTTCCACTTTGGATGTGACGAAGTAATTAGTGGATAGGTAGGGCTATGTATGCAAATTGGTACAGTGGATTCCACTTAATCGCAACCCTGTTTATCGGGATTTTCGGTTATTTGCAAGATTTGGTCCAGCACCGATCCATTTCCTATTTAGACAACGTAAATTTCAACGCTTAATCGGGATCCCGTAAATAGAACATTTCGGTTTTTTGCAACGAAAAATTAGCACATGATTCGAAATTCTAGTGTTTATTAGCAATTCCGTTGGATAAGACAGCGAAAAATTTCAATCTGTCCGGGAAAAAAAAGGTTACTCAAAAAGATAAAAGTCGAATTTCAATGCGTACAGAGAATCGCAGATTAAAAACTAATGTAGCAGTATACAAACGACGAGTCCGGCAGATCCGTTTTCATAGTCTAATCATTAAAGATAAAAATTCTTGGCGTATTTCATGTTATTCTTTTCATTTAAGAAAATGTAATAATGGTTACAAAACATCTGCAAATGACCGACATTCTGAATATGAAGCTTCACGGGTTGCCGATTTTCAAACTATTGGACGGTTACGCGAGATTTCGGGTACCAGGCTGTACATCCACCACCAACAGCACTGATTAATAAAATGGTAATCTTAGGGCAGGAAAATTGGTGAAAAGATGACTACATGTACTTAAATCTTGTCTTGGTATAACTCGGGGAAAAAAAAAAACCGAACATAGACGTTCTATGATCAGACTACACATTCTGTGCAGTCCGATCTTTATCTACGCTCCCAAAAAGCAACTGCAGACGAATTCGGCACTTTACCCGTAACAAGAAAGACCGATCGAAATAACCTATCAACGATCAGATAATTACACACTGGGGAAAAAAACTTAACTGTTTGTTAGTGTCACTTTGATAATCCAATTTGTGACAAACAATTTGACTACAGGCGTGAAAGTAAGGTGTACCGAATGTAAACTGTGAAAAACACAGAAAACCGTTTCTTATTTAGGTCTGCTTTGAATGGTATGGCCTAAATTGAGGCGTTAAAATAGATTCGTCTGCGCGTCAATCAGTCAATGACGTCACACAAAATTTATCCACCCATTCAACCGAACAGGTGGCGAGTCGGGGTTTATACAGGTGCACAGTACACGATCATGTTGTGTAAGAATGTACATGTACACATGGAGTAAATGTTAGATAACCGGAAACTGGAGATATGCGTCGAAACCTGTGTTGACAAAAAGTTTGTGTTGAATTTTATGTCAAACGAAGCATCACCATGGCTAACAGCCAGGATCGTTTCTGGTGCTTTGTGCACTTGATGGGTAAATAAAGTAAGCAAACAAATGATTTTTTAAAATTTGTTTAGTTTGAAAGCCACATATTTAAAAAATTATGAGCATTAATCAAATGATCGGGATGCAAGAGCTGAACGTCTGTCATTAGAACGAAACGATCGTGTGCAACTCTGGTTTGACTTCCGGTCTGAAAAGAGCCATCGGATTATCGGGCAGACCGCTTATTCGCAATATTTTCTCTGACAAATAGGACTTGCAAATAAGCGGAATCTACTGTATATGTCAAATTTCTGCGGTATCATCAATGATGCGGTACCAGCGAGGACCACTATATTTAAAATTTAACATTTATTCAAGAAATTATGTGCAAGAACACTTTCCTACAATTTTTTTTTTCTCAATTGTGTTTTTTTGGCAGTTTTCTCTGAGAGTTGTTTAACTCTTTACCATACAATTCCGACTTTTAACGACCCAGAGAAAGAAGCCTATTTAAAACATTGCAGAAAAAGGTGTAAATGATTGTAACCAGCATTTTCTCCTTTTCCCCACTGTGTTTTCTACAAGCTTCCTTCACAGGGTCGTTAAAAGTAGGGATTTTGTGGTAATGGGTAAATTAATTGATCAAATGTATTTAATGAAGTTTTCAACAATTCAGTTATATCATTGCGGCCAGTGTGTCTGTCCATGCTTTCCTAGAGTTTCCTTTACTGGTACCCTACACATCATAATAGATCTTTCCACGTAACATGCTGCTTTCCCACATATCCATTGTTGAATCACTGGTCTATGGTGAGAGAGGAATTAATCCTGTAGCAATGACCCTCACCAGTCCCCAAAAAGAAACTTACCAAGCCAGGGATCAAACTAGCAACATCTCAAGTTTCCTGTGCCAGGGTCCAAGCTACTGGGGCTTAAGATTGACGTATTAAATCTTTGTAAAGAGGCAAAAGTTTCAACAATTCTTATCTAGCAAATACAGTATTGCCCAAGTTTTCGTCTTTGAAAGAGTGACAGAGATGAAAGCATTGTGTGATAGGGACAAACTGCTGCTTACCAGCTTTTTCTTCTGTTTTCATGAGATTTCATATGAGGGGGGTGTCTTTCATAGTCTTTAACTCTATACCAAACAACAAGACTTCAGACTTGTCCAACAAACAGACAACAAAATAAACTTGACTCAAAAATTGAAATTCCATTTGGGAAGGGCAGAAAATAATGTGGGAAAAGAAGAAAACGCTAATAACCAGCATTTTCTCCTTTTCCACAGTGTTTTCAAAAGTTTTCTTTCTCAGGTTTGTTAAAAGTCGGGATCGTTGGTTGAGAGTTGAGCAAATAAGCAAAAACAATGCTTAGTCATTAATTGTTCATCTACCCACCTATTGTTTTAGTATGGTACATGTATATTATATGAAAGTTTTAACTGATTCATTTACCACAGGATGTCAGTCTTATGTTTCAACGATGCTGAGAAAGGATTCTTTTGAAAACATTGTAGGAAAAGGAGAATATGCTGATAAACATTATTGTTTTCTACCCATCAATGACGGAAATAGCTGATTTACCTTCCTTTGTCTTCTGCAAATTCAGTTTGTATAAAAGATTTTATCTTTTGGTAGAGAATTTATGATCAGATTTGTTTAGATTGCAGACAACTGTACCTGATTGACGACTCTGGGATGAAGTCAACAAAGGATGGAGCTGCTCTGGGAGGAAGTCAACAAAGGATGGAGTAACTCTGGGAGGAAGTCAACAAAGGATGGAGCTAGCAGATGGATGCAGGGTTTTGAACATGTTTTGTACATGTACATAAAGACAGGTGGGAAGATCTGAGAATGCCGTTATCAAAACCATGCAGAGAGCTTATAGTTTATAGGTAAGTCCTGAGAGAAATTAAGTGTTTATTGATAAACTTTATCAGTGGTCTAAAACTTTAACCCTTTACCACACAAACCCTACTTTTGACGCCCCTGAGAAAGAAGCCTTTAGAAAACATTGTGCGAAAAGGAGAAAATGCTGATTGTCATCTGCAAATGCTTTCAATTTGGACAAGCCCAAAATATTGTCGTGTGGTGATGAGTTAACTCTTATCCAAATGGAAAAATTATAGACTGGTCCAAATTAAAAGCATTTGCAGAAGGAGAAGTAAATGTGACTGAAAATCAAAATTTACATGAGGAAGAGTAGAAAACATTGTGGGGGCGGGGAAAGGAGAAAAATGCTGGTTACCAGGGTTGTTAACTCATTACCAAACAACAATATTTTAGACTTGTCCAAATTGAAAGCATTCGCAGACCACAAAATAAAAGTGACTGAAAATTTGAAATTTGAAATTTGTTTTATGAAGGGTAGAAAACATTCTGGGAAAAATGGTACTGCATAAATATCATGTCTGTAGGAAGTTTGCAAAAAAGTTACAACTCATTACCAAACAACAATATTTTAGACTGGTCCAGATTGAAAGCATTTGCAGACGACAAAATAAAAGTGACTGAAAATTTGAAATTTGTTCTGTAAAGGGTAGAAAACATTGCATTTTCTGCATTTCTCACAATGTTTTCTAAAGGTGTCTTCCTCAGGGGCGTCAAAAGTAGGGATTGTGTGGTAATGGGTTAAAAATTGAGATTGTGTAGTAATGGGTTAACCACCCTGAAAAAGAGAACAATCCAAGTTAATTACAGTTGGGGATATCAATATTTTGTTTGCGGATATATTTAGGTATGATTGTGGATGTTTCTTGGTATCAGTTGCGAACACTAGCTTTTCAACTGATGAAGATTATTAAAGAGGCCCATATACTTATTTTAGGCCAGTTTAAACTCATTTTGATTTTATTTTATCAAAATGTAGTGATTCTTATATCTTTATGCCAAATATTGCGACTGGCGGTTGCACGGTTGCTTAGATTACGGTTGATAGAAAATGAATTTCGCAAAGTTGTGGCCTTCCATGTAAACAGACTCATCGTTTCCAGTTTTTTAATCGAAGAGCAGTCAAAAAACAAATAGGCTGTCTTCATGCAGAATGACTTAAAACACGAACAGTGAGCGATTACCAAGAGAGACAAACTAACAAGCCTCACCGTTCAGTCTATTTTTCACATTGTGTAAGTCTTACATGAACCGCTGTTTTCACAGCTAAAAACTTATTTGCACCTTTTATAATCAGATATCTAATAAATGAATGAAGATAATGCAGTATAGTGTGAATTTGGCACCATATTATCGACAAACAATAGCGGATTATGGTTGAAAATATGACCAAAAGTACGAAATTGCTGTCCAAATTACTTTGACATAACAGGTGTTGGGATACAGTGGATTCGAGATAAAAACTAGAATCAACATAAAATAATGAAGCTCAAAGTTTAAACATTGCTTTGACATAACAGGAGTTTTGAGATAGGCAGTTTCAACATAAGCATCGACTGTATTACTATGTCATAATGATGTTTAGGGGATTGATGCCTCCTTCTTTGATAGTGTAGATGCAAGATCAGACTGCATGTTCTTTGCAGTCTGATCTTGCCTACATTGTCTGCAAAAGGTGAGTCATATGAAGCAGGGTAAAAGTTAAAAGATTATGACTCAATTGTGTATTACAGGACCACCTTTAGTGAAGGGCCAACTCCCAAGAATGTTGCTGTTATCCTGGTACAGATTTGTAAGATCCACAAAGAAACTTCATTTTAGGCCTGTGCTGATTCTTTTACCTGGGAGATAAAGTTTGAAGGCAGAGCAATGGGCCCTGGAGGTATGTTACATTGCTTTTTAGCTCACCTTAGTACAAAATGCTAAAGGTGAGCTATTGTGATCGCCCAATGTCCGGCGTCTGTCGTCCGTCAACAATTTCTTTAAACATCATCTTCTCCTAAACCACTGGGCCAATCTTCATGAAACTTGGCAGGAATGTTCCTTGATTGAAGCTCTACCAAAATTGTTCAAAGAATTTAATTCCACCCATAACTGTGGTCGCCATGGTAACAAAAAGAAAAAAAAAACAAAATCTTTGAAAATCTTCTTCTCTGAAACTAGAAGGTGTAGAGCTTTGATATTTGGTATGTAGCATCTCCTAATGGACCTCTACCAAGTTTGTTCAAATTATGTCCCTAGGGTCAAAACTGGCCCCACCCTGGGGGATAACAAGTTTGAGCATAGGAACAAAGAAGAAAAACTTTAAAAATCTTCTCCCCTGAAACTTGAAGGCATAGAGCTTTGTGATATGTGGTATATGGCATCTCCTAGTGGACCTCTACAAATTTTGTTCAAATTATGCCCCTGGGGTCAAAACTGGCCCCGCCCCGGGGGTCACAAGTTTGAGCATAGGAACAAAGAAGGAAAACTTTAAAAATCTTCTCTTCTGAATCTTGAAGGCGTAGAGCTTTGATATTTAGTATGTGGCATCTCCTAGCTAAGTTTGTTCAAATTATGTCCCTGGGTTCAAAACTGGCCCCACCCTGGGGGTCACAAGTCTGAGCATAGGAACAAAGAAGGAAAACTTTAAAAATCTTCTCCTCTGAAATTTGAAGGCGTAGAGCTTTGATATTTGGTTTGTTGCATCTCCTAGTAGACCTCTACCAAGTTTGTTCAAATTTTGCCCCTGGGGTGATAACTGGCCCCACTCGGGGGGTCACAAATTTTAGCATAGGAACAAAGAAGGAAAACTTTAAAATTCTTTTCCTCAGAAACTAGAAAGCATAGAGCTTTGATATTTGGTCTGTTGCATCTCCTAGTGGACCTCTACCTAGTCTATTCAAATGATGCCCCTGGGGTCAAAACTGGCCCCACCCCGGGGGTCACTAGTTTGAGCATAGGAACAAAGAAGGAAAACTTTAAAATTCTTCTCCTCTGAAACTAGATGGGGTAGAGCTTTGATATTTTGTATGTTGCATCTCCTGGTGGACCTTTACCAAGTATCTTTAAATCATGCCCGTGCGGTCAAAACTGGCACAGCCCCAGGGGTCACAAGTTAGAACTTAGGAACAAAGAAAGAAAATTTTAAAATTCTTCTTCTCTAAAACTAGGGCACAAGGGAAGCTTTTAGGATCACCTGGTTTCTGTCATGCGTTGTGCGTCCTCTGTCATGCGTCATCAGCATTCTTTAACCTTTTCCCAAACAATCCCTGGTTTTCACAAAGCTGAAGAAGAAACCTTTTGAAAACATTGTGGGAAAAGGAGAAAATGCTGGTAACCAGCATTTTCTCCATTTCCCTCAATGTTTTCTACCCTTCTCAAAACTAATTTCAATTTTTGAGTTAAATTGATTTTGTCATCTTCAAATGCTTTGAGTTTGGACCAGTCTTGAATTTTCTCATTTGGTAAAGAGTTAAACATCAACTCCTCCTAAACCACTGGGCCACTTTGGACTAAACTTGGCTGGAATGTTTCGTTGGAGGTGGTCTTTAAAAACTGTTCACAGAATTTGATTACAGAGATGTTCCTTGGGTGGCCCTTTTCAAAAACAGTTCAGGAAACTTTGATTCGGCAAGAAATATGGCTCTGGTGAATGGGGGCTACGTGCACTATACAGACATGAAGAAATTCTTAAAAATTCTTCTTCTCTGAAACCACTGATCAGATTTTAAAGCTAGAGGGCCAAGATGACCCTGGATTGCTCACCTGAATTTTTGGGAAGACCATGGCCAATTTTTCCTTTTTGAGGTATTAAGACTTTGGAAACAAAATCATTATTTTGCCAAGCAATTTGGAAAGGTCACCTATAAAAGTAATTTCAAAATCTGTCATCACCCCTACAATCATCACCACAGCAATGATTTTGATGAATCAAAATTCTGCAAATAAAGTTTTGGACAGATCAACCAAGGACAATTTCATGAAGAAGAGCACATGCTCGATAGTGACTAAAAACATAAGTCGAACAAAAACCCGCATATGCAGGTGCAAACAATTGGCTGATTTTTTTTTTCGATGGATAAAAAATATCCCAAACAAGTTTTGAAAATGATCATCCTAGGAACATTTCTGTGAAACCATTTCAAAATTTGACCAGCAGTCCCAGAGAAGAAGAATTGAGAAATTCCTCTTGTTTCCCCAGTAGTGCAAATAGCCCCCACCATCACAGCCATGTTTCTTGACAGATCACAATTTTATGAACAAATTTTGAAAAGTGTCCCCCAAGGAACATTGCAGTGAAATTATCTCAAAATTAATCTGACCAGCAGTTTCAGAGAAGAAGAATTTTTAAAAATGTCTTCATGTCCTTATAGTGTAAATAGCCCACAGCTATCAGAGCCATGTTTCTTGATGGATCAAAATTTCTCGAACAATTCGCAAATAAGGGTCACACAAGAAACTTTTCTGTGAAATTATTTCAAAATCTGACCAGTGGTTTCGGAGAAGAAAAATTTTAAGAATTTCTTCATGTCTATATACTGCAAGTGGCCCTCCCCCATCAGGGCCATGTTTCTTGACGAATCTGCATTTCGTGAACAGCTTTTGAAAAGGGTCTCCAAAGGAACGTCTCTGTAAAATTATTTCAAAATCTGACAGGCGGTTTCAGAGAAGAATAATTCTTAAAAATTTCTCCATTTGTGTATAGTGCAAGTAGCCCCCATTTACCAGAGCTATGTTTTTTGGCAGATCAAAAATTTCAAAACTTTTTTGAAAAGGGTCACCTAAGGAACATCTCTGTGAAATTACATGTATATCAAAATCTGACCAGCATTTTCACAGAGAAAAGATTTTATGAATTTCTTTATTTCAATATTGGCAAGTAGCCTCCACTCACCAGAGCCATGTTTCTTGAAGGATCAAATTTTTACGTACTATTTTTGGAAAGAGTCACCCAAGGAACATCTCTGAGGAATTATTTCAAAATCTGACCAAGGGCTTCAGAGGAGAAGATTTTTAAAGAACTTATTGAAAAATTCCATTTGGTTGCCATGGCAACCAGAGGTTTTGATGTCATCACATTCTGTAAATAATTTTTAAAGAGGACTTACCAAGGAACATTCCAGCCAGGTATGGTCCAATTTTGCCCAGAAGTATAGGAGGAGTTGATGTTTAAAGAATTGTTTATGATGCATAGACACAATGACAGACACTGGGTGATCCTAAAAGCTCCCCCTGAACATGATGTGCTCAGGTGAGCTAATTATTTTCAAACTATTTTCAAAAATATTTCAGGACATTTTGATCTGTCGAGAAATATGGCTCTGGTGAATGGGGGCTACTTGCACAATACAAAAATGAAGAAATTCTTAAAAATTCTTCTTTTCTGAAATCACTGGTCAGATTTGGCAGTAATTTCACAGATATGTTTCTTGGGTGACCCTTTTCAAATATTGTGTACAAAATTTTGATCCGTGAAGAAACATGGATCTGGTGACTGGGGGCTCCTTGCACTATATCGACATGAAATTCTTAAAAATTCTTTTTTTCTAAAACCACTGTCAGATTTTTAAATGATTTATAGAAATGTTCCTTTGGACCCTTTTCAATAATTGCTTGCAAAATGCTGATTCGTCAAGAAACATGGCTGTGATGGGGGGGGGGGGGCTGCTTGCACTTTATGGAGGAAAACAGGAGGAAAATCTTAAAAAGTTTTCTTCTCTTTCTCGGTTGACTCTTTTTCAAAAATTGATCACAAATTTGTGATCTGTCAAGGAACATGGCTCTGATGGTGGGGGCTATTTGCACTACAGGGACACGAAGAGGAATTTTTTATTTCTTTTTCTCTGGAACTGCTGGTCAGATTTGAAATAATTACACAGAAATGTTCCTAGGGTGACTCTTTTCTAAAATTGTTAGCGAAATTTTTATCTGTTGAGGCTCTTGTTTGACCTGTTTTTAGTCACTATCAGCATTTGCTCTTCTTCAAGAAATTGTCCCCAGGTGATCTATCCAAATATCTTTTGGCAGAATTCTGATTCGTCAAAATCATTGCTGTGGTGATGATTGTAGGTGTTGACAGATTTAGAAATGACTAGCCGGGGACCTTTTCAAAATTGCTTGGCAGGGAAATGGTTAATTTTCCAATGTTTAAATACCTAAAAAAATATAAAAAAAAATGGCTATGGTTATCTCAAAAATTTATGTGAGCAATCTAGGGCCATCTTGGCCTTTTTGTTAGCTCACCTGAGCACAATCCTTTTCAAAAACAGATTGGAAAATTTTGATCTGTCGAGAAATATGGCTCTGGTGAATGGGGGCTACTTGCACTATACAAAAATGAAGAAATTCTTAAAAATTCTTCTTCTCTGAAACCGCTGGCCAGATTTTAATATAATTTCACAGAGATGTTCCTTTGGTGACCCTTTTCAAAAAGTGTTCGCGAAATTTTGATCCGTCGAGAAACACGACTCTGGTGGATCGGGGCTACTTGCACTATACAGAAATGAAGAAATACTTCGAAATTCTTCTTCTCTGAAAAGGTTTGTGAGATTTTGAAATAATTTCACACAGATGTTCCTTGGGTGACCCTTTTCAAAAAATGTTTGTGAAATTTTGATTTGTCAAGAAACATGGCCCTGGTGAATGGGGGCTACTTGCACTATAGGGAATGAAGAAATTCTTAAAATTCTTTTCCTCTCAAATGGCAAGTCAGATTTTGAAATAATTTCACACAGATGTTCCTTAGGTGACCCTTTTCAAAAATTGTTTGTGAAATTTTGATTCGGCAAGAAACATGGCCCTGGTGAATGGGGGCTACTTGCACTATATGGAAATGAAGAAATTCTTGAAAATTCTTCTTCTGAAAGGGCTGGTCAGATTTTAAGATAATCTCACAGCAATGTTCCTTGGGTGACCCTTTTGAAATTTATTTGCGAAATGTTGATCCGTCAAAAAACATGGCTCTGGTGAATGGGGACTACTTGCACTATACGTACATGAAGAAACTCTTAAAAATTCTTCTTCTCTGAAATGGCTGGTCAGATTTTAGAATAATTCCACAGAAATATTCCTTGAATGACCCTTTTCAAATTCTGATAGGTCAAGAAACATGGCTCTGGTAAATGGGGGCTACTTGCACTGTACGGAAATTAACAAACTCCTAAACTCTTTTTTTCTGAAACTGCTGGTCAGATTTTGAAAGGAATTTTACAGGTGACCTTTTGAAAGTTGCATGGAAAAATAATGATTTTTTTCCAGTGTTTCAATACCTTAAAAAAAAAGGTGCTGTGGTCCTCTCTAAAATTCAGGTGAGCAATCCAGGGGCATCTTGGCCCTCTTGTTAAATAATTTCACAGCAATGTTCCTTAGGTGACTCATTTCAAAAATTGTCCACAAAATTGTGATCTGTCAAGAAACATGGCTGTGATGGTGGGGGCTATTTGCACTACAGGGACATGAAGAGGAATTTCTTAATTCTTCTTCAGAACTGCTGGTCAGATTTTGAAATAATTTCACAGAAATATTCTTAGGGTGATCCTTTTCAAAAAATGTTAGGGATATTTATATCTGTCGAAAAACAACAGCCAATTGTTGGCGCCAGCATGGGGTGCTCTTGTTTGACTTATGTTTTTAGTCACTATCAAGCATTGCTCTTCTTCAAGAAATTGACCTTGGGTGATCTATCCAAAAAATATTTTAGCAAAATTCTGATTCATCAAAATCATTGCTGCGGTGATGATTGTAGTGGTGTTGAAAGACTTTGAAATTACTTTAACAGGTGACCTTTTCAAAATTGCTAGGCAGAAAAATGATAATGTTTCCAAAGTATCAATACCTAAAAAAAAAAATGGCTATGGTCCTCTCAAAAAATCCACAGAGAGATCCTGGGCCATCTTGGCCTTTTTGTTTGCTGACCTGAGCACAATGTGCTCAAGGGGATCTTTTAGGATTACCTGGTGTCCGTCATCTGTCGTCCATCATGCATCATCATCAATTCTTTAAATATCAACTCCTCCTAAACCACTCTGCGAAAATTGGACCAAACTTGGCTCGAATGTTTCTTGGAAGGTCCTCTTTAAAACATTGTTCACAGAATTTGATTCCATTAAAACTGGTTGCAATGGCAACCAAATGGAATTTGTTTAGAAATTCTTTAAAAATCATCTCTGAAACCGCAGAAACTGCTGGTCAGATTTTTAAGTAGTTTCACAGAAATGTTCCTTTGGGGACCCTTTTCAAAAATCATTCATGAAACTTTGAACCTTAAAGAAACAGGAGGGCCAAGATGGCCCTGGATTGCTCACCTGAATTTTTGAGAGGATCATAGCCTTTTTTTTTTGTTGAGGAATTGAAACATTGGAAACAAAATCATTATTTTGCCAAGCAATTTTCAAAAGGTCACCTGTAAAAGTAATTTCAAAGTCTGACATCAGTTTCAGAAAAGAATTTTTATGAACTTCTTAATTTCCATATAGTGCAAGTAGACCCCATTCACCAGAGCCATGTTTCTTGATGGATCAAAATTTCGCAAACAAGTTTTGAAAAGGGTCATTCAAGGATCATTGCTGAGAAATTATTTTAAAATGTGACCGGCTGTTTCAGAGCAGAAGAATTTTCAAGAATTTTTTCATGTTGGTATAGTGCAAGTAGACCCCATTCACCAGAGCCATGTTTATGGACAGATCAAAATTTCGCGAACAATTCTTGAAAAGGGTCACCCATGGAACATCGCTGAAAAATTATTTCAAAATCTGACCAGCAGTTTCAGAGAAGAAGAATTTTCAAGAATTTCTTCATGTTCATATAGAGCAAGTAGCCCCCATTCACCAGAGCCATGTTTCTTGATGGATCAAAATTTCACAGACAAGTTTTGAAAAGGGTCACCCAAGGAACATCTCTGTGAAATTATTTTAAAATCTGGCCAGCACTTTCAGAGAAGAAGAATTTTCAAGAATTTCTTCAAGTCCGTAAAGTGCAAGTAGCCCCCATTCACCAGGGCCATGTTTCTTGACAGATCAAAATTTCGTAAACAATTTTTGAAAAGGGTCACCCAAAGAACAACCCTGAGAAATTATTTCAAAATCTGGTCAGCAGTTTTAGAGAAGAATTTTTAAGAATTTCTTAAAAAATTCCATTCGGTTGCCATGGCTACCAGAGTTTTTGACAATCAAATTCTGTGAACAATTTTCAAAGAGGACCTCCCAAGGAACATTCCAGCCTTTTTGCTCCACCTGCATGACAGACACCAGATGATCCTAAAAGCTCCCCTTGAGCATGTGGTGAGCTAACAAGGCTCTGGTGAATTGTGGCTACTTGCACTATGCAGAATTGAAGAATTTTTTAAAATTCTTCTTCTCTGAAACAGCTGGTCAGATTGTAAAATGGTTTCCCAGAGATGTTCCTTGGGTGACCCTTTTTTTAAAAAAATTTCGCGAAATTTTGATCCATCAAGAAACATGGGTGTGGTGAATGGGAGCTACTTGCACTGTACTGAAATTAACAAACTCCTAAAAATTCTTTTCTGAAACTGCTGGTCAGATTTTAAAGGACTTTTACAGGTGACCTTTTGAAAATTGCTTGGCAAAATAATGATATTGTTTCCAGTGTTTCAATACCTCAAAAAAAAAATGGCTATGGTCCTCTCAAAAATGCAGGTGAGCGATCCAGGGCCATATTGGTACTTTTCTTGAAAATATTCGGGAAATTTTGATCCATCAAGAAACATGGCTTTGGTGAATGGGGGTACTTGCAATATATAGAAATGAAGAAATTCTTTAAATTCTTTAACCACGGGTCCGATTTTGAACTAATTTCACCGAGATGTTCCTTAGGTGACCCTCTTGAAAAAACGATAGAAACTTTGATCTGTCAAGGACCTTGGCTCTGGTGAAAGAGAGTTACTTGCACTATACAGATATGAAAAAAATTCACAGAAATTATTCTTCTCCGAAACTGCTGGTCAGATTTGGAAATAATTTCACAGAGATGTTCCATGGTGGCCCTTTTCGAAAATTGTTTGCGAAATTTTGATCCGACAAGAAACATGGCTTTGGCAACTGGGGGCTGCTTGCACTATACAGATTCTTAAAGATTTTTCTTGACTGGAACAGCTGGCCAGATTTTGAAATAATTTGTGGAAATGTTCCTTGGGCGACCCTTTTCAAAGATTGTTTACATAATTTTTTAACCATCAAGAAACATGGTTCTGATGACTGGGGGCTACTTGCACTTTACAGAAATGAAGAAATTCTTAAAAATTCTTCTTCTCTGAAACCGCAGGTCAGATTTTGATATGATTTCACAGCAATGTTCCTTGGGTGACTCTTTTCAAAATTTGTTTACAAATTGTGATCTGTCAAGAAACACGGCTCTGATGGTGGGGCTATTTGCACTACAGGGAAATGAAGAGAAATTTCTTCTTCTCTAGAACGGCTAATTAGATTTTGAAATGATTTCACAGAAGTGTTCCTGGGGTGACCCTTTTCAAACATTTTAGGGAAATTTCTATCCATCAAAAATAACAGCCAGTTGTTGGCAGCTGCATCTGGTGCTCTTGTTTGACTTATTTTTTTGTCACGATATTGATCATGTGCTCTTCTTCAAGAAATTGTCCTTGTGTGATCTATCCAAAATATATTTTGCAGAATTCTGATTCATCAAAATAATTGCTGTGGTGATGATTTTAGGGTGGTGACAGATTTTGAAATGATTTTTTCACAGGTGACCTATTCAAAATTGCTTGGCAAAATAATGATTTTGTTTCCAAAGTTTTAATACCTCAAAAAAAAAATTGGCTATGGTACTCTTAAAAATTCAGGTGAGCAATGCAGGGCCATCTTGGCCCTTTTGTTCAACTTTTTTTTTTATGTCGCATTTTCAACTTGGCCTATTTCTTTTGTAGGATTGATAATCATTGGTTTAGGGTCCATTCTGTTGATGATCATTGCTTTAACCATGTTAGATTGGGAAAGCAGCCAGTGGCTTAGGAAGAAAATTGTATAAAGTATAGGGAAAAGAAACCCTAGGAAAACATGGATAGGTGCATTCCCTGCTATTATATAACCTATCTTTGAAATGACATTTTACACTCTACATATAATTGTATGTCTTTAATAACCTTTATATAGAAAGGGATTAAATATCATTTAATTCCAGGAAGATGACACAAAAGGCAGACAGAAAGGAACATAGAGAAGCAGAGAGAAAGTGTGCAGACTTTCCTGCCAGTGTGGACCAGATAGAATATTAAAGACAGTAGGACACTAGATGAAAACTTTTAAGATATTGGGATACTGAAATCAAAGTTATAAGAAATTTGAATTGTTTTTTTTTTGACGAGGACATTTGCTGTTGCATTTCAAGGCAGTTTTTAAAAGTTTTGTCTCAGATTTAGAAAGTAAAATAACTTCTAATCGGCTAAACACAATATTGGCTAAACCATTTTGTTTAGCCAATCATAAGTTGTTACTTTCAACTTAGAAAATTTGTAGAGTTAGGCTGTTTTTCACCCATTATCAGGCAATCCAAACTTTGAATGACCCTCAGCAAGAAAATTTTTTCTTTACTTTTCGAGAAGAGAAAAAGAAAAATGAAAATGCTGATGGATTGATAGATATTGTTCAGCAAAAAATTCATTTCCAAGTTTACTGGCTCGCGACCAGTGGCGGCCATTTTTCCAAACCTTTCCTAACCTACAAGATAATTCTCTTCAAGTTGACAGTGCAACTTTTACGTGGACAAACTAGGGTTCAATATTGTTAAATCCACAAATGGAAATCTGAAATAGACTATAACTGAAACACGGAACGATATGGATTACCCGGTCGGTCATAGGACGAACTTACGTTTCGAAGAGTACCAGTGGCGGCCACCTGAATTCTGTCCGCAAAATTACTGTATTATCACAATCGCCAGAAGATATCAAATGAAAAATCATTTTTTCTTGAAATTATGCAATATTCCAGCAGGTCTAAGGTTTCAAACCATCCCTACAGATGGTTTAAAAAGGAAGAACCTTCAACTGGGTCCATATTCTACTTTCACAATTCATACACGCATGCGCGAGCCAAAAATAGATATGCACTGTAGCAGCTGAGGTTGAACAGGGGTAGAGTATATTCTGGACGTATTTCAGCATTTAACTGCATATACATGTATTATTTCTCCTGAATATAGGGGAAAACACAAAGGAGAAAACAGGAAGGAACCCGGGTGAGTATCAGCTCAGTTTCGTTTTCTGACAGCATTTCATTTGTTGAAGTACTTAGCTGAGATGGTGAAATACTGCCAATTATTTAAAAAACAAAGAGTTACTAAAAATGCTGATGTTGAAACTTACCTATTGAATAGATTAAAATAATATTTTTTTTTATTTCACAATCACAAATTTAATATTTCATAATCACAAATGCCCTTTTTAAGTGGAAAGGTGCCAGGTGACTTCTATTAGCTGATGGCACCATATGATCAGGTGCATAAACAGGAAAACTCAATGGAGCAAAATGTAGAATCATCATATTTCACATAATAAAGATCTTGGTGGTAAAATAAATGTACATCTTTTACAGCCAAACTCTTTCACTGAAAACAGTTTTACAGACAAAATAACTTTTTATCAAATACATGGATAAACCCACTCTCTCTTGGTGAAACAAGTTTCTGTTGAAATTCAATGCAAGCAGTTCACAGTCTGGAAACACAGACTTGTAAACACATTTATCACACTATATCTTCTGAAATAGTGTAAGACTGCTGTTTTTTTTTTGTTTTTGTTCGACTTGGTAGCCTCGTTAGTGCATTCAGAAGTTACACATGTAATGCTTCTTTTTCATTTCTGCCCCCTTACTCTTTGTCTGCTCTTATCTGCCTTCTTTAGCATTTCTCTTTTCTTCCAGCCACTTGTGAACTCATAAGCTTATCACTGTTTCCTACAAATTCAGAAAACCCAAACAGATATAGTGTTAATTTGACATACATGTATATTCTTTTTTGTAGATTTAACTAAAATTGAAATAGATATTTTGACTATTTCAACATGTGAACATATTTGAATATTGCTCAATACCTGTTCATTAGTTCATATTTACATGAAAAAAGTAGTTTTATGATAAAAGCTTTAAAAAGTGTAACAGAGAATAACATCTGTTTTTTTTTTCAGATTTGGCTGAAGCTGGTGAAAATACATGTGACAATGATTCTGGAATTAGGCCTTCCTTTGAAAGAAGATTGACTGCAAAAGTGCAAACTTGCCAAGCAAATTGGTCATTTTTTTGCTGCAGTTGTATGTCTAAATATTTCTTCTGCAGCTGGTGCCCTCCGTTCTTCAGATCTGTCTCTACATTTGTTTATGAGCCATGGTGGAGTTACATGTGTTATGTAAATGGAATGTCTGTTGACTAGAGGAATTTCACACTTATTTAAAACCCTAGATGTGAGCCTTTGACCTTGACACACACATTTATAGGTTCAGTCAGCTTTGGAAGCAAAAGCAATTATGTTCAAAACTGTTTGTAATTATTTGTAAAATGTATGTGATACTTTAACATAATTTTTGTAAATAAGTCTACTATCATCATGATAATGAGATTCTTACATGTTGTGGCACTAGTGATGTTTAAGCTCACACTTTTTCCAATAGGTTCAAATATTGGAAAAAGTTGCTACCTAAGCCCTCAGGGTCTATTTTATTAAATAAATGTATGCCTTTGTTGACAGCACTGAGCAGTGAAACACAGATCGTCCACTGTGTGGCATCAAACAGCAGGAAACCTGGCTTTGCAGATGATTGTATTCTTATCAATAAAACCAAACCTTGCAGCCATCACTGAAAATTTCCGCTTAAGTATAGCTGAATTTTGGAAGGAAAAAAATGGTCTTATTGCTTGAACTGTCTTTTTTTCCTTCTTCTTTTCCGGCTCATCAATTTTGGAAAAAAGGTGAACATTTGGAAAACAAAAGGCGCTCAGAGTAATTGTGGGAAAGAAGAAAATGAATGCTGTCAATGTAGCCATGTTTTCCTACCCTGTTTTCCTACCCTGTTTTCTTCACTTTAAACTTTTTTCCAAAATTGGAAACACACTGTAATGTCATATTCACATGCTTTTAATATGGACAAGAAACAACTTCAATTGTGTATGTAATAAAGAATGCTTCAATTCTGTAATTGTGTGTCCAATACCATGCATTGTGTCCATACCATCCAGTGTGTCCTCAAAAGGATAATTGAAGTCTTTGTTCATAACATTTACCATCCTTGATCATTATCTGATAGGTTTCATCAGTAACATCCTCTGTGAGACCTTGACATCTTTCAAAAAAGAATCTTAACCACTTGTTGGATGCCCAACACTGCACTGTAAACAAGGTTACTACTTATTTGCATAAATATACACCCCTCCCCCTTTTTCCAGTTATTGTTCTTTCAAAGACCTCATATAGTCATGTATTCTAAGTAGATCTACTTGATTGATGCAATTAACAACATTCTGGCTCGGTCAAACTGATGTTACTTTTATAACCACACTAGACGACATGCATGGTGGGCCAAGCTCAAGCTCATGTATTCCCCCCCCCCCCATGTTGACCATTGTCCTTGAAAAAGAGCAGGCCTATAACGTTTTTTGTTGCTTGTTCTATACTTATATGGGCCTAATATAGCCATGTAAAGTCTTGCTGTTAAAATAGGATATTGCAGGCATCTGTTGAAGAAAGGGAAAACACTTTATTTTATACATTTTTTTTTTATTTGTAAGTCGTACAGGAATACAATAAATGTTATGGATTTACAATTATTTTTTTTTTAAATTAAAGTATCTAAATCAAAATATAAAATAATAACAAATGAAACTTATATGATAATCTAGAATAGTACTCATTTATATATATCATTTTTTGTCTGAGCACCGTGCAAGGGGAACCTGGTAAGCAATGATGAGGATTATGAAAAAGAATATAGTTACTGACTGAACTGGATAGCTATGCCTCTGCATGACGTCATTAAACGCTTGCCTTCTGCAAGCATAGAGTGATTTGTGGCTCTGGTTTATATTTTGGATATAATACTTTTACACATAAATAATGGACTAATCGATGAGGTAAGTGAAAAATCATCGTACATGTCGCATTTTTGAGATTGAAACTCTGTTCTTTTGGATTATTTGAGGCTTAAATCGACGCTAAAAATAATAGAGGTCAGTCCCCCGGAAGTGATTTTTTTGACACATGGGGGGTAACAGGGGATACATGTTTATATTTTTACTTATACTGCGTCAAATTTTAACATTTATTGGTTATTTAACACACAGTTTCTTCTTTTTTAATATGACCAAGAGCTTTGATATGCTTATGTACGCACAAACGCGATATCATAGAAATGGCCGCCACTGGTACTTGGCCGCCACTGGTCGCGAGCCAGTATACCCCTTGAAACTGTGTGGAGATGTCTTTTAACCCTATACCACACGACAAAAATCTAGACTTAATTTTGGTAAAATGATGGAATTTCTTTTTGAAAAGAGTAGCAAATGCTGAAAAATGATTAAATGTATCGGCATTTTCTCCTTTTCCATTATTGTTTTCAAACACCTTTTTCTTTAGGGTCTTAAAAGTGTGCCAAAGTGTTTCAACATCCTTGTATTATAATCATCATAAAATATGATTTGACTTGTTATAAGAAATACTGAGGCAGAAGGAGAAACTGTTCATTGCAATCAATTTATCCTTTTGTCACAGTGTTTCCAAAAGTCCTGAGCAGGAAGTATTGTGTTAATCCTTTACCAGATGATGAAATTTTAGACTCCACCATGCTGGAAGACTTTGTAGTAGACAGTTTAAAATGATTTGAATGGCAGTTTTTGTCTTTTAGATGTTTTTAAAAAGTTTTTTTGGGAGAGTTTGCTTGTTACCAACATTTTCTCCTTTTTTCACAATGTTTTCAAAAGGCTTTACATCATCAGGGTGGTTAGAACATGTGCTGATTTGATAAAGGGTCAAATGTTTTGTAAATAAGGGGATGGAAAAATGGTACTGTACAAATATTATGTCTCTAGGATGTTTGCAAAAAGTTTAACTCATTACCAAATATTTCAGACCGGTCCAAATTGAAAGCATTTGCAGACAACAAAATAAAAGTGACTGAAAATTTGACATTTGTTTTGTGAAGTGTAGAAAATATTGTGAGAAAAGGAGAAAATGCTGGTTACCAGCATTTTCTCCTTTTCCCACAATGATTTTTAAAGGCTTCTTTCTCAGGGGTGTCAAAAGTAGGGATTGTGTGGTAATGGGTTTATGAAATTATCGAAAATGTTGTCTTTTAAAAGTATCTGAAAAAAAACAACTGATGCTTTTGCTTAACTCTCTACCAAACGACAAAATTTTATACTTGTCCACACTGAAAGTACTTGCAGACAACATATTGCCAGCATTTTCCCCTTTTTTCCAAAATGTTTTCAAAAGCCTTCTATCTCTGCATCATAAAAACCATGGATTTTTTGGTAGATGGTTAATACAGTTTAGGATTTTGGGGAATATCTGTAAATATTTCATTGCAAAAAAAATAACATCTTTTAAACAAAATTAATATTGTAAAAAGTGAAAAAAAAGTTAAAAGCAGATGTTTCAACAAGTTAAAATTTTGATAAATTTTTAATCAATTGAAGTACTTGTGACTGCTATTCATATTTGTCACTGTTTTCACGTCATTTTTCACGGCTTTCTATTCCCTAATCAGCCTACGTGTACATCACTGAATTTTTTTGTGTGCTTGATTAGATATAAGTAACCCATTAGTATAGATATTTTTTGTAATTCTATTTCACTATATATTTTGGGACAGTGTTCTGATGGTAGACAGCACTGAAGATTTAATTATCTTCAAATGTTTCCATGAATGTCATGCCATCCTGCTTTGTTGTGTGATAAGTGCAAATTCTGTTCCCTTCTCTGTATATCAGAAATGAGAAGTCCAAATATTTGTTATATAAACCCTTCACCAGAAGACAAAATTTTAGCCTTGTCCAAATTGAGAGCATTTGCAGACGACTATTTCACTGTGGCTCAAATGGTGATACTTTTCTTTGACAGGGAAGAAAACATTGTTGGAAAAGGAGAAAATGCTGGTTACCAGTATTTTCTCCTTTTCCCACAATATTTTCAAACAGCTTCTTTCCTAGGGTCGTTAAAAGTTATCATTGTATAGTAAAAGGTTAAGTAATGGGTTACTTTTATCTCAATGATCTGTTTGTATGATTTGTATTTGAGCCATGCTGTGTGAAAAGGGGGCTTAATGCATCAGCAAAAAGTATCAACCTATGTCAGCCTGCGCAAACCGTTGCCGAAACTTTCTGCTATTGGTCAATTTTCTGTATGCCCAAGGACCAGCCTACCTTGTGTTTGATGATTTAAAAAAAGATGATATTAAGGATTATAAATATGTGAAGGCTGGCTTGGTACCAGGGGGGTCACAGAGATGCATTAAGCCCCCTTTTGTCAGAGCATGGCCTTTTTTAGCTCGCCTTAGCACAAAGTGCTAAAGATGAGCTATTGTGATCGCCCAATGTCCGTCATCTCAACAATTTCTTTAAACATCTTTTCCTCCTAAACCACGGGGCCAGTCTTCATGAAACTTGGCAGGAATGTTCCTTGGGTGAAGCTCTACCAAAAGTGTTAAAAGAATTTAATTCCACCCATAACTCTGGTTGCCATGGCAACAAAAAGAAAAAAACAAAACAAAATCTGTAAAAATCTTCTTCTCTGAAACTAGAAGGTGTAGAGCTTTGATATTTGGTATGTAGCATCTCCTAATGGACCAAGATTGTTCAAATTATGCCCCTAGAGTCAAAACTGGCCCCGCCCCGGGGGATAACGAGTTTGAGCATAGGAACAAAAGAAAGAAAACTTTAAAAATCTTCTCCTCTGAAACTTGAAGGCCTAGAGCTTTGATATTTGGTATGTAGCATCCCCTAGTGGACCTCTACCAAGATTATTCAAATTATATCCCTGGGGTCAAAACTGGCCCCACCCCAGGGGTCACAAGTTTGGGCATAGGAACAAAGAAGGAAAACTTTAAAAATCTTCTCCTCTGAAACTTGAAGGCATAGAGCTTTAATATTTAGTATGTGGCATCTCCTATAGGACCTCTACCAAGTTTGTTCACATTATGCCCCTGGGGTTAAAACTGGTCCCACCCAAAGGGTCACAAGTTTGAGCATAGGAACAAAGAAGAAAAACTTTAAAAATCTTCTCCTCTGAAATTTGAAGGCATAGAGCTTTGATATTTGGTATGTGGCATCTCCTAGTGGACCTCTACCAAGTTTGTTCAAATTATGTCCCTAGGGTCAAAACTGGCCCCACCCCGAGGGTAACAAATTTGAGCATAGGAACAAAGAAATTCTTTTCCTCAGAAACTAGAAAGCGTAGAGCTTTGATATTTGGTCTGTTGCATCTCCTAGTGGATCTCTACCAAGTTTATTCAAATGATGTCTCTGGGGTCAAAACTGGCCCCATCGCGGGGGTCACTAGTTTGAGAAAAGGAACAAAGAAGGAAAACTTTAAAATTCTTCTCCTCTGAAACTAGATGGCGTAGAGCTTTGATATTTGGTATGTGGCATGTCCTAGTGGACCTCTACTAAGTTTGTGTAAATCATGCCCGTGGGGCCTGCCCTGGGGGTCACAAGTTCAAACATAAGAACAAAGAAAGAAAATGTTAAAAATCTTCTTCTCTAAAACTAGAAGGCATAGAGCTATGATATTTGGCATGTAGTAATTCCTAGTGGACCTCGACCAAGTTTGTTCATATTATACCTTGGGGATCAAAACTGGCCCTGCCCGGGGGGGGGGGGGGGGTCACAGGTTCAAACATAGCAACAAAGAAGGAAAACTTTAGAAATCTTCTCTGAAACTTGAAGGTGCAGAACTTTGATATTTGGTATGCAGAATCTTCAAGTGGACCTCTACCGAGTTTGGTCATATGATGTCCCTGGCATCAAAACTGGCCATGCTCCTGAGGTCACAGGTTGGAACATAGAAACAAAGAAGGAAAATTTTAAATTTCTTTTTCTCTTAAACGGGAAGGTGTAGAGCTTTGATATTTGGTATGTAGCATCTTTGAGTCGACCTCTACCAAGGTTGTTCCAAGGATGTTGCTTTGGTTAAAACTGACCCAGCCCCCGGGGACCACAAGTTCGAACATAGGACAAATAAGGAAAATTTGAAATTCTTCTTTGAAACTGCATGGTGTAGAGCTTTGATATTTGATTGCCCTATGTCCGGCATCTGTCGCCCATCAACAATTTCTTTCAACATCTTCTTCTCCTAACCCATAGGGATGTTCCTTGGGTGAAGCTTTACTAAAGTTGCTCAAAGAATTGAATTTCACTCATAAGGTATAGTCTAAGGTGAGCGTTCCAGGGCCAATGGCCCTCTTGTTTTTGTTTTTTTTTTGTCAAAAAGTAATATATTTACCAGAAAATTTTGTGATTTTACAACCCTTAGCAAGAAGGCTTTTTAAAATAATTGTGATTAGAGAAGAAAATTTGGAATACTATGCTAGTTATCAACATTTTCTCCTCTTCTCACGATGTTTTCTACCATTTCCTTTGGAAACAAATGTTCCTTGTTTTCGCCAAGTTTTATTTATTTTAGCCGTATTAACTCTTTACCAAACAACAAGCTTTTGTACTGGTCCAAATTGAACACACTTGCAGATGACAAATTAAACGCAGAAATTGAAATTTGTTTCCAACAGCATAGAAAACATTGTGGGAAAAGGAGAAAATGCTGGTTACCAGCATTTCTCCTTTTCCCACAGTGTTTTCAGAAGCCTTCAATCTTTGGGTTGTAAAAACCAGGGATTATTTGGTAAAGGGTTCAAGTTAATTATGAATGCTTTAATGATGAACAAGGCAAAAATTTTGTTGTCTGTAAACTACTACATCATTAGCATTTTGTTAGTCTTCCAACTCAAAGCATCAAATGTAGGTGAAAATCTGAAATAGGAAGCAAAACATCGCGTTGAATGGAGTAATCTTGCAACATTTTCATACAGTATCTGCCTAGAAATACCCAGATATGAATGGTTTCATAAATTTTACCTTCACAGACAAACAAGCAAACATTGTGATTGATGGAGAATTGCTCAACCTTATGGTGAAGTTCTCCATTTGACACAATGTTTCTTGAATAGATTGTAATTGACGTAAAACTATGCTAATGATGCTATATTATGATAGGTGTTAATCTGTGCTTATGATGGAATTGGTTTTATTTTTATAGACACATTATTTCAAAAAGTTAAATATCTTGTATAGACTGTTAACCCTTTCCCAAACAAACCTGTGATTTTATGTGTCTCCAGTAGAAGTCTTTTGAAAACATTTTGGGAGCAAGGAAAAATTGTTCATAACGAGCAGTTTGTCCTTTTCTCAGCGTTTTCTACTGTACTGGAGGAATTTCTGTCATTTTTATCAAATGTAAAATTGTTGTCCTAAAATTGTCGTCTGCATACTCATTCTATTGAGAAGAATCTAAAATTTGTTATTTGGGAAGGGGTTGATAGATAGCTATGAAAAAGTATGGCAAATTTAGAAATTGCAAATTTTTAACAATATCTCCATTTGCTTCAATGTTTTCAAAATCACATGACTAGAATTTGAATGATTTATTTATCTATTTTTCTGGATGGTTTGATAAGTTCATCCTATCACTGAAATGGGTCTAAGCCGATACTGTACATTACAAGATACTGTACAATACAAGATACTGTACAATACAACTTGTTCAACCCTTGCATTTGACAAGGTCCGAAGTAAACATTGTGGGAAAAGAAGAAAATGCTGGTATGGTACCCAGCATCTTCTTCTCTTTTTCCACACTGTTTTTATATCCACGAAAGAGGAAGTACTGTCATTTATAAATCATTTAAATTGTCTTGTTTAAATTCCATCAGACTTGACAAGTCTAAAATTTTGCTGTGTGGTGAAGGGTTAAATTCTCTGCTCTGTGTATGGACGAGAGGTTTACTATAACAGCTGTACATAAATGGTTGTTCAAGATTTGTTTTAAGGTTTTCCTACCCTGAAGGGGAACATCTTTTTACTGTAATTGTACTTTGGAAAACATGCATATTGCAGCTTCTTAAACCATTCCCTAATATACCATTTTGAGACCGTGCCAAAATCAAAAAGGCTGCAGACAACAAATAAAATATGGCTATTTTACGATACAGATTCCATTGAAAACATTGTAGAAGGTAGCAATTTCACCTTTTTCCACAATGTTTTCCAAAAGCTTTTTTCTTCACTTTGTTAAAATGAGTATATATAAAAGGGTTAACTGAGCCACTTTTAGCGGTTTCTGCCTTCATAGAATGATCGTTTTCAATTCTAAAATCACTGTCTTCAGTCAAAGGGAGATTATTATTATCTCCCTTTACAAAAGAAAGTAATAGAGGTATGAACAAAAAATCATTAGACATTTAAAGGAATTATTGAATCACTATAAACTCTCAATAATATAAGAACAGAAAAAGTATGCCATGTTGACCAGAAGCTTCAGGGGAGGAAAGCCATAAACTTGTTATCTTCTGAAGAAATCAACTTCCAATTGAGAATTACAAAAACATCCTTATAAAATAAGGATTATTGTAATTAACTCATTACCAAACAACAATATTTTAGGCTTGTCCAAATTGAAAGCATTTACAGACGACAAAATAAATGTGACTGGAAATTTGAAATTTGTTTTGTGAAGGGTAGAAAACATTGTGGGAAAAGGAGAAAATGCTGGTTACCAGCATTTTCTCCTTTTCCAACAATGTTTTTCTAAGGCTTCTTTCTCGGGGGCGTCAAAAGTAGGGGTTGCGTGGTAATGGGTTAAATATGTTTTGAGGGAAAACATTATGACATAGATAATTATCTGCTACAAGCAGTTTCTCCTTTTGACATGATGTCTTCTTCAGTAGCCAGTTGCACAGGGCAACAAATTGTCTACAGAAGGTAACAGGTTAACTCTTTACTAAATGACAAAATTTTAGATTAGTCTAAATTGAAAGCATTTGCAGACGACAAAAGTGACTGAAAAATTGAAACTTGTTTTGGTAAGGGAAGAAAACATTGTGGGGAAAGGAGAAAATGCTGGTCACCAGCATTTTCTCCTTTCCCCACAACATTTTCAGAAGGCCTTTTCCTCAGGGTTGTTAAAAGTGTATATGAATATGTTCTATATGTAACAGAGATGGCAATGTTTTAACCAGCACTTCATTCATAGATCAAAAAGAGCTACAAAGTACAACTATAGCAGTTTGATGGACAAAAATATTTATGTGTAAGATCAATTAGGAGAAAGCTTCTTTGTAGATTTACTCTTTACCCAACAGGTCCATGTTGTAATGACTCAGAGATACATGTAGAAAAGTTTAGAAAACTTTGTACTAAAAGGAGAAAATGCTGAATACCGGCATTTTGTCAACAAATTTTTCTTCCCTTTCAAAACCTGTTTTTGTCATTTGAGCCACTTTGATCATCTGCCGGACATCAAACTTCAGAAGGATAAGAAATTTTGTTGTATGGTAAAGAGTTAATAATTCTGTATTTAAGTGCCAGTGAATCTGTATTTAAGTGCCAGTGAAGATGATCTCAAATCTGTGTGTCCTTGTTTTGGATTGAAATATTCAACTGATAAGTATTCTGTAAATTAAAATTTATATAATTTGGACACTTTATAGTAAACTTTTGTGGAAAAAAAATCCGGAAATTTATGTGCTGGTTACCTGTTGCCATCTCTTAATAACTATTTATTGTATTTTGGTATTGTTAGTGTCAAAATTCTGGGAACCAAAAGGGCTCCATGACCACTTGCCAATGTCAAGGGAGGTAGCTCAGTCCAGACAAGACTTTTGGTGAATTATTCCCCTTGAATGACTCTTTAACCAAGTTTGTGTATGGGTAGTTGATTCCCACTGGGATTGTAATGATGTGTTCTTACTGCACAATAACAATGTGTATTTTATAGTGAGCTCTTGTGAGGAAGTAGAGTCCTTTGGTGATAATGATGTATGAGTCAATGTGGACCAGCAGTATAAAACAGGGAAGTTCACGAGGAAAACCTCTGTACTTGTTGTAGTACTGTGGAGTTTATGTATCTCTGTGGTGTTGACTGGAAATGACTTTGATTCAATCTGGCCTTGAGACATCTGCACTCAGTGTTCTGAATGTAGGTTCAAGGTGTAATTATTTGCTTTAAGAATCAACATTTGCTTGTGCTATATCCCTGTTTGAATGTAGATCAATGTACGTGTATTTGCAAACAAACAGTGCTTATGACCACATTTTAATGCTATTTAAACCTGCATCTTTTACAATAATTACTTTAACTCAAACACACAGGCAACTCAAACACACACTGGCCTGTGCAGCAAATTTAAAACCTGATGCAAACCTTAAATAAGCTTAGGAAGACTTTTTGTGTAATAAGATAAGTACTAAATATGGAACACTACATTTTCCTGTAAATAAATGTTACAAAATATTTTTAAAACTTACATTGATTAAGTGATCAGAATTTTGCAGTACAGAATATCTTTAAAAAAAAAAGAATAGTACCAATGTAATATCCCATCAATGAATAACTGAAAAATTAAAGAATATCAGCTCTAACATTGAAAAAGGAAAACTAGGCAATATGAAGGAATGTAATGCTGCAAAACTTTCTGTAGTGCTTTTTGTGACAAATATGTCTAAACTCATCTTTTTGGAGGTTTGAATTAAAAATAAAAAAAAAACAGCATGGAAACTTCCAGTTGAATATGTTGATCTTTGAAGGCTGGGAAAACTTTCAAGCAGACACCATCTTGGTCTGGTTATCTGTAGCAAGTTCAAGCAAAAAGTCTTCTGGTAAAATTTGTTGCCAAAGGTGGTCTGGTGTAAAGTGGCTTTTGTCACAATGTTTTTTGGCTCACCTTAGCATAAAGTGCTCACCTTTGCACAAAGTGCTAAGGTATGCTATTGTGATCTCCCTATGTCAGGTGTCCGTCTTCCGTCAACAATTTCTTTAAACATCTTCTCCTCCTAAGCCACTGGGCCAATCTTCATGAAACTTGGCGGGGATGTTCCTCGGATGAAGCTCTACCAAAATTGTTCAAAGAATTTTATTCCACCCATAACTCTGGTTGCCATGGCAACAAAAAGAAAAAGAAAAAACGAAATCTTTGAAAATCTTCTTCTCTGAAACTAGAAGGCGTAAGGCTTTGATATTTGGTATGTAGCATCTCCTAATGGACCTCTACCAAGTTTGTTCAAATTATGCACCTAGGGTTAAAACTGGCCCAACCCTGGGGGATGACAAGTTTGAGCATAGGAACAAAGTTGGAAAACTTTAAAAATCATCTCCTCTGAAACTTGAAGGCATAGAGCTTTGATATTTGGAATGTAGCATCTCCTAGTGGACCTCTACCAAGTTTGTTCAAATTATGCCCCTTCGGTCAAAACTGGCCCCATCCTGGGGATCACAAGTTTGAGAATAGGAACAAAGAAGGAAAAGTTTAAAAATCGTCTCCTCTTAAACTTGAAGACATAGAGCTTTGACATTTTGTATGTGGCATGTCCTAGTGAACCTCTATCAAATTTGTTCAAATTATGCCCTGGGGGTCACAAGTTTTAGCATAGGAACAAAGATTGAAAACTTTAGAATTCTTCTCCTCTGAAACTGGATGGTGTAGAGCTTTGATATTTGGTATGTGGCATCTCTTAGTAGATCTCTACCAAGTTTGTTTAAGTCATGCCCGTGGGATCAAAACTGGCCCCGCCCCGGGGTAACAAGTTCAAATATAGGAACAAAGAAAGAAAATTTCAGAATTCTTCTTCTCTAAAACTAGAAGGCATAGAGCTATGATATTTGGCATGTAGCAATTCCTAGTGGACCTCTACCAAGTTTGTTCATATTATACGCTTGGGGTCAAAACTGTCCCTGCCCCGGGGGGGTCACAGGTTCGAACATAGCAACAAAGAAGGAAAACTTTAGAAATCTTCTCTGAAATTTGAAGGTGCAGAGCTTTGATATTTGGTATGCAGAATCTTCTTGTGGACTTCTACAAAGTTTGGTCATAATTTTCATGTCGCTGGCGTCAAAACTGGCCATGCCCTGGAGGGCACAGGTTGGAACATAGGAACAAAGAAGGAAGATTTTAAATTTCTTTTTCTCTTAAACGGTAAGGTGTAGAGCTTTGATATTTGGTATGTAGCATCTTTGAGTGGACATCTACCAAGTTTGTTCCAAGGATGTTGCTTTGGTTAAAACTGACCCAGCCACAGGAACCACAAGTTTGAACATAGGACAAAGAGGGAAAATTTAAATTCTTCTTTTGAAACTGGAAGGTGTAGAGCTTTGATATTTGATTGCCCTATGCCAGGCATCTGTCGCCCGTCAACAATTTCTATAAATCTTCTCCTAATCCACTGGGCCAATCTTAATGAAACTTGGCAGGGATGTTCCTTGGGTGAAGCTTTACCAAAGTTGCTTGGGTGAAGCTTTACCAAAGTTGCTCAAAGAATTGAATTTCACTCATAAGCTATAGTCTAAGGTGAGCGTTCCAGGGCCAATAGCCCTCTTGTCATATTAATTTGCTCTCTCTTGTTCATTTAATCTTGTGCTTTTGTCTCAATATTTTGTATGATTGTGTTTCTATACTGTTGATAGGCTGGAGTGGTTAAAATCTCAGTTTAGAGAAAGTCATGTGCTATTATAAAAACAGTGTAGACTGTGCAAAAATAGTGCTTACATGCCTGTCTTTCCCTTTGTCACAGTGTTTCTTGTGTACCACTTCAGATTTGGGTATTTTTAGCTCACTGAGCACAACGTGCTCAAGGGGAGCTTTTAGGATCACCCAGTGTCCATCGTGCGTCAATAATTCTTTAAACATTAACTCCTCCTAAACTGTTAAGCCAATTTGGATCAAACTTGGCTGGAATGTTCCTTGGGAGGTCCTCTTTAAAAATTGTTAACAGAATTTGATTCCGTCAAAAACTCTGGTTGCCATGGCAACCAAAAGGAATTTTATAGGAAATTCTTCAAAAATCTTCTTCCCTGAAACCGCTGGCCACATTTAGAATAATTTCACAGAGATGTTCCTTGGGTGAACCTTTTCAAGAAACATGTCAAGAAACATGGCTCTGGTGAATGGGGGCTACTTGCACTATATGGAAATGAAGGAATTCTTAAAAATTTTTCTTCTCTGAAACAGCTGGTCAGATTTTGAAATAATTTCACAGAGATGTTCCTTAGATGACCATTTTCAAAATTTGTTTGCAGAATTTTGATCCAAGAAACATGGCTCTGGTGAATCGGGGCTACTTGCACTATAGGGAAATGAAGAAATTCTTAAAAATTCTTCTTCTCTTAAACCGCTGGTCAGATTTTGAAATAATTTCACAGAGATGTTCCTTGAGTGACCCTTTTCAAAAATTGTTAGTGAAATTTTGATCCGTCGAGAAACATGGCTCTGGTGAATGGGGGCCACTTGCACTATATGGAAATGAAGAAATCTTAAAAATTCTTCTTATCTCAAACGGCCTGTCAGATTTTGAAATAATTTCACAGAGATGTTCCTTGGGTGACCCTTTTAAAAATTGCTTGTAAAATTTTTATTCGTCAAGAAATATGGCTCTGGTGAATGGGGGCTACTTGCACTATAGGGAAATGAAGAAACTCTTGGAAATTCTTCTCTGCAACCGCTGATCAGATTTTGAAATAATTTCACAGAGATATTCCTTGGATGACCTTCTTCTCTCGAACAGATGGTCAGATTTTGAAATGATTTCTTAGAGATGTTCCTTGGGTGACCGTTTTCAAAAAGTGTTTGTGAAATTTTGATTCATGAAGAAACATGGCTCTGGTGAATGGGGGCTTACTGCACCACAGGGAAATGAAGAAATTCTTGAAAATTCTTCTTCTATGCAACCGCTGGTCAGATTTTGAAATAATTTCACAGAGATATTCCTTGGATGACCGTTTTCAACAGTTGTTCACAAAATGTCAAGAAACATGGCTCTTGTGAATAAGGGCTACTTGTCATATAGGGAAATGAAGAAATTCTTGAAAACTCTTCTTCTCTGAAACAGCTGGTCAGATTTGAAAATAACTTTTCAGAAATGTTCCTTGAATGACCCTTTTCAAAAACTATTTGCGAAATTTTGATAGGTCAAGAAACATGGCTCTTGTGAATTTGGGCTACTTGCACTGTAGGGAAATTAAAAAATTCTTTTCTGAAACTGCTGGTCAGATTTTGAAAGGACTTTTACAGGTGACTGTTTGAAAATTGCTTGGCAAAATAATGATTTTATTTCCAGTGTTTCATTACCTCAAAAAGAAAAAAAAATGACTATGGTCCTCTCAAAAATTCAGGTGAGCGATCCAGGACCATCTTGGCCCTCTTGTTTTCTTGATTTGTCATGGATCGAATCGTCACACCAGTATAGATTGTCTGTTGTGTAATTGTGGTAGTTATATGTCCACCTTTACTTTTGCCACAATATTCTGTATTGTAATTTATATAGGCTAGAGCATTTTATAGCAGAATTGACATGCAATTGATTTTCTCAGAACAGTATGGATGTGTGTTTATTGGGCAATAAAGGTGGTTATGTGACCACTTTGGCTTTTGTCACACTGTTTCTGATCTGTACAATTTTCCTTTTCCATTGAAATTGTCTCTCCCATTTAAACTTTTTGGTGTACATAGTTCTCGCTGGCTTTCTCCATTTGAACCAAAGCATAAAATGTTGAGCACAAAATCTGTATTAGTTTTTAAAGTAGATCGGAATCAGACTGCACTGTGATCTTAAATTCTATGCCTGCCTCTGTATAATAATTTCTGGCGCAAAAACAACATTGGAATTGCAACATTTTGAATGTCTTTATTCATTTAAGGTCTTTAAAGGTTAGATTTTTGTCTGCTACAGTCTACTTGAGGTCAAAGGTCAAATAGTAGGTCTTCAGGTTGAAGTTTGTAATGTAGATAATATTGATCATACGTGTATGTTTTGACTGAAGTGTTTAATTTATATCAGTTTAGGGTTTAGCTCCTTATCACTTTTGAAGTATTTTTTGGATAACTGAATATCGAAACTTGTGTGAGCAAGTTAAGAAGATGTTTTTATTGTAAATGTAATTTAAATTGTGTCTGCATTGCGTTGCATTCCTTCTATAGTCTTACGCCAAATTATTGCAGCAAAAGGATAAATAAATAAAGATATGAAAATATACTTACTGGCATTTTCAACATTTTTAGCTCACCTGAGCACGAAGTGCTCATGGTGAGCTTTTGTGATCGCCCAATGTCCGGCGTCCGTTGTGCGTCGTCCGTCGTCCACAATTTCTTTAAACATCTTCTTCTCCTAAACCACTGGGCCAATCTTGATGAAACTTGGAAGGGATGTTCCTTGGGTGAAGTTCTACCACAGTTGTTCAAGAGATTGAATTCCACCCATAATTCTGGTTGCCATGGCAATCGAAAGGAAAAAAAATAGCAAAATCTTTGAAAATCTTCTTCTCTGGAACTAGAAGGTGTAGAGCTTTGATATTTGGTATGTAGCAAGATTGTTCAAATGATGTCCCTGGGGTCAAAACTGGCCCTGCCCTGGGGGTCACAAGTTTGAAACATAGGAACAAAGAACGAAAACTTTGAAATTCTTCTTCTCTGAAACTATAAGGTGCAGGGCTTTGATATTTGGTATGTAGCATCTCCTAGTGGACTTGTACCAAGATTGTTCATATGATGTCCCAGGGGTCAAAACTGGCCCTGCCCTGGGGGTCACAATTTTGAAACATAGGAACAAAGAAGGAAAACTTTAAAAATCTTCTTCTCTGAAAGTAAAAGGTGCAAGGTTTTGATAGCAAAATCTTTGAAAATCTTCTTCTCTGGAACTAGAAGGCGTAGAGCTTTGATATTTGGTATGTAGCATCTCCTAGTGGACCTCTACCAAGATTGTCCATATGATGTCCCTGGGGTCAAAACTGGCCTTGCCCCGGGGATCACACGTTTGAAACATAGGAACAAAGAAGGAAAACTTTGAAATTCTTCTCCGAAACTAGAAAGTGCAGAGCTTTGATATTTGGTATGTAGCATTTCTTAGTGGACCTCTACCAAGATTGTTCATATGATGTCCATGGGGTCAAAACTGGCCCCGCCCCGGGGGTCACAATTTTGAAACATAGGAACAAAGAAGGAAAACTTTAAAATTCTTCTTCTCTGAAAGTAGAAGGTGCAAGGCTTTGATATTTGGTATGTAGCATCTCCTAGTGGACCTCTACCAAGATTGTTCATATGATGTCCCTGGGGTCAAAACTGGCCCCGCCCTGGGGGTCACAATTTTGGAACATAGGAACACAGAAGGAAAACTTTGAAATTCTCCTTCTTTGAAACTAGAATATGTAGAGCTTTGATATTTGGTATGTAGCATCTCCTAGTGGACCTCTACAAAGATTTTTCATATGATGTCCCTGGGGTCAAAACTAGCCCTGCCCCGGGGGGTCACAATTTTGAAACATAGGAACAAAGAGGAAAACTTTAAAATTCTTCTTCTCTGAAACTAGACGGTGCAGAGCTTTGACATTTGGTATGTACTATCTCCTAGTGGACTTGTACCAAGATTGTTCATATGATGTCCCTGGGGTCAAAACTGGCCCTGCCCCGGTGGTCACAATTTTGAAACATAGGAACAAAGAAGCAAAACTTTAAAATTATACTTCTTTGAAACTAGAATATGTAGAGCTTTGATATTTGGTATGTAGCATCTCCTAGTGGACCTCTACAAAGATTTTTCATATGATGGCCCTGGGGTCAAAACTAGCCCCGCCCCAGGGGGTCACAATTTTGAAACATAGGAACAAAGAAGGAAAACTTTAAAATTCTTCTCTGAAACTAGATGGTGCAGAGCTTTGACATTTGGTATGTAGCATCTCCTAGTGGACTTGTACCAAGATTGTTCATATGATGTCCCTGGGGTCAAAACTGGCCCTGCTCCGGGGGTCACAATTTTGAAACATAGGAACAAAGAAGGAAAACTTTAGAATTATACTTCTCTGAAACTAGAAGGTGCAGGAGTTTGATATTTGGTATGTAGCATCTCCTAGTGGACCTCTACCAAGATTGTTCATATGATGTCCCTGGGGTCATACACAGAAATAAACAAGGAAAAATTGAAAATTTTTCTTCTCTGAAACTAGAATATGTAGAGCTTTTATATTTGGTAAGTAGGATCTCCTAGTGGACTTCTACAACGTTTGTTCATATGATGCCCCTTGGGTCAAAACTTGCCCTGCCCCATGGGTCACAACTTCGAAACATAGAAACAAAGAAGGAAAATGTCAATATTATTCTTCTCTGAAACTAGAAGGCGTAGAGCATTGATATTTGGTATGTAGCATCTTTTAGTGGACTTCTACAAAGTTTCTTCATACGATGCCCCTGGGGTCTAAACCTGCCCTGCCCAGGGGTCACAAGTTCGAAACATATGAACAAAGAAGGAAAACTTTAAAATTCTACTTCTCTGAAACTAGAAGGTATAGAGCTTTGATATTTTGTAAGTATTATCTCCTAGTATACCTCTAGCAAGTTTTTTTCTTAGAATGCCCCTGGGGTCAAAATTGGCCCTGCCCAGGGGTCACAAGTTTGATTTTACAGCTTAGTACTCAGGTGAGCGATATAGGACCATCATGGTCCTCTTGTTCACTTTAGATAGAAAGTAGACTTTAAGAAATAAACAAGATAGGACCTTCTGAAGATAGGACAGATGTTTAGCAAACATACATAAGTATAGTTTCAACAATTTCTGCCATTATCAAATAACAAGTCAGGGAATCAAAGTACATCAAGGTGAAAGGTTGAATTGGCAGTTCACTCTGTGTTTTCTATAGATTTGACTGTTGTTCGGAACATCAGGAATCAAACATTAGTACAATTATTGCAAAATCAAAAAAAAAGGTTACCTTTATAGATGAAATACTTGCAGGTAAAAGGTTAAATTGCCCGAATACTTTATAGAATGACCTGTTGTTTTGATGAGTGGTTTATGTATCACAAGGAAACATACTTAAATATAGTTTTAACTATTACTAGTATTTAATATCAAATAGGACTTAATTAATTGAATAACATACATATAGGCAAAGGGTTAAATTGCCAGTTTATTTTGTACATTGTAAAGAATCTAATGTTGTTTAGACTACTGGTATACTACCTCAAGGATCATACTTGACCCATTACCACACAATCCGTGCTTTTGACGCCCCTGAGAAAGAAGCCTTTTGAAAACACTGTAGGAAAAGAAGAAAATGCTGGTAACCAGCATTTTCTCCTTTTCCCACAGTGTTTTCTACCCTTCCCAGAACAAAATTCAATTTTTCACTCACTTCTTATTTTGTTGTCTGCAAATGCTTTCAATTTGGACCAGTGTAAAGTTTTGTCGTGTGGTAAGAGTTAAGTATAGTTTCCACAATTATTGCAATATCAAAATAAAACCTAACTCTACAGATAAAATATAATTGGGTAAAATGTTTAATTGCAATGTTTAAATGTTTAATTTGACTTTTGATTAGACTACAAGTTTATGAAACCCCAGAAACTATGCTTGACCCTTTACCACACAATCCCAACAACCCTGAGATAGAAGCCTTTTGAAAATATTGTGGGAAAAGGAGAAAATGCTAGAACCTAGAATTTTCTCCTATTTCCACAATATTTTGTACCATATTCAAACACAAATCCCATAATTTGAGCCAACTATGTATAATAAGTAGTCCGAGAAATATTTCAACATGGACTTGTCTGCCTGTTTGTTGTATGGTAAAGACTTAAATGCAGTTTCAACAATTAATGCAATATGAAACAGAAAACCAAATTTCATAGTTAAATACTTGTAAATACTTGTAGTTTCAACAAATATTGCAATATCAAATAAAAACTTAACCCTAAAAATATAATATACCTGTAAGCAAAAGGTTTATTTACTCAAAATTTTTAATCGTTGACATCTTTTACACATTGGACTGATGTTTAGACTAATGGTTAATGAAATACCAGGAATCATGCTTATATTCAATGTCAACAATTACTGCAATTCTACATCAAAACTCTAAATATAATAAAATACCTGTAGGCAAAAGAGTTAATTGCTCATATAATTTGATGCCTTTTATTGCCTTAAATAGTCAAACTCCTGTTTTATGAAATGGTAAGACTCATCTTTAAGTGCAGTTTCAACAATAATCAATATTTTTCTCCAATTAAAAATCTCAAAAACTTAATTCTCTTAATAAAATACATGTAGGTATAAGGTTTGCTCCAGGTTATATAAACATGTTCTCAGGACAATGTGTTGACAAGTTTTCATTGGGATTTTGTTCTTTACTTTTTGTAGTGATGTTTACCCTTACCTTAACACAAATCCCTTTAGTCTTCATTGTGAAATATGGCTTTAGAAAACATTGTGAAAGATGAGGACTTGACTTCAGTGAGTGATGGTTTGGGATAACATTGTGACAAATGGAGAAATCGTTAAAACTATTTTTTCCATTTGTTTTCGTGTTTTGGCAGATTTTTTTTTTTTTTTTTTGTCTTCAAACTTATAAAAAAAAAATGTATTTGGGCTAAAGTTAATAGAAGTAATTGTTGTAAAACTTTGGTATGCATGGCATGAAATGAAAGGACTGTTTTAAGATATCCTTGACTTCGAATTGAGTTGTATTTGCATGGTAGCACAAGCAAATGTTGGTTTTTAGGGAAAATAATTGCATTTTGAATCAAATTCAGAAGACTGTGTAGTTGTTTATTGGATAGAGGGTTTCATAACTTTCAAACCCATAGACATACATTCTCTCTAGAAACATTGGTGTTCCATCATTATCACTAAAAGACTTGAAACTTTACAAGAGTTCACTTGAAATACATGTTGTATTGTGCAGTTAGAACGCATCATTACAATCCCAGTGGGAATCAGCTGCTCATACACAAACTTGGTTGAAGAGTCATTCAAGGGAATAATTCACCAAAAGTCTTGTCTGGACTGGTTACCTCCCTTGGCACTGGCAAGTGGATGTAGGGGCTTTTCTGGTTTTCTTTGTATCTTTTGCATTAAAAAAAAAAAAATGTCTGAATAAAATCAAGAACTCAGAGTAATCTCCTGTAGCGTTTTATTTTTAAATTCCTACTTACCTGACCCTCCCCTCTCCCCCTCAAGGTTGACCAAGTTTGCGGATTGATATCCACATGCAGAAATAACCAAGTTAACTTGTTACCTCCCGAGACAAGCTGGCAGCAGACAACATCACTAATAACTAAAATGAATACAATTAAAAACATTGCAGCAAAAGGAGAATGGTCCTAACTATTCACCAGACAGTCCAATGTTGTAAATACTTTAAAAGCATTGTGGAAAAAGGAGAAATGCTTACAACAAGCTTTTTCTTCATTTTCAACAATGTTTTCTACTCTATGATTACTGTCTTACTTGGAGTCACATGTGTCATCTGCAGATGCTTTCAGTTTAGAGATGATTCAATTTCGTTGTTTGGTAAAGAGTTAAGAACAATTTCCCCTTGCACTGCAATGTTTTCAACTGTTGTCTGCTGCAAGAAACAATTTGGCTACAGAAGGTAACATAGTTCTTTCTTTCTTTACATCCAAGTTGACAAGACCACAAAATACTGTGTATAAAGAAGATATTTCTCATGCAAAAACATGAATAATACAATCTTTTCACATAGTAATTTACAATCACTAAAGCACTGTGGAAAAAGCATAAGTTGCTGATACTTCAATGCTCAACCAAATTACAAAACTAGATTTGACCTAATTGAAAGCATTTACAAATGACAGTATGTTGCTCACATGATTGGATTTCTCTTAGGAAAAATACAAAACATTGTGGGAAAATGAGAAAATGCTGGTTATCAGCATTTTCTCCATTTCCCACAACGTTTTCAGTAGCATTATCTTTCAGGGTCATTAACACTTGGGATAGTGTGGTAAAGGTTTAAGCATGAATCACAATTTTTTCATACAGTGTATTGTAACAATCTTGTCAACTTTGACATATAGATCAGAAAGAAGTTAACTTGGCTATTTTTCCAATCATTGAACTTCTTAAAACATTGTAACACTTTGACTACTGCAAACAAATGGCACAAATTACTGCAGATCAATTTTGAAATACAATGGTAATAGGAGAAATTGCTGATAATAAACAGTTTCTTCTTTCACCATTTTCAGATGTATTCCCGGTATGAAAACCTTTACACATGTAAGCTATCCATATTTTAACAGAATGTTTTTATAGTCACCGCCATATCGTTACAGGGTCATGTGTTAACATTTTGGTTGCTGTATAAATGAAACCAACAACTTAACTCTTTACCACACAATCCCGACTTTTAACGACCCCGAGAAAGGAAGTCTTTGAATCAAAAACATTGTGGGAAAACGAGAAAATGCTGGCAACCAGCATTTTCTCCTTTTCCCACAATGTTTTCTACCCTTTCCAAATCAATTTTCAATGTTTGATACACTTTTATTTTGTCATCTGCAAATGCTTTCAATTTGGACAAGTCCAAAATTTTGTCATGTGGTAAAGAGTTAAAACTCATAGGAAGGAGCCCAACTCATAGCAAAGTTAGGATCATTGTTGTCTAAAGATAGCACAAAATATTAGACAATGTAGATCAATGACTAGACTGCACAGTGTCTGCAGTCTAATCTTGATCTGCATAGCACAGGCAAGAACTTCCACTTTCCAAAAGTTGGGTAACAACTAGTCTTTGCATGTTATGAGCTGTAAGAAGTGCTTTACAACACAATATAGATCAGATCAGATAGCTGATAACCTGCGATTTGATCTTGATCTACACTGTAAAGTTTTGGTTTTCTTCTAGTCAAAGAACACATGAAACAATAATATTGGCCATTTCCTATGACTTAAGTTGCAATTTCATCTAACCCTTTACCAAACAAGTCAGTAGTTCATCCTACAGAGGAAGAAAGCTGCAGTAAAACAATGAGAGAAATGGAGAAAATACTGGTTATCATTTTCTTCTTTTCCCACATCTTCTACCAGTTTATAAACATATCATGTTGTTATATTGGCCAGATTGATTATCAGCAAATGCTCTAACCCTTGGACCCCTGTACGTCAATATCAGACTGCACAAAACATGCAGCCTGATCTTAGACTTACCAAGTCCCTGTCTTCCAATCACACTCTAGCAAAAATAATCCCAAAAATAAATTATTTTGATCTTTTTCGCAAAATTAGCAAGTCAACAATTTATTTCATAGCTCTAAAGGTTGAAAAAAATTGTCATCAGGTAAAGGGGTAGCAGCCAAAACCTTTAAGAAGTTCATAATTGGAACTGAATATGGAATATCAATACATCTAGAAGTTGGAGCAATAGAACATGTCCGAGTTACTTTCTTAACTAATTACCACACAATCCCTACTTTTGACGCCCCTGAGAAAGAAGTCTTTAGAAAACAATGTGGGAAAAGGAGAAAATGCTGGTAACCAGCATTTTCTCCTTTTCCCACAATGTTTTCTACCCTTCTCAAAACAAATTTCAAATTTTCAGTCACTTTTATTTTGTTGTCTGCAAACGCTTTCAATTTGGACCAGTCTAAAATATTGTTGTTTGGTAATGGGTTAATTGTTGTCAAATGAGCAACAATCTGACTTCTCTAAACTCTATGGATTTTGACACTTTTCCAAACATTACTGTGTTCATACAGAGCAATTTTGCCATTTGTCACTATGTTTAGGGTTTTGTAATTTTGATAATTATCATTTGCATTATCTCCAACTTCTAAAATCAGGGCCACTTTTCACCTCTCGTTTTTGTGACTAATTTTGTAGGTAAACTTCAACACTCAAAATTAGTATTTGTCAATTTAAACAACATTTCAGTCATATTACTGTACCAGCCTGCTTTGTCCGGTCTTTCCCGGGTTTCACCAGTACTAGAATGGGGACTCCACAGTGACCTGCCCATATATCTAGCAGCAATATAGTCAAACCAAGATTTTCTATTACAAACATCAGACCTTATCCAAGTAGTTTTGCGAACAACTAGTTAAGATCCTATGTCAAACTACAAAGAACTTGAGGTCTGATCTTTGACCTATGCTGTCCAATATTTACATAGATACTGACAAAAACAGACTTGGGCCTAATTAAACTGCCATTTTTCTTATGAAGTATAAATGCCTATTTCTATCATTCTAACATTTTGGTGTGAAAATGTTACAAAGGCCCTGTCTAACTTTTACATGGTTCTGGGTTTTCCTAACCAAAACCAAAATTCAAGTTTTTTACTTGAGAATCAACAAAGCAATAACTAAATGTGCACAGAACCCATATTGTTTTTAACTCTTTAGCAAACGACAAATTGTAGACAGGTCCAAATCAGAATCATTTGCAGACAACAAAATAATGTAACTCAAAAATTCAAATTTGTTTCCAGCAGGGTAGAAAACATTGTGGGAAAAGGCTTTCTTCTAAAGGTAAAAAAAACCAGGGATTATTTAGTAAAGAGTTAAGGCAAGATTATGTTCAACTTTCAGGTAGAAAAAAGAAATAATGGTCTGAATGGGAACTAGTCACTGAACTGCTGCAGGGTTTAGGTGGTACTCTACCATAATATTGTTTCTTGGCCAAATTGTTACTTTTTAGCGTGTGATTTTTTTTTTTTTTTGAAAACCAGTGGAAGATAAACAGTGAGTATGACTGGTGAAAAGCAACCCTAAAGATCAGCAAACTTGGTCAACCATATAAAAATACATACATATCTCAATACATGAAAGTAAACCTAGAAACATTTATCAACTAACTAGTATACATAAATACAAAGATCTAGAGATACATGTAAAACAGTGTTTGCACTGTTGTATGTAATGGGGGCCATTCCTGTCAATTAACCCTTTCCCAAATGACAAACTTTTGGACGACAATTCAACTCTTGCTGAAAAGATGATTTATGAATATGATAGGATAGAACACATTGTGGGAAAAGGAGAAAATGCTGGTAACAAGCATTTTCTCGTTTTCCCACAATGAAAAGGCTACTATTCCAGACCCGTAAAAACCAGGGATTGTTTGGGAAAGAGTTAAATTATCTCCCTTGCCAGATAAAGACTGAAGGTAACAAAATAACACAGTGGTCCTTTCACCTGTATTCCTTTTTTATCCTTGGTTCCCTTGGGGATGTTGCGATAGTTATAACAATGATTTATGATGTCTGTCTTTGGTCCAAATGTAATTAAACTCAAATTCTGTTCTTAATCACCAGGAACTCCGATTATATAGATTTGTAAAACAATCTAACCAGATTTACTTGAAATACTGTCTCGGGGAAAATAGCTGTTCAATGCAAAAAAATCAAGGATAAAATCCAAGTAATTTCCATATCAGGACCAATGTGGTACTGGAGAAAAATCATGGCAAACAACTGAAGAATGGCCCTCATTGAGCCATGCTCTGTGAAAAGGAGGCTAAATGCAACTCCAATGATGTGTTATACCAAGTCCAAATAAGTCATTATATAATTATGAATGCATGAAGTTTATTGTGTCTAAAAGTTGACTAGATCTAGAGATAGACAGGTCCTTTGACACATAGAAAAATTAACGAAAAAGGCAAAAACTTTTTACCCTATCTACACCGCGCAGGCTGACATTTGTGGACACTTTTTGCAGATGCATTAAGCCCCCTTTTAACATTGCAGGGCCCAGATAGTTATTTTAAATCCCCTTGCAACACACATTTTCTTTCCAATGAACAACATCTCTTTCCTTTAAACATTTATCACTACCAGCTACAATTTAGCATGTAGTTTCTGTGACATACATGTAAGTAACAATTACTTACTAAATTGTAGCTGGTATTCTTTGTATGCATGAACTCTACCAAATCAGAACTTCACATTGCAATTCACTTCATGTTACATACAGAACTGATGACATAAATTAAGTGAGCTGTCTCCATCTATATAACTGAAATAATGTTGAAAGTAGCACATAACCCATTCAGTCAATGATAAATACACAGTACAGAATATAACACTCAACCCCTCTACCTTACATACATAGTGTTTCTACAAGTTGATTACAGCAAAACAAGATGGCCAATATGGCCCTCGATCGCTCACCTAAATTTTTGAGAGGACCATAGCCATTTTTTTTTTTCTGAGGTATTGAAACTTTGGAAACAAAATCATTATTTTGCCAAGCAACTTTAAAAAGGTCACCTGTAAATGTCATTTAAAAATTTGTCACCACCCCTACGATTATCACCACAGCAATGATTTTGATGAATCAGAATTATGAAAATAAATTTTGGGATAGATCATCCAAGAACAATTTCTTGAAGAAGAGCACATGCTTGATAGTACCTAAAAACATAAGTCAAACAAGAGCACCACATGCAGGTGCCAACAATTGGCTGTTATTTTCGATGGATAGAAAATTCCCTAACATCGCTCTCCACATCTTACAAAGTAATACAAGTCATGGTCATACAGTTAGGAAGAAAGAAACAAAAACAGATAATAAACATGAGGAAAAAGAGTAAATAAGAACTGAAATAGAATATGAGTAAGCAAAAGACGAATCTTCCCAGGTTTACAGAAAAAAAAATAATCTCTTTTATTATACATAAAAAGCCATGTTTCTTGCTGTACAATTATTTCAAAATCTGACAAGCTGTTTCAGAGAAGAGGAATTTTTAAGAATTTCTTCATGTTTGTATAGTTTATAGCCCACAGCCATCAAAGCCATGTTTTTTGATGGATCAAAATTTCTCGAACAATTTGTAAAAAGGGTTACCCAAGAAACATTTCTGTTAAATTATTTCAAATTCTGACCAGCAGTTTTAGAGAAGAAGAATTTTTAAGAATTTCTTCATGGCCATATAGTACAAGTAGCCCCCCTCCCCCCACATTCACCAGAGCCATTTTTCTTGACGGAGCAAACTTTCGTAATCTTTTTAAAAAAGGTCAGAAAGAGAACCATGTCTGTGAAATAATCTCAAAATCTGACCATCGGTTTCAGAGAAGAAGACTTTTTAAGAATTTCTTCATTTCTCTAAGTAGCCCCCATTCACCAGAGCCATGTTTTTTTTTTGACGGATCAAAATTTCGTGAAACACTTTTGGAAAGGGTCATCCAAGGAACATCTCTGTGAAATTATTCTAAATCTGACAAGTGGTTTCAGAGAAGAAGAATTTTCAAGCATTTTTTTTATTTCTGTATCGTGCAAGTAGCCCCTATCACCAGAGCCATGTTTCTTGATGGATCAAAATTTCACGAAAAGCTTTTGAAAAAAGTCTCCGAAAGAACATCTCAGTTAATTTTTTTTCAAAATCTGAATAGCCGTTTCAGAGATGAAGAATTTTCAAGAATTTCTTCATTTCTGTGTAGTGCATTGAGCCCCCATTCACCACGTGTCTTGACGAATCGAAATCTTGCGAACAATTTTTGAAAAGGTTCACCAAAATAACAATTCAGTGAAATTATTTTAAAATCTGGCAAGCCATTTCAGAGAAAAAGAATCTTTAAAAAGGGTCACCAAAGAAACATTTCTGTTAAATTATTTCAAAGTCTGACCAGTAGTTTCAGAGAAGAATAATTTTCAAGAATTTCTTCATGGCCAAGTAGTGCAAGTAGCCCCCATTCACCAGAACCATGTTTCTTGACAGAGCAAAATTGTGCGAACAATTTTTGAAAAGGTTCACAGAAGGTACATTGCTGTGAAATTATTTTAAAATCTGACCACGGGATTCAGTGAAGAAGAATTTTCAAGAATTTCTTTATTCCCAAAGAGAAGGCATTTGAAAACTTAGTGGGAACAGAAAAGCAGAAAACAAGAAGGCCATTGACCCTGGAACGCTCACCTTAGACCATGGCCTATGAGTGAAATTCAATTCTTTGAGCAACTTTGGTAAAGCTTCACCCAAGGAACATCCCTGCCAAGTTTCATCAAGATTGGTCCAGTGGGTTAGGAGAAGATGTTTAACCCATTACCACACAATCCCTACTTTAGACGACCCTGAGAAAAACGCCTTTAGAAAACACTGAAGGAAAAGGAGAAAATACTCGTAACCAGCATTTTACCCTTTTCCTACAATGTTTTCTATCCTTCACAAAACAATTTTCAAATCTTCTGTCACTTTTATTTTGTTGTCTGCAAATGCTTTCGATTTGGACAAATCTAAAATTCTGTTGTCTGGTAATTAATAAAAGAAATTGTTGATGGGCGACAGACGCCGGACATAGGGCAATCAAATATCGAAGTTCTACACCCTCCAGTTTCAAAGAAGAATTTTGAATTTTCCTTCTTTGTCCCATGTTCGAACTTGTGGTCCCCGGGGCTGGGTCAGTTTTAACCAATGCAGCATCCTTGGAACAACCTTGGTAGAGGTCCACTCAAAGATGCTACATACCAAATATTATCAAAGCTCTACACCTTTCCGTTTGAGAGAAAAAGAAATTTAAAATTTTCCTTCGTTGTTCCTATGTTCAAACCTGTGACCTCCGGTGCATGGCCAGTTTTGAGGCCAGGGACATCATATGACCAAACTTGGTAGAGGTCCACTTGAAGATTCTGCATACCAAGTATCAAAGCTCTGCACCTTCAAGTTTCAGATAAGATATCTAAAGTTTTCCTTCTTTTTTGCTATGTTCGAACCTGTGACCCCCCCCCCCCGGGGCAGGGCCAGTTTTGACCCCAAGGGCATAATATGAACAAACTTGATGTAGGTCTACTAGGAATTGCTACAAATATCATAGCTCTATGCCTTCTAGTTTTAGAGAAGAATTTTAAAATTTCCTTTCTTTGTTCCTATGTTCGAACTTGTGACCCCTGGGACGGGCCAGTTTTGACCTCACGGACATGATTTAAAGAAACTTGGTAGAGGTCCGCAAGGAGATGCCACATATTAAATATCAAAGCTCTACGCCATCTAGTTTCAGAGGAGAAGAATTTTAAAGTTTCCCTTCTTTGTTCCGATGCTCAAACTAGTGACCCCCGGGATGGGGCCAGTTTTGACCCCAGGGACATCATTTGAATAAATTTGGTAGAGGTCTACTAGGAGATGCAACAGACCAAATATCAAATCTCTTCCAGTTTCTGAGGAAAAGAATTTTAAAGTTTTTTTTCTTTGTGCTAAATATCAAAGCTCTAAGCCTTCAAGTTTCAGAGGAGAAGATTTTTAACGTTTTCCTTCTTAGTTCCTATGCTCAAACTTGTGACCCTCGGTGTGAGGCCGGTTTTGACCCCAGGGGCATAATTTGAACAAGCCTGGTAAAGGTCTACTAGGACATGCCATATGCTCAATATCAAAGCTCTACACCTTCAAGTTTCAGAGGACAAGATCTTTAAAGTTTTCTTTCTTTGTTCCTATGCTCGAATTTGTGACCCCCGGGGTGGGGCAAGTTTTTACCTCAGGGATATAATTTGAACAAACTTGGAAGAGGTCTATTAGGAAATGCTATATACCAAATATCAAAGCTCTACGCCTTCTAGTTTCAGAGGAGAAGATTTTTAAATTTTTCCTTCTTTGTTCCTATGCTCAAACTTGTTATCCCCCGGGGCGGGGCCAAATTTTGACCCAAGGAGCATAATTTGAACAAACTTGGTAGAGGTCCATCAGGAGATGCTACATCCCAAATATCAAAGCTGTACACCTTCTAGTTTCACAGAAGAAGATTTTCAAAGATTCCGTTTTTTGGGTTTTTTTTTTTTTGTTGTTGTTGCAATGGCAACCAGGAATATGGGTAGAATTAAATTTCATGAACAATTTTGGTAGAGCCTTACCCAAGGAACATTCCTGCCAAGTTTCATTAAGATTGGCCCAGTGGTTTAGGAGTAGAAGATGTTTAAAGAAATTGTTGACGGACGACGGACGCAGGACATGGGCGATCACAGTAGCTCACCTTTAGCACATTGTGCTAAGGTGAGCTAACAAGAGGGCCAAGATGGCCCTGAATTGCTCACCTTAAACTTTTTTTAAGGTATTGAAACTTTGGAAACAAAATCATTATTTTGCCAAGCAATTTTCAAAAGGTCACCCGTAAAAGTCATTTCAAAATCTGACCAGCAGTTTCAGAAAAGAAGAATCGTTATGAATTTTTTTAATTTCCATATAGTGCAAGTCGCCCCCATTTACCAGAACCATGTTTCTTGACGGATCAAAATTTCGCGAACAAGTTTTAAGAACAGTCACCCAAGGAACATTTCTGTGATTTTCTAAATCTGACCAGCCGTTCGAGACAAGAAGAACTTTTAAGAAGTTCTAAATTTCCGTATAAAGTGCAGGTTGCCCCCATTCACCAGAGCTTTGTTTCTCGACGGATCAAAATTGTGCAAACAACTTTTAAAAAGTGTCAGCCAAGAAACATCTCTGTGAAATTATTTCAAAATCTGACCAGCCGTTTGAGAGAAAAGACTTTTTTTAAAATTTCTTAATTTCCGTATAAAGTGCAAGTAGCCCCAATTCACCAGAGCCATTTTTCTTGACGGATCCAAATTTCACGAACAAAAATTGAAAAGGGTCTCCCAAAGATCATCCCTAAAAAATTATTTCAAAATCTGACCAGCGGTTTCAGAGAAGAAGAATGTTCAAGAATTTCTTCATTTCTGTATAGTGCAAGTAGCCCCCATTCACCAGAGCCAGGTTTCTAGATGGATAAAAATTTCGCTGACAGTTTATAAAAAGGGTCACCAAAGGAACATCTCTGTGAAATTATTTTAAAATCTGGCCGGCGGTTTCAGATAAAAAGAGTTTTTCCTTCTTTGTTCCTATGCTCAAACTAGTGACCCCCCCCCCGGGGTGGGGCCAGTTTTGCCCCTAGGGACATTCTTTTAATAAACTTGGAAGGGGTCCACTAGGAGATACAACAGTCCAAATTTCAAAATTTATGCTTTCTAGTTTCTGAGGAAAAGAATTTTAAAGTTTTCCTTCTTTGTTCCTATGCTCAAACTAGTGACCCCTCCCCCGGGGTGGGCCCAGTTTTGCCCCTAGGGACATCCTTTTAATTAACTTGGAAGAGGTCCACTAGGAGATACAACAGACCAAATTTCAAAATTTATGCTTTCTAGTTTCTGAGGAAAAGAATTTTAAAGTTTTCCTTCTTTGTTCTTATGCTCAAATTTGTGATCCCTGGGTGGGGCCAGTTTTGACCCCATGGACATAATTTGAACAAACTTGGTAGAGGTCCACTAGGACATGCCACATACTAAATATCAAAGCTCTACACCTTTAAGTTTCAGAGGACAAGATCTTTAAAGTTTTCTTTCTTTGTTCCTATGCTCGAATTTGTGACCCCTGGGGTGGGGCAAGTTTTGACCTCAGGGATATAATTTGAACAAACTTGGAAGAGATCTATTAGGAAATGCTACATACCAAATATCAAAGCTCTACGCCTTCTAGTTTCAGAAGAGAAGATTTTTTAAAATTTTTCCTTCTTTGTTCCTATGCTCAAACTTGTTATCCCCCGGGGCGGGACCAAATTTTGACCCAAGGGGCATAACTTGAACAAACTTGGTAGAGGTCCATTAGGAGATGCTACATACCAAATATCAAAGCTGTACACCTTCTAGTTTCACAGAAGATTTTCAAAGATTCCTTTTTTTTTTTTTTTTGTTGTTGCAATGGCAACCTGGAATATGGGTGGAATTAAATTTTATGAACAATTTTGGTAGAGCTTTACCCAAGGAACATTCCTGCCAAGTTTCATGAAGATTGGCCCAGAGGTTTAGGAGTAGAAGATGTTTAAAGAAATTGTTGACGGACGATGGACGCAGGACATGGGCGATCACAGTAGCTCACCTTTAGCACATTGTGCTAAGGTGAGCTAACAAGAGGGCCAAGATGGCCCTGAATTGCTCACCTTAAACTTTTTTAAGGTATTGAAACATTGGAAACAAAATCATTATTTTGCCAAGCAATTTTCAAAAGGTCACCCGTAAAAGTCATTTCAAAATCTGACGAGCAGTTTCAGAAAAGAAGAATCGTTAAGAATTTTTTTAATTTCCATACAATGCAAGTCGCCCCCATGTACCAGAACTATGTTTCTTGACGGATCAAAATTTCGCGAACAAGTTTTAAGAACAGTCACCCAAGGAACATTTCTGTGATTTTCAAAATCTGACCAGCCGTTCGAGACAAGAAGAACTTTTAAGAAGTTCTAAATTTCCGTATAAAGTGCAAGTTGCCCCCATTTACCAGAGCCTTGTTTCTCGACGGATCAAAATTGTGCAAACAACTTTTAAAAAAGGTCAGCCAAGAAAGATCTCTGTGAAATTATTTCAAAATCTGACCAGCCGTTCGAGAGAAAAGAATTTTTTAAGAATTTCTTAATTTCCGTATAAAGTGCAAGTAGCCCCAATTCACCAGAGCCATTTTTCTTGACGGATCCAGATTTCACGTACAAAAATTGAAAAGGGTCTCCCAAAGAACATCCCTAAAAAATTATTTCAAAATCTGACCGGCGGTTTCAGAGAAGAAGAATGTTCAAGAATTTCTTCATTTCTGTATAGTGCAAGTAGCCCCCATTCACCAGAGCCAGGTTTCTAGATGGATAAAAATTTCGCTGACAGTTTATAAAAAGGGTCACCAAAGGAACATCTCTGTGAAATTATTTTAAAATCTGGCCGGCGGTTTCAGATAAAAAGAGTTTTTCCTTCTTTGTTCCTATGCTCAAACTAGTGAAACCCCCCCCGGGGTGGGGCAAGTTTTGCCCCTAGGGACATCCTTTTAATTAACTTGGAATTGGTCCACTAGGAGATACAACAGACCAAATTTCAAAATTTATGCTTTCTAGTTTCTGAGGAAAAGAATTTTAAAGTTTTCCTTCTTTGTTCCTATGCTCAAATTTGTGATCCCCGGGTGGGGCCAGTTTTGACCCCAGGGACATAATTTGAACAAACTTGGTAGAGATCCACTAGAAGATGCCACATACCAAATACCAAAGCTCTACGCCTTCAAGTTTCAGAGGACAAGATTTTTAAAGCTTTCCTTCTTTGTTCCTATGCTCAAACTTGTGACCCCTGGGGCGGGGCCAGTTTTGACCCCAGGGACAAAATTTGAACAAACTTGGTACAGGTCCACTAGGAGATGCCACATACCAAATATCAAAGCTCTAAGCCCTTGAAATTTCAGAGGAGAAGATTTTTAAAGTTTTCCTTCTTTGTTCCTATGCTCAAACTTGTGACCCACGGGTTGGGGCCAGTTTTAACCCCAGGGGCATAACTTGAACAATTTGGTAGAGGTTGCCTAGGAGATGCTACATACCAAATATCAAAGCTCTACCCCTTCAGGTTTCAGAGATTTTTAAAGTTTTCTTTCTTTGTTCCTATGCTCAAACACGCTCAAACGCGTTATCCCCCGGGGCTGGGCCAGTTTTGACCCTACGGGCATAATTTGAACAAACTTGGTAGAGGTCCATTGGGAGATGCTACATACCAAATATCAAAGCTCTACCCCTTCTAGTTTCAGAGGAGAAGATTTTCAAAGATTTCGTTTTATTTTTCGTTTTGTTGCCATGGCAACCAGAGTTATGGGTGGAATTAAACTCTTTGAACAATTTGGTTGAGCTTCACCCAAGGTACATTCCTGCCAAGTTTTATGAAAATTGGCCCAGTGGTTTAGGAGGAGAAGATGTTTAAAGAAATTGTTGACGGACGACGTATGACGGACGACCGACGATGGACGCCGGACATTGGGCGATCACAATAGCTCACCATTAGCACTTTGTGGTAAGGTGAGATAAAAATTCTTTCAAAAAATTCATTTGGTTGCCATGGCAACCACAGTCTTTGATGGAATCAATTTCTGTGAACATCTTTTAAAGAGGACCTCCCGAGGAATATTCCAGCCAAGTTTGGTACAAATTGGCCCAGCGGTTTAGGAGGAGTTGATGTTTAAAGAATTGTTGACGACACATGACGGACGGTGGACACGGGGTGATCCTAAAAGCTCCCCATGAGCATGTTGTGCTCTGGTGAGCTAATAAAATTAGGAAGAATCTTGAGCATTAGACTACAAAGTTATTAACTCTACCACATGACAAACCTTTATAACCATCCAAATTAAAAGGATTTGCAGATGAGAAATACGAGTCAAAAAACTGAAATTTCTTCCTCGTAGAGTAGAAAAGATGGTGGGAAAAAGGAGAAAATGCTGGTTACCAGCATTTTCTCCTTTTCCTACAATCTTTTCAAAAGCCTTATTCCAAAAGGTTGTTAAAACTCATGAATGCTTGTTAAGAATATGAGAATGGTTGGTGAATATGGCCCTGGTGCTATACACAAACATGTTCACCTAAACCAGTACTGCCCCGTCAGGTAGCTCAGGGGTTGGCATATCCAACGCGTGGCCTGGAGGATGACGTTTCGATACCCAGTTGTGGCGAACTTTCTTTCCATTGATCTTTTGCCTCTCACCTCTGATGCATGTGAGAAAAGTAGTCAGTGACTTTGGAAAGAAATTTGTGTCAGCAGTAGAGTGAGAAAGCCTGGAAACACAAGGGATGCGTCACTGACCAAACCAAAACTGTTGAAATGGCGATAAACTCCAGTACAAACAAATCAAACAGTAATGTATACAAAACTGTTTTTATGGTACAGTGTTGTATACAGATATGTTTCTTGAACCATTACTGTACAGGAGATGCATCTAATCTCCTTTTGCCAGAGCACATATCATCGTCCATCAGGCAGAGTAGGAAAAGGAAAGGAGAGGAGAATCTTCTTTCAAGCATATAGTCTTTTCTCTGTGTGAAGTCCATTATCATATGGCTTGCAACCCGCGAAAAGGGGCATTCGGACATTTGCGTAAAGTGTCGCCTCGGATTAGCCTGCGCAGTCTGCGCAGGCTAAGCCGAGACGGCACTTTACGACTGCATTAGATTTTGTGCTACAGTGGACTTGTGCAAAACAGAAAATACCATGAAAACGTAAAATGCCGTCTCGGATTAGCCTGCACGAACTGCGCAGGCTGATCCGAGATGACACTTTACGCAAATGTCCGAATGTCCCTTTTCGCGTGTTGCAAGCCATATATACATGTATATCTAGTATCGTGCTGGTCTCGGCTGTAACATATTGGGAATATATCGCTAATGGAAAAAGTGGCGGCAGGACGGAGGGAGGGTGTGCAGTGGAGTACGGGGATAGCTTTAGGCGTCTTGTTTTCTCTAAGGTCTGTCTTTGTATGTTATATTATTCAACCATCCACCTGTCATCCACCTGGTTCTATGGTAGTCTGGCTGTAAATATAAAATAAAATTTTGGTTACTACGATTGTAATTAAGAAATAATCTTCTTTAAATCGTGGTTAATCGTTCAGTAAACCACAGTTGTGAGTTATGAGGCACAACAAATAATTCACGAGGGAGATAGCCTGAGTTGTTGTGCCTCATAACTCACAACTGTGGTTTACTGAACGATAAACCATGATAGAAAGAAGATTATTTCGATTCTAACATAACCAACTCTTAGTCAACGGAAAACAAGTTCATACTTACAGTAATTGAATAACTTACTTTATACAGAATGACGTCAGTCTATAATATGGAGTGCAACACGCGAAAAGGTGCATTCGGACATTTGCGTAAAGTGTTGTCCCGGATTAGCCTGCGCAATCCGCGCAGGCTAATCCGGCACGACACTTTACGACTACATTAGATTTTGTGCTTCAGTAGACTTGCGTTAAACAGAAAATCACATAAAATCGACAAGTGTCGTTTCGGATTAGCCTGTGCGGACTGCACACACAGATCCAAGACGATACTTTACGCAAATGTCCGAATGACCATTTTCGCGTGTTACAAACCATATGGTATAACGTAGATTCTAACATGACACGCAAATTCGGCTCTGTAAACACAGTGCAACGAAAGCGTGATAAAATCTGCGACATTCCAAGTAGAGTGACGTCATTCTGTATCAAATGACGTCATTCCGTATGAAGTAAGTGAGTTATTCAATGGAGCATAATCTTCATCCGCGATTTTACTCTTAGTTTGAACTTGTTGTCTTTTAATTGAGAATTCGTCATGTTAGAATCGAAATAATCTTCTTTCTGTCGTGGCTTATCATTTAATAAACCACGTTGTCAGTTATGAGACGCAAGGAATAAACAACTCGGGCTATCGCCCTCCTGGATTATTTATTGTGTCTCATACTTCACAACTGTGGTTTATTGAACGATAAACCACGATAGAAAGAAGATTATTTCTAAATTTCACCACGCTGTCGTTGCACTTTGTTTATAGAGCCGATTCACATGTCATGTTAGAACTGTAATCATACTTAAGTATAGCCAGACATATATTTATTTTACCAACAATTACACATTATATCAAACCACATAGTACGAACAGCCATGTTTGTGATCTACTACAAATAATTTCCTACCTTTCATGATTGATTGAATGATTTTTTTACACCACTCTCAACATTATTTCATTCAAATCACTGATAGCATACATATAAGTCATTACCAAACAACAAAATTTTAGGTTTGTCCAAATCGGAAACATTTGCAGACAACAAGTTAAAAGATGGTGAAAAGATGAAATTTCTTTTGTTAAGGGTTACCAGCATTTTCTTCTATTCCCATATTTTCTAAAAGCTTCTTTCTCAGGGTCGTCAAAAGTAGGGATTGTGTGGTAATGTTTAATGTAATTTCCTGGGTTAAACCAGTACTGGACTAGGGCTATGAAGTGTTTTGCCCGAGGACATTCTCTTGTGAAACCCAGAGCTTCCAGTAATTCTCAAACCTGAGACTTCCAGGTCAGGAGTCTTGTACTTTACTGTTCAGCTACACAGGCCTCCTTCTTAAAAAGCACTTATGAATACAATTCAAAACATACTGTTGAATTTAACAAGAGGGCCAAGATGGACATGAGTTTCAGAGGTTTTTGAGGTATTGGAACTTCCACGCGATTTTGAAAGGGTCACCTGTAAAAGTCATTTCAAAATCTGTCCTCACCCCCACAATCATCACCAGAGCAATAATTTTGATGAATCAGAAGTTTGCAAATAAATTTTTGGATAGATCACCCAAGGACAATTCCTTGAAGAAAAGTACATGCTCGATAATGACTAAAAGCATAAGTCAAACAAGAGCACTATACGCCGGTGCCAACAAATGGCTGTTGGTTTTCGAAGGATCAAAATTTCATGATCACTTTTTGAAAAGGGTCATCCAAGGATCACTTCTGTGAAATAATTTTGAAATCTGACCAGCCGTTTCAGGGAAAAATAATTGTTAAGAATTTCTCTGTTTCAGTATAGTGCAAGTAGCCTCTAGTCACCAGAGCCATGTTTCTTCATGGATCAATATTTCACGGATAATTTTTGAAAAAGGGTCAACCAAGGATTATCTCTGTGAATTTATTTTTTCAAAATCTGACCGGCCGTTTCAGAGAGGAAATTTTTTAAGAATTTCTATTTCGCTGTAATGCAAATAGCCCCCATTACCCAGAGCCATGTTTCTTGACGGATAAAACATTCACGAACAGTTTTTGAAAAGGGTCACCAAATGAACATCTCTGTAAAACTATTTTTAAATCTGACCATCAAGTTCTGTGAACAAATTTTAAAGAGGACCTCCCAAGCAACATTTCTGCCAAGTTTAATTTAAATTGGCCCGGCAGTTTCGGAGGAGTTGATGTTTAAAGAATTGTTGACGACACATGTATGACGGGCGACGGACACCGGGTGATCCTAAAAGCTCCACTTGAGCACGTTGTGCTCAGGTGCACTAAAAATTCGAAATGTCCACAATTATACAGCTCCGCTGTGAATTAATTTGATCTTCAGCAAAGTACAATCTAGTAACAAGAGAGCCAAGATGGCCCTTGATCGCTCACCTGAATTTATTAAAAGACTACAGCCAATTTTTTTTTTTTTTTTTTTTTTTTTAGGTATTGAAACTTTAGAAACAATATCATTATATCGCCAAGCAATTTTGAAAAGATTACATGTAAAAGTCATTTCAAAATCTATTACCACCCTTACAATCATCACCACAGCAATGATTTTGATGAATCAGAATTTTGCAAATAAATCCCTGGATAGATCACCCAAGGACAATTTCTTAAAGAAGAGCATATGCTCAAAAGTAACTAAAAAAACACATGCACGTGCCAAATAGGCTATCGTTTTTTGAAAGATAAAAATTTCCAAACAATTTTTGAAAAGGTCACCCTAGGAAGGTTTCTGAAATTATTTCAAAATCTGACCAGCTGTTCCAGAGAGGGAAAATTGAGAAATGCCTCTTCATGTCCTAATAGTGTAAATAGCCACTACCACCAGAGCCATGTTTCTTTACAGATCACAATTTTGTGAGAAGAGTCATCTTAAGAAATTTTTTTGTGTGTGTGTGAAATTATTTCAAAATATGACCAGAGGTATCAGAGAAGAAGATTTTTTAGAATTTGTACATGTCCATACAGTGTAAATAGCCCACAGCCATCAGAGCCAGGTTTCTTGATGGACCAAATTTCTCCATCACTTTTCGAAAAGAGTCACCAAAGAAACATTTCTGTGAAATTATTTTACAACCTGACCAGCCGTTCCAGAGAAAAAATTCCCTTACAACTCTTGAGAGTCACTCAAGGAACATTTCTGTGAAATTATTTCAAAATCTGACCAGTGGTTTCAGAAAAGAAGAATTTTTAAGAATTTCTCAATTTCTGTATCGTGCAAGTATCCCTCATTCACCAGAGCCATGTTTCTTGACGGATCAAAATTTTGCGAACAATTTCTGGAAAGGGTTTACCAAGGAACATTTCTGTAAAATATTTAATAATCTGACAGATCAAAGTTTCGCAAACAATATTTGAGAAGGGTCATCCAAGAAACGTTTCTGTTCAATAATTTTTATAATCGGAGCAGTGTTCTCAGAGATGAAGAATATTGAAGAATTTCTTCATTTCTGTATAGCGCAAGTAGCCTCCCTTCCACCAAAGCTATTTTCTTGACGGATCAAAATTTCGCGAACAATTTTTGAAAAGGGTCATCATCTCGGTAGAATTATTTCAAAACCTGACCACCCATTTAAGAGAAGAAGAATTTTTAAGAATTTCTTCGTGTCTGTATAGTGCAAGTAGCCCCCATTCACCAGAGCCATATTTCTTGACCTATCAGAATTTCCAAAATAATTTTTAAAAAGGGTTACCCGAAGAACATCTCTGTGAAAGTGTTTCAATACCAGGTCAGTTGTCTCAGAGAAGAAGAATTTTCAAGAATATCTCCATTTCTGTTTAGTGCAAGTAGCCCCCATTCACCAGAGCCATGTTTCGTGACAGATTTAAATACAATTTTTGAAAAGGGTTACCCAAAGATCATCTCTGTGAAATTATTTCAAATCTGACCTGTGGTTTCAGAGGAGGTTTTTAAACAATTTCTTGGAAAATTCCATTAGGTTGCCATGGCAACCAGAGTTTATGATGAAATAAAATTCCGTGAACAATTTTAACAAAAGAGGGCCATTGGCCCTGGAACACTCACCTTAGACTATAGCGTATGAGAGAAATTCAATTCTTTGAGCAACTTTGGTAAAGCTTTACCCAAGGAACATCCCTGCCAAGTTTCATCAAGATTGGCCCACTGGGTAAGGAGAAGACGATGTTTAATGAAATTGTTGACGGGCGACAGACGCCGGACATAGGACAATTAGATATCAAAGGTCTACACCTTCCAGTTTCAAAGAAGAATTTTGAATTTTCCTTCTTTGTCCTATGTTCGAACTTGTGGTCCCAGGGGCTGGGTCAGTTTTAACCAAAGCAGCATCCTTGGAACAAACTGGGTAGAGGTCCACTCAAAGATGCTACATACCAAATATTATCAAAGCTCTACACCTTCCCGTTTGAGAGAAAAAGAAATTTAAAATTTTCCTTCTTTGTTCCTACGTTCCAACCTGTGACCTCCGGGGCATGGTCAGTTTTGAAGCCAGGGACATCATATGACCAAACTTGGTAGAGGTCCACTAGAAGATTCTGCATACCAAATATCAAAATATCAAAGCCCTGCACCTTCAAGTTTCAGAGAAGATTTCTAAAGTTTTCCTTCTTTGTTGCTATGTTCGAACCTGTGACCTCCCCTGGGGCAGGGCCAGTTTTGACCCCAAGGGCATAATATGAACAAACTTGGTAGAGGTCCACTAGGATTCGCTACATGCAAAATATCAAAGCTCTTTTCCTTCTAGTTTTAGAGAAGAAGAATTATAAAATTCTCTGTCTTTGTTCCTATGTTCCAACTTGTGACACCCGCGGCGGGACCAGTTTTGACCCCACGGGCATGATTTAAAAAAAGAAAAATTGGTAGAGGTCTACAAGGAGATGCCACATACCAAATATCAAAGCTCTAAATCTTTTAGTTTCTGAGGAAACGAATTTTAAAGTTTTCCTTCTTTGTTCCTATGCTCAAACTTTTGACCCCCGGGGCGGGGCCAGTTTTCACCCCAGGGGCATAGTTTGAACAAACTTGGCAGAGGTCCACTAGGAGATGCCACATACCAAATATCAAATCTACGCCTTCAAGTTTCAGAGGAGAAGAGTTTTAAAGTTTTCCTTCTTTGTTCCTATGCTGAAACTAGTGACCGTGGGTGGGGCCAGTTTTGAACCCAGGGATATAATTTGAACAAACTCGGTAGAGGTCTACTAGGAGATGCCAAATACCAAATATCAAAGCTCTACGCCTAAAAGTTTCAGAGGAGAAGATCTTTAAAGTTTTCCTTCTTTGTTCCTATGCTCAAACTCGTTATCCTCCGGGGCCGAGCCAGTTTTGACCCTAGGGGCATAATTTGAACAAACTTGGTAGAGGTCATTTAGGACATGCTACATACCAAATATCAAAGCTCTACGCCTTCTAGTTTCAGAGAAGAAGATTTTCAAAGACTTCGTTTATTTTTTGTTGTTGCCATGGAAACAAGAGTTATGGGTGGAATTAAATTCTTTTAACAATTTGGTAGAGCTTTACCAAGGAACATTCCTGCTAAGTTTCATGAATATTGGCCGAGTGGTTTAGGAGGAGAAGATGTTTAAAGAATTTGTTGACGGACGACAGACGACGGACGCCGGACGCCGGACATAGGGCGATCACAATAGCTAACCTTTAGCACTCTGTGCTAAGGTGAGCTAAAAAGGAACTCCAAGAAACATTTCAGCCAAGTTTGGTCCAAATAGGCCCAGGGGTTTAGGAGAAGAAGAAAAGAATTATTGACGTTGCATAACGGATTGCAGACGATGCACGATGGACACAACGTCACCCTGCAACGTCCCTTGAGCACATTGTGCTTAGGTGAGCTAAAAACAATACAAATCATCAATAATTAAGAATCAGACCTTTACATTTTTTTCTTTTTTTGTGTGTGTGTGTTCCCTTAAAAAAAGACTACATAGCCTCTTAATGTATTTTGAGATTTCGTGCCAGAAATAAGAGAAAAAGAGGGTCAAGATGACAATGGATAGCTCACCTTAATTTCTGAGAGAACCATAGCCATTTCTTTAAAAATTTAATCAGCCCTTCAGAGAAGAATTTTTAAGAATTTCTTCATGTCTGTATAGTGTGAATTTTATAGCACACAGTCATCAGAGCCATGTTTTTTGATGGATCAAAATTTATAGAGAAATTTTTGAAAAGTTTAGCTAAGAAACATTTCTGAGAAATTATTTCAAAATCTGATCATCCGATCCAGAGAAAAAGAATTTCTTCAATGGCCAAATAGTGCAAGTAACCCCCTAGACAAATCAGTATTTTGCGAACAGATTTTGAAAAGGTTTACCAAAACATTTCTGTGAGATTATTTCAAAATCTGGTCAGCCGTTTCAGAAAAGAAGATTTCAAAGAATTTCTTCATGGCCATATAGTGCAAGAAGCCCCCATTCACCAAAGCCATGTTTCTTGGTGGATCAAAATTTCACAAACACTTTTTAAAAAGGGTCATCCAAGGAACATTTCTGTGAACTTTTTTCAAAATCTGACCAGCGGTTTCAGAGAAGAAGAATTTTTAAGAATTTCTTCATTTCCCTATAGTGCAAGTAGCCCCCATTCACGAGAGCCACATTTTTTGACGGATCAAAATTTCACGAACGAATTTTGGAAAGGGTCATTAAAGGAACATCCCTGTGAAATTATTTCAAATTCTGACCAACCGTTTCAGAGAAGAAGAATTTTTAGTTTAAACATAGTTTATTCATATAATTTACATAGATTAGATTGGCATGAATTTAAACAAGAAAAGAATTAGAACGTAAGCTTATAGCTTATATAGTTTCTCTCCAGTTGACGGTTACATCATTAAATGAAGTCTTCTTATAATTGTAATTGAACCGTACTCTGGCAAAAGGGGGCATAATCCATATCCATTATGCTGTAGATCAAGCAGGACATCACCCACATGTAATTATAGATATATAAACTCCTTTATGTATAACGTTTGGCTAAATCATGGGGTAGAGTTATCCTTGACATTCAGAAAATGGAAAGATATCGAAAAGTTTTGGCCCATGTCAGCCAGCGCAGACTGCGAAGGCCGACATGGGTCGATAGTTTTCGCAAATACAATAAGTCCCCCTTTCACAGAGCATGGCTCAATTACTTTACTATTTTTGACATACATATGAACAGTTAAAGGTAAGTAATAGAATTAACAAAATGAAATTAACAAAGAAGGAAATAAACAGTTTATTTAGATTGGAAACAATTAGTGGGGTGGTGGAGATGGGTATATGACGACTTTCTAAAGTTGTTTTTTTTGCAGTACAGCATCAAGTTTAATTAAAGGTCAAACATAGAAACAATATGGTTACTGACTTTAATTACATGGTTATAAATAAATAATAGTAGAATTTTTAAGAATTTTTAAATTTCCGTATAGTACAAGTAGCCCCCATTCACCACAGCCACATTTTTTGACGGATCAAAATTTTACGAGTACTTTTTGAAAAGGGTCACCCAAGGAACAATCCTGTGAAATTATTTCAAAATCTGATCAGCAGTTTCAGAGAAGAAGAATTCTTAAGAATTCCTTCATTTCCCTTTAGTGCAAGTGGCCCCTATTCACCAGAGCCACATGTTTTGACGGATCAAAGTTTTACGATTAATTTTGGAAAGGGTCATTCAAGGAACATCCCTGTGAAATTATTTCAAATTCTGACCAGCCGTTTCAGAGAAAAAGAATTTTTAAGAATTTCTTAATTTCCGTATAGTGCAAGTAGCCCCCACTCACCAGAGCCATATTTTTTGACGGATCAAAATTTTACGAACAATTTACGTAAAGGGTCACCCAAGGAACATATCTGTGAAATTATTTCAAAATCTGACCAGCGGTTTCAGAGGAGATTTTTAAAGAACTCCCTAGAAAATTCCTTTTGGTTGCCATGGCAACCAGGGTTTTTGATGGAATCAAATTCTGTGAACAATTACTGGAAGAGGACCTCCCAAGGAACATTTCAGCCAAGTTTGGTCCAAATCTGCCCAGCAGTTTAGGAGGAGTTTACGACGCATGACGCACTGACGCACGACGGACGACGGACACCGGGTGATCCTAAAAGCACCCCCTTGAGCACGTTGTGCTCAGGTGAGCTAAAAAAGCATTGTGGGAATATCAAGTGACCGGCACATCACTAATACCACTTTAATTTCATAACAGAACAAACATGTAATTATTTTTCATAATGTCTTCTTTTGACGTTATGCTTAAAGCTTTGTCTGTGTATTCCGGTATGTAAATGCGCGAGTTGCTTACGTAAGAACAGAATGTGTTTCCCGTCGGTGTCAAGCTAGGCCCTAGTAAATCTCTAATTTCTTTTGTTGTGGGATGGATTTCGACTGCTGGGGTTTATAAATGAAAATTAAAAGGCTTTGGGAGTATAAGGATGATAATTTTGTATTTTTAGTTCACCTGAGCACGACGTGCTCAAGGGATACTTTTGGGATCACCTGTTGACCTTCGTCCGTCGTGTCTCAATTCTTTAAACATCAAATCCTCCTAAACCGCATGGTCAATTTGGACCAAACTTGGCTGGAATGTTCCTTAGGAGGTCCTCTTTCAGTAATTGTTCACGGAATTTTATTCCATCAAAAACTCTGATTGCCATGGCAACCAATTGGAATTTTCTAGGAAATTCTTTAAAAATGTTCTCCTCTGGAACCCCTGGTCAGATTTTGAAATGATTCCACAGAAATATTCCCTAGGTGACCCTTTTTATAACCTTTTCGCAAAATTTTAATCTGTCGAAAAACGAGCCTTTTCAAATGTTGTTCGCAAAATGCTGATTCGTCAAGAAACATGACTGATATGGGGGGAGGGGGTAACTTGCACCATATGGACATGAAAAAATTCTTAAGAATTCTTCTCTGAAACGACTGGTCAGATTTTGAAATAATTACACAGAAATGTTTCTCCGGTGACCTTTTTGCAAATTGTTCAAGAAATTTTGATCCATCAAGAAAAATTCTTCTCTGAAACCACTGGTCAGATTTTTCTCAAAATCATGATCTGTCTAGAAACATGGCTCTGGTCGTGGGGGCTATTTGCACTCAAGGGACATGAAGACGTATTTCTAAATTCTTCTCTGGAACAGCAGGTCAGATTTTGACATAATTTCACAGAAATTTTCCTGAGGTGATCCTTTTCAAAAATTGTTACGGAAATTTTTATACATCAAAAATAGCAGCCAATTGATGGCACCTGTATGTGGTGCTTTTGTCAGACTTATAAATGTTTTTAGCCACTATCGAACAATTGCTCTTCTTCAAGAAATTGTCCTGGGGTGTCCTACCCCAAAATTTACTGGCAGATTTCTGATTCACCAAAACCATCGCAGAATTCTAATTCATTGAAATCATTGGTAATTGTAGGGTGGTGACAGATTTTGAAATGACTTTTACGGGTGATACTTTCAAAGCTGCTTGGCAAAATTATGATTTTGTTTCCAAAATTTCAATACCTAAAAATAATTGATTATGGTCCTCTAAAAAATTCAGGTGACCGATCCAGGGCTATCTTGGCCTTTTGTTGTAAACTTTTTGCCCTAAAATCTGAAGGGCCACCTTTAAAAAAAAGTCTAAATTGTTACTGTCAAGTGTTTTGAACTCTTTACCAATCGACAAAATTGTGGACTTGTCCAAATTGCAAGCACTTGCAGGCGACAAAATAAACGTATGTCAAATATTGAAATTCGTTTCCACAAGGGTCGAAAACATGACATGCATGCATTTCAGTCGTGTCCAACTTGGTAAAGGGTTGACACTTATTAACCCTTTACTCCATAGATACTCATTTTGACGTATCAACAACACACAGCTTTTGAAAACATTGTGGGAAAAGGAGAAATTGCTCGTAACGAGCAATTTCTCCTTTACCCACAATGTTTTCTATTCAATCAGATATTTGTATCCTTATTTGTCCAAATTTTTGACATCAAATCTTGAATTGCTGCTGAAATGGAAGAGCCTCAAATTGGCATATCAGGTAAAGGGTTAACTCTTTTCGACAGGAACCCTTATTCTGATAAAAAGAAGGATTTATAAAATATGTGAAAAAAAGGTAAGTCGCGACAATCGTCATTCCCTCCCTTTTCTACAATGTTTCCTGTCCTCTCAAACACAAAGCCGTAAAGTAACAATAAAGGCCAAAGTGAACAAAGCGGGTGTTTAAATGCATTTGAATTTATATCATACCATTTAAAACTATTGAAATTATTGTGATCAGCCCAAATATTAGTCGCTGACAGAGAAATTAACTTCAAAACAAGGTCAAAACATGGTTGCTGTGTCTTTTGTTTACTTTTTTCTTGAATTTAAAATTCTATTTTTCTGCAAGCGACAAACATATGGCCTAACCACACGATAACAGACAGCCACCTCGACAATATTTTCCATACTTTAACCCTTTTCCAAACAATCCCTGGTTTTTATGACCACCCATAGACAGAAGCCTTCTGAAACATTATGGGAAAAGGGAAAAAAAGCTGGTAAAAAGCATTTTATTATTTACCTACAATGTTTTCTACCCTACTGGAAGCAAATTTCAATTTTTGAATTGCGTTTATTTTTGTCGTCTGCAAGCGCTTTGAATTTGGACAAATTCACCATTGTATCGTTCGGTAAAAGAGTAAAATGTTATGGTTTGAATTTAAAATGTATTACGACACCTACACCTGATAACTTTACAGAAGAAAGGTGGTGGTTAAATAAGGTTAAAAATGTAAAAAATATTTACCAGTACTGACTGATGAATCATCTAATCTCAGCTCCATAGACCAGGTTCACAATAATCCTGCACGAACAAATGATGCTCAGCAAAGTGAGCAAGCTGAGTCACTGTGTGATAGATAGTACCTTGTCCAGGGTTGGTCAATGTTTCGTTGAAGTCGTACATGTTTGGCATTATACCGTAAAACACCCCTCTGCTACACAGTCAATGCTTACATGTGGCATTATTTTTAATTTTAGACTGGTTCAAATTGAAAGCATTTGCAGACGACAAAATAAAGGAGACTGAAAAATTTAAAGTTGTTCTGGGAAGGGTAGAAAACACTGTGGGAAAAGGAGAAAATGCTGGTTACCAGCATTTTCTCCTTTTCCCACACTGTTTTCATAAGGCTTCTTTCTCAGGGGTGTCAGAAGTAGGGATTGTGTGGTCATTGGTTAAAAGAAGAAATTTAATGTAATTTTTTGCTTCATTCCGTTGAAAAAATGTTGTATTTGATGTATACGATGTATACGAAATGAATTCATAAACCAGTTGCCATGTTTTTACACATAATTCTGATTTTCATGGGTTTTCGCGATTTATGGCGGGGCGTTTTACGGTATTATGCCAAATGTTTCGAATGTTGTTCCACAAAACACATTGAGACGCCAACATAGTGAAAAATTGACCTTCATTTCTTCTGAAAGGCAACCAGTATCCGTACCCGAAAATAAAAACACAAACTTCATAGTAAAAACTGCAGAACAAAGGTAGCGAACCATCACAACAATGTCCTTCTACTTCGAGCATATCGAACATTTTTTCAGTTAGTCCAGGTGAATTTTCGGAATTATCTCAGTTCACAAACCATAATACTTCAATTCTACAACCCTTGACGCATCAGAATACCAAAAATGAATTCCATGTCCAAAACAAACCAATAAAAGAGGCAGGGACCGAACACGCGATTCTCGTGCTTTACATATGCGCTCGACTTAGGCACGTGATAGAGAATGTGTTTTGCCCAAATCTAAAAATAAACCAACGGAAAAACCGTGTGTGGTGGGGAACGGACAGAAATAAATTGTGTAACTAACAGGATCGTGGTCATATAACTTTATAGAATTAAAAGCCCAAATTAGATAGCTGAGTATTTGTAGAATGCTATCTTGCGGGAGATAATGTTTTTCAAAACAAGAACCGTTATTTTGAATTTCAAAATTAGATAAACGTTTAAAAACGTTTAAAATCAACCAAACGCTACCTGGTACAATTCATTCAGTCACAAATCTTTAGAAAAAGATATGGAGTGATCCGACAGAGGAAATTGATATGGTCGTGATAGATAATGAATTCATTAATAAATTAAATTGAAACTTCTAAGCCGACGTAAAAAATCCAAATTACCTTTTTTTTTGTGTGTGTTTTTTTTTTTTTTTTTTTTGGGGGGGGGGGTAGGATATCTCCTTATCGGACAGTGTAGATCCAAGATCAGACTGCACGTTTTGTGCAGTCTGTTCTTGGATCTACAGTGTCCGCAAAATGTCAGTAAGTTGCGCTCAACAGCCTGTATCTTAAAGACTATGAGGTTATTTAACAGGCTTGGGTACATTACTGAATTCTATTGGATGAGTACACTGCAGAATCAGTCTGTATTTTGGACGAGGCGACAGTCGAATCCAAAATATGGACTGGTTCTGCAGTTCGAACCCAATTGAATTTAGTATTGTACCCAGCATGTTACCTGACAAAACAGAAAAAAAAACAATATCATTTTGAAAGTTAATTTATTCAGCAAGATAAGGTTTAACCATAGGCATCTGAAATCCTATTTGTCTATTACTGGATAACGAATTTTTCATTACCGGACACAGTTACTATAAATAGCACTCCGGCGACTCCCTCTTGTAATATACACATAGAGGCAGTTGCCACTGTGCTATTTAAAGCAACGGTGTCGAAAATTTCACTATTCTGTTGAACATACACGCGATGCACAAATACGGTTTACAGGTGTTCAATGATCGACCAAGGAAAATTTTACTATTCTGTGATAGATAAATGGAACTTCAAATTCCCGTGCTTTAGCAAACATCAGAAAAATACAGTACTTTCTTATTTCACTTGTAGGTATTAGGCTCTGTTGACATGGTCTCTAGCCTGAGGCCGCTCGTCTGCACACAAACCAATGCGCGCCAATTTTCTTTTTATTATATACTTCCCAATACTGGTTCGAACTCGTAGCTCCACACGGATCTAGCGCACAAAAGTCAGTGGCACAGTCTGTTGGATCATTTTTGCCGTAGCACAGGGCAGTTGCCGCAGCCCTCACAGCGTTGATATACTCCTTATCCCGCCTCATCATGGACCGGTCCCAGGCTTCTGTGTGGTGTGACAGGTCCAAGGTCTCATACTGATGTTTATTGCCGGTAGTTTTCTGATAGACGACATCTGTTAGGGTGTTTGGGTAGCCCCCGTGGTTCATACGGTTCACTATCGTGTAGGCTACTGCTAACTGTCCACGCAAGGGTTCACCCCGAGACTCGCCAAACACCACCCGGGCTACAGTTCTGATATTTTTCTGTGTGCTAAAAATAGAACAGAATAAGCCACTTATTCATCAAACACTCTTAACCCTTTGGTTATTAAGCACGACTCAATGACAATTTGCGGACAGTGCAGATCAAGATCAGACTGCATATAGCGTGCAGTCTGATATTTGATCTGCATTGTCCGACAAGGAGAGAACTTTCTCCAAAATATAAGATTCAACTAACATTATTCGGATTATTACCATCAGCTTGAAAGTTTTAGTAGGATAAGGGTTAAATATTTGGTTGATATTTGTTGGTTTTTTTTATGGTGAAAGATCGAAATTTATTTAAGCATCCTCGGTAATATACTAATATAATAATATTACTGACGATGTTCACGAGATGAAATGAATTTTGATCTTTCACTGTAAAAAAAAAAACAATATTCTATTTATGTCATGCTTCTTTACCCTTTCTGGGTGAACTTGATCAAAATCCAGTACAGTTCTTTTCTGGGATTCTCCGTGGCGTACCCCCCTACGCATAGCAACGCATTATAACATTACGTCAAGCACGAGAAGGGTAAGGTAAATGACACCATTTTCTATCTGGCCGTAATGCTTCAATGAAAGAGTTAGAATAAAAAAAAAACCCGTATTTTCACTGGTCGTAAACATGAAATATCGAAAAATATTTCAACGATGTTTTTCGATAACCTACTAAAAAGCATGAAATAAATATTTAATTCAAAAGGTCAATGTAACTTTATCACGAAGGCCATCTCAGGTTGACTAAACTATATTCTTAAGCCAATTAAAAATTGTTTAACTGTCTAAGTTTACAAATAGAACAGAACGGAACTTACGTGTACAAGTGCACACAGTCCAAATTACAGAATGTATATAAAAAAGCATAAGTCAAGCTAGCTCTCTCTCTCTCTCTCTCTCTCTCTCTCTGTGATTGCTCTGTCGGCGGCAACATTTTAAAGCTTTGAGCAATCGGTTCTTAATCTACACTGTCTACAAGCAACACACAATTCGTACCTGGTGCTCTTCTAGCTTGGAACAAAACACAGAAAGGACACGTTTGCTAATCAGTTATGTCAGGTTGAAGTTCATCCGTCTTTGAGGCAATTTTTTCAGACAAACATCTATGAATGATCCATTGTGTTGTCAATTTACGATGTTTTAATGATTATTGTCACGTGTCTACATACATTTTACCCTTCTCCTTCGTGATGAATTAACTCTTTACCAAACGACAAAATTTTGGACTTATATTCCATTGAATAACCCACTCACTTATTTTATAAAGAATGACGTCACTCTACACAGAATAACATAGATTCTAGCACGACACGTGAATTCGGCTCTGTAACATAGTGCAACGAAAGCATGGTAAAATCTACGTTATTCGAAGTACAGAGACGTCATTCCATATTGAGTGACGTCATTCTGTACGAAGTAAGTTATTCAATGGAATATAATCTGCATCCGCGTTTTCACTCTAAGTATGAACTTGTTTTCCTTTCATTAAGAGTTGTTCATTTTAGAATCGAAGTAGATCTAAGTCTAATCTTCTTTCTATCGTATTTATCGTTCAATAAACCACGTTGTGAGTTATTAGGCGCAATGAATAAACCACAAGGGCTATCGCCCTCGTGGATTATTTATTGTACCTCATAACTCACAACTGTGGTTTATTTAAGAAATAATCTTCTTTCTATCATGGTTTATCGTTCAATAAACCACGGTTGTGAGTTATGAAGCTCAATAAATAATCCACGAGGGCGATAGTCTGAGTGGATTATTCATTGCGGATCATAACTCACAACGTGGTTTATTGAACGATACACCTCGGTAGGCAGAAAATTATTTCGATTCTAACATGACCAACTTAATGTAAGGAAAACAACTTCATACCTAGAGTGAAAACGCGTATGCAGATTTCTTCCGTTGAAAACTCACATGTATACATTTTGCACAGAATTACGTCACTCTGTACAGAATGACGTCACTCTACATAGAATAAGGTAGATTTTACCACGCTTTCGTTGCACTGTGTTTATAGTGCCGAATTCACGTGTCATGTTAGAATGAACGGTAAACCACGATTGAAAGAAGATCATTTCTTCATTTTACCACGCTTTAGTTGCACTGTGTTTTTAGAGCCGACTTCAAGTGTCATAATAGAATTAGAGATATTAATATGATGTCTTCTGTACTAAATTTAACTTTCTGCCAACGTTAAGGACATTATATAAATTATCTTGTACGTGACGTAAATTGTGACAATTTTACACACAACCGAAATTGTTATAATATTTCTCCTCATGTAGTCTGAGATAGGAAAATAGATCTAGATCCTTTTACTTCAATGCTATCTTTAATTTATAACGTAAACTTCTCTTACCATAATTTAGCCTCAACGTTCAATATGCCAGCTATTGAAATAAGGAACACAGTATATATCATCTTCAAAAACATGTTCATTAACTATCACTTTCTCTCCTGCTAAAAGTACTATCTCTCCTTATATAGGTATAATAACAATGCTACGTAAGAAAAACAAGTGACACAGTACATCTACAGAGCTCCAGATGCAGGGAGTGATTTTGCTTTTAAAATTGAAAATATTGATTATTCTCCACTAAACCCTATGTTGTGGGTACTCATTAGAATCGTGTCTCATCGAGACGATTCTAATGAGTACCCACAACATAGGGTTTCGAAGAGAAATAATGGATTTAGAAAACCATCAATTCGTCTTATCTGGAGCTCTGCATCTAGTTGAATGAATGATGGAGGGTCCCTTTACACAGCGATAAAATTCAACCCTTATCCTGTTTTATAACAGAAATGAAACCTTCAAGTCGATAGTAAGAAGACCTAATTTTTCATACTTTAAATGTCTTTTAGGAAGAACGATATCCCCTTATCGGACAGTGTAGATCAAAGATCAGACTGCACATTCTGTGCAGCCTGATCTTTGATCTAAACTGTCCACAAAAGGTCGGTGAATCGCTCTTAGCAGGCTTAAAGGTTAACACCAGTTCAATTTGAAACTATTTTACAAATAGAAAAACAATTATGGCTTCCATGACATTAAGACAGGGTCGGAGACATTGCGGAAAAAAAGTAAAAAAAAAACGCTGGTTACCAAGGTTTTTCTCCTTTAACAACATTGTTTTACAGACGTCCAGTTTTTTTCTCTATGTTGTGATTTATTTGGTAAAGGATAAATTGACAGACTTTTACGAGCAATACATCATGAGAGAAAGAGACGATATCCGTGACTGGTATATATGTGACCCGCCATGCAAACAGGGACCATCTGGGAATTCTTTACATTAATAAGATGAAAACAGATCAACGATCATGCAGGTCACTTTAAGTTGATGATTCAAAAATGATTGTATAACAAGGTACAGTGACCACTTTTCATACAGAAAATATCATAAAAGCGAAAAGTGTCAACCCAGGTCAACCTGCCCAATTTCCAAGTCCACTGCCACCTGGCCGTACTGCAACGTTTTACTATTCAACCATTGTAAAGCGAATTTCACATATTTTTGTTTTTAAAAAAATCGAGCTGACGAAGTAAAATTTCCCTGCTTTTGGCCTACATATCAATAAAAAATGACGTCAATTGGGAACTGACATCGCTGAAACCTTGGTAATACGTGCTAAAATGTGCTGCTTGGCACATAATCCTGATTCTAAGGCACATGTAAACAGTTTGCCTCGAATTGGCCACGGGTCAAAATTAGAAATAGGTGAGTAGGTTTTTAATGCAATTTTGATAAGAAGAGTAGTTATTCCACCTATGAATTGTGTTAGATAAGGAAAAAGAAGCATTTGGTTTGTATGTGAAACAGGGGATCATGACCTTTCCTTCTTCGTTCTTCTATAGTTTTGACCCCAAATGCGAAATTGAGAGGTCATGGAGCTAGCGGCTGATTTTAGCGGCGAACACAAGGGTAGAGTCAGGGCACGAAAGATTGCGAAAAAACTGCATGGTAAGGTACAAGTTAGTTTGGATTTTACACCCATATTATGTGTTGTTTCGAGTTTCAATTTTGCTTGGCATTTTCAGGCTAGATTCCTGGGTTTGCATTTTGTGAATTTTGGAATATAGGCTAAAATGGCATATTTTTTCAGTTTTTTTCCGACCATGCTAGTTGCTTATATTGATCATTGATATCACTATGTCACAAGTTGAACATGACTTGTTGATAAAATCTAAAGAATTAAGATTGTGCTGTTGCATTTAAGTGCTCCTTATAATTTCAGGCTGACAATATAGACCTTTGTTTGAGGAAGTTCGGCGTATGGCGGACCGAGACGAGTTTAGCTGACAACCGTGTACTGCTACCTAATCTTGATCGACACCGCCATTTTAGATGTTGTGTTGATAGTGTAGTCATGTATACGGGGTTCCCGAAAGGAAATCCGCTTTTACGTCGGTTTTGCTAGTGTACCTGATATTCATGTACGGGGCATATTGTCCAATAAGATATCGATAAATTTCTTTGCAGTTCAATAATATTTTCTATGTACTTTATGATTTTGCTCACACTTTCCAGACAATTTACTTATGTCAACTGCAACTGCCAGCAGGGATGTTAAAGGTAAACATAAGTCAATCCGTATCTTTTGAAGTGACAGCCATTCTGACAAATATATTACGAGTTGATGATTCAATGTTTGTTCACCGCAGTTTTGCACTAAACATGGTTGAACTAACAACATTGACCTCAAACCTTAAGTAGTAACTGACAAGTCTGATATCGTTGTGCATTTACATTTACATTTATTATTGTGCTGTCGAACAATTCCAGTCTATATTTCTGCCAAGAGATAACTATTGTGTTAACCGTTTCCCAAACGACATATTTTAGACTCTTCCAAACTCAAAGAGTTTGCAGACGACAATGTGAAATTTGATAAAAATGACAGAAAGTTCTCCAGATGGGTAGAAAACACCGTGGGAAAAGGAAAAATTGCTCGTTACGAGCAATTTCTCCTTTTCCCACAGTGTTTTCAAAAGACTTGTACTGCAGACACGTAAAAACAAGGGCTTGTTTGGGAATGGGTTAATCTAAAAAGAAAAAAAAAATTATCGCAATAAAACAAACTTCCCTGGAAATAGTATCTTGACTGTATGTTCTCTCTACTGAATAATTTGCTCTAAACTTTCCAATAACAAACATAATAGTAATAATTCCTAAGGGAAAAATAATACACAATTTACAATTATTCGCTCTGTCTTCAACAAAGGCAGGGCGGATAATTTTAATTGTGTAATAATATAAGTTGCATTTTCTCCTTTCCCCACTACATGTATGTTTTCTACCTATCAAAGAGAAATTCCATTACTTGGGCCACATTAAATTTGTCGTCTGCAAATGCTTTTAATTTGGACAAATCTACTTATTTGTTTTCTGGTAAAGAGGTAATTAAATAACATGTATCTCCAGTTCGAGTTTCGAGGAGGATGGTTAAAAAGAAACAGATCTATACAATGTTCTGTCAGATTGATTTCTGTACCAAGAAAAAAATAATTCAATAATTAATGACAAGAAATAACTATCAATAGACATCTACAAATAAGTGGTGGACGGAAATATCGTAAATAAATTGAAATCGTCACTACTTCATTAGTAGAGTTTCCAAGAAAATATATTAAAGATTCATTCAGTCTACATTCAAACACTGATAAGTGAGTTTTCTACCTAATAGTGCGCATTAGTTGTTTTTTCTTGACACTGTCAACAAAGGTTTTAATTTGTTTTTCTTACATGTAGCCTTGCGGTTCATTGGTTCACAGTATTTACGGTTCGGTCAAGAAAAGCCAATATTTTCAGACCATAGAATCAATTACCATATAATTTTCTAATTTCATTATTCATTTAACATAAAAAGAAATATCATTCAAAATCATTTGGAAGAAAATCCACATTGACCTTTACCATTGTCTCACTGCTATTTTGAAATGTTTCATATGACTTCGATGGTTGTCGTGATATATTTGGCGCCAATTTTAAGTCAACTGGTTTGAAGATATTGCCATATGAAGTAGCAAATGACGTCGTTTTAACTTCCGGTTTATTTTTATTCCATTCTAACCTTTTATTTTCGAAATTGAAGTTGGCGGAGGAGAAGAAATGTCCGAGTCAAGATATTTACCATCATAATAAAGACCAGTCAAGTTGCTAGATGGCGTCGAATTTGTTACGAAAAAATACCAAATATCCCGAATACCGTGAATCTTCATGTCGTGACTATATGTTTTTCCAAATGTTTTAACTTCTTATCCCCTGGGATATTATCGAGCAGGAAAGCAGAGAATAACAACAGGGAACAAACTGACAGAACAATACAGAAACTATACATGATTGGTCAAAAAGCATCCTAGAAATATGAGCAACTACTGTTATGAGACATTTCTCCTTTCAACAAAACTACCGAATTATAACGGTAGTTAGCTCTTAAACGTTCAAAGATGCATGGGGGGGGGGGAGAGAAAGCATACATTATGCAAGTATCTTTATGTCCATTTCATCCAGCACATATTAATTCAACAAGTTGAGGCATTTGTTCAAAAGATGTTGGGGTCCTGTACAGCCCAATGGTTACCAAAACCAACACCTAGTTAGGTTATTAAATCAGAGATCCTTGATTTTATCATCACGACGTGTCTTCAAAGAAAAACCTTCTATGTCCGTATCACATGAAGTACGAGACAAAATGAGGTTTTACTATGATATATGACAGAAATATTGTTGAAAGTACCATACATCAACAATCAATTATACAAATTTAAAGTTTTGGACCAGCAATTTGACAAATAGAACATGAAACATACCAGGGAAGTCCAGTGCACAAATGGGCAAACATTTTATTAGCAAATAGTATCGTATTAACTCTTTACCAAACAACAAAATTAAAGACAGGTACAAATTGAAAGCACTTGTAAATGACAAAATAAACGAAAGTCAAAAATTGACATTTGTTTCAAGCAGGGTAGAAAACATTGTGGGAAATAGAGGAAAAGCTGGTCGCAAGCATTTTCTCCTTTTTTCCACAATGTTTTCAAAAGAATTTTATTTCAGGGTCATGAAAAACCAGGAATTGTTTGGTAAAGGGTTAATAAAGAAGCAAAAAATTCATACAAAGGACACAATGGCTTGAGTCTTATATTAAAGCAATATCGCAGACATAGGAGTTGGAATTTAGACAGTTTCCTTCTTTGGAATGCTTAGAGTTACATAATTTAGATTCCATGTTTTCAGCAAAGCATCATAATTATCTTCTTCAAAAGTACTTAGAACTCACTTTTCACCCAAACAATAGTGCCATTGCTCTGGAACACTCACCTTAGACTATAGCTTAAGAGTGAAATTCAAATTCTTTGAACAACTTTGGTAAAGCTTCACTCAAAGAACATCCCTGGCAAGTTTCATCAAGATTGGCCCAGTGGTTTAGGATAAGATGTTTAAAGAAATTGTTGACGGACGACGACCGACAGACGCCGGACACAGGGCAATCAAATATCAAAACTCTACACCTTCAAGTTTCAAAGAAGAATTCTAAATTTTCCTTCTTTGTCCTATGTTCGAACTTGTGGTCCCCAGGGCTGGGCCAGCTTTGCCCAAGCGGCATCCTTGGAACAAACTTGGTAGAGGTCCACTCAAAGATGCTACATATCAAAAATCAAAGCTCTATACCTTCCCGTTTAACACAAAAAGAAGTTTAAAATTTTCCTTCTTTGCTCCTATGTTCCAAACTGTGACCTCCGGGGCAGGGCCAGTTTTGAGGCCAGGGACATCATATGACCAAACTTGGTAGAAGTCCACTAGAAGATTCTGCATACCAAATATCAAAGCTCTGCACCTTCAAGTTTCAGAGGAGAAGATTTCTAAAGTTTTCCTTCTTTGTTGCTATTTTCGAAACTGTGACCACCAGGGCAGGATCAGTTTTGAACCCCAAGGGCATAAGATGAACAAACTTGGTAGAGGTCCACTAGGAGTTGCTACATGCCAAATATCATAGCTCTATGCCTTCTAGTTTTAGAGAAGAAGAATTTTGAAATTTTCTTTCTTTGTTCCCATGTTCGAACTTGTGACCCCAAGGGCATCATATGAACAAACTTGGTAGAGGTCCACTAGAACATGCTATATACCAGAAATCAAAGCTCTACACCATCAAGTTTCAGAAAAGAAAATTTTTAAAGTTTTCCTTCTTTGTTCCTGTACTCGAACTTATGACACCCATGACTGGGCCAGTTTTGACCCCAAGGACATTAGATGAACAAAGTTGGTAGGGGTCCACTAGGAGATGCCACATAACAAATATCAAAGCTCTTCGCCATCTAGTTTCAGAGGAGAAGATTTTTAAAGTTTTCCTTCTTTGTTACTATGCTCAAACTTGTGACTCCAGGTGCATGATTTAAACAAACTTGGTAGAGGTCCACAAGGAGATGCCAAATACCAAATATCAAAGCTCTACGTTTTCTAGTTTCCGAGAAGAAAATTTCTTAAAGTTTAACTTCTTTGTTCCTGTGCTCAAACTTGTGACTCACGGGGCGGGGCCAGTTTTGACCCCAGGGGCATTATTTGAGCAAATTTGGTAGAGGTCCACTAGGAGATGACACATACCAAATATCAAAGCTCTACGCCTTCTTGTTTCAGTGGAGAAGATTTTTAAAGTTTTCCTTCTTTGTTCCTATGCTCAAACTTGTGACCCCCGGGGCGGAGCAAGTTTTAACCCCATGGGCATGATTTGAAAAAACTTGGAAGTGGTCCACTAGGAGATGCCACATAACAAATATCAAAACTCTACGCCTTCAAACTTCAGAGGAGAAGATTTTTAAAGTTTTCTTTCTTTGTTCCTATGCTCAAACTTGTGACCCCCAGGATGGGGCCAGTTTTGACTCCAGGAGCATAATTTGAACAAACTTGGTAAGGGTCCACTAGGAGATGCCATATTCCAAATATCAAAGCTCTACGCCTTCAAATTTCAGAGGAGAAGATTTTTAAAGTTTTTCTTCTTTGTTACTATGCTCAAACTTGTGACCCCCGTGGTGGGGCCAGTTTTGTTTCTAGGGGCATCATTTGAACAAAAATTGTAGAGGTTCACTAGGAGATGCTACATACCAAATATCAAAGCTCTACGCCTTCCAGTTCCTGAGAAGAAGATTTTCAAAGATTTCGTGTTGTTTACTTTCAGTATATCGTCGGTTTACTTCAAAAACCTTGTAACTACAGCATGAAACAAGCTGTAGTTAAGTGGTTTTTGAAGTGAACCGACGTTATGAACTAGATACCGTGTTCAACAGTTTTCCTTCTTTTTTCCTGTGTTCGAACTTATGACCCCCGGGGCTGGGCCACTTTTGACCCAAAGGACATCATATGAACAAACTTGGTAGAGGTCCACAAGGAGATGCCAAATACCAAATATCAAAGATCTACGCTTTCTAGTTTCTGAGAAGAAGATTTTTAAAGTTTAACTTCTTTGTTCCTATGCTCGAACTTGTGACCCCCCGGGGCGGGGCCAGTTTTGACCCCTGGGGCATTATTTGAGCGAACTTGGTAGAGGTCCACTAGGAGATGCCACATACCATTATATCAAAGCTCTACGCCTTCTTGTTTAAGAGGAGAAGATTTTTATAGTTTTCCTTCTTTGTTCCTATGCTCAAACTTGTGACCCCGGGGTGGGGCCAGTTTTGACTCCAGGAGCATAATTTGAGCAAACGTGTCAGAGGTCCACTAGGAGATGCCACACACCAAATATTCAAGCTCTACGCCTTCAAACTTCAGAGGAGATTTTTAAAGTTCTCCTTCTTTGTTCCTATGCTCAAACTTGTGACCCCCGGGGTGGGGTCAGTTTTGACCCTAGGGGCATCATTTGAACAAACATTGTAGAGGTCCACTAGGAGATGCCACATACCAAATATCAAATCTCTACGCTTTCTAGTTTCAGAGGAGAAGATTTTTAAAGTTTTCCTTCTTTGTTCCCATGCTCAAACTTGTGACCCCCGCGGTAAATTCAGTTTTGACCCCAGTGTCAAGATTTGAACAAACTTGGTTGTGGTCCATTAGGAGATGCCACATACCAAATAAAAAAAGCTCTGTGCCTTCAGTTTTGACTCTAGGGGTATAATTTGAACAAACTTGGTAGAGGTCCATTAGGAAATGCCACATACCAAATATCAAAGCTCTACCCCATTGCCACACAATCCCTACTTTCGACGCCCCTGAGAAAGAAGCCTTTTGAAAACACTGTAGGAAAAGGAGAAAATGCTGGTAACCAGCATTTTCTCCTTTTCCAACAGTGTTTTCAACCCTTCACAGAACAAATTTCCATTTTTCAGTCACTTTTATTTTGTCGTCTGCAAATGCTTTCATTTTGAACCAGTCAAAAGTTCTGTCGATTGGTAATGAGTTAAGCCTTCTAGTTTCAGAGAAGATTTTCAAAGATTTCGTGTTTTTTGCATCCAGTATATCGTCGGTTTACTTCAAAAACCTTGTAACTACAGCATGAAACAAGCTGTAGTTACGTGGCTTTTTAAGTGAACCGACGTTATGAACTAGATTCAGTGTTCAACAGTATTTGGATACAGACACAGTTTAAAGTTGGAGCATCTCAACTGCAATATCAGCCTCTGTCTCTAGAGCTAGAGGTATCATGCTTTGCTGGTTTCTTAACCCTTTACTCCAAAGATACTCATTTCTACACATTGCTTGTAGGGGCCTTTGGAAAACATTGTGGCAAAAGGTGAAATTGCTCATGACGAGCAATTTCACCTTTTGCCACAATGTTTTCAATACTATCAAAAGGTGTCATTTACACATAAGAAACGGCTTCATCCTTGCTGTCATTTAGGGTCAATTAGAGATGCCATAGAAATGCCTTATGGGGTAAAGGGTTAAGCTACATTTTTGTTTCTTTCATTGGGCTGAAGATCAGTTCACAATGACCTGTATGTCTATTAATACTTACTTTCAACCATTTACCTCACAATCCTTAGTTACAACAACCACAAAGAAGAAACACCATGAAAACATTGTGTGTATAGGAGAAAATGCTGAAACCAAACATTTTCTCCTTTCCCCACAATGTTTTCTGTCCTATCAAAGAGAAATTCCATTATTTGAGCAACATCAAAATTGTCGTCTGCAATGCTTTAAATCTGGAGAATTCTACTTAACTGTAGTCTGGTAAAAAAGTAATTAAGTAACATGTGTCTCCAGGTTCAAGTTTGGAGGATAATGGTAAAAAATACAGATTACAGATCTATACAATGTTCTGTCAGATTTATTTCTGTACCAGAAAAAATAATTCAATAAATTATGACAAGAAATAGTTATCAACAAACATCTACAAATAAGTATCTGGACGGAAATATCGTAAATACATTGAAATCGTCACTACTTCATTTGAAGCATTACCTAGAAATATATTAAAATTTCATTTACTCTACATTCAAACACTGATATGTACTTTCATTTTTACCTAATACTGTGTATTAGATGATTTTTTTAAAACACTGTCAACAAAGGTTTCATCTGTTATTCTTACATGTAGCCTTTCGGATCATTTTTTCACGGTAGTTAAGGTCCGATCAAGAAAAATCAGAAATTTTTACTGGGTATAGAATCAATCATCATATAATTTTCTAATTTCATCTTCGGTTTAACATCATGGAAAATCAATTTCATCTAAACCTTTGAAAGATAATCCACCAAGACCTTCGCCATTTGAATTTGAATCAAGTGACTTTGATAGTTGTCATAAAAAAAAAAAGAAATCGTTGCAACTTGATACATTTGGTGCCAATTTGTGGTCACATGATTTGAAAATATTGCCACATGACCTAGCAGATGATCAAAATACGTCACCTTGCATGTTCTAAAGTAAAACTGTGTGAAATGAATGTTTTATACGGTGGAGTAAATGGTGTTAAGCATGTAGGTACCGGTGACATTGCTTTCACGTCCGGTCTATTTTTCTTCCTTTCTAACCTTTTATTTTGGAAATTCAAATTGGCTGAGGTGGAAAATGTCCGATTCAGGATATTCACAATCAAAATATAGACCAGTCAAGCCGCTAGAGGATGTCCATTTTTGTCACGAAGGAAAAATACCGACTACCTTGAAGCAACATGAACCATGAGCCTACATGTCATGAAAACCAAGTCACGGTTTCCCTAGTGTTTTAACTTTTAACCCCTTAACCCTTTCCCAAATGACAAATTTTAGACTGTCCCAAACTCAAAGTGTTTGCAGATGACAATTTTGAGTTTGATGAGAATTGCAGAAAGTTTTCCGATAGGCTAGAAAACACTGTGGGAAGGGAGAAATTGCTCATTACGAGCAATTTCTCCTTTTCCCCCAGTGTTTTCTAAAGACTTGTACTGCAGACACGTAAAAACCAGGGCTTGTTTGGGAAAGGGTTAAGTTATTTCCGAGCAGGAAAGCAAAAAATAACAAAAGGGAATTAACTGACAGTAGAAGACAGAAACTGTACAGGATATATCACAAAGCATCCTAGAAATATGAGCAACTACTGGTATGGTACATTTTTCCTTTTCAACATTTTCTTTTTAATTATAAAGGAGGTAGCTCTTAAATGCTCGATGATACATGCAAAAAAGAGCATACTTTATGCAAGTATCATTACATCCATTTTCATCCAGCACGTATTAATTCAGTTCAGGCATTTTTATTTTGAAACAAGTAGGGCCCAGGACGGTCAAATGGTTACCTAAACAAATACCTAGTTAGATAATTAAACCAGAGAACCTTTATCATCACGAAATGTCTTCAAACAAGAACTTTCAGTGTCCAAGCCTTATACTAATTAATGCCTACCGGTAGATCACCTGAAAAACATGACTTTATGACTGAAATATTGTTGAAAGTGCCATACATCAGCAATCACTGACACAATCGAAAATTCTGGACCAGCAACTTGACAAACAAACAAGAGGGGGATTTGCCCTGTAACGCTCACCTAAGACTATAGCTTATCAGTGAAATTCAATCCTTTGAGCAACGTTGGTAAAGCTTCACCCAAGTAACATCCCTGCCAAGTTTCATCAAGATTGGCCCAGTGGGTTAGGAGAAGAAGATGTTTAAAGAAATTGTTGACGGGCCACAGACACCGGACATAGGGCAATCAAATATCAAAGCTCTACACCTTCCAGTTTCAAAGAAGAATTTTAAATTTTCTTTCTTTGTCCTAATTTCGAAATTGTGGTCCCTGGGGCTGGGTCAGTTTTAACCAAAGCAGCATCCTTGGAACAAACTTGGTAGAGGTCCACTCAAAGATGCTACATACCAAATATCAAAGCTCTACACCTTCCCGTTTAAGAGAAAAAGAAATTTAAAATTTTCCTTCTTTGTTCCTATGTTCCAACCTGTGACCTCCGGGGCATGGCCAGTTTTGACGCCAAGGACATCATATGACCAAACTTGGTAGAGGTCCACTAGAAGATTCTGCATATCAAATATCAAAACTCTGCACCTTCAAGTTTCAGAGAAGATTTCTAAAGTTTTCCTTCTCTGTTGCTATGTTCAAACCTGTGACCCCCAGGGGCAGGGCAAGTTTTGACCCCAAGGGCAAAAGATGAACAAACTTGGTAGAGGTCCACTAGGAATTGTACATGCCAAATATCATAGCTCTATGCCTTCTAGTTTTAGAGAAGAATTTTAAAATTTTCTTTCTTTGTTCCTAAGTTCGAACTTGTGACCCCCGGGGCGGGGCCGGTTTTGACCCAACGGGATGATTTAAACAAACTTGGTAGAGGTCCACTAGAAGATGCCACATACCAAATATCATAGCTCTACGCCATCTAGTTTCAGAGGAGAAGAATCTTAAAGTTTTCCTTCTTTGTTCCCATGCTCAAACTAGTGACCCCTAGGGTGGGGCCAATTTTTACCCCAGGGACATCATTTGAATAAACTTGGTAGAGGTCCACTAGGAGATGCAACAGACCAAATATCAAAGCTCTACGCCATCTAGTTTCAGAGGAGAAGAATTTTAAAGTTTTCCTTCTTTGTTCCCATGTTCAAGCTAGTGACCCCCAGGGTGGAGCCAGTTTTTACCCCAGGGACATCATTTGAATAAACTTGGTAGAGGTCCACTAGGAGATGCAACAGACCAAATATCAAAGCTCTACGCCATCTAGTTTCAGAGGAGAAGAATTTTAAAGTTTTCCTTCTTTGTTCCCATGTTCAAGCTAGTGACCCCCAGGGTGGAGCCAGTTTTTACCCAAGGGACATAATTTGAACAAACTTGGTAGAGGTCCACTTGGAGATGCCACATACTAAATATCAAAGCTCTACGCCTTCAAGTTTCAGAGGAGAAGATTTTTGAATTTTTCCTTCTTTGTTCCTATGCTCAAACTTGTGACCCCTGGGATGGGGCCAGTTTTGACCCCAGGGGCATAATTTGAACAAACTTGGTAGAGGTCCACTTGGAGATGCCACATACTAAATATCAAAGCTCTACGCCTTCAAGTTTCAGAGGAGAAGATTTTTGAATTTTTCCTTCTTTGTTCCTATGCTCAAACTTGTGACCCCTGGGGTGGGGCCAGTTTTGACCCCAGGGATATAATTTGACCAAACTTGGTAGAGGTCCACTAGGAGCTGCTACATACCAAATATCAAAGCTCTACGTCTTCAAGTTTCAGAGGAGAAGATTTTTAAAATTTTCCTACTTTGTTCCTATGCTCAAACACGTTATCCCTCGGGGTGGGGCCAGTTTTGACCCTTGGGGCATAATTTGAACAAACTTGGTAGAGGTCCATAAGGAGATGCTACATACCAATTATCAAAGCTCTACGCCTTCTAGTTTCAGAGAAGAAGATTTTCAAAGATTTTTGTGGTTTTTTTTTTTGTTTTTTTTTTTTCTTGCCATGGCAACCAGAGTTATGGGTGGAATTAAATTTTTTGAAAAATTTTGGTAGAGCTTCACCCTAGGAACATTCCTGCCATGTTTCATGAAGATTGGACCAGTGGTTTAGGAGGAGAAGATGTTTAAAGAAATTGTTGACGGATGACAGACGCCGGACATAGGTCGATCACAATAGCTCACCTTTAGCACTTTGTGCTAAGGTGAGCTAAAAACAAACATACCAGGTACGTCCAGTACACCAATGGGCAAACATTTGTTTGTAAATGGTATCATATTAATAAAAGAGGCCAACAACACATACAAAGGACACAATGATATGAAGATTAAATAACAGCAATATCACAGACACGGGAGTTGGAATTATACAGTATCTTTCTTTGGAATGCTTAGAGTCACATAATTTAGATTCAATGTTTTTCGGTAATGCAACATACGTATTTTCTTCAACAGTAAAACACATCTTTCATCCAAACAAAAAACCCAGAGTAGCTGCAAAAATATGTACTTGTCTAGATTGTTTCCAAAAGGCTTCCAATTCAAAATGCCTCTTCTTCGAAGTCATTAAAACTTTGGATTCCTTTTCAAACGGATGGAAAATATTATTGAATGGGAGACTGTTTAATTAATTTCAACAATATTTTTCAGCTTCCCTATTTGTTATTGATAAACCCTTTACAACATGGCAACATTTCAGACTTAAATATAAAAAAATTCATTGGCAACAGTTCAGATGCTTTTGCAACTACACTTTTTCTTCTAAAAACGATACAAGACATAGTAATAAAGGAGGAAAATGCTGGTTACCATCATTTGTTCCTTGACTTACAATGTGTTTGAAGCCCTTCCTTATTTGGTCATTAAAACATGTGATGTGGTAAAGGGTTATGGGATAGCAATGCACGAGTTTGCATAAATAAAACTTCGATTTAAAAACAATCATGAAAAGATGTAGGTAATCTAGCACTCTCTACATAATCAGGAAATTCTTCAGCGGCCTTGGTTGTTGCAAAAGTCAAACACTGAACATGTGTACAAAGATACTTGCATGAGAGGTCAGAGATATAAGAATGGTAGAACAGTGTTAAAATCGTTGAAGGTAACTATTTAGATAGTCTTGTTCCAGATCTGCTGGCTCCCGCAAACTCTTTGACACTGTATGGATTTCTGTCTTTCCACTCTCCAAACCAAATAGCTGAAATTGGTGAAAGGTAACATTTATCTTATGCATTCTGAAATTTTTACTCTTTATCATTTTATTCTCGCTTTTAAAAACCCTAATAAATCCTTTCTGAAAAATCGTTGTTCGAAGTAGAGAAAATGCTGGTGCCCAGCATTTTCTCTACTTTCCCACATTATTTTCTGCCCTTTCAAAGACAGAAATCATCACTTGAGCTATGTTCAATTTGTCGCCTGCAGTTGCTTTCAATTTGCACCTGTCTAAAATTCTGGTTAAGTGGTTATTTGACAAGATAGAAGAGCCTATTCCTGTTCTCCGAGTAATCAGATGTAGTCAATTGCATGATGACAAAATTTTAGACCTAACATTTGCAGACGTCAAATTAGATGCGACTAACATGATGGGATTTTACACTGAAAGAATAGAAAACAATGAGGGGAAAGGAGACAATACTGGTTACTGGAATATTCCTTTTTTCCCGAAATTGTTTCTACCCTTTCATATGCGAATTTCTACTAAGTTATATTCGTGATCTGCAACTGCTTTCCATTTGGACAAGTCATTTGGTGAAGACTTAATGCATGATGTCAACAAACGTTTCCTGAAAATTCTTAAAATGGCGAAAATTAACGAAGAATAAAAACAAAAATTTACTCACAATTTGTGGATGTTTTCCTGGTGTTCCAAGACCACTGGCTTTAAAGTCATTGGTCATAGAGCAACTTGTAACCCTGTAAAAAAAAAAAAACAAATGAAAATCAACAACATTGCTGGACATTAAATTATAACTTTCATCAGATGAAAACAGCATCTGCCGACATAAAATCAGGATCTGTTTTACCAAAAAACATTTTTCGCCAAGTCAAAATTCAAAGTCTTTCAGAAAGCAAATTAAATGTGGCACACATGATGGAATTTGCCCTTGAAAGGGTAGGAAAGGTCGTAGGAAAAAAGAGAAGATAAAAATCTACTCTATCTCCATATTTGCCAGATATCCTTACTTTATACGGAGAAAGTGCATTCCATTTACTTAGCATATGTTAAATTGACAAAAGGTACATACTGGGGAAATATATAAAAGAACATTTCAATGATATTTAAAGATTTTGACGAAAAATAAAATTGCTGTTAACGAACAACTTCTGCTTTGTGGATAATGGTTTTAACCCTTTCCCAAACAACAAACTTTTGGACTAGACCAAACTGAAAACATTTGCAGACGACAATTCACTCTTGATGAAAAGATTATTTCTGTCTATGATAGGGCAGAAAAAATTGTGGGTAAAGGAGAAAATGCTGGTTACCAGCATTTTCTCCTTTTCCCACAATGTTTTCAAAAGGCTACTTTTCCAAACCCGTAAAAACCAGGGATTGTTTGGGAAAGGGTTAAACCAGTATACTGCAGTAGAATAAAATATTATCAAGGCACAAAAACTGACACTTTTTCAAAACGTATCAACACGCCAATAAAATGTTTACCTATCTAAAATCATTACCATACCTTTCTTTTGATATTTGTTCAATATATTTTGGTCCCATGTCACCCTCTAACAGATCAAACACGTACAAATTAGAGGATACATCAAGGATATAAAATACACAAGGCCGACTTCTGGACCATCTAACAGACGTAACTGCTTGTCCCTTTGTGACTGTAGGCCAAGTTATAAGGGGGTTTGCTGAAAATATGACAAGAGTATATGTGTATTGTGTCTTGACTCATATTTTTAAAGCGGTCTACTGAGATTTTTTTTCTCATGAATCCAATTTTTGGACATAAGATAGGTTAAAACAAGTAAAAAACAAGAGGGCCATTGGCCCTGGAACGCTTACCTTAGACTATCTATAGCTTATGAGTGAAATTCAATTCTTTGAGCAACTTTGGTAAAGTTTCACCCATGGAACATCCCTGCCAAGTTTCATCAAGATTGGTAGGGCTCCGTATCGGTCAGTTTGATCGATACGATATTTGTATCGATACAAAATGATCGATATTCGATATATCATATGATATTTCAATTTTCAATAAAAGAAAGAAAAAAATGTGAAAATTGTGTTTGTTCTTTTTTCAGCATACCTGAAAAACAAGATACCGCAAATTTAACACTTCTAGATTGTGCTGAAATTTCATAATTATGTAGGCCTAAATTAATATGAATTCTAACTAGATCTACATTTACTACTCATTAAAAAGCTGAAAAGACAGTCTAAGAGGACTCTGATTGGACAATGTCAAGGAGACATTTTGTTGTGTCATGGGTTTCCGTGTTTTTTTTTTTTCATCGAACAATTTTTCATGCGTGTTAATTTCTGGATAGGTATGTTCGCATGATTCGACATAGATTTCTCAAAAAGGATTAGAACTACATGTAGCATCAAAACCTGTTATTTTACTCACGATAAACAGATAATGGCCTTTTTTGTCCATGTTTTTTCTTACGTGAGGTCTCGCGTACACGTGATTAACATTTGTTATGCAAATTTCAAGTCTATAAAATGATTTACACAATAATTTACGCGAGTCGGAACACTGATTTCAGATAATCTAATGGAAAAAGAGATTTGATTTTCGAGCCACATTTTTCGGCAATATTAAAAGATCGACCAAATAAAATCTTAGGAAGATTGAAAGGTCACGGCTTCAATTATTTCCATCGCTACCTCTCGATCACATCACGAGATGTTCATTACCTTTCTTTAATCAACTATATTGACCAATTATCAGCGTAAATTTGTCTGCAATCTGCAGATTGATGCATAATTTGCAGATTTCAAACAACATGACGGGGGAACGAGAATAGGGGTATTAGCTAATTGTCATCCATTGTGTAACGGGTACAGGGCGAGTAATAAAGAATGACGCATTTCGATTGGTTGTAAGTTTCCCAGGTAGCCACACCTACCTCTACGACTACTCGACTTTAGAGATTACCTAAAGTAAACTCGTAATGAATTTTGCCGTTAAAAACAACTAAATTGGGTATTTATATGCTTTACTTTTATTTTCTTCTGATGATCGATATTTTGTTTGATACAGAAACGTTCGATCCGATATATCTATCGAACGTAAAATACCGGTTTTCGATATATATTGAGTACCGGTACGGAGCCCTAAAGATTGGCCCAGTGGGTTAGGAGAAGAAGATGTTTAAAGAAATTGTTGATGGACGCCAGACGCCAGACATAGGGCAATCAAATATCAAAGCTCTACACCTTCCAGTTTCAAAGAAGAATTTTGAATTTTCTTTCTTTGTTCTATGTTTGAACTTGTGGTCCCCTGGGCTGGGTCAGTTTTAACCAAAGCAGCATCCTTGGAACAAACTTGGTAGAGGTCCGCTCAAAGATGCTACATACCAAATATCAACGCTCTACACCTTCCCGTTTAAGAGAAAAAGAAATTTAAAATTTTCCTTCTTTGTTCCTATGTTCCAACCTGTGACCTCCGAGGTATGGCCAGTATTTACGACAAGGACATCATATGACCAAACTTGGTAGAGGTCCACTAGAAGATTCTGCATACCAAATATCAAAGCTCTGCACCTTCAAGTTTCAGAGAAGAAAATTTTTAAAGTTTTCCTTCTTTGTTGCTATGTTCGAAACTGTGACCCCACGGGGCAGGGCCAGTTTTGACCCAAAGGCCATAATATGAACAAACTTGGTAGAGGTCCACTAGGAATTGCTACATGCAAAATATCATAGCTCTATGCCTTCTAGCTTTAAAAAGAAGAATTTTAAAATTGTCTTTCTTTGTTCCTATGTTCGAACTTGTGACCCCTGGGGCTGGGCCAGTTTGACCCCACGGGCATGATTTAAAAAAACCTTGTAGAGGTCCAATAGGAGATGCCACATACCAAATATCAAAGCTCTACGCCATCTAGTTTCAGAGGAGGAGAAATTTAAAGTTATCTTTCTTTGTTCCTATGCTCAAACTAGTGACCCCAGGGTGAGGCCAGTTTTGACCCCAGGGACATCATTTGTACAAACTAGGTAGAGGTCCACTAGGAGATGCAACAGACCAAATATCAAAGTTCTACCCTTTCTAGTTTCTGAGGAAAAGAATTTTAAAGTTTTACTTCTTTGTTCCTTTGCTCAAATTTGTGACCCCCTGGGTGGGGCCAGTTTTGACCCCAGGGGCATAATTTGAACAAACTTGGTAGAGGTCCAATAGGAGATGCCACATACCAAATATCAAAGCTCTACGCCATCTAGTTTCAGAGGAGGAGAAATTTAAAGTTATCTTTCTTTGTTCCTATGCTCAAACTAGTGACCCCAGGGTGAGGCCAGTTTTGACCCCAGGGACATCATTTGTACAAACTAGGTAGAGGTCCACTAGGAGATGCAACAGACCAAATATCAAAGTTCTACCCTTTCTAGTTTCTGAGGAAAAGAATTTTAAAGTTTTACTTCTTTGTTCCTTTGCTCAAATTTGTGACCCCCTGGGTGGGGCCAGTTTTGACCCTAGGGGCATAATTTGAACAAACTTGGTAGAGGTCCAATAGGAGATGCCACATACCAAATATCAAAGCTCTACGCTATCTAGTTTCAAAGGAGATGTTTTTTTTAAGTTTTTCTTTTTTGTTCCTATGCTCAAACTTGTGACCCCTGGGATGGGGCCAGTTTTGACCCCAGGGACATCATTTGAACAAACTTGGTAGAGGTCCGTTTGGAGATGCCACATACCAAATATCAAAGCTCTACACCTTCAAGTTTCATCAGAGAAGATTTTTAAACAAACCTGAGATATAACATCCCTGAGACCGAAAGCTTACGAAAACATTGTGGGAATTGGAGAAAATGCTTGTAACCAACACTTCTCCTTTTTCTCTAGTTTTATCTATTTTGTCGCCTGCAGATACTTTCCATTTGGACAAGTCTGAAATTTTGTCTATTGGTAAACGAGTTAAATGATGTTTACTTGGTAAATACATTGTCCATCTTTCTGAGAGTCATAGAAACAGGACTTTTTGGTAAAGGTTAAGTTTGGTCATGATAGCTTTCAAAAGGACAAACCCTGTGCATCAGGTTTCACAAGCAAAGGACTTAAATACATTCTATCATAAGAAGCTCTTACCTGACTTAGTATGATACAAGGATACTGAACCATCTGAGCAACCAGCCTGTAAGGTACAAATAATCCTAGTTTAACAAAGTAGATACAAAGTACAACCCTTTATTCATTAACCCTTTATTTATTTATTAACCCTTTACCAAACAATGTGTTAGACTTGTAAAAATCGAAAGCACTGGCAGATGACAAATTCTATGAAGCTCAATGTTGAAATGTGTAACTAAATAGGTACAAAAACTTGTATCAGCACTTACTCCTTTTCCTAGATGTTTTCAAAATCCTTCCCTGGTTCTTCAATCGTTTTTCCTTTTCTCATGGAAAATTTCATTTAAAATACAGTAACAGTTACTAAGCCAAGATACATATTTAATAGGTGAACTACCTATATTGATTTGCTTAACTCATTACCAAACAACAATATTATAGACTTATCCAAATTGAAAACATTTGCAGACGAGAAAATAAGATTGACTGGAAATTTGAAATTTGGTTTGTGAAGGGCAGACAACATTGTGGGAAAAGGAGAAAATGCTGGTTACCAGCATTTTCTCCTTTTCCCACAATGTTTTCTAAAGGCTTCTTTCTCAGGGGCGTCGAAAGTAGGGATTGTGTGGTAATGGGTTAAACCATAATCAGAGACGAAAAACACAGTAATTCATTGAAATCAGAATAATTCTGTATGAGGGAAATAGGTAATAACCTATACAATCAAAGATAAAGCCATATGATTCCCCGAGTGTGGAAGCATTTGTTTGCATATTTTACCACCTACAGTAAACAGTAATTTTTGCCCAGTTCTAAATTCAGACAGTAACACAATTTATAACTGGCTAAACCATATAATTTAGGGAATCATCAAATAGTTTTGCCAATCAGAAACTGTGAAACTTTAATGGACAATCCTTGAGAGGTAGGAATGGATTGCAATTTAGAAGGAATTTGTAAATTGTTTTTAACCTTTGAATAATTTAACTATCCTTGCCATCGTTTAGCTAGTATATTATAACGCTACAGTTGAATAAAATAGAATTATACGCTACTTTTTTTTTTTCAACAAAAAAATGACCACTCTTGTGCTATGTTTGAAAAGCAATACTTACCAAAAAGCAAGGTTTTTCAAACGGTGAAAAATCAATAGATAAAACATCAACAATTGATTCTGAAAGTAGACATCAGAAAAAAACATATCAATCTAGTAGTATGACAAAACAGACATTTAAATTAACTAAGAAAAAAAACTGAAAAATTTTGATTACATCCTTGCAAAATACATACATCACACTGATGTTAGTTTCTAAACAGGGATCATGAACACTGTGTGAAAAAAAAACCACAAAACTTCTTTTTTACAGATCGTACAGTGACTCCTATATACCAACCCCACCCCCAAAGTTGGGGGTGGTGGGATATTTAAAACAAGAGGACCATGATGGTCCTATATTGCTCACCTGAGTACTAAGCAGTAAAGGTCTACAATGAAAATTCTTCTTTTCCGAAGAGATCATTAGTATTGTATTTGGTAGAGGTCCACTAGAAGATGCTACATACGAAATATCAAAGCTCCACGATTTCCAGTTTCAGAGAAAAATATCTTTAAAGTTTTCCTTCTTTGTTCCTATGTTTCGCACTTGTGACCCCCGAGGCTGGGCCAGTTTGGACCCCAGGAAATCATGTGAACAAACTTGGTAGAGGTAAACTAGCAGATGCTACATAATAAATATCAAAGCTCTGCCCCTTCTAGTTTCAGAGAAGAAAAATTTTAAAGTTTTCCTTCTTTGTTCCTATGTTTCAAACTTGTGACCCCCGAGGCGGGGCCAGTTTTGACCCCAGGGGCATCATATGAACACTCTTGGTAGAAGTCCACTAGTAGATACTACATACCAAATATCAAAGCTCTGCACCTTCTATTTTCAGAGAAGATTTTTAAAGTTTTCCTTCTTTGTTCCTATGTTTCAAACTTGTAACCCCCGGGGCTGGGCCAGTTTTGACCCCAGGGGCATCATGTGAACATTCTTGGTAGAGGTCCACAAGAAAATGCTACATACCAAAAAGCTCTGCCCCTTCTAGTTTCAGAGAAGAAGATTTTCAAAGATTTTGCTATTTTTTTCGGCAACCAGAGTTATGGCTGGAATTCAATCTCTTGAACAACTTTTGTAGAGCTTCACCCAAAGAACATCCCTGCCAAGTTTCATAAAGATTGGCCCAGTGGTTTGGAAGTAGATGTTTAAAGAAATTGTGGACGACGGACGACACACGATGGACGACGCACGACAGACATTGGGCAATCACAAAAGCTCACCATGAGCACCTTGTGCTTAGGTGAGCTAAAAGAAAAAAGAATACCTCCGAAATTCAGATATAAAAATGTACTCACCTATCACAGGTGAATGAGCCCGAGGGTAAGCTCTCTTACCAAATCTGACACCATGCAAAACACAACCCTGTGGAAGGAGATATATTTCCAGGTTTAAACAAATAAATGAAATATTTACATAGTGCCACTATTTTGACAGTTTATTAACGTTCTTAATGTAGCAGTGCCATTTGATATATGTGACTCTTTCCAGAATATGCAGTCTGATCTCTGATGTACGCTGTCCAGTACTTTACTCTGAATTATGACCAGAGTGGTTCTTTATCTTGCAGTGAAGGTAAGTTGGTTGTCTTTGAAAAAGCTATCTTATTTATTTATACATGAAAGAGTTAAGACTCGTTGGTGAACATAGTGCTGAATTGAAATATTCATTACATTCGTTGCATCATTTTTTGTTGGCATGAGTTTATAACTAAATATTTGTGTTTATAATCGGTTTTTGATTGATGGAAATTGGGTCAGGTGACGAAAAATCGTCATGCCATTTTTCCATGAATGCAATGGGACTACTTTTATATTTTCCAACTTGTTGCATTACCTAATTTCAGAAATTATGCAATCTCCTTATGTGATATTTTTAGATATCAATTGTAAAATCAGTCAAATACTAGAAGATTGATTTGATTTGAAAAAAAAAAAAAACTCCCGAATAAACCTGAACAAACTGATGAAATATTCATTATCTTTATTTGCACCTGAAACATAAAAAAACACAACATGCCAAAAGTGAGTCAAGTATATTTGTATGGTCGAGTCATCAGTTACATCATTCAATATTTCAGCGGTTGATTTCTATGAAACACATCTCTGAGCTACATTAAGTGCACTGCATAAACAGAAAATTTACTCTTGTAAACGAGGTCGATTTCTTGTTTCCTTAAGAAGTTGTTCCGAGTCTGTCCATCGCTACGATTCATTTTTTTAAATAAAATATGGTTCACTGTTATCTATTGATAAGTAAAAAAGCTCATGATGGATTTGATGGATTGAAAGCTGAGAAAGTTGCAGGAAGGATCGGAAGAAGTGAATGCACTGTGAGAATAATTTTAAAATGTTGGTGTGATCAGGATGGTATTCAAAACAAGCCCAGAACTAGCCAAAAAAAAATTAGGAATAGATTTAGAAGTGATTGTGTTACAGTAAGAATTGTTAGTGAAATCAAACAGGCAATTTAAGATAACTGGGAGTGTGAATTTTACTTTTACATGAGAAAGTGTCTGGTAGGACTGTTCAGGGAAGCTTACAAAATTTTAGATCAGAATATCATCACATTATTCCAGTTTGTAAATTAATAATTGCGACACCATTGTTTGAATCCAATTAAGCAGAACTTCCTTAAAACGATGCATCATTCACTTCATAGCTTGCAAGAAAACTCAGATAGTCTTACGTTGGCTACAGGTAGATAACCATTGAGAACAGATCTGCCGATGTCATGTTGACCTTTTCTTTACAGAATATTTATTAAAAAATGTCACTGCAATGACCATATTGTATGCTGAGCCTGAAGTTCAGATAATAAATTGGATGTTTCATAGACGGTATCAGAAGTTTCTATTTTTTTTTTTATAAATCATCAAAGTATTGATTCTGAAGTAAGCAAAATGGCCACCTTTGACAGAAAAATACGTTGCAAAGCTAAAAATAGATTGTGTATTCAAGTATCCACCAGGGAAATTAACTTATTTACTGTCGTATTTGTCCACTTTTTTTCCCATCATTTTCAAAACTTGGTTTAAGTGAATAGCATGTGCCAGTATAAGGGTTGAGAGCATATTTTAGTGCTATTATCGAGAAATAAAATGCAATTGCCTTATTAGATGGCTTATACATATATCATATGGTCATTCCAGTGATCTTTTTTGTAGATATTTTGCAAAGAAATAATGTTCATGATGTCAGCATGTCTCTTATCATGGTTGTCTACCTGTAGCCGATGTAAGACTCTCCGAGTTTTCTTGCTATGAAAATAATAATGTGCCATTCTATGAAAGTTCTGCTCATTTGAATGTAGACAATGGTGTCACAACTGTTAATTTACAAACTGGAATAATGTGATGATATTCTGGTCTAAAATTATGTAAGCTTCCCTCAACAGATTTACCAGACAATTTGACAAGTGAAGTTTCATTAACGATTCTGTAACATGTTCACTTTTAGATCTGTTCCTAATCATTCTTTTATTTTGGTCTCCCAGTCCCAGCCTTGTTTTAAATATCACCCAGATCACATCAACATTTTAAAATTCTTGACACAGTGCATGCACTTCTTCCGATCCTTCCTGCAACATTCCTAGCTTTCAATCCATCAAATCCACTATGAGATTTTTTTCCAGATCAATAGACAGCAGTTATCCATATTCTTCTTTATTTTTTCAATTCAAACCCTTTGAAATCTAAACGATAAACAGACTCATTACAACACCATTGTGAAGCAAGAAATCATCCTCATTTTTGCAAGAGTAAATCTTCTGTTTATACAGTGCACTTAATATAACTCAGTTATCTGTGTTTCACAGAAATGGACTACTTACGTAATGAATGATGTAACTGATGAATATACTTGACTCACTTTTGGCACCGTGTATTTCTTTATGTTTTGGGTGCAAATAAAGATACTAAATATTCATCAGCTTTTTCAGGTTAATTCGGGAGATTAATTTTTTTAAAGCAAAGAAATCAATCTTTTAGCATTAAACTGACTTAATGTTTGATATCTAAAAATAGCACAAGAGGAGACTGTATGAATTCTAAAATTAGATAATGCAACAAATTAGAAAAACCAAAAGTAGTATTATTGCGTTCAATGGAAATGGTAAGAAGATTTTTTCATCACATGACCTGATTTTGACCCATCAAAAAAATTATTAATATATGGGTGCAATAATTTAGTTATATATTCACGCCTACAAAATAAGTCCATGTAATAAGGCAGTTGCATTCTGAATCCTGATGAAGACACAAAAGTATGCACTCTACCCCTAATTATTTTCTGAAACAGATGCCTGTGACTGCAAGTTTCTTTATACGTGAAATCATTGTGGCAAAAAGAGAACTTGCTTTTTGTAGATTTTTTCTAGTGGCCAAAATGTTCTTAAAAGTTGTCAGTCCCAACGAGGAAGAACTGTTCACAAAACAGATATTATATGGCGAGATGATTTTAGTACATCAAGGTGACATCCATGCTGCTGATTATACAATGCCATAATTCAACACATTTTTGTATATCCTTACAAACAGTATCATGAAAACTATTACAGTAACAGATCACTTACTGAGTCTGTAGCTATATAGTACTGATTGGGGTCTGCTGGTAGAAGCTGCATATCCAGTGCTTTTACTCCACTAACCTTTAAGCGAGAGTCCCTGTAATTAGATATATAATGGTTGATAACAATGGAGGGAGCTTCGTCAGTCTCTCCGTCTACCTTTCATCCCTACCTATAGGAGATTAGAATGTTGAAAAAGCCAGAGCAGTATTTGATACAAACAATTTTTTGATAAACTGAATACATGAATAACATAATGATGCTAAATATTGCTTTAATCCTTTACAAGGCAAAATATTCCAGGATCCTCCAAACTAAATGAGTATGATGGATTAATATAGCAGCATAAAATTCTGACTCCTCAAATCACAAAACAATCTAGACAACACTTGCAAAGAGTTTTCACAATCTGTCTTTAAGAACAGTCAGAACGTATAGATCTTAACTAGATAGATCATAATACACCATCGTCATCTACATGTTTAAAGCTCAAAAAAAGTTTCACTTACGCAACATCTGAAAGACTGCAAAATATGTAAGTATATATATATATATATCAATTTTGAAATACAAAATGACAAAGTATACAAAGCTTATGCATTTTAGTAATATGGTTTATTTTGATGCCTGAATCTCTGAAAACAAAATAGCTATTTAACCTGACACAAGATAGCTACTTGACATGTTACAAGTTAGCTATGTGACATGACACAAGATAGCTTCTTGACATGATAATTCCACTACTTGATGCTTGCTACTGACTGAGCTACTGGGGCTCCGCCAGTCCAGAAGAAACCTGAAGATACAGAATTGCTACAAAATACGGACAACAAAGATGAGACCAATCATTTTTCAAACAATGCAACTCCAGTATCAAAAATAAAAAGTAAAAACTTACTTGTTTGAGCTATCTGGTGATAATGCAGAGCTTTTAATTAGTTTTACAGTTCCACCTGGAGCCAGGCCTAGATCATTGGTGGAGCCAGACATATCTGGGGCACCTAATTCAGCAACAACCTATCAATAAATTTAGTATCATGTCATTTTTTTGCACAAAATATAAGTAACCCATGCTCTGTGACAATGGGGCAGAGTGTATTCTGCAAAATTTATCAATCCAGATCAGCCTGTGCAGTCTAAATAAGAGAATAAGGTTATGGATTAGATTGAAAAAGTGACCAATTACATGTATTATTCAAAGCATGAATAGAGGATTTTTACGCCTGTACCGACTTTTGAAGCATAGTAAAAAGTCGACATGTTTCTAAATTTATACTCCTATCTCTTTTCCACTAGAGAAAAATGCAGACTTGTCCAAACTGAAAGTATTTGCAGACAACATTTTCAAATTGCCTCAAATGATGAAATTAACTTTTAATAGGGTTGACAAAAATGTTTGAAAAGGAAAAAATCCTGGATACCAGCATTTTCTCCTTTTCCAAAAAGCATTTTCAAAAGGCTTCTTCTTCAATGACATTTAAAGTCAGGATTGTGTGGAAAAGGCTTAAAACCAAAAACATTTTTTTTTTGTAACTCTTCATCAGGAAACTAAATTTTAGACTTTTCCAAATTGAAATCATTTGCAAAGAACAAATAACATATAGAGCAAATGATATGCATTTTCTTTAAACTGTTATTTGCTGAAAAAGAAGAAAATGCACGGTTACCAGTATTTTGCTCCTTTTCTCACGTTTTCGTAAGCTTTCTTTCTTTTCTTGCTTATACATGTTAAAAGACTTAAAATGTTTCAAATGTATGCATAAATTTTAATTCAGTAAAAAAGGAAAACACTGTGAATGATAGTTGTAAGCTTTTACCCAAAAATGCAAGATTCCAGTTTCTTCTGTAGACACCAGCTGGAATGAAAGACCTGATGTGTTGTCTGAAAATTTATTTAGAGGGAATAAATGAATAAATTCTTTATCAAATAGTCCAATATTTATAGGACCGCATAAGCAGGCTTTTAAACATTGTGGTAAAAAGGAGAAAATGCTGGCTACCAGCATTTCTCCTTTTCCCACAATATTTTCAACAAACCTTCTGAAAAAATAATCTCACTATCTGAACCACATTTAATCTGTTGATGCTTTAACTCTTAACCAAATGACAAATTTATAGGCTGGTCTAAACTGAAAGCATTTGCAGACAACAAAATAAATGTGACTTCTTTGACTTCGGAAGGGTAGGAAACTGTGGAAAAGGAGAAAATGCTGGTTACCAGCATTTTCTCCTTTTTTTCAAAAGGCTTCTACCTCAGGGTCATCAAGTCACCACTGTGTGGTAAAGGGTTAAACAAAGTCAGGTTACCAGCATTTTCTCCTTTTCCTACAAGGTTCTCAAAAAGGCTTCATATTAAGAGTCAATAAGACTCTGCATTGTTTAAGAGTTTAAAAAAACATTAAATGGAAAAGTGTCAAAGAAATCAAAATGAAGGAAATAAATAATTATATTCTGTATCATTTAAAATTTGAAAGTGTCAGAGAAGATAAAAAACAAACCTTCTGACGCCGAGGTTGCCTGAGATCCAACCTGTGAACCAGATTTTGAGCTACAAATATAAAAAGTAACAAATAAGGATTTGGGGGATTCTTGGGTAAGTTTCACATAAGGATTCTTGGGTCAGGATCACATATGGATTCTCGTAAAAGTTTCACATACAAACTCTTGGGCAAGTTTCATATAAGGGTTATTGGGATTCTCAGGTAAGTTTCACATACATATTCTTGGGCAAGTATCACATGAGAATTATTGGGAAAAATTCACATATGGATTGTAAGGGTTCTTTGGTAGGTTTCACATAAGGATTCTCGGGTATGTTTTACAGACAGATTCTTGAATAAATTTCACATAGGGATTCTTTGGCAAGTTTCCCATGAGATTTTTTTGGGAAACTTTCACTAAAGAATTCTTGAGAAAGTTTCACATTAGGATTCCTTGGGAAGTTTCACATTAGAATTCTTGGCCAAGTTTCACATAAGGATTCTTCAGATTCTTGAGTAAGTTTCACATAAGAATTCTTTGGTTAATAAGTGTCCCATAAGGATTTTTCAATAAGTTTTACATAAGGATTCTTGTAAAAGTTTCACATAGGCCAAACTGAAAACTGCTCAAATCATGGATATGAAAGAAAACTTACATAGAAATGCATGAAAGAAAGACCATAATTATTTGTTTCCACATATGATTAATATTTCTTAAATCTCATGAAAAGCAAAGGCCATATTTTCACAAAATATAGCTCGAAAATATAGCTCTCACTTTTCAGACTATGACAGAAATCTGAAAAATATAACAAAACATGCATTTATCCCATTTTTGATCCAAAATTTCATCACAAACAAAGTTGTACAGGATCAGAAGCCATGAACGGGAAACATGTATGTTTCTATACATAATTATCAAATGGCATAATTTAAGATATATCCCAATTCAAAGCATTTGTAGATAACATTTCATGAAAGGAGGAAGTACATGTAACCCGCATTTTCTCCTTTTCAAACAATGTTTTTGAAAGCCTCCCTCCTTTGGACTGTTAAAACTCAAGATTGGAAAGTAAATGAACACGAAAAGGCAAGGTTAAATTACTTTCAACTGAACTTGGAAAAACTAATAACACAGTAACATAAGGTTGAACTCAAAATCCCTGTTAATCATTTTATCATGGTACATTGTGACAGAAAAAAAAATCAAAACGACAGAGATAAATGGTAACGATAAACATCTCCAAGTGACAAAATGTTTTCTAGACCGTTTCATTTTGAAATTGTCCCTTTAACTTTGGTAAAGGTATTTTGTCTCTATCAGAAGTTAATAATCAATGTTAGAGGCAAACAATTTCTATTAACCCATTACCACACAATCCGTACTTTTGACACCCCTGAGAAAGAAGCCTTTTGAAAACACTGTAGGAAAAGGAGAAAATGCTGGTAAACACAGTATTTTCTACCCTTCCCAGAACAAATTTCAATTTTTCAGTCACCTTTATTTTGTCGTCTGCAAATGCTTTCAATTTGGACCAGTCTAAATTTTTCTCATGTGGTAAAGACTTACATAAATATACCTGTGTGAGAGCTTTTGCATCTGGATCTTGTAATAAATATATCCATGTATATCCTTTCAGATTTATGTCCATCTTTATCAGATTTGTCTCTATATCTTTGTCAGATTTAAATGTCAATATCAATGTCCGATTTGTCTTAATATTTGTTAGATTTATGTCAATATCTTTGTCTCAATATGTTTGACAGATTTCAGTCTATATCTTTGTCATGTGTATAACTTGAAACATTTTGCTAAAAATAAACAAACAGTTCAACATAACTTTACCTTTCTAGATTAAATACAGGAATGATACCTCTGTGCAAAATAAAATACTTGTGTGAAAACTTAAACAAGAGGACCATGATGGTCCTATATCGCTCACCTGAGTACCAAGCAGCACAGGTCTAAACTAAAGATATATACCAAATAACAAGGTTCAAGGCCAAATGATAATGAAACAGGAGCAGCAAATTGTTGCAATCTAACTTGAGACTTTGAAGTTCCATTCCATACAAGCAAGAAATACTGTAAAAATGAAGATCAAAGTGGAATTACTAAAAATTCCTGCTACGTAGAGTTATTGTTCTTGTGCACTGAACTCTGTAATATTGCAAAAAACATGAATACCAAGTTCGAAGTAGTGCTGACTTAAGATAACAGTTATATTCAGGGCAGGCACTAAATGCTGTAAAAATGACATTCAAAGGGAAATAACTTAAAGACAGCACAAGGTACAATTACAATTCTTAAGCACTGCACTTCCAAATACTGCAACAAATAAGCATACCAAATATCAAGTCATTCCTCCTTAAGATGACAAAGTTTTGCTCCTGACAAAGCAAGAAATGCTATAAAAATAAAGGGGGAATAACTCAAAATTTGTGCTAGGAAATTATGGTTCTTGTGCAGTGCACTCCATAATTTTTCAACAATCATGCATATCAAATTGGACAATGTTCAGGCTGTAGATGACAAAGTTATATTCCAGACAAGCAGAAAATGCTGTAAAAATTTCAATCAAAGGGAATTAACTTATAGACAGTATGAAGTAGAGTTATGGCTCTTTCACACTGCACTCTGTTTTATTGCAATAAACACAAATGCCAAGTTTCAAGTAAATTGGACTGGAAATAACAAAGTTATGCTCCAGCCTAAGAACTATTCTAAAAAAAACTTTCTAATTCAAGGGCAAATAACTCCCGTTGTTCTGGTCACCCATAATCGGACTCATCTGAGATCTTAGAGTCATACATGTTGTGACCAAGTTTGGAACTAATTGGTTGATATTTGTATATGCTAGAGTGTAAACAAAGTGAAATACAGCAATTTGTTTAATTCAAGGGCAAATAACTCCAGTTGTTCTGGTCTGAATACACCAATAATCAAACTCATCCGAGATCTTATGGTCATGTATATTTTGTCCAAGTCTGGTGTTGATTGGTTAGTAATTGTAGATGCTAAAGTGAAAAGAAAGTGAAATATAGCGATTTTTCTAATTCAAGGGCAAATAACTCCAGTTGTTCTGGTCCGATGAAACCAATCATCAAGCTCATCCGAGATCTTATGATCATATATATTTTGACAAAGTTTGGTGCTAATTGGTTGATATTTGTAGATGCTAGAGTGTAAACAGTGAAATATAGCAATTTTCTTAATTCAAGGGCAAATAACTCCAGATGTTCTGGTCCGATTTGACTCATAATCGAACTCGTCCGAGATCTAATGGTCATACACACTTTGTCCAAGTTTGGTGTTGACTGGTTAAAAATTGTAGATGCTAAAGTGAAAACAAAGTCAAACATAGCAATTTTCTTAATTCAAGGGCAAATAACTCCGGTCATTCTGGTCCGATGAGACCCATAATCGAACTCATCCGAGATCTGATGGTCATATATATTTTGACAAAGTTTGGTGCTAATTGGTTGATATTTGTAGATGCTAGAGTGTAAACAAAGTGAAATATAGCAATTTTCTTAATTCAAGGGCAAGTAACTCCAGATGTTCTAATCCGATTTGACCCATAATCAAACTCATTCGAGATCTTATGGTCATACACACTTTGTCCAAGTTTGGTGTTGATTGGTTAAAAATTGTAGATGCTAGAGTGAAAACAAAGTCAAATATAGCAATTTTCTTAATTCAAGGGCAAATAACTCCGGTCGTTCTGGTCCGATTAGACCCATAATCGAACTCATCTGAGATCTTATGGTCATATATATTTTGACAAAGTTTGGTGCTAATTGGTTGATATTTGTAGATGCTAGAGTGTAAACAAAGTGAAATATAGCAATTTTCTTAATTCAAGGGCAAATAACTCCAGATGTTCTGGTCCGATTTGACCCATAATCGAACTCATCCGAGATCTTATGGTCATACACACTTTGACCAAGTTTGGTGCTGATTGGTTGATATTTGTAGATGCTAGAGTGTAAACAAGAAAATGTGAACGGACGACGGACGGACGGACGACGGACGGACGGACGACGGACGCCGACGGACGGTGAGTGATCACAATAGCTCACTCTGAGCACTTCGTGCTCAGGTGAGCTAAAAATTCTAAGAGAAAACCTTGAGAAACATGAAAGTTCAGTCAATAAGCAGTCTTACAAAAGCATAAAACTGAATAGAATATATTTACCTAGCAACATTGCAAAATAGACCATAGAAGATTCATTGTCATTTCTTTCTTTTAAATATGTTTACAAGATATCGAAAAAAGTGCATTGTAGACATGTATTAGAAGAAAAATTAGCTCCATGTAATGGCCCAAAACCAAACAAGCAAAACTATCGGGAAAAAACAGTTCAGCAAAATGTTTTTAAAAAAAAAATTCTAAAAGTTATTTGGCAGTCTGAGATTTAAGAAAACAATGGTAATACAATATAAAAATTTGAGGAAATTAAGTTTACACAATAAGCCATTTTGATGTATTTGCTCTGGTTACATCCAGCTGAGGCACCATGTATAGCACCTGCAATTCTATATATTGACTCAGCAGGTATGCTCAACATGAATCAGATTATTAAATCTTGTAGGAAACAATATATGTAAAACAAGAGGGCCAAGATGGCCCTGGATCGCTCACCTGAATTTTTGAGATGACCATAGTCTTTTTTTTTTTTTTGAGGTATTGAAACATTGGAACAAAATTTATAATTTTGCCAAGCAATTTTCAAAAGGTCACCTGTAAAAGTCATTTCGAAATCTGACCATCAGTTTCAAAAAGAAGAATTTTTAAGAATTCTTCATTTCTGTATAAGAGCAAGTAGCCCCCATCCACGAGAGCCATGTTTCTTGATGGATCAAAATTTACAAACAAGTTTTGAAAAGGGTCACCCAAGGAACATCTCTCTGAAATTATTTCAAAATCTGACCAGGGGTTTCAGAGAAAGAGAATTTTAAAGAATTTCATCATGTCCGTATAGTGCAAGTAGCCCCCATTCACAAGAGCCATGCTTCTTGACGGATCAAAATTATATGTACAGCTTTTGGAAAGGGTCACCCAAGGAACATCTCTGTCAGATTATTTTACAATCTGACCACGGGTTTCAGAGAAGAAGAATTTTCAAGAATTTCTTCATTTCCATATAGTGCAAGTAGCCCCCATTCACTAGAGCAATGTTTCTAGGCCAATCAAAATTTCGCGAACAATTTTAGAAAAGGGTCACCCAAGGAACATTTCTGTGAAATTATTTCAAAATCTGGCCAGCGGTTTCAGAGAAGAAGAATTTTTAAGAATTTCTTCATTTCTGTATAGTGCAAGAAGCCCCCATTCACCAGAGCCATGTTTCTTGACGGATCAAAATTTCGCGAACAATTTTTGAAAAGGGTCACCCAAGGAACATCTGTGTGAAATTATTTTAAAATCTGGCCAGCGGTTTCAGAGAAGAAGAATTTTTAAGAATTTCTTCATTTCTGTATAGTGCAAGTAGCCCCCATTCACCAGAGCCATGTTTCTTGACGGATCAAAATTTTGCGAACAATTTTTGAAAAGGGTCACCCAAAGAACATATCTGTGAAATTATTTCAAAATCCCACCAGCGGTTTCAGAGGAGAAGATTTTTAAAGAATTCCTTCATTTCTGTATAGTGCAAGAAGCCCCCATTCACCAGAGCCACATTTTTTGACGAATCAAAATTTCACGAACAATTTTTGAAAAGGGTCACCCAAGGAACATACCTGTGAAATTATTTCAAAATCTGACCAGCGGTTTCAGAGGAGAAGATTTTTAAAGAATTTGCTAAAAAATTCCATTTGGTTGCCATGGCAACCAGAGTTTTTGATGGAATCAAATTCTGTGAACAATTTTTAAAGAGGACCTCCCAAGGAACATTCCTGCCAAGTTTGGTCAAAATCCGCCCAGTGGTTTAGGAGGAGTTGATGTTTAAAGAATTGTTGACGACGGACGACGCACGACGGACGACGCACGACGCACGACGGACGACGGACGACGGACACCGGGTGATCCTAAAAGCTCCCCTTGAGCACTTTGTGCTCAGGTGAGCTAAAAAACATACTTTCCTTTAGCGGAAAGAACCAGACTGTAACAATTTTCAATGTCTTTCCCATAAAATCTGATCAAACATGCAACAGTATAGATTCATACTGTCTAATGAAGCTTCAAAGCTGTCTACAGAAACATTATGCTAAAGTTACCTGTTGATATAAGAGTAGATAGGACCAATACATGCTACAGGACTGTGGTGATTCTCCTCAGATAAAACTGCCGCTGAAAAATTGGAAAAAATATATCTTAATTGCCTATCACTATTAGAATCTTTTAATTACGGAAAAGAAATATATGAACGGAACTTTATTAAAAACTCTATTAAATATAACTCTAATATTCAATAATTGTTTTTTTCAAGAGTTAGAAACAAACTCACAAGGCAATAGCCGGAATATTAAACATTAGAATGTTATTTTTCATAGTGTTTTAGTTAATTCAAAATTGGAATTCATTTAGCAAAAAGTTAACATAATAGTGAAAGAAGAGGACCAAGATGGCCCAGGATCACTCACCTGAATTTTTGAGAGGACCGTAGCTTCCCCCCCCCCCCCCTGAGTTATCGAAACTTTGGAAACAAAATCATTAGTTTGCCAAGCAATTTTGAAAAGGTCACCTGTAAAAGTCATTTCAAAATCTGTCAGGTGCCAGCGATAAGCTGTTGTTTTTCGACAGATGAATATTACCCTACCAATTTTTGAAAAATATCACCCTACGAACATATCTGTGAAATTATTTTAAAATTTGACCAGCCATTTCGGAGAAGATGAATTTTGAAGAATTTCTTCATATCTCTAAAGTGCAAGTAGCCCCCATTCACCACAGCCATGTTTCTCAACAATCAAAATTTCGCAAACAAGTTTTGAGAAGGGTCACCCAAGGAAATTATTTCAAAATCTGACCAGCGATTTCAGAGGAAAAGATTTTTAGAAACATTCTTAGAAAATTCCATTTGGTTGACATGGCAACCAGGGTTTTTGATGGAATCAAGTTTTTTGAACATTTTTTCAAAAAGAAAACCTCCCAAGGAACATTCCATCAAAGTTTGGACCAAATCTGCCCAGTGGTTTAGGACAAGAAGTATAAAGAAATTATTGACGACGGACGACCCACAACACAACTGACACAGTGTGATCCTAAAAGCTCCCCTTGAGCAGGTTGTGCTCAGGTGAGCTAAAAAGGAGAAAATGCAGGTTACCAGCATTTTCTCCTTTTCCCACAATGTTTTTAAAAGCCTTCTTCCTTAACTCTTTACCAAACGACAAAATTTTAGACTGGTTCGAACTGAAAGCAATTGCAGATGACAAAATAAACATAACTCAAAATTTGAAATTTGTTTCCAGCAGGGTGGAAAACATTATGGGAAAAGGACAAAGTGCTGGTTATCAGCATTTTCTCGTAAAACCAAGGACTGTTTGGGAAAGGGTTAAAGTCATTAAAACTTGAGATTGTGTGGTAAAGGGTTAAACACCAAACAAAGAACAAACCTGTATCGTAAGTTGGGTATCTGAGATAGTAAGACTGGTCCTGTACAACAGTGGGTTGATGTAGAGAGGAAGTCTCTCTCAGATCCCACATAGCTAGAGAACCGTCCTGCATCCCAGCAAAGACAAGAGAAGGTTTCACTGGGCTGAAGCAACAACAACGAGGCTGGCTTGCACATGCAAGAAGTCTAAAATAATAGAATGAAAACACCAATTAACCTTGTAAAAAGCCTCAAAAAGCAAAGCTTCTCAAAATGACATCCACAATCCCAAGTTTTGATGACCCTCAAGGAAAAGGACCTTTGAGGACATTTTGCAAAAAGCAGAAAATACTGGTAACCAGCATTTTATCCTTTTCCCACGATGTTTTCTACCCTACCAAAGACAAATAAATTATTTAAATCTAATTTAAATAGTGATCTGTAAATGCTTTCAAATTAAACAGGTCCAGATGAATTAGTGTCAGTCATTACCACTTAATTCATACCCTCTCTCACTACAAATGATTCTATGTGGAAGGCAGCCAGTGACTTGGAAACATAACTGTGCAAGGTCCTGAAACTTCATGACGGCATAGATAGGTCCACTGGCTGCTGTGATATAACTGAAATAATGCTGATAACATCATGCTATGCCAACCATGCAACCATCCATGAAACAAAGGAATATACTTGTAATCATACTTTTGTGGATAACTTGGTTCATTGGTATTCCAAACACAGATTATTCCTCTCTTGGTTACTGGATTCTCTGCCATTACCTAAAAGAGATACAAACACAATAATTTTCTTTTATTCACGAACTGTTTTTTCACCGTTCTACCAAGATCAAGAATATTGGACACTAGAATTTAATTAGACAATGTCCAATTATTATGAAAGTTTTTGTTCCTTCCATGTTTTTTTTTAACTAGTATTACAAGAAAAAGTACCTTAGTCTCCTTGATTTTAAAAATGTCCCCTGATTTCGTGAGTTTATGGGTTGGTTGGTTGGTTGGTTGGTTGTATTGGGGTTTAACACCACTTTAACAGATAAGGTCATATCATGGCAGTTGGTGATGCACACATGTTTCCTAGCTTTCTCACACCAGTGCTAACACAACTTTCTTTCCAAAGCCCTGACTACTTTTCTCACATGCTTCAACAGAGGTGAGAGGCAAAAAAATGGCAGAAAGAAAGTTCACTTCAACCGGATATCGAACTCCACACCACCAGGTCATGAGTTCAACATGCTCACCACTGAGCCATCCGGGCCGGCTGACTTTAAGGGACATTTGAAAAATTCAAGTTTTACTGATTCATATTTAATCGTATCTGTAGATCAATGCCACCATAAACTCCACACATATCTTGCTCACACTCCCCAGATCAAGTACTTTACCTAAGCTGACAGAATTGAACAAGATGTAAAATTACATGAATCAACAAAATTTGTACATCACAGATTGCCTGGGCCAAGGTTTATCTATGCATGTAAAACTTAATCCTTTACTAAACGAAAAATTTTTTTACTTGTCCAAATTGAAGGCATCTGAAGCCAACAAATAAAATGTTCAAAAGATTCTGTCTTACACTCCTTACCAGACAATCCAGCTTTTAATGACCCTTAGAAAGAAGCCTATCAAAAAGATTAAGGGAAAAGGAGAAAATGCTGGTACCATTCCCAAACCAGATTTCCATTTCTTAGTCATAATCATTTTTTTGAATGCAAATGCTTTCATTTTGGATTAATCTATAATTTTGTCGTATGGTAAAGAGTTAACCCTTTACTTCATATATAGTCGTTTCTACGCATTGCTTGTAGGAGCCTTTGGAAAACATTGTGGCAAAAGGTGAAATTGCTCGTGACGAGCAATTTCATCTTTTGTCACAATGTCTTCTATGCTATCAAAAGGTGTCCTATACACATAATAAATTGCTTCATCCTTGCTGTTATTTAGGGTCAATTAGAGACACCATAGAAATGCCTTAAGGGGTAAAGGGTTTAAGTAAAAATTATTGTTGGAAAAGGCAAAAATGCTGGTAACAAGCATTTTCTGCTATTCCCACAATATTTTCAAAAGCCATGTTCCTCTAAATAGTCAACCATGGGACTGTTTTGTAAAGAGCTGAAGTTCAGAAAAATTTTCTATAATATGAGAATTCATCCATATTCATCCCCATTTCATACTTACATTTGGGGCTGGACTGTATATTGTGAGTAACAAATTAGGCTGCACTGGGGAGAAACTGGAATACACAACATGTCGCCCTGAAATATACAATTATGCCATCAACACAGAATAACTTTATATCCAATGACAAGCTTTAAGATTCATCAATAAACAAAATTCAGACTGAAATTGTTGAATCTTTCATATACTAGTATTGGGGAAACAACATGGCATGCAGCTGTCAAAACTAATCTGCAATTGCGTTAGATAAAGATTTGGTTCCAGTGAAAATGTCAAGCCCAACAGGGAGATAACTGTGTTAGAAAATGTTGATGGTTACCTGCCCTTTGGTATGTATTTTCGAATTCAGACCCATCACTCCAAACAAATTGACCTTGAACTGACCTTTATGCAAAGAATAATCTAACTTTTCTACCAACTCAGCCAAGCTGAAAACATTAAGGGTGATAAAGAGATAATGCATTTACCTGCCAGTATTGGAAGCAGCTCCAGATCTGTATACCCCTCACTAATAGCTATGTGAGATTTGTGTTTACCCATCTGATCCCCTTCTTCATCTTTACTTTCTTCTAACAGCATAGCTATCACCTAGAAACAGTAATCTGGTTATACATCTGGCCATTTTCAGTTACAGGAGCCAACTGCCAAACTGTGAACCTCATTGAAATTTTGTAAAGATCTTACCCTGGCCATAAAATAGCATTATTTTTCAAAATACACACTCTTGCGCAAGATGTTTACCAAACAATCATGAGTTATAACAACCCTGCATGAGGCTTCAGAGGAAAAGGGTCACGCGGGTAGTCATGGAAGAAAAATTGACTTTTGGTTGCAAAGATTAAATCAGAATCCTTTGATTCAGGCAGTTTTTCCTCTGGCCCCATAAATCTCTCAAATGGCCCCTACCGTATCTGTTGAGGGGACCAGTGGACCCCATAGATGTGATTTTAGAATAACCTAGAGTCTAGTTCAATATTTAACCCATTACCACACAATCCCTACTTTTGACGACCCTGAGCAAGAAGCCTTTAGAAAACATTGTGGTAACCAGCATTTTCTCCCTTTCCCACTATGTTTTCTTCCCTTCACAAAACAAATTTCAAATTTTCAATCATGTTTATTTTGTCGTCTGCAATTTGGACAAACTTTTAAAATATTGTTGTTTGGTAATGAGTTAAACCAAACTCCAATTTTGCTTCGAACTCAAATGGTATATATCAAATGGCCCTTACCTGTCCTGCTTTCTCCATGAATGCATTAAGTCTTGACATATCTTGTTCTTTATTCTGTTTAGATTGAGATTCTTCTTCCTCGTCAAAGTCTTTTTCACCATCACCACCTGTCTCACAAGGTAACAGACCTTCAGTCAAATCTTTAACCCTTACCAACAAATCCTGATTCGTAACGATTGAGATAAAGGCTGCCTTTCCAAAACACTGTGGGAAAAGGAGAAAATGCTGATAACCAGCATTTTCTCCTTTTCCCAATATACTTTCACCTTCAGAAAACGCATTTCATGTATTTTGTCGTCCACAAATGCGTTCAATTTGGACTAACCTAAAGTCTTATCATTTGGTAAAGAGTTAATGTTTGCCAAATAATTTCTTTCTTTCAAAGCCACCAGCTGCCTTTTGACACAGTTTTCAGTAACCAGAGAGAAGGAATCATGTTGCAATAAGAGCTATCACTAAACGTGATTATACCCCCACCAGCTCCTCGTCACAAAAATAGTTTTTCACAGAAACAAGAATGGTTTAGTACAAAAATAAGAGTTGGAAAAAGTTCAAGGGGAGATAATTCAGCAATAAAACATAGCAGGGTCATGAAAATTGCACATGCACAAGTTCATATATATAGGAACCCTGTGTGTAAATTTGAGTTCAGAAAGTGAAAAGGAGTATTGCTCCGGGCAAATTTCTGTCTACAGACAGACAGACAGACAGACAGACAGACAAACAGGCGGAAGGAATGAATGATGAACAGACTGCTATGGCAATTCCAGTATACCTCCCTTCCATTGTGGGTGGGGGGTATAATAACTAATCAATCCTTACTGAAAATTCGAACCAACTGGGATTTGAACCTGCCACCTATTTGTTACCAAGGTTCTACTTCTTATATGCAAATATGAAGCTGAAACCTTTTACATACAGAAAATTGACTAAAAACTGAAACTTTCCACAGAGGTCAGTTTGAAAGTAACGCAACAAATGAAAAGGTCATCAAGGAAGACATGCTGTTTCCTCCACTACATAGATCATTCCCAAACTAACTTCTCTACACAAAAATTTATTGGGGCTTGGTCACAATTTTGGTACAAGTCAAAGAGACTTTAGTATTGAAAAGACGAAATGTCTGACCCCATGGACAAAAGATGGCTAAACTCTGATATGTTGTTGACAAAAATACAATCTGACAATCTTGGCAATCTGAACTTACGGCCACAACCAGCAAAATCTTCAGGTGGATGCTGCGTCCATTTCTGTCGAGAGTCTACCTCCTCTGTCTGTATATCTCTGTCTACATTGTCATCGTTTGTTTGTACATATGCCTATAAATACAAAATCATCATTGACACTTTCAATGATTCAATTGCTTTACTCTTTACTTAATAACAAAATATTGGACTTGTCCAAAATGAAGCATTTGCTGATAACAAATGTTTCTCAAAACAGAATTTGTCTAAAGTTCAAAGAATAGAAAACATTGTAACAAGAATTTCCGTCTTTTCCCTGGATGTTTTCTAAAGATTTCTTTCTCCAAATCATTTAAACACGGGATTGTGTAGGAAAGGGATATTTCCCTACAGTTAAGATCTGGATAAGACTGTTCAAATGTGCAGTCTGATCTTAGATCTACTTAGTCAAGTTTTATGAGATTTTTCCTACAAAAAAACTTTGCAATGGTAATATTTGGGGTCTAAAATATTGAATATTGTTCCACTCTTAAATCTTGATGAAGTCACACAAGACGAGTACCACAGTAACTTAAAGCATCTTAACGTTGTTCAAGGTGGTCACATTTAATATTAACTTTGTGAATTTCAACTTTTGATCACACAAATTCAGGCTTTTGATTTGAAATAAATAATTTGATTTTTATGAAATTTTGGGCACCAGGCCCAAGTATGACCATTTGACATGGTGAATTTTCATTGTCATAGATTCATTTTTGTCTAAGATATTTTTAACCCAAGGTGTGTGTTTTTAAATTTTCTCAGTATAGACCAAACTTCACTAACCTGCCTAGTGTTAGTTCCTCCAAAGGCACGAATATATAGGTCATATTCATTTACAGGGGGCATATCAAGAACATCGAAGCTAATAAAATCAAGTTCTAGCATTTTTAACAAGTCCGATCCACGCTGCATCGTCTTGCTAGCTGTTTTCTTATTAATCGCTCGTTGTTTTGCTGAGACAAAATTTATCGCTGTACGAGGTCGTTCCGCTCTGGGTTGGTAGGATTTTTCATATCTGCCATCACTATCTTCATCATCATCATCATCATTTCTCTGTCCATACTGTCAAAAAAAAAATTCCAAAGATGATGAATTGATGTTTAGCTCCTCTTCTTTGTTTCCTCTTGTTCAACAAACTTTCATCAAAAAACAAACTCCAAATACGTCAAAAGTGCTTGAAGATGAAAAATCAAAAGCAGCTTAATTAAGAGGATTTATATCAGAAAGTGAAAAAAACAATGCGGGAAAAGGAGAAAATGCTGGTTACCAGCATTTTCTCCAATTACCACATTGTTTCAAAAGTGTATTTCATCAGTGTTGTTAAATCTTCAGATTGGTAAAGAGGAAATCTGGTTTTAAGGTAAAAAGTAGCGAATCAGGTGAGCCTGTGCAGTCTGCATAGATTGACCCAAATCAAAACTTTCTGCCATTGGCCAATTTTTCTGCATGTAATTCTTGATTTTCAGTGAAAAAATTAAGTAAGGAAGGGGCATAATTGTGCTAAAAAACACTTTGACACTTAACTCTCTACCGCATGAGAAAGTTTTAGAGTGGTCCAAATTGAAAGCATTTGCAGACGACAAAATAAAGGTGACTGAAAAATAAAAATTTGTTCTGGGAAGGGTAGAAAACACTGTGGGAAAAGGAGAAAATGCTGGTTACCAGCATTTTCTCCTTTTCCCACAGTGTTTTAAAAAGGCTTCTTTCTCAGAGGCATCAAAAGTAGGGATTGTTTGGCAATGGGTTAATTGCCATGTTAAAAGCATTTGCAACAGACAAATTAAATGGGCTCAAATGATAAACTTTGTCTTTGATGGGACATGAAAACATTGTAGGAACAGGAGAAAATGCTTGTTCCCAGCTTTTTTTTTCTCCTTTTCCCACAATTTTTTGAAAGGCTTTTTCCTAAAATTCATTACATCTCAGGATTGTGCTGCAACCATTTAACACAAAATCCAATTCTACTTACATCATTCAAAACTTTTGGACTTCGAGATGACTCTCTTATGAGTCTGTCATTTTCAGCATCCAATGCTTTCAACACAGCACTGACTTCAGAATCCTATAAGAAAGGAAAACACAAAACATAAAACTTCTGATTCACATTACATAATCATAACGCTTCATCACACACACATTTTAACAACATGAAGAATTAAGTTTCTGAAAACATACCAGTAACCATTATTTTCTACTTTCCCCAAATATTTTTTTTTAATCTTTCAAACACAGTTTTTGATCATTAGAACCAAATGTAATCTGTCATTTACAAATGCTTTCAATATGGTCCAGTCCAAAATTTTGTTGTGTGTAGAAAGTGTAAAATCTCCTTATCTTACAAGTTCCTGTGGTAAACTGATATTCTGACAAAGGGTCATGAACATGCTTATAGTACACTGGTTCTTGTGAGCAAAAAATTTCAAGGGCACCTTTCAGCCCATTCAGATGCATTCTTATTATTTCTACAGTGAAATCTACCACACTTAACCCTTTCCCAAACAAGCCCTGGTTTTTATGTGTCTGCAGTACAAGTCCTTTGAAAACACTGTGGGAAAAGCAGAAATTGCTCGTAACGAGCAATGTCTCCTTTTCCCATAGTGTTTTCTACCCTTTAGCAGAACTTTCTACCATTTTCATCAAATTTAAAATTGTTGTCTGCAAACTCTTTCAGTTTGGAAGAGTCTAAAATTTGTTGTTTGGGAAAGGGTTAAACCTTTACCTCACAATCCCGTGTTTTAATGACCTTGAGGTAATCATGATTTTGAAAACATTGTGGTGAAAGCAGAAAATGCGGGTAACCAGCATTTTCTCCTTTTCCCACAATTCTTGCTACAAATTTAACTCTTTACCAAACAACAAAATTTTAGACTGGTTCAAAATGAAAGCATTTGCAGATGCCAAAATAAAAGTGACTGAGAATTTGAAATTTGTTTTGGGAAGGGAAAAAAGCATTGTGGGAAAAGGAGAAAATGCTGGTTACCAGCATTTTCTCCTTTTCCCTCAATGTTTTCAGAAGGCTTCTTTCTTAAGGTCGTTAAAAGTCGGGATTCTGTGGTAAAGAGTTAGAGACAGAAATAATCTTTAATCTATAATAATTTGTTGCCTTCAAATCCATTTTATTTGGACAAGTCTAAAATTTCGTAATATTGCAAAGGGTTGGTACAATGGAGAAGCACAGTTGCTTACGTCTACAGTGTTTCAGCTGAAAATAATAGCAATATCATAGTTGCTTTGGACTATAATGCTGACATCACATTTTATGTACAAGTATTTCAAGCTGCAACTGAGCAAAAGATGTAGGTGGATTTTTCTATAATAAGAATAGACATAGCACAAAATCTGACAATCTAAAACTCAATTACTGTATCTATGAAATACAGTTCACTCCCCTACCCCCCAACCAGCTACCTATCCCCCCTCCCCTCTAAAAAAATTCTTGTGACTTTTCCATCAAAGTAGCAAGTGAGATCTTGTGCATGTGACTCCACACTGTGATAGCCAGCTGTAGGACGAAAGCCCACTGGGACAAAAGCACACTGGACAAAAGCCCAATAGGACAAAAGCCCAGTGGGACAAAAGCTCACTTGGACAAAAGACCACTTTTAGTTATAATCATGTATTTAATTAAAATATTTTGTATTTATGTCATGACTTATCTATAGAAGAGTAGAAAACATTACGTGAAAAGCAGAAAATGCTGGTAAGAAGCATTTTCTCCTTCTCTAACATTGTTTTCAAAAATCCAGCATTTTCTCCTTTTCTCACAATTTTTTTCAGAAGTCTTCTTTCACATGGTTGTTATAAATATGGGAAATGTTGCTGAAAATTAAACATTGAGAAGAGAGAATGGCAATTTGATCATTCTAATCATTAAATCCCTAATGTGTTTTTTCTCACAAAAAAAGATAAAAAAAAAATGATTTTCCAATACTTTTTTATAAGCATTGGGCTTCCAAAATTAGCAGTGGGCTTTTGCCCAGTGGGCTTTTGTCCCAGTGGGTTTTATCCCATTGGGTTTTAGTCAGTTCCCCGTGACAGTAACCTTGGAAACTAGCATATAAAAACCTATATTCTGCATGTGTCTTGAGGTGGAAAGCCTGTGATATACATTGTATTTACAGACGGGTTCAGGAAATAAGGAGTGAATACAAAACTTGACAGATGGGCAAATGGATTGATGGACTGACAAGTTGCAGGGTGGGCAGAGAACTCTAATACAAACATGTTTACCCTAGATCAATATGGGGGGAAATATAACCACACACTCTATGCATCACAATACAGACAGGAAGAAAATAAATCATATTTACAGAATAATCAAGTTCACTTCCAGGTTTCCTCTCCCTATGAATTGACTCCTATAGAAACAAAAGTGTGAAGGCTACTTTTCCATGCTTTGTGGTGTAGTTTTTACCCTTAACCCTTTCCCAAACTATCCCAGGTTTTTACAGGTCTGGAATAGTAGCCTTTTGAAAACATTGTGGGAAAAGGAGAAAATGCTGGTAACCAGCATTTTCTCCTTTTCCCCCAATGTTTTCTACCCTATCATAGACAGAAATCATCTTTTCAGCAAGAGTTGAATTGTCGTCTGCAAATGCTTTCAATTTGGTCTAGTCCAAAAGTTTGTCATTTGGGAAAGGGTTAACCAAAAAAGAAAAATTTTTGCATGTCAAAATTGAAAGCAATTATCGTCAACAACTGAAATGTGGCCCTAATGGCATATTTCAATCCTGGTGTAGAAAATATTGTGTGAAAAGGAGAAAATGTTGGTTACCAGTATTTTCTCATATTTCCACAATGTTTCCTTTTACTGTAGAACAGTTTTATTCTTTTTCAAACTATTTTTTGTAGAAGAGCGTCAGTGCGAATTTGATTGATAAAATGTTTATCAGTATTAACCTTTATCAAACAATCCCTGGTTTTTACCACCCCTAGATAGAAGCCTTTTGAAAACATTGTGGGAAAAGGAGAAAGTGCTGGTAACAGCACTTTCTCATTTTCCCACAATGTTTTCTACCATGCTGTAAACAAATCTTAATGTTTGAATTCTGTTTATCTTGTAATAAGTGGTTTCAATTTTGGACCAGTCTAAAATTTTGGCGTTTGGTCAAGAGTTAAACCCCACTCAAGTGACAGATTTTTAATATCTCACACAAGCAGTTGATTATTCTATTCATATTCCTAATTCACCCTTTTTTATTCTAATAGTTATTAAGATTAGTAAACAAGAGGGCCAAGATGGCCCTGGTTCGCTCACCTGAATTTTTGAGAGGACCATAGTCAATTTTTCACATCTCTGTGAAATTGTTTTCAAATCTGGCCAGCGGTTTCTGAGAAGAAGAATATTTAAGAATTTCTTCATTTCTGTATAGTGCAAGAAGCCCCATTCACCAGAGCCATGTTTCTTGATGTATCAAAATTTCACGAACTATTTTATAAAAGGGTCACCCAAGGAACATCTCTGTGGAATTATTTTAAAATCTGACCAGCGGTTTCAGAGGAGAAGATTTTTAAAGAATTTCCTGGAAAATTCCATTTGGTTGCCATGGCAACCAGAGTTTTTGACGGAATCAAATTCTGTGAACAATTTCTAAAGAGGACCTCCCAAGGAACATTCCAGCCAAGTTTGGTCCAAATTGGCCCAGTGGTTTAGGAAAAGTTGATGTTTAAAGAATTGTTGACGACGCACGACGGATGACGCACGACAGACACCCAGTGACCCTAAAAGCTCCGCTTGAGCATGTTGTGCTCAGGTGAGCTAAAAATGGAGCAATATAGGAAGAAAGTAGTTCCAGCAAATATTCTAAAACTATATTGTCACTAGTGGGATTGTTCACTGTGAAATCTAAGTAATTGACCAATAAGAGTATAAATAAAATTTAACACAATTCCATGGCTACCAGAAGCATATACATGTGACAAATCCAATATGTTTAAATATTCAGACTTATCATTGAAATAGAAGAAAACATTTTTGTAAAAATAGAAAGAGCTTATTAGAAGTTGTTTTTTTCTGACAATACTTTCACAGCCTTCCTTCTAATTTTTGCTGAAACACAGGTATGTTTGGTATTGGGTCAAAAGATATTCTAACATGAAATGCGAATTTGGCTCCATAGACACAGTGCAACAACAGTGTAGTAAAATCTAGGATATTCTATGTAGAGTGACGTAATTCTGTATAGAGTGATGTCATTCTGTATAAAGTAGGTTGTTCAATGGAACATAATCTACATCCCAGTTTTTACTCTAAGTATGAACTTGTTTTCCTTAGATTAACCCTTTCCCAAACGACAAATTTTGGACCCTTCTTAACCGAAAGAGTTTGCAGACAACAATTTTAGATTTGGACAAAATGGCAGAAAGTTCTCAAAAAGGGAAGAAAACACTGTGGGAAAAGGAGAAATTGCTCGTTACGAGCAATTTCTCCTTTTCCCACAGCGTTTTCAAAGGCTTGTTTGGGAAAGGGTTAAGAGTTGGTCATGTTAGAATCAAAATAATCTTCTTTCTGTCGTTGTTTATTACGCTCATGGATTATTTATTGTGCCTCGTAACTCACAACTGTGCTTTATTGAACGATAAACCAAGACAGAAAGAAGATTATTTTTTAAGTATCACATGCTGTGTTTCATGTATGATTGATTATATTTTATTTCATATCATTTTTCCTTGTAGAATAATATTTAATAACTTGCAATTAAGAGGAAATTGTATCACAGATAAAGACAACAAAGTAAGTAATTATTAATTCTCTGCGGTGCGGAGTATAGCAGAGAATGTTTGTCTAAACCGGTTTAATGCACTAAGGTATAGTATACATTGGTTACACACGTTTTGTCCGTGCAGATACGTGGTATGTACATAGAGTTTTGGAGGCAAAATATCAGTTCCATGCCAGACGCGCTAAGGCACAGTCGTTTTGGCATAATGCTATTCAAATTCTGCGTTTTCATGTATAAATATGTATAAATTCTAAGTTCTTAGGCCGGAATCCGTCCGTCCTGTTTTCTTAGAGGTAGTCTGAGAGGTAATAATTTACTTCGTGCATTTGCTACGGAAACACGGTTCCTCTCAAAGAGGGGTTTTACGTGGGCGGCCAGTACCTCCGTAATAGAAAACACGTAGGTTGATAGTTATGTGTAATTATGTCTTTAGACTTCTCCGCCGCTGTATGTAAATGCTGTAATACATACATATATATATTTATATTTTGAATATAAATAGTGCGTTAGCAAGTACCTAACGCACACGTAATAAAACTGCCTAGCGATCGTCTTGGCTATTGCAAAAGAGTGTTTGTTGCTTTGTGAATGGTTATGTGTTTAGACATGAAATAGTATTGCTTATACATAGGACAAAGGATATTAACTAGACTACCATATAAATTTAAATACCCCCGTCACACCAAACTCATCCTCACTCCATTCTGAAAATTGTTGCCAAATAGACTTAAAACTATGTTCAGTCGAAGAAGATGTATTAGCAATTTTTTACAATCTGTCTACAAACTTAACTCATTACCAAACGACAATCTTTTAGGCATGTTCCAATCGAAAGCATTTGCAGATGACAAGATAAAAGTGACAAAAAAATTTGAAATTTGTTTTGTGAAGGGTAGAAAACATTGTGGGAAAAGGAGAAAATGCTGGTTACCAGCATTTTCTCCTTTTCCCAAAGTGTTTTCTAAAGGCTTCTTTCTCTCAGTCGTCAAAAGTAGGAATTGTGTGGTAATGGGTTAACCCATTACCACACAATCCCTACTTTTGACGCCCCTAAGAAAGAGGCCTTTTGAAAACACTATGGGAAAAGGAGAAAATGCTGGTAACCAGCATTTTCTCCTTTTCCCACAGTGTTTTCTACCCTTCCCAGAACAAATTTCTATTTTTTAGTCACCTTTATTTTGCCGTCTGCAAATGCTTTAAATTTGGACCAGTCTAAAATTTTCTCGTGTGGTAATGAGTTAATGGACGGTTTGGACGGGAAGGTTACTCCATAACCTTGAGCCTAATCAAAATTTTTTACCATCCATCCTATCCTATAAATTAGGCGGAGTAACAACATACTTACAAACAGATGGACATACTACAAACAGACTTGCCACAGTTCAATCCTATTAGAGACTTGGAGGCGCCTTCGCAATTTACCAAGCAAAATTACACATTCTATCCAAACCTCAGCCCATTTCACACTTTTGTTGACCAGGGTAAGACATTCAATGAACAGGTTTGCTGGGATGGAGCATCAGGTATTATCAGACCAAAATTACACTTTCTTACCCTGCCGCAACTCATTTTCCAATCATGTCAGGACAGGTAAGACATTCTAAGAACTAGTTTGATGTGACAGGGGCTTAAAACAGATGTATTTTGTTAGTGTAGAAATAGACCAGTTTCCCCAAAAAGTTTCCTGAATTAGTTTCCCAGAAGAAATCTTATTTTAAAAAAAAAAGAGGAGAGTAAAAATATCATAATTACTGAGGCCTGTCTTATGGTAAATCTCTTCTGTGGCTTAATACAAAGCATATAAAAACTTGAAGTTATTTGGGGTGAGAACGGCATCTAAGTCAAAACCGCTTACCGAGAGACAAAATTCAAAACTAGTCAAAACCGAAAGCATTTCCAGACGACAAATTTCATGTTGCACAAATTATAAAATTTGTCTGTGACAAGAGTAGAAAACATTGTTGGAAAAGGAGAATATGCTGGTTCTCCTGTTCCCACAATGTTTGCAAAGGTCCTTTAATTTGGGGTTATTAAAACTAAGTTTTGTATGGTAAAGTCTTAACCAGATGAAATAACTTCCTACTTATACAAAGAAGGAGAATTTAAGGCAATGAACAAAACTCAACTGACGCAGTACTCTCTGTCATTTAAATAATCAATCGCTTAATCTTTTCTACACAACAGCCAATTAGACAAGTCCATATTGAAGACATTTGCAGAAAACACATAAAATGTGGCTCAAATGATGGGATTCGTCTTTGAAAGCTTGTAAAAATATTGTGAGAAAAAGACAAAAATGTGTGTTGAGAGCTTTTTCCAGAATGTTTTCATAACCCTTCATCATCAGGGGTGAAAAAACATGAGGGATCATTTGAGTTACATCAGGCGAAAAGGGGCATTCAGTCATTTGTGTAAAGTGTCGTTTTGGATCAGCCTGCGAAGTCCACACAGACTAATCCAAAATGAAACTTTCTGTTTTTATGTAACTTTTTGTTTTCTGCAAGTCTATCGTAGCACAAAATCTAATGTAAACGTGAAGTGCCATCTTGGATTAATCCAAGACAACACTTTACGCAAATGTCCGATTGCCCCTTTTTCCTTGTTGCTGGCCATTTGGTGAATGTTAAATAACCTTTGCTGCACTTTATCATTTTCTCTATATGTTATTGTCTGGCAAACTTGGTATTCATTTTACACAGTTAATATTTGAGTGAAAAAAGTCTTGAATGTAACCAACTGATAACACTGAAATCTTACCTGGATATTGGCACCAGCGTCATCATCATCATCGTCGTCTTCTTCAAAATCTTCCTCATAATCCTGAAATAAAAATATCTTGACACTAACCGAAGCTGTTTATTTTTTTACTCTTCCAAACTTAAAGTATTTGCAGACAAAAAAATTCATATCAGAACAAATGAGATAAAAGATATAAAAAATATTTGAAAAAAATTACCAGCTCTTTTATTTAACTCTTTACCACATAATAAAATTTTAGCCTTGTCCAAATTGAAAGGATTTTCAGATGACAAATTAAATGTTACTGAAAACAAGAAATTTATCTGTCAAAGCATAGAAAACACTGTGGTAAAAGGAGAAAATGCTGGGCACCAGCATTTTCTCCTTTTCCAACGATGTTTTCAAAAGGCTTCTTCCTTAGGGTCATTAAAAGTCGGGACTGTGTGGCAAAAGGTTAAATGTCTACAACAATTAGAAATTTCAGACTGGTCAAAATTGAAAGCATATAACTTGTTACCGCCAAACACAATTTTAGACTCATTCAAGCATTCGCACATAGGTTAAACAACTACTTGGAAAGCTGGACAGATCTGTCAAACTACAAGTGACTGTATAAGGTTCAAATGAAAGGACTTTCTTTGAAAAGTTAGAAAACATTCTGGAGAAGGGAGATACTGCTGGTTACCAACATCTCCTTTTCACAAAATGTTTTCAAAAGCTTTTTTTTTCAGTGTCATTTTACCAGCAAACTCTCCTTTTCAAAAACTTTCTTTTTCAGGCTTGTTTAAGTCTTGACTGTGTGGAAAGGTTAAATACAACAACTTGATTATTACTCAAATAATCAAATTTGTCTCTGAAAGTGTGCCAGCATTTTCTCATAAAATATTTGCTAAAACTCTGGATTGTGTGGCAAAAGGGTTAACTCTTTACCACATAATCCCAAATTTTATCAACCATGAGAAAGAAGCCTTTTGAAAACATTGTGAGAAAAGGAGACATGCTAGTAATCAGCATTTTCTCTTTTCGGCACCATGTTTCCTACCTTATGTGAGCTACCCTTTGCAAACCAATTAAGACAGAATTCATTATTTGAACTACATATAATTTGATGGGATGAATCGAGAATTTAGCCATTTTGTAAAGAATTAGATACATGGCCATGAAACATCTATCTAACAATGCAGGTACAACTCTGAATTAGAATTTAACCTCAAAGTCCTCTTCGTAATTATAATCATCTTCTTCCTCTTGTTGTGGTTCCTGTAATGAAACAATTGAATTCCCATATTAATCAAAACTTTATCACAAAGTAACGTTGTCATCTGTGTGAAAGTCCATCTTATTTTCTACTATTCAATGCCACAATTTCACTTAAAGTAACTGAAGATATTTGTGTAAATTGTTGAGAAACAAATGCACTGATTGAGACAGACTTTTCCAATGATGTTTTGGTGGCTCTCTTTTCATAACCTTAACCCTTATCTCTTTACTAAACAATTAAATTTTACACTTGTCTAGACTGAAACATTTGCAAACAACATTATGATAGCAAGCATTGTCTACTTTTCCAAATATGTTTTTAAAAAGCTTTTTTCACAGGGTCATGAACAGTTCAGATAGTGTGCTTAAGGATTAACCCTTTACCAAACAATAAAATTTTAGACTGGTCCAAATTGAAAGCATTTGCCTACAATAAAATAAACATAACTCGAAAGATGACATTTATTTCCAGCAGGGTAGAAAACTTTGTGGGAAAAGGAGAAAATGCTGGTTACCAGCATTTTCTCCTTTTCTCACAATGTTTTTTAAAAGTTTCTTTCTCAGGGTCCTCAAAAGTCTACATTATGCAGCAAAGGTTTAACAACATCCTTAAATTGTGTAATAAATTACCGGAATCTTTTCCTCCTCCTTTTTACTTTTTCTGTGACGCTGATCAGAGTCTCTATCTTTCTCTCTATGTCTTTCCTCTTTTTCCCTCCTTCTGTCCTCCCTTTCCTCTTTACGTCTCTCGTCTCTATCCCTCTCTCTATCCCTGTCTTTTCTGTAATGAATTCTAGGTATTTGAGAATAGTTATGATAAAACCAACATAACGGTCCTGGATAGCCAACCTAAATCTTTTTACTCTTGATAACTAAACTTTCATGTAACAATAAGATAAACTAAACACAAACATTTCAAACAAATTCAACCAAGTTTTATGAAACCGTAAGGAGAACATGCGCACTTTGATGTACTAGATATGAAAAAGTTTTTAAAGACTTCACCTAATGATCTTTTTTTACCGAAGTTGACCAAAACTAATCCTGATCTGTTAAAATTCTTTACCACAATTCTTAATGACGGTGAGAAAGAAGCTTTTTGAAAACATTGCGGGAAAGAAAAAATCCTGCTGCAATAATTATCATCAGTTTTAGAAAGAGATTTAAAAAAACTTGGGAGTTCAAACCTATGACCTTGGTTTACCAGTCCTGCATCTTTTTCAGTTGGGTTTACCAGACCTGTCTTTGCGCCTATCTGATCTTTGTCACATGTAGACTTTGATGTCTTTGTGCCTATCTGATCTTTGTCACATGTAGACTATGATCTGTCAAACCTGTCTGTGCTGATCTGGTCTATGTCAAATGCAGACCATGATATCTGTGTGCCTATAGGATCTTTGATGTCTTTGTGCCTATCTGATCTTTGTCACATGGAGACTATGATGGCTTTGTGCCTATCTGATCTTTGTCACATGTAGACAATGATCTGCCAGACCTGTCTTTGTGCCTATCTGATCTTTGTCACATGGAGACTATGATGTCTTTGTGCCTATCTGATCTTTGTCACATGTAGACAATGATCTGCCAGACCTGTCTTTGAACCTATCTGATCTTTGTCACATGTAGACTTTGATGTCTTTGTGCCTATCTGATCTTTGTCACATGTAGACTATGATCTGCCAGACCTGTCTTCGTGCCTATCTGATATTTGTCACATGCAGACCATGATATCTATGTGCCTATATGATACTTGTCACATGTACACTATGACCTGCCAGACCTGATATTTATCACATGTAGACGATGATCTGCCAGACCTGTCTTCGTGCTTATCTGATCTTTGTCACATGTAGACTTTGATGTCTTTGTGCCTATCTGATCTTTGTCACATGTAGCCCATGATCTGCCAGACCTGTCTTCAAGCCTATCTCATCTTTGTCATATAAAGACTATGATCTGCCAGACCTGTCCTTGGGTCTATCTGATCTTTGTCACATGTAGACTTTGATCTCTTTGCGCCTATCTGACCTCTGCAACATGCAGACTATGATGTCTTTGCACCTATCTGATCTTTGTCACATGCAGACTATGATGTCTTGTGGTTATCTGATGTTTGTTACATAATGACTATGGTCTGCCTTACCTGTCTTGAGGCCTATCTGATCTTTATCACATGTAGACTATGATATCTAAATGCCTATCTGATCTTTGTCACATGTAGGCTATGATCTGCCAGACCTGTCTTTGTGCCTATCTGATCTTTGTCACATGTAGACAATGATCTGTCAGACATGTCTTCCTGCTGATCTGATCTTTGTCACGTGTAGACTATGATCTGCCAGACCTGTCTTCGTGCCTGTCTGATCTTTGTCACATGTAGACTATGATCTGTCAGACCTGTCTTCTTGCCTGTCTGATCTTTGTCTCATTCAGATTTTGATGTCTTTGTGCCTATCTGATCTATGTCACATACAGACAATGATCTGCTAGACCTGTCTTTGCACCTATCAGACCTTTGTAACATGCGGACTATGATCTGCTAGACCTGTCTTTGCACCTATCTGACCTTTGTAACATGCGGACTATGATGTCTTTGCGCCTACCTGATCTTTGTCACGTGTAGACTATGATCTGCCAGACCTGTCTTTGTGCCTATCTGGTCTGTGTCACATGTAGACCTTGATCTGCCTGACCTGTCTTTGTGCCTGTCTGATTTTTGTCACATGTAGACCGTGATCTGCCAGACCTGTCTTGGTGCCTATCTGATCTTTGTCTCATGTTGACTATGGTCTGCCAGACCTGTCTTTGTGCCTATCTGATCTTTGTCACATGTAAATTATGATCTGCCAGACCTGTCTTTGTGCCTTTCTAGTCTTTCTCACATGTAGACTATGATCTGCCAGACCTGTCTTTGTGCCTATCTGATCTTTGTCACATGCAGACCATGATGTCTTTGTGCCAATCTGATCTTTGTCACATGTTGACTATGGTCTGCCAGACCTGTCTTGGTGCTTATCTGACCTTCGTCACATGCAGACCATGATATCTTTGTGCCCATCTGATCTTTGTCACATGTAGACTATGATCTGCCAGACCTGTCTTTGTGTCTATCTGACCTTTGCAACATGCAGACTATGATGTCTCTGTGCCTATCTGATCTTTGTTACATGCAGAATATGATGTCTTGGAGATTATCTGATCTTTGTCACATGTTGAATATGGTCTGCCAGACCTGTCTTGGTGCCTGTCTGATTTCTGTCACATGTGGATTATGATATCTATGTGCCTATATGATACTTGTCACATGTAGACTATGATCTGCCAGACATGTCTTCGGACTATCTGATCTTTGTCACATGCAGACTATGATGTCTTTGTGCCTATCTGATCTTTGTCACATGTAGACTATGATCTGCCAGACCTGTCTTTCTGCCCATCTGGTCTTTGTCAAATACAGACCATGATGTCTTTGTACCTATCTTATCTTTGTCACATGTCGACTATGGTCTGCCAGACTTGTCTTTGCGCCTATCTGAGCTTTGTTAAATGCAGACCATGATGTCTTGGTGCTTATCTGATCTTTGTCACATGTAGACTATGATATCTATGTGCTTATATGATATTTGTCACATGTAGACTATGATCTGCCAGACCTGTCTTTGTGCCTGTCTGATCTTTGTCACATGTAGACTATGATCTGCCAAACCTGTCTTGGTGCCTATCTGATCTTTGTCACATGCAGACTATGATGTCTTTGTGCCTATCTGATCTTTGTTACATGTACAACTTTGATCTGCCAGACCTCTCTTTGTGCCTATCTTATCTTTGTCTGCCAGACCTCTCTTTGTGCCTATCTTATCTTTGTCACATGTAGACTATGATCAGCCATACCTGTCTTTGTGCCTATCTGATCTTTCATCCTTTTCTGATCTTCTATCCCTTTTGTCATCTTGTCTGTGTTTATCTCTCTTTTCCTCATGTCTTCTTTTCCTCTCGTCTTCCTGTATAAGTAGACAGCAGATACTTTATAAGTAGACTTACATAAAATATTCAATTGTAAAGTAAAAAAAAAAAAAAAAGAAAGCTTTTGTTAACCTTTCCCCATACAATTCAGACGTCTAACAACCCTGAGAAAGAGAGCTTTTGAAAACATTGTGGGAAATATACGGTAATCCATTCTTTTTAAAAACTAAGTTCTGTACATGACGCTAAAGTCAGACTATCTTATCAATGGTTCTGATTTTCTGTCTTGCATTGAATGTCAAAGTATTAAGTATAACTACACATATACCCATTTAGAGCAGTATTGCATCTATGGTGTGGCACTGCGGGAATCAAGTAATAAATTAGCTGTTGGCCCTATCATTAGAACTTAAAGCACCAATACATTCATTAAATTATCCAAATGATATTGCTCTGTATATGCACTTGCAAACTTTAGTGATTTAGCATGAGTATTTTGACTGGAGAGCAGCCTGACATGAAACACGTAAAACACAAGGTTATTTGCTGCAGGTTAAGGTACGGCAATAAAGACTAGAGCAACTAGACTGTAAAAAAATTTTATGGACCATTTTATGTGGAAAGGGGGCTTAAATGCATTTGCAAAAAATATCGACCCATGTCAGCCTACTCAGTCTGTGTAGGCTGACATGGGCCGATACTTTTCACTATTTTCCATTTATTCTTCCTATCGTAGTTTTTCTTTCAATAAACCAAATTGTGAGTTACGAAAACGCTGCAGAAAGCTAATGAAACTAGAGCTGTCAAATGAATGTGACTTAATACCCCCGCCAGCGCTTTGACAGAAAAAAAGTGTTAAGTTCAAAGGGAGATAATTCCTCAACCAGGAAGTTTCAATACAATTGAAAGAAAACTCTAGGAGTTTGTAACACAAAGTTACTAGTATTTTGTACACAGACGGACATATGGACAGACAGGCTGATTCCAGTATATCCCCAAAAACATTCATTTTGTGGAGGTTATAATGAAGAAACAGATCTACATGTAAATCATTTCAGACTATAAGTTTGCACTAATATTCTAAAATTCATTCTATGATGTAAGGGCACAGAGTAATTCTTTTTTCATTCTTTTTATACACGAACCTAAATGGACATCATAGAGATTTCTGTAAAGTAGCCAACACCAAGAAAAGTCTTTATAAAGCAATGTAAGTGTAGGCTGACCGGGGTCAAAACATTTTGCTATTTGTAAATTTTATGCATGACAAAGGACAATCCTACCTCATTATTCAATGAATCCATAATTATATCACGACTTTTTTTATATAATACAATGAAGCATACACTGTGCTCATCACATATTAATTTATCACATAAAACCTCCTCTGGCACTGTATTCAACCCAAGACTTATTTTTGACTAGTATATTATCGTTTTTGGGATCCTAATTCTGACCAAATTTCAGCAATGAGCTTTGAAGCCAGAAAAACCAGCCACAGCATGTGCAGGAATTTGTTCTGCCACGCTGTTTCGTGGTAAAATGATGTCATTGTTGCCAAGACGTATATGCATTGAAATTTTATGATTTTCATGTTTGACAAAAACCAAGAAATGCAGGGAAAGTCTCTTAAAATCAATAGTATTGCGAAAAAGGTGGACTTAGCCCCTCTCCAAACTGTTTCACTCTTCTTTCACTGTAATGTCAAAAAACTATCTACTTGTGTATAGACACTTATGAAGCCAAACTACAACTGTAAACATGGATCTGTGAACGATATAGAGGCTGAAGGTGATGATGTAGGATATTTTTCTGTCTGTCATTCCTTTTACGTGATAAATAGAATCTCGTATTCATTTTTATGTATTATCATTTTTATCAAACTCGTTGACTAAAAACGTATTTGATGCTCGCCAAGGCTCATGTCATACAATTTCAGTCAACTTGTTTGATAAAACAATAATATATAAACACTCATATAAGATCCTCTATATCAATGGATCCTCCCAGTCTATTTACATTCAAATCATTTTAACTCATTTAACTTGTAAATTATACAAAAATCTGACTAAAGTTTTCAAAATTTAGATAAACTGAAAAAAAATATGCAAGGAAAAAAGACCTCTTTTGCCTCTTTATCCTTTCTTCTTTCTTTTCTCCTTCTTTCACGTTCATTCTGCAAGAAAGTGTGATGTTAAAAGTATAGAGTTAATTACCCATTCTATCAAGATCATAGTCACTTATTCATCTTGTGTCATACAATTCAACATATCTGTAAGTGACAGCTTATTCAAACATTGTGAACAATTAACCCTTTACCACATAATCCTGACTTTTAACGACCTTGAAGAAAGTGGCTTTTGAAAACATTGTGGGAAAAGAAGAAAATGCTGGTAACCAGCATTTTCTTCTTTTCCCACAATGTTTTCTACCTTGCCGGAAACCAATTTCAATTTTTGAGTTACCTTTATTGTGTCGTTTGCAAGTGCTTTCAATTTGGACCAGTCTAAAATTTTGTTGTGTGGTAAAGGGTTAAGAAAAGCTTAAAGGATGCTCTCCTATTGCCAATTTTATTCTTTTTCATGATATCAACTAAAAAGTACAGATATTCATGAATCTCAAGTGTTTTTCAGTGTGTATTAGTCTATTCATTTTTGTTTCACTTGGTCTTTCTCAAAACAGTAATCAAGGTTAATAGATACTATTAGAACTCGCAAAAGATAAGACAAAAAAAAAAAAAAAGAAAGTATTAGTAAGCTAAAAGTAAGCTGAAAGCAAACATACAGTTGCAAATATATATGCTATGGAAAACAAAACATTTCATGTTTTAACACTTTACTGCACAATATCAACTTTTAAAGTCCCTAGGAAAAAAGTCTTGTGAAAACATTGTAGGAAAAGGAGAAAATGTTGGTAGCCAGCATTCACTCCTTATCCCTGAATACTTTGTATCCTATCAAAAAATAAATTGCACCACTTGAGCCATCCTAAAACTCTCGTCTGCAAATGCTTTCAATTTGGACCATGCTAAAATGTTGTCTGGTACAAGGCTAAAGTCAAAAATTGTACCTTAGCTTATTTCATCAGCTGCCTAAAACTTCAAATCATAACTTATTTCATAAAAAAATTTAACTGTCTCTTTACCAGATAACAAAATAAAAAAAAATCATGGGTTTAACTCTTTACGAAACAATACAGCCTTGCCCAAACTGGAAGATTTTACTAACAGGCAAAAAAAAAAATGTAATTCAAAACATGAAATCTCTATATCAAAAGGTAGAAAAGATTGTGGAAAAAGGAGAAAGTGCTGGTTTCCAGCATTTTCTCCTTCTTCCACAATGTTTTCAAAAGCCTTTTTCTTCAGGGTTGTTAAAAGTTGGGATTGTGTGGTTAAAAGTTAATTTCGTCACAAAAACTACTATACCAAACAAACAAGAGAATTCCAAGCCTGAACTCATTTTACCCATTGCCACACAATCCCTACTTTTGATGCCCCTGAGAAAGAAGCCTTTTGAAACCAGCATTTTCTCCTTTTCCCACAGTGTTTTCTACCCTTCCCAGAACAAATCTCAATTTTTCAGTCACCTTTTTTTTTGTCGTCTGCAAATGCTTTCAATTTGGACCAGTCTAAAATATTGTCGTTTGGTAATGGGTTAAGCACGAATTACAGATTTAAATGCAAGGACACATTTCATTTTAAGAGAAAATGAAGCATTAGTACACTTCAAAATGTCTTCTACCAGAGTTATCAGAAAACGATCTACAATCTAAACATTTTCAACATGTACAGAATAACATTCATTCTATTCTATCAACATTGAAAGAGTTACCTCCTCCTCTTCTTCATCTCGGTGTCGTCTTCTCCTGTCTGTATCTTCCTCACCATCTCTGTGACGTTTCTCGCGCTTTTCTTCAGGGTCCCTGTGTCGTCGTCCCTGATAATCGTCTCTGTCTCCGTGACGTCTCTCCTCTTTGTGTCGCCTATCCCGATCCTCTTTATGTCTGGAATGTTTCTCCTCGTATCTGTCATCTACCTCTTCAAGATCAATGTGTCCTCTGTCAGTCTTACCTCTCTGAAATACACAAACACAAATACAGTATCCTGTCAGAAATTGTGAAAATTAACTGTTTTACGAATTCTCAAGTCGCTCTGCAGATGCACAAATTGAAAGAAGAAGTTTAAGATGAAATTTGTACTTGATTGGGTAGAAAGGATTATGGGAAAAGGAGAAAATGCTGGTTACCAGCATTTTCTCCTTTGCCTTAATGTTCTCAAAAGACTTTCTTCCGCAGTGTCATTAAAAGTTGGGGTTATATGGTAAAGGGTTAAACGGGAAGAAGGTAACAAACATTTATACTGTTCCCAAAATGATTATCTTTGGTTATGACAACTTGCATCATTTGAAACACATTTAATTTCCCATCTGCAAATTTGTCATAACCAAACAGAATCATTGTGGGAATAGTATAAATGTTTGTTACTTTCCTTACAGATGCAACAATACAAAATTGACTTATTTATAACTATGAAACCAGAATTGCTTGTCGCACAAAAATTTCAAGTTTTGTATGCTATTAATATTTAAAGCATCCACAATTTTGCAGAAAAATATCTTCTACATGGTATCAGTTCAGCCATGACCTGTACATCCATGCAGTTTAATTATCAATGTTCAAAAGATTCTTAAAAGGCATGTAATTGTTATAAAACTTGATTCATTGATGACACAGTTATTCTAATCCTTTGCCAAGCAATCACTGGCTTTCACGAACCTGAAAGAGAAGCCTTCTGAAAATATTGTGGGAAAAGGAGAAAATGCTGGTAACCAGCATTTTCTCCTTTTTCCACAATGTTTTCTACTCTATCCAATACGAATTTGAATTTTTGTGTCACATAAATTTTGTTGTCTGCAAATGCTTTCAATTTGGACAAGTATAAAGGTTTGTCATGTGGTAAACAGTTAAATCAAACAGAATTGTGAATATTAACCTCATCAAAGCTCCTGTCAAAAGACATTAAGTCAAGTTGTTTCCTGAAAATTATAATTTATAGGAATTTAAAGAAGATGCTCCATTTCTACAAAATAAGATAATACTTACAAATGGTATTTCCTTCTTTGACTTTGAGTCCTTTTCTCTCTTCTCCCTCCTTTCCTGTCTTTGTCTCTCCCTGTCATCCTTATAAACAGAAATATTTCAGTATCTTATATTTTCCTTGCACTTTTCAATCTCTGTTATCACCCAGTTCTACGCAAAAACATCTTTTTTGTATAACAAAAAAATCTCATCTGTAATGATGTGTTATACCACCCATGATAACAATCTTTGATAAAGAGAAAAATAAACACTGTGGGAAAAAGAGGGGAATAAAAAAGGTTACCAAACCATTTCTTTCTCCTTTTCTGTAATGTTTTTCTTCTTCATAAAAGTTATAAGCCTTCACCACATATTATGGTAACCAATATTTCCTCCTTTTTCCACTATGTTTGCTAATCTGTCACAGAAAATCATAATTCCATGGTCATTCAAATAGTCCTCTGCAAATGCTTTCAATCTGGACAAGTCCAACATTATAATTATTATTGGCAAAAAATTAAAAAAGCTAAAACACCCTTACCTCTGTCAACCTTGGTCCATCAGCTTCTTCCTGCGGGTATAAAAATTCAAATATTATCACAGATTTTTAACAACCATATTAATACATACTTGGATTAAAAAATGCTTTAGAAAACACTGTGGGTAAACATTGTGGGAAAAGGAGAAAATGCTGGTTATACTTTTCCTACAATGTTTTCGAAAGTCTTCCTCTTTAGGATCATTAAAATTTGGAATCGCGAGGTAAAGATTTAAACTGTTAAACTTAATCTAAAATTTCAGCTTTTTTCAACTCTTTTCCTAACTACAAGAGGTTTGACAAATGAAATACTATTTTCATCAATATTTATGAGCTACAAATATAAACCAATCTATCAGAAAAAAGCTCCTCAACGTGGACTCTTGCGATGATATCAGTATGACATTTTATGTTTTCTAGTAGGTTATTGAGAATTATCAGAGAAATATTTCTCGATACTTCATGGTAATGATCAATTTTATATTCTCACTCTTCAATTAGAGGCAGAAACAGTTGTTCCCGCACACTAGTACCTAGGTAAGATCGTTGTCTGCGCACTTCATACTCTTTGATGATTCGACCGGTCTGCTATGACGCATCACAGTAGCAATGGAGAAAATGGCTTTTATCAATGTGTTCGAGGAGAAATCAGGCCTGTTTTAGCTCCAGATTTCTCTAGAGTGCTGATCATAGCTGAATAAATTGCACCAGGTTTTGTTGAGAAAAAAGGAGATAATGATTTGTTTTGCTGTTCATGAAAACATTGATTTTACTTTTCACAAGATGAAAGAAATTTTTATCGTATGCTGAAACAAGACACATGTATTATCCGTTTTCCTTCATACTATAAACTGAAAATACAGTATTGTATTGAATCGTTCATCAAAAATTTAACTTTTCCTGGTTAACAAAATTTTGGGAGGGCTATGGGAAGTAGACGCATTTTATTCAAAGGGATTTGCCTATATTTACAATAGGTAGTTCTAGCAAGAAAACGTCATAAAAATAATACTCTAACATGACAGGCAACTTCGGCTCTATAAACACAATGCAAGGAAAGGTTGGTACAATCTTGGACATTCCAAGCGGATTGACGTCATTCTATATTGAGTGACATCATTCTGTATAAAGTAAGTTTGTGAGTTATTCAATGGAACAATCTTCATCCGCATTTTTACTCTAGGGATGAACTTGTTTTACCACAGAGAGTGACGTCATTTTATGTAGAATGACATCATCCTGTACAAAGTTAGTCAGTGAGTTATTCAATGGAATATAATCTGCATCAGCATTTTTACTGTAAGCATGAACTTGTTGTCCTTTGATTAAGAGTTGGTCATGTTTGATTAAGAGTTGGTCATGTTAGAATTGAAATAATCTTCTTTCTATGGTGGTTTATCTTTCACTAAACCACATTATGAGATATGAGGCGCAATAAATAAACCACTTGGGCTACTGCCCTCGTAGATTATTTATTGTGCCTCATCACTTACAACTAAGGTTTATTGAATGATAAACCAAAATAGAAAGTAGATTATTTCTTAAATAAACTACGCTAAGAAAAAAAGATTATTTCTTTACCCTTTACCCAACAACCCCTGGTTTTTATGATCCTGAGACAGAAGCCTTTTGAAAACATTGTGTGAAAAGGAGAAAATGCTGGTAATCCATGTTTTCTACCCTGCTGGAAACAAATTTCAGTTTTTGAGTCACATTTATTTTGTCCCCTGCAAGTGCTTTCAATTTGGACCAGTCTAATATTTTGTCGTTTGGTAAAGGGTTAAATACAATTTTATAAGGGTATAATTTACTGGCAGATTTCTGTAAAGCACTGACAAGCATAAATAAGAATCTCTTCATACAATGTCATGTGATAGGTGACTTGTTCCTTCATTGGTCAATCATTCCATAAAATGCCATTTTGTAACCAATGAAATCCTTCAGTAATTATTCATGAGAATGAGATTTTGTAAGCCAAATATCCCATGATACAACAGATAAATAAATGTATAATGTAATTATTATTAATGTATTGTGGTTGACAGATAATGATAATTATTATGAGTAATGATAATTCTGTTTTCTTGGTCCCACTTAAACATTATTCACAGAGATTTGTTCCAGACATACCTCACGTTTCTTCCTGCGACGTCTGTCATCTTCGTCTCTGCCTCGATGACGATCTGTAATATACATATAACAACATAATTAGCTCTTAACCCTCTACTCCATAGATACTCATTTCTACGCATTGCTTGAAGGAGCCTTTAGAAAACATTGTGGCAAAAGGTGAAATTGCTCGTGACAAGCAATTTCACCTTTTGTCACAATGTTTTCTATGCTTTCAAATGGTGTCATATACACATGAGAAATGGCTTCATCCTTGCTGTTACTTAGGGTCAATTACAGATATCATAGAAATGCCTTATGGGGTAAAAAGTTAACCTTTTTATCACAAAGTTTTAAGGACCCCAACTCAGAAGACTTTTCTAAACAATTTGGGAAAAGGAGAAATTAACTTTATTCCAGCTGATTTATTTCAGGATTATCAATGAACTGGTTGTGGGGGGGAAGGTTGAGATACTTAAAGCCATACAGTAAAGACAACTAAAAAACATTGTAAAAATTGCTATCAGCCAATCTCAATTACTATGTAAGCATTAAAAATTTACAAAATGGGGCGCAATACCTATTTCATCATCTCTCCTACGCCTGTGTTTGTCTTCCCCATTGATTCGGTCTCTTTTCCTGTCCTCATCTCTATCCCTGTGATGTCGACGGTCACTTGTCTACAAAACATGGTAAAGTGCATGTCACAACTATTGTTACCTTTGCCGCCTGTACAGATAAAGATCAGACTGCATGGTATGCTTTTTTTGAAGCTGCAATGAGCCTCCCCCCCCCCTTACAAAGAGCATGGCTAAAATATTACTTAACCCTTTACTCCATAGATACTCATTACTACGTATGGCTTGCAGGAGCCTTTGAAAAACATTGTGGCAAAAGGTGAAATTGCTCGTGACGAGCAATTTCACCTTTTGTCACAATGTTTTCTATGCTATCAAAAGGTATCATATATACATAAGAAAAGCTTCATCCTTGCTGTTATTTAGGGTCAATTAGAGATACCATAGATATGCCTTATGGGATAAAGGGTTAAAACTGTGAAACAGTTCTAATTAAAAGATGTTCAACAATTGTGCATCTTGAAAAAATAAAGAGCCATTTCTTACTTAATTTCTTATGGCTTCATCCTGGTTTGAATACAGTACGTAACAAGTGTGTTAGGGAGAATTCCTTTGCTCTGTGGTTCAGTTTGAATTATACCTGGTTCCTGTGCTTCAGCAGTACAATGGTTGATTGATTGTATGGTGTTTAACGCTGTTTTCACCATTATTTCAGTTACCGCAGTGGCCAGTGCACCTATCCATGCATTCCTGGAGTTTCTTTGCAAGCCACTGGCTGCTTTCCAACATGATCATTGTCGAAACAATGGTCAGCAGTGGGAAAGGAATGAATCCTGTAGCAGTGACTATCGTCAATTTCAATTTCAGCCGTGTGTTTGTTCATTTGTTTCTTTGTTAAAAAATTCTAGACTTGTCCAAATTAAAAGCATTGCAGATGACGAAATTAATGTGACTCAAATATTGAAATTTGTTTTGGAAAGGGTAGTAAACCTCATGGTTTTCAAAAGGCTTCTTTCTCATGTTTTCAAAAGGTTTCTTTCTAAATCCAACGTGGGAAAAGGAGAAAAAGCTGGTAACCAGTATTTTCTCCTTTTCCCACAATATTTTCTACCCTGTCAAAGTAAGAAATTATCATATTAACAAGATCCAATTTGTTGTCTGCAGATGTTTTGAATTTGATCCGGTCCCAAAATTTGTTGTTTGGTAATACCGTGTTTTGGTGCGTATAACACGCACATTTTTTCAGCTCTGAATAATTTCAAACTGGGGACTGCGTGTTATACACTACAATAGGCAAAATCATGTTTTTTTCCTCCTTGAAAGTCGGTCGTATACCTGTTCAAAGTGGGTGGGGGGCGGGGCGTAGGTACAAAACGGCAAAGTTCTCTCGCCATCATCCCTTTTCAACTTTTACCGATTTAAATAAAAAAACATTATGTTCCAATTTTGTCAAAATGTACTTGTACATTCTTAATTTGTGGATTAGGATTCGTAATTTCCCGATTCTATCAGCCATTTTGGCAATGACGAACGTACCCCGGAATGATAAATATTGATTTACTGTTATCGTCTGATTCGTCTCATATTTTTTTATTCTTTGTTAATAGCTAAAATTTAACAATTATTAAAGAGTAAAATAATGATTCAGAAAGAAATGAATGATTTAAAAATATATATATTTATCGCTACTTTTTACAAAAACCGTGATTTACATCATATAGATCTATGTTTATTTCACACCTGTCACATTTGTCGATGGAGGTGAGAAAATAGGAGATTAACTACGATATGGTCGTCAGTTCAATGTGTGAATTTGCAACATGTCATAAGCTGGCATGTTTTTATAATCCCCCGAGTACACATCGAATCATTACCATTTCCACTTTGATTAAAAATGGTTATTTCCCTTTGATAAAGTATCGCCATTTACAATTTTTCAAGATAGCGTCGTAAGCTTCAGATGTTGCGATATTTTGGTCAATTTTTGATGCGTGTTGTACATCCGAACAACCTTCTTTCCTCGGATCTGATGCTGAAAAAGGCCTGCGTGTTATACATGCCTGCGTGGTATACACAACGTTTTACGGTACTTTTTGGAACTTTTGTTTTACCCAAATGTCTGTCTTAATACTTTTTTTTGGATTTAATTCAAATGTTTTTCAGGATTGAGCAATCACTTGATGCAGACAAAATTCTTTTAGAGAAACTAAAGTCTTTATCAAATGTCATCAAAAGTACCTTGAGTGCTTTATTCAACTCATCTGTAGTCCAAGTATCTTCTTTTGATCTGCTCTAGAGGAGTAGAGTTGAAAAGAATTAATACTAAGATCACTAAATTAACCCATTACCAAATGACAATATTTTAGGCTTGTCCAACTCGAAAGCATTTGCAGACTACAAAATAAAAGTGACGGAAAATTTGAAATTTGTTTTGTGAAGGGTAGAAAACATTGTGGGAAAAGGAGAAAATGCTGGTTACCAGCATTTTCTCCTTTTCCCACAATGTTTTCTAAAGGCTTCTTTCTCAGGGACATCAAAAGTAGGGATTGTGTGGTAATGGGTTAATCAAAGGAAGCTCTCTATTCAGTACAAAAGAGCCAAAAGTGTTTCATATAAGTTACAAAGTTTAAGCATGACAACGAGACAATCACCACTGGCACAAACAACGCAATGGAATTGTTAACACGATAACACTTCTTCAACATTTTCTTCGAAACATTCGAGCTAAAAATAATATGTGTGACATGTCTGCAGACAAGTGCTCCGGAAAAATCTACCTGTCCGCCGACAAAAAGTTACAAGTCAGACATGGGAATTCTGAATCCCTGCCCAAACAATCCCTGATTTTTACACTACTGGGAAAGACGGCTTTTGAAAACAATGAAGCCAGCATTTTCTCCTTTTCCCACAATGTTTTCTACCCTTTCATAAAGAAAAATCATCAATTGCATCATATTAGATTTGTTGTCTGCAAATGCTTTGAATTTGGTCTAGTCCAAAATTTTATCGTTTGGAAAAGGGCTAAAAAAGGCTAAGTATTTTGGTGTTTTTGTAGATTGGTATATGGTCTATCTGTCATGGGCCTAATTGTTAGCTGACAATAGAGAGATCACGCATACAGCCATTTGAAAAGATTCCATTGTTTTCAATTCAGTTTAGACACTTTTACTTGTCTTGAACTATATCAAACCAGTCCTAAACTTTACTGTGAGCAAGTTCACTGCCACTTGAAAGGAGTTCAATTTGTATCGAGACAAAATTACAATTTCTGATCGAAAAAAAGTAGAATTTAGAATTTTGCTAGAGTGCGCGTGCCATGGCACTTCAAGAAACTCATAGCGAGGGTCTTTCAAAAGTAAATGAAATACCTTTTGCGACGGCATTGTGTTTTCTGAAGCACTCAAACACTAGAAGGATAGCATGTTTGTAAATTAGTTTACATCTCCAACGCCGCCATTTTCCAAGCTTTGGTATTTCCGTAAATTGGTCTCCCTATTTACGACAATTATCCTACTCAAAAGAATTCAACAAGCACGGTGAAAGTTTCTTTGATGAAAAATTTCTTGTAAATGTATCTACAGACGAACTTGAGGGTTTCATTTGAGGCTGTGAATTATGAAAACCAATTTTCCTACATTGAAATACGGGCACTCGGGACTACTCGGCCGATTCCGTAACTAAATCTAAGGGGGGAAGGTTTCACACCACTCTTTCTTTTGTCAAATTCAAAGAAGAATGAAAATCGTGAGTTTTTGTGTCCTTCTGGTAAAGTCAAAGCTTTGCTAGTTGTTTATATTGAATATAGTCCAGTAGCCAAGCCAATGATACATCAAGTGGTTGTGCTTAGCCTGAGTTCGAAAAAAAAGAGCCGAGTCTGACTTTTTCCATCAGGCTGGTGAAAATGTTGAATTGTAGAGTAACTCTTACGCTGATGTTGTCAACAATAAAGTGTCATTTTGAGATGGTGACCGTCCATTTAGGCTCATTAATGAAAAATCACCAGCTGTTTGTAAAGGGATAGTAGGCCTATATTTTCCTTTTTCAACACTCCCTTCTCTAATGCGACAGGATTCATTCCTCTCTCTCTCACCGCTGAGCATTGTTTCAACAGTAAACAAATGGGGAAAAGAGCCAGTGGCTTGGCAATTTGAATACTGTGCGAGGTACTAGATGGACAAACTCCAAGCATGGATAGTGCACTGGCCTCTGCGACATAACTGAAATCAAACCCCATTCGATTGGACAGATTTTTAGTACCACACAGCACGAGTTGATTATTCTATTTATTATATATATTCTCCATTTGCTTGCTAATATGTCAAGAACGGTAGGTATACTTTTCTTTACAAATAAATGATATATTTTTGCAGGGATCTTTTATACAGATATCTAGATATACGATCTCTGTTTTTTTTTTTTTTTTTTTTGCAGGAACATTATAATTATGGACTGTGAGAAAAATAGTAAAATTGAGTCACATTTAAATTGACGTATGCAAATGCTTTCCATTTGGACAGGGCCAGAATGCTCAAATAATAGAATTTGATCTCGATAGGGTAGAAAACATTGTGGGAAAAGGAGAAAATGGTGGTTGCTTTTTCCACAATGTTTTAAAAAGGCTTCATCCCTAAAGGTTGTCAAAATTCGTCATTGTTTGGTAAACGGTTAAATACATTTAGAATAAAAAGACAACTTTAAATGCTAAACTTTGAAACCCCGAGCCAAAGCAGTCACAGGAAAAACATGGACTTTTGAAAACATAATGTAAAAATTTGTTGCAGATCCATCAACAAACACTGTCTGTCTCACTTTCTCTGTTCGCTTGTCACTCTTTCCACCTTTCGTTTCTCTCTCTTTCTATTTATCTCTCCAGCTCTGTTTACTCAATTGTTCTTCCATCTCACTCTACCTGTGTTCTCTCTTCATCTTTATTTACTCACTTGCCCTTTTATGTCGCAGTGTCTCTCTTTTGTTCTCTCTCTTAATCTCTCTGTCTCTATTTACTCCCTCGCCCTTCTTTCTCCCTCTATCTTTTTTTCTCTCTTTCTCTCCCATTTATTTATTCCATACCCTGTTTTTTTCATTCCTTCTATTCTTTCACTCACTCCCCCTTTTTTTCACTCCCTGTTTCACTTAATACCTGTTCATACATTCTCTTACCAGCATTTTCTTTTTTTTCCCACAATGTTTTCAAAAGGTTTCTATCTCAGGGCCGGAAAAACTATGGATTTTTTTTTTTTATAAAAAGTAAGGTGACAAGTGCCTGCTCTCTGTCTATAAACGTTGTCGACGGCTATAGCTGGATAATATTTTGAGTCTGTCTGTATATCTGCCTGTCCGTCTGTCAGTGTATCTGTGTGTATGTAACTGTATGTGTGTTTGTGTGTCTGTCTGTCTGTATCTGTGTGTATGTAACTGTATGCGTGTCTGTGTGTCTGTATCTGTGTGTATGTAACTGTCTGTGTGTCTGTATATCTGCCTGTCCGTCTGTCTGTATCTGTGTGTATGTAACTGTATGGGTGTCTGTGTGTCTGTCTGTCTGTATCTGTGTGTATGTAACTTTATGTGTGTCTGTCTCTCTCTCTTTCTCCCTCTGTTTTAGTCTGTCTTTTTCTCTGTTCTCCGTCTTTCCCTCTATATCTGTCTCTTCGTCTCTCTCTTTTGTATCTATCCCCCTTCTCTCTATCTTTCTCTTTTTCTCTTTCCCCTCTCTCTCTATCTCTCACTCACTCTTTCCTTCTTCATCTTGTTCTTCTTCTTCTCACATTGTTTGAAAGAATCTATATTTTGTCTGTATGTCTGGGCATTTGCGTGTTCGCATAGTTATATGCAGAAGAATATTTTTTAATCGTAAAATACGTATTGGATAATACTAAACAAATAAACACGCGCGCTTTGCATTAAGGGTAATGGCCCTCAGGGGCTTACAAATGTGCGAATATTAAGTTTAAATTAATAGACTGAATAGGCTATCACAACGACCACTGTGGTCAAATGGTTATGATTACGGCCTTGTGCCTGGGATTCCTGGTTTCGATTCCGGATTTGTCCAGTAAGAATAAGAAGAAAAAAAGTGAGAGTAAGAGAGAGAAAGAAAGTGTGAAAAAGGTATTGAGTAAATGAAAGGGACAATTAAAAAAAGTGAGAATCAATGAAGAAAGAGAAAAAAGTGTGGAATAAGTGAATGAGAAAGAGATAGCACAAAAGAGAAAGCAGAGGGAGAGAGAGAGGTGGAAGACCAAGTGAGTACAAAGGGACAGAAAGATGAAAAGAGAGAGGTGGGAGACAATGTGAATACAAAGAGACAGAAAGATGAAGAGAGAGAGTGGAAGACAAAGTGAGTAAAAAGGGACAAAGTGAGAGAGACAGGTGAGAGACCAAGTGAGTAAAGAGAGAGAGAGAGGTGGAAGACCAAATGAGTAACAAGGGACAGAGAGATGAAGAGAGAGAGAGGCGACAGGTGGAAGAAATAAGGAGTGGTGAACAGAGAGAAGAGGAAAAATATAAAAAAGAGAGTGAGAGATAGATCTCTACATAGGTGTCAAAAAGGAAAAAAGTGAACATAGATAAACAGAGAGAGTGACTTTAAATGAAGATAGAGAGAGATACTGATTCAAGCATGGGGAAAAAAGGGGTGTTTATTGCAAAAAGTACGTACTTTTTTCCCGCTTTAAATTACATTTCAAGACTTTTTCATAGTCAGGGTTTTCCCTCCACGGACTTTTTATCAGTTTTTCAGCTGAGCCATTTAACCATGTAGATCTATGTCGGGCTTGTAACTCTAGGGTTGCAGGCTCTATAAAAAGCTCGGCTGAATGTTTTTCGGAAGATTCGTGATGGCCATTGCGATAGAGTTCATTCTACTCTCATGATTGGACATAGTTTTCAAATAAAAACATATACAAAATAAAAGCGCAGAGCATAGCGATAAAGGAATAATTCTAAATGTCACGTGGCTTCAGCTCTACAAACACAATGCAACGAAAGCGTGGTAAAATTTACGTCATTCTACATGGAGTGACGTCATTCTGAATAAAGTAAGTAATTAATTTTCAATGGAATATAATCAGCATCAGCGTTTTTTGCTCCAAGTATGAACTTGTTTTCCTTTCATTAAGAGTTGGTTAGAATCGGAATTTAATCTTCTTTCTACAGAGGTTTATCGTTCAATAAACCACGCTGTAAGTTAAGAGGCGAAATGAATAATCCACTCGGGCTATCACCCTCCTGGATTATTCATTGTGCCTCATAAACCACAACCGTGGTTTATTGAACGATAAACCACGATAGGAAGATGATCATTCCTTAAACAAGGAAGATATGTGTGGAACAAATAGAGACTTTTAACTTTTTAACCAAGATAACACAATTGTGAACACGTCCATTTTTTCTTTAGATTCTTTTTATTTTGCAATTTATGAAGTTTGAAATAGCAATATTTGGGTCTGAAATTAAAGGATTGAAAATTTCTGTTTATTGTATCCCGATCAGTGAATTACTGGGATTTCCCAGTGTGTTTTTTTTTTTTCCAGTTTTCACAACAAATACGTAATATCACTAGTGGTGATATGGTATCATCACTAGTGATGATATAGTGTTACAATGTTTACCGGAATTACTTTATTTGCTATATTTCTCACAGTCCAGATATTTCTGTCTCTCCTTCAAACATCTTTACTTTACAGAAGCGCAGTGGAAGGTTTTTCTGTATTGTCTTTCTAAACAATCCTTAGTTAACAAACATGTGAATGAACTTCATTGAAAACATTTCCAGAAAATAACATAGCTTTTGTGGGAGAGAGCTCTTAGAAAATATTGTGGAAAACGAGAAAAAACTCGGATAGAAAACATTTTGGACATGTATACGAGAAGAAGTCTTCTCGTATGTCCAAAATGTTTTCTATCCGATCAGAAAACCTTAGGTCTTTTATACCAAGTTAGTATTTCTCACCTCGAGATGTGTTTAACCCATTATCACACAATCCCTACTTTGACGCCCCTGGGAAAGAAGTCTTTAGAAAACATTGTGGGAAAAGGAGAAAATGCTGGTAACAGCATTTTCTCCTTTTCCCACAATGTTTACTACCCTTCACAAAACAAATTTCAAATTTTCAGTCACTTTTATTTTGTCGTCTGCAAATGCTTTCAATTTGGACAAACCTAACAATTTGTCGCTTGGTAATGAGTTAAAAGTTGTCATGTGAGAAAGAGTTCAAAGCTTCTTTTTCTAATTTTATATGATTGGTTTTAAATTGTACACGTGCAAAACATTGCATGCCTTCAAATGGAAAGATATATGGCGTCACGTATGCGCGAACCTTTGAAAGATACGGTCATCTGTTGCATCTGCACCTTCTGCCAAAAACGGATAATGTGTATGTAAAGAAAGTCATATGTAGCGTTCTTGATAATGATTGGCCTTCCTCGGATACCCCGGGGTCTCCCTATTTGCTACGCTACATGGAACCCTGAGACAATTAATTGAATATCCCTCGCTTTACCGCTGGCCGAATGCTGGCTATTCATTGGTTCCATCATCATTTTGTGATGGGCGAGTGGACTGTACGCTATGACGTTTCGTATCGATTTTCGGCGGCTGATTCAAAGTTTTATTAGTCAATTGTCCCAGGGGTCGATGTAGTGTAGCAAATAGGGAGACCCCGGGGTATCCGAGGATGATGATTGGCAAACAAAGGGCGAATTAGGAATTTAATAAAAAGGACAATCGCTTTTTTTGTGTGTCATATTAAACATCTGCCATGTTTTACATGTATGTTAAAATGCGAAAGAAAAAAAGCAGTCCAAATAGAAAAAACAAAGATGGTATGGGCTCGATCTGGTAACGAAAGTACCATATTTTTTACATGTATACATGTTAAAAAAAAACACTGAACCAGTCCATAAAGTAAACAATATGGCTGATTCCACAGGCACTCTTCAAAAGCAAAGGAAAATATAGCGCTGCCGTTCACGCGGCGCCACAAAAATGTTGATCTTATTTTTTACTACTACAGGCTCGTATAATTTCATTCCTATTTATCGACATTTATTAAACTCGTCTTCTTGTTGCTGTGGAACAGCTTCTTCGTCTTCTACGCCCTCTTCTTCTTCGATTGCTTGCATGTGTCTCTGAATATCATCATTTCGATCCTTAAATCTGGAGAAGTATGACGCTATCACAACGATAGGTAAAGCAACCATAATAAGGCCATCGATAGCACAGAACAATCCGACCAGATAACCCAAAGGTTTCGTTGGGTGGAAATCTCCATATCCTATCGTTGTCATAGTGATCAGAGCCCACCACATAGACGTGACTGTGTCAGGAAACATATCGGTGTCCATCTCAAATGCAAATATCAGTCCTCCGTACAAAATCATCGAAAGAAACAACACAAACAACAAAATACCAAGTTCCTTTTGACATTTCGCAAACGCCAGATTCAAAACATTCACTGTACTACTTATTTTTGTGATTTTTGTGAGCAACGTCACGCGCAGTGTATTCATACTCTTTATGAGAAACCACACCACAGCCACGGTATCATTCGTTAACCAGTCTTTCCTAAATTCAAAGATAATGGTGAAAACCATACAGGCGGCCAGTAAGGTCTTAGTGGTCGGAAACCAGTCATTGAAATATCGACGTTTATTGGGACACAGTGCAAAATGGGCGCAAACCTCAAGTGCAAAGAAAATAGTGCAGAAACAATCTAAGCCAAGCAAAGCGATGTGTGGATCTGTATAAAGAAGTCGAACTACTTTATCATTTATGGAAGAATTCCTTTGCTCTTGTTTTATCTGCAATTCTTTCAGCGTGGTCCTGTACTCAGCAAGGTATGGTTCAACTCGAACACTTTCCTCCAGCCAGATGATGTTTAAAATAATGCTGAGGGTCGCCACCGACAGGAAAATGAGAAGCCAGCTCTGTATCAAACAAAAAAACAAAGCAACAATTACAATGAGTGTCATTTTACACTTTAGGTAATGGAATTGTTCTGTTGAGTAAATACAACACAATGGGCTTAAAATTACACTATATGTAATCCATTTCCTCTTTGATCCTTTACTACGAAATTTCATTTTTTTTGCCGACTCTGACGAAAAGGGCCTTTAAAAAACTGTAGGAAAAGGAGAAAATGCTGGTAACCAGCATTTTCTCCTTTTCCTATAATGTTTTCTTCCTCTTGAAGAGAGAAGCTCGTCATATTAATTTGTTGTCTGAAAATTCCTAGAATTTGGCAGCGCCCAAAATTTGTCATTTGGTAAAGATTTAAAAGTCTGAATAAACAAGATTTAGTAAACCATCGGACAATATAGATTCAGGATCAGCTTGTACATTTTTTATAATCTGATAATGATCCATGCTGACTGCAAAATTCCATTGTTTTCTACCGTTTGGCACTGAAACCGTTAAGGTTGTGCATAATTAAATAATCAAAATGAAATAAGTTTAAATGGATGATAATTCAATATTAGTTTATTTCATGAAGATTGGCGAGTTCTGATTGGCTGATTTTTTTTTCATAGCTCCATGAAAAAAAAAAACCAGCAGTTCCGGTGTAATGCAGAAAAATGACCCCCATTACAAAATGACCCCGGGTCATTTCTCGACGTCGAGGAATGACCCACTGGTCATTATTCTACGTCGAGAAATGACCGTAGGTCATTTTGTAATGGGGGTCATTTCTCTGCATTACACCGGGACTACATCTGCAGACAAAGTAATATAATCAAACATGTATACGAGATTTCATAACGGTTTTGATTATCTGTATCCAGTCCGAAGTTCAAATTGCTAGCTGAATTTATTTTCTCTAAATATTGAAAAAATATCCAACAATAAATTCAACAAGAGAGCTGCAATCTAATTGTCACTTTGCTGGGTTCATCTTATTTTCAACTTAGTTCTAGATAGCGTATTAAACTTCTAAAAATTCAATATTAGATCTAATTGTATTAATGAACATTGTGAGTTCTGATTGGCTGAAATATTTTTTTCATAGCTAAAAAAAATCAGCAGTGTCGGGACTACTTTTGCAGTGAAAAAAAAAGCACATGTATACGAGATTTCATAATGGTTTTCTTTCCGATTTCTGATCTTTATCGAGTCCCAAGTTCAACTTGATAGTTGAACTTATTTCTCTAAATATTGAAAAAAAAAAAATATCCAACAGTAAATTCAACGAAGGGGCTGAAAACTCATTGTCACTCTGCTGGGTTCTGAAAGTCTTATTTTCAACTTTGTTCTGGCGTATTGAACTTCTAATAATGCACCTACTGAACCTGCAATGTTCAATACTATACTGACGTCACAAATTTACGTAATTGTTACGTCATGTTGCAGCAGTTTTACCGCGCTATGAATGAAATGGACATTTAATAAATACGCAATGTTGTATTTTCAATGAAAAAAACGAGAGTATTATTTGAGGAATGAAGATTTTTTTTTTTTGTTTTCATGGAGGTATGAAAAAACAACAACAAAGTTTAATCACACTGTATAAAACCGCGAAGCGTTTCACACAAAAGTGTGATTAGGCTTTTTTTTTCATACGTCTATGAAAAAAAATATCTCTAGATCTACATTCCTTATAGATCTAATTAAATATAACAAACAAGAAATATGCACGTGAAAAATACCAACCGCTTTTTTCATTGAAAATCTAACATTGCGTATTATTTAATGTTCATTTCATTCATAATTCATAGCGCGGTAAAACCGCTGGTTCATGACGTAACAATGACGTAAATTCGTGACGTCATTATCGTATTGAACATTTGCAGGTTTAGTAGACTTATTATTAGAAGTTCAATACTTTAGTACTAAGGGTAACAACCTACGTCATAGCATACGTCATCGGAGACATTTTAAATCCGCCATTTTCGTTTTAAAAGGTAAGTTTTTCAGCTTGTACATTATTGTTAGTGAAGATCTGTCCAAACAAAGCAGTGCTTATGGTACCTGACAACTTTCTTCTTTAGTATACATTGATATTTTGTTCATTAGTTGCGTTGATTTTGCAATTACCTCCGCACAACTTTCGAAGCCGGTGATACATGTGCGATTCAAATATAGATTTCGTATACAATGCTGTTAGCCGATAAGAGGAACTGTGTTGAGGTGTCTAGAGCTACAACATTGTTTCATGGCATTTTGATTTCACGAATAGGACAAATATATTTACCATCACCAGATAAAGTAGGTATTTTAAGTAAATATTAGATACATATACCATTTCAAAGTAATAATTCTGCACTTTGTGCACAGAATGGCGGCCGTTCCGACATCTGTGATATGGCGTAGGTTGTCACCCTTGGTACTACGTTGAAAAAAGATTATTAGAACCCAGCAAAGTGACAATGAGTTTTCAGGTCTCTCGTTGAATTTACTGTTGGATATTGTTTATTCCAATATTTAGAGAAAATAGATTAAGCTAGAAGTTGAACTTCGGATTCGATATAGATCAGAAATCAGAAAGAAAACCATTATGAAATCTCGTATAAATGTTTGTTTACATTACTGCAAAAGTAGTCCCGGCCCTTCTGAAAAAAAAAAAAAAAATCATGGAGCTATGATTTTTTTTCAGCCAATCAGAACTCGCTAATGTTCATGAAAACAACTAATATTGAATTATTCAAGTGTATATTTGTTGTCTGTGATACTGAATTATTAAGGAATGAAGAGAATTTTATTCTTTTTGTTTTAATGGAGGCATGAAAAGAAAAACCTAATCACACTGTATGAATCAATCCGCAGGCTGAGATGAATCAATACCGTTTACAGATGATTGAACCACATTTTCTCACAGGGTTGCTCGTTTGCTTTTAAACTGTTTTCTGAAAAGCTTGTTAACTCTACCGTGTCAGTTGTAGAGCAGTAGTATTGGATTGTCAGGCATCACGATAGGACATGTTTAATTCATTCACAAATTTATATAAACATATTTGTAATGGTAATGAGGTGAACATGTTCAAAAGAGAAACAAGACAAAATACCATGGCAGCCTTGGATGATCGGGGTTCGTCAAGGAAAATCCAAGCTTTTTGTCGCCACGATGATTTGTTGGCATTCGCATTAGTCTCTGCACATTCTTTTCGGGTTTTCTTTATACCGACCATTTTACCGAGCGTGGTATTTAATTTCATTTTATTTTCTTTGGGCAATGTGTCAATAATTTTGTTTAGAGTGGTCAGATCTTCATATATACCATAAAAGTAGTTCCAACAGCACGGCGAAATGAAAGATTTCGGAATTTTCCAGAATTCCAGCTCTTTTCGAAAACGTATGGCACACACATCCTGAGGTACATGTACCTCGGAATCACGGTGAGCTGCTAGGATGTGTGGAAATAAAGAAGAGTCTCTATCGAAACAGTAGGCATTGGTGTCCACGTCATAATATTCCGATTCCTTACTCAAAGAACTGAGCAAACTGCCATGTATCGATTTGGCTGTTCTTTCTGTTGTGTTGAAAATCCGTCCTTCAATGTTCAAAATTATTGTAATGGACTTGGATCTCACTCTTTCGCATTCAGACATTTTTTTTGAAAAGCTTTAAGTTAATATTGTATATATTGTTGTCCTTTGTTTAGCTAAATAGTTAATAAGGTAAATATTTTTGTCATGGTTTAACTGAATAGATCTAGTTAATATGGTATATATTTTTGTATTTGGTTACACGAAATGTTTAATAAGGCATACATTTTTGTTCTTGGTTTTAGTAAATTGTTTAACACTTGAAATTGCACACAGGCTTGTTTCAATTCCCACAGTTCAGCTGGATAGTTGATAGCTTATTCTTAAATCATTCTAAACTGCATTCCAAGTCCAATTCGAACGTAAGAAAGTATATAAACATATAATATACTTCTAATAGGCTCAATAAGCCAACAGGAATTTAAAATTTTTTGAAGTCTTGAAATTTCTTGAGATTTGGAATAGAACGTATTTTAAAATGATTGATGTTATAGAGTCTATCTTACGGAAATACCCATGACCTAAAAGCAGTAGTGGTGTCTGTTGAAGATATGACAAATACAAAATTCACTATCACTGGAATTGTTCACTTGTTCCATCCATTGTTGCTCGACTGTTATGTAAACAGATCTATCATCTGTAACACCTGGACTGAAGGTTCACTGCCATGTTATACTGTAAGATGGTAACTTTCTTGGCATTTCGTTTAAAAGTAATTGCTATTCAATTACTAGTCATCAGTTCAGAAGGATATATTTGTTTACTGTCACTTCGTCTTGTACAATTTCCCGCTTGATACCACTTTCTATAGCTTTCAGCATTTTTCCGTTGACTACCATTTCTTGGGACAATTAGATTTTCAGTCGGATGTCAAATATTTATGATTTCTTTGTGCCGCAGGATTTTCAGTTGGCCGTCTCTTCTTCACACAGCAAAGTTTTCAACTGCCTTTATTTCTTCGAACGATTAGGTTTTTAATTTGCCTTAAATTCCTTGGTGGAGTTAGATTTTCGTTTAACTGTCATTTTTTCTACATCGCATCCCCACAAGTCTCCTTTTTCTTTTATTATTTATTGACATTTTTTCAATAAAAAACCAAGAATTTCTCACGACTTCCACTAATTAGTACACGTTCCTATTTTTCCGAATTTTAAGTTTTAAAGTACCAATTGCTCTCTTAATTTTACGACTCCGACTTTTTTAAAGCGTTGAAAAAGAGAAAAATAAAGGTAACCAGTATTTCTCGTTTTCGAACAATGTTTCTTTGCCCTTTCAAGGCAAAACTGTATCTCTCAAACGTCTTTCAAGATACAGTGTGTACACACTTTCATCAAGACCACCCCTCAGTATGTATCGTCTTAAAGAGTTTTATAAAATAAATCTGCAAAATTTGAGCCGTATACAAATTGAAGGCATTTGCAGAATAAAAATCTAATGTTTCTTACAACCTGAACCGGTATTCACCAACCATTCTTAAGAACGTTCTTTGTCTTACTCTCCACAGTTTTCTACATTTCTAAGTAATACAACTTCTGATTGGCTAAACCATTCGGTTTGGCCAGTCAGAAGTTGTGTTACTTACAAATGTAGAAAACCTTGGAGAATAAGTCCAAGAATATTCCCAAGAATGGTTGGTGAATACAGCCCCTGAATATTGTTTTTCAAACGGTAGAAAACATTGCAGAAAAGCGGAGTAAATGCAGTTTACTTCCTATTTCAACAATGATTTCAGGTTCCACCCTCAGGGTCGTAAAAAGTGAAGATTACGATCAAGGGTCATTAAATCACCACTATTACGTCCATCGAGTAAATGTACATGTATAAATAGTTGCAAGAGATACTGAAATAATTATATCTATGTCCGACTTGTTTGCGTTTTCATGTAGATCCGCAAACGATATTAATAATAAAGCATGACATTAACACGGAACGTTGGCATTCCAGAAAACCAATAGTACATGGCCCGTGGGATTTTTTTCAGCTTTTGCTGACATTTTATTATAGCGTGATGGTTTGGTGTGTGTGTATGCGTGTGTGGCTTGAGGAAATTTGGTAGGTCTTGTTGCGTTTTTCTGCAATATTCTTTGGCTACGTTCCTTTTTAGATATATATGACGTGTCTTTCATCAACAACAATGTTGTTAGACGGCAAAACTTCATATATATATTTTCACAACCATTTTGAATTAAGCCTACATAAGTGGATTATTAGATGTAAGAACGAATAGCTTGATTGACAGACGGACAGACAAAACGATGTATGAGCGCTTGTAGGGATAATTGAATGGTTCAATGGATGGACTGACGAGCGGACGTGTATGAGCCGTTGGATGGATGGACGGATGATGTTGAACAGAAAATGGTCAGATGGATTATCAGATGGCTTGATGGGTCGGGCAAAGACCCTTCATTCCTCTTTCATGACTGAACATACGCTTAGCTTCACACACTCAGGACTGAAAACAGATGAGAACCGGGACGTAAAAAACGATAATGCACTAGTGTATTATCAAAACGAACTTAATGGGTTTAACTCATTACCAAACAACATTTTAGGCTTGTCCAAATCGAAAGCATTTGCAGACGACAAAACAAAAGTGACTGAAAATTTGAAATTTGTTTTGTGAGGGGTAGAAAACATTGTGAGAAAAGGAGAAAATGCTGGTTACCAGCATTTTCTCCTTTTCCCACAATGTTTTCCGAAGGCTTCTTTCTCAGGGTCGTCAAAAGTAGGGATTATGTGGTAATGGGTTAATACACTGGTGGAGGATGCTTTATGTGATAGAACAATAGATTTAGGGGATAAAACACTTCAAAATCAACAGTGTATAACTTATCATGTTTATTCCTTTCTATCAATAATCATTGATAAGTAAGATAGGAAGCATAAATGTTTTTATGTAGATGAAAGAAAAAAAATAACAACTATATTTAAATGACAACTCTCATTCCATATACAGAAAGCATCAAGTCAATGTTCCTATTTACAAAATACATTATATATACATAATCTACATGTACATATATTGTATCTCCAATAAAAAAATCTATCATATATCGCTCACATAGACTTAACTCTCTAAATCAACAAAAAGACGAATATTTTCCCCAAAATTATTTCTTTTGAGATAATAAAACAGGTGGCCTATAAACAAAATATCCGTTACCATATATTCCCTAGTTTTAATGGCTAAAGAAAAAGCTTTACGAAAACAATGAATGAAAAGGGGAAATGCCACTTTTCCTTCAAGTTTTCAAAAGATTACTTCCGCAGCATCATGCAAACTGTGCGTAAAAATGTGAAAATACCAACATCCTTTTCACAATATGGTTTTTTCCCATTTCCAAAAGCAGTTTAATCATTGTAGATCAAAAGATTTGGTCTTCTTCAAATGCTTTCAATTTGGACAAGTCTAAAGTTTTGTATAACGAAAACTCAGCACAAGTTATAGAGTTGATTTAGTGTTTATTGTAGGCAAGTTCAGACAGACTTTGCTGGCCATGAATATCAAGATCAAGCTACAAAGAAGCTACAGCCTGATCATGGATTTACGATACTACTTGTGAAATATTCCAACAATAAACCTAAACCCTTGACACAGTCTATAAAACGAGTAATCAACATTTTTTCCATTTGAAGATTCTTCAGTTCAGTTGCCATGAAAATTACAGTTCTGCAAGGAATTTGGTTTTATAAAGAAATTTTAATAAAGATCAGCATAGGAAAATTAGTATAATTATAATTTTGTGCGAGTCGAGGCAATAGTCTCAAAAACTATGTTTTAATTGAGAAAAAAAAAACATGTATAAGCAGGGACAGATGGACACATGGACAACAGACACACGATCATACTAGAACATACAGACTGATCTGGGATCTACTCTTTCTCATCTGCTTCTCTCCCCAATATTCTGACAGAAAAGCCTTGATATTGCTTATTTGCATACTTAGTACTGAATGAGAATATCCATTTTTTTGTGCTATGAGGGTACACCATTTGCAGAAGTGGCTTTTTTCACACCTAAAACTGAGTGTCGATATTATCATAGGGTAAAAATATTCAAAACAAACCAAAATATTGATTTTTTCAACATTATCAAAAATACTGTGAGAAATGGAGCAAAATTTTTGACTTGTTCATAACCATTGCATTAATTTTACTATGTGACAAATTTAGCTTGTTCATATCGATTGCATTTACTATGTGACAAAATGTTAGACCTGTGTCATGATGACATTTACTATGTGACAAAATGTTAGACATGTGTCATAATGAGGACATTCATTATGTGACAAACTAAGACTTCTTCATATAAATGGCAATTTTTATATTGAAAAAGAATTACACTTATTCATAAAGATGGCAATTACTATGTGAAAAGACTGACCTGTTCATATCGATGGCATTTCCTATGTGACAAATTTTAGACCTGTCCATAACAATGGCATTTCTTGATGGGCAGGTTTAACGCTTTCCCAAACAAGCCCTGGTTTTTACGTGTCTGCAGTAAAAGTCTTTTGAAAACACTGTGGGAAAAGGAGAAATTGCTCGTAACGAACAATTTCTCCTTTTCCCACAGTGTTTTCTACCCTTTTTGAGAACTTTTCTGCCATTTTCTCAAAATCTAAAATTGTCATCTGCAAACTGTTTCAGTTTGGAAGAGTCCAAAATTTGTCGTTTGCGAAAGGGTTAAGAGGCTTATATGGTCAAAAGCTTTTCTTTTAAATTTTTGATAGACTTCCTTTCTAGGGATGTAAGCTCCAGAGATGAAGGATCATAATTATGATTATTCATTCAACGGTGCCTCTAGTAAGCCATTGGTCCATTCTCCACATAATCTGTTTCCTAAACTTCTGTGTGTTCACCATCACATAATAACTATTATTTAACTCTTTAACAAATGACAAAATATTAGACTGCTCCGAATTGAAAGCACCTGAAGATGACAATATAAGCAAGACTCAAAAATAGAAATTTCTTTCCAGCAGGGGTAGAAAACATTGTGGGAAAAGGAGAAAATGCTGCATACCAGCATTTTTTCCTTTTCCAACAATGTTTTCAAAAGGCTTCTATCTCAGGGTCTTTAAAACCAGGGATTGTTTGGAAAATGGTAAATCAGATAAATCGTAAGTAAATAAACTTTGGGCTATTATTTGGCACTTTTTCAGCAATTCTTCCTTATTTGGAATGCTTCTTGTTTTACAGTTTCACAACATAATTATGAGCCATGGTCTGTCAAAAGCTGGCTTAATGCATCTGCAAAAAGTTTTGACCCATGTCGGCCTGCCCATTCCATGCAGGTTGACGCGAGTCAATATTTTTTTACAATTTGTAATTTTTTCCCCCGTGTATCTAGGGATTATCTGACTTCATGATTCAGTCAGCTTTTTCAAAACATATAGGTGACCCATCACGCAAAAAGAGACCATCTGGGAATTCTGTAACAAGGTACAATGACCACTTTTCATATAGAAAAGGTCATTAAAGCGAAAAGTGTCAAACCTGGTCAGCCTGCGCAATGGCGTGGTCTGACCAGGGATGACACTTTTCGCAGCTCCCAGAAGGTCCCGTCTTGCATGATGGATCATATATTTTATAGGTCTATGATAGGAAGACTGGCTTGGTACAATGCATCTCAAAGATATATTACACTATACTAGTCCAATGGAGCTTTCAAGGTCGGTGATTATATATTACGACACTTAACCAGATGACACAATTTAAGACATGGCTTATTCGTTTGTAGAATAAATGTGTTAAGTGGCTCAAATGAAGCATTTGTATTACAAAGGGTATTGCAGTGGCCAGCACACATCTTGTACATCCAGTGGGGATCCAACCACAGTGTTCCCAGGCTACTTATCCTGCACCTCAAATATAATATACAAACTGAAATAATGAACCTATCTCAACTCCTTTCCGCAAAATCCTTATTTAAACAACACTAAAGACACAGCTTTTGAAAACATTGTGGGAAAAGGAGAAATAATATTGCCAGCATTTTCTCTTTTTCCAACAATGTAAGCTTTCCTTTCAAAAGTAAATCCCATGTAATTTAATGGTTGCAAGATCTTGGACAAGCTTGAAATATTGTCTACAGTTACCAGCTACTTCTCCATGGAATTGTACTGTACAGGAAAACAGTATATTGCAAAGTCAGTGTTTTTATTATCTTTAAAAGTTGACTATGGTATTGCTAGCAGGATTTTATACTTTGTTTTACTATCGCGTCACATGATTAAGACCTGTACTCAAAAGATTAGTATACAAAGCTTGTTCAATATTACACAAAACAAGATATGTATTGAAACATGCAATTAGCTATACGACCGTTTTAAACTTGTTCAGCTTCTTTATCTGTTAAACTTGTAACTGTGCCATCTGTTAGGTCATCTTTAATATCTACACTAGTCTCTTTATTAGATTCACTGATATCACCATCAGATTTAATAGATAAACCAGAATTACTATCTACATTGCCTTCTGAATGTGTTTCTACATTATTATTTTCAACAACATCTATAATGGATTCATTTTCACTTTTAGTCACTGTGTCTTCCACTTGTTTTTCATTATCATTGTCACTTTCAATTTCAGAATGCTTAGATAATGTAGTAGTATCAACATCACAGGAATTTTCAGGGTCTGTTTGTAATGGAGTGTCTGTTTCCCCTCCTGGATCTTCCCCAATATTTGTTTTATCTGTATCTGTAACTGGGCCATCAACTGCATCATGAAATATTTCTCCACTATCTCTGTTTTTATTACTACCACCTTGTTCAGTTTTGTCAGTATCTATTTCACCTTGTAACCGACTAATAGCCTCGTCATTCATTAAATTTCCCAATTCAGTTTGCTGATCTCCCTCATCGTCTACAATGTTTGTAACAGTATCACCTGTGTCACTTACACTCTCCTCCTCAGTGTCATCACTATTTTCATCATCACTCTCCACGTCCGAATCTTTAATAACTTCCAATCCAGAAACTTCTAAATCTTCCATATGATCCTCATCTGGAGGTTCAACTTCATGCAACACTTCTTCAACAGCTTCATATTCAGTTTCCTCAAGATTTTTAGGATCTTCAGCTGGTACAGGTGATTCCATATCTGGAAGTGTTTCAACAGTTACTGGTGATACCTCATTCAAGGCTTCGGTGGATATTTCACTGACAATGTCTGGTTCTATTGGTAAACCTGGCATTTCATCTTCATTTGTGTCTATAAAAGATGAACGAAATGTATAATAATAAATCTTTATAGTCATAGCAATTTCAAAAGATTTTTATCACTCCATCTGCTTGATGCTTTACATCTTTAAGATTAATGTGGTAATTTTACCATTAGTGAAATCATGTTTTTAATAAAGGAGGCCTTTATAAACAATGATAGAAAAGTAATCAACATTTCTTTTCCAACAGTATTTACTATCCTATCAAAGACTATACCAGCATTTGAGTCATATATGCCATCTGCAAATGTTTTCAGTGTGGACAGGCCCAAAATTTGCTGTCAAATAAAGAAATAACATCTTGCCATCCGTCAATTCTGGGCAAGTCAGCAGTGCCATGCACTGACCAGACAATTCAAAGTCTAAAACAGCTGACAATTTACTTTCCCAAAATGAATGAGCAAGATCTAGACTCTTTCAAATTCAAAGGTGTTGCAGATGACAATTTGAATATGACTAAAATGATACAACTTGTCTCTAAAAATGGTAGAAATATTGCGAGAAAAGAAGACAATGCTGGTTATCCTTTTCTTTGTTCTCACTTTCCCTAAAAAATTTCAAAAGACTTATTCCTTGGGATCATCAAAACATGGAATGCCAAGCCCCAGTAGCTCATCTAGTAGCATACAGGACTTAAGATTCTGGTTCACTCCCCACTTTCTTTCTGAGTAGTCTGTAAATGCTTTCAATCGTGACAAGTTTTTCATTTCGTGGTCTGGTAGAAAGATAAAATATTGTGGGAACAGGAGACATGCTGGTAACCAGCATTTTCTCACTTTCCATCAATGATTTCTATCATTCTGAAGACATTATCTACTAGTTGAACAACATTCATTTTTAAATTTGTCTGTTATGGCTTTGATTTCGCATATGTCCAAACTTTTGTTGTTTAGTAAATATTTATCCCTTTACCAAACATTCCATCGAATTCTCTTTTTATTCACAATGTATTCGACCCTTTCCAAAACAAAATCCAGTCTTTGAGTTACATTAATTTTGTTTTCAGCAAATCCTTTCACTTTGGAAAAGTCCAAAATTCTGTCTTTCTGTTAAAAGTCATATGAGACCAACCTGTCTCTAGTTCGCTTGTCAGCTCACTCTCGTTCTTATTTTCTAATTCAGACTCCGATACAGTTGAAGCTTCCGAAACCAGACTGACTGGTCTTGTCTGCTGATCCTCTTCTACCTCTTGTTCCTTTTCTTTTGCCATATTCCTCTCTAGTTGCAGTTTCTGTATTCTGCGGAGTCTATTCAACTCGTCCTGTGCAAATTTGAGTTCTCTACGCAATCGATCCCTTTCTTCATCCCTGCTGTTCACCGCAGCCTGTGTGAAAAGAAAAACAGTTATTACTGATTGAGGATAACTAATGTAAACAAACATTTGGTGAGAAGAGTTTATGTGTGAATTGTTACGTTTGTTTGTAAAAATCCTTATGCAAGAAGAGATACCGATTGTTTAGAGCAAATGTCAGAAAAAGTGGTCTGACAAGAAAAATGCTTGTTTCCTTGCACTGGGATAAAAATCAAGGCAATCAGTGCACCCATACATGTGTTTCCTGGCCTTTTCATATCAGTACTGACACCATTTAAACTACAGTCTGCTTGTGGTAAAGTTTAGATCATTTACCAGACTATCCCAAGTTTTAATTAACCCAAGAAGATATTTTGAGGTGAAGGAGAAAATGCTTGTAACCTGCACTTTCTTCTTATGTCAAGGTTTTGTAACTTTTACAAGACCTGATTTTAGTCCGCACATGCTTTCAATTCTGACTGGTGTAAAATTTTGTCATCCGGATAGGACTTAAGCAGCTGCGGTTAGTTTAAAAAGTTGCAAAAAAAAGTCAATCTGACATTTGTGCAAGAATGTTAGTTTTTAGCAAGCTCAAAAGTAATCTTTGTGCTTTAGGTAAGTAATGAGACTGAGGCAATGTAATGCATTTACCAACTAGCCTTCCTTATTTATCAGGCAATAAAAAATTCAGCTTGGTCCTCATTGAAAGCATTCGTAAACAACTTACCAAATTGTAACCAAAAGCATAATATTCATCTATAAAAGGCAATAAAACACCAGAATTTTAGGTAAATGATTAAATTTTTAACACCCAAGTTTTAAAAAGCTGAAGGGAGCAGGCATTTTAACCCTTTACGGCCCAGTCCCAAGTTTCAACCATCTTGAGAAAGATGGCTTTTGAAAACATCAGGCATGAAGAACGGGATCTGCTGAATAAAATCATAGAATCTGTTTTGAAAAAGGTAGAAACCGATCAAAATTGAAAGCAATTACAGACATCATAATAAATGTGGCTAAAATGGAAGAAATTGTCTTTGAAAAAAGTAGAAAAAAATTGTTTTCAAGCCTTCTTTTCCCCAGGCTCATTAAAACACGGGTTGAGCTGACAATGAACATTTTGCTTTCTAGTACTGGCTATGGTTATTCATAACAACTACTTGGCAGTAAAGACTAAAATTAATTTAAGTAATATTTTTCTCTGTCTGCTTTACCAAGATATGCTGATTAGAATTAAAAAAAAAATCACTGAATTGAATTACAAAGACACTTCAAAATTGAATGAATTAAATGTACACGATTTCCTGAACATTTTAAGAATGTAACGAGAGTATATGTTTATTTCTGTACATGATTATACATCTTACTAAACCCTTCAACTATATAGAAGGTACACATCCTATACAGAGACCATAATGTGAGGTCATATACTTTGATTATCTATGGTGATCTTATATACAGCCTATACCTAATTGATTAATTGATACAAGTATGCTTTATGCAACTTTCAACATTATTCCAGTCATACCACACAAACAGCTTATTCCTATTTTTCATGACTATCATCAGTATTAGGCTAGAGCTCTGAAGTGTCAGATCCAGGAACAGTTCTCTTTGAGAAAGGATCGAAAATCATACTCTAGGTTTTGAATCCTATACATTTATCACTGAGTCACAGGTTACATGAACAGAAACAAGCACTGGTACAAAGTCTGCAGAGCAGGGGCTGATAACACTAGTCCCCTATATCAGACACCGAAATTTTGGATGAGACATATTAAAATTAATTACTGAAAGGGAATATTTTGCTCATTATTGGCTTCGAAACTCCAGGACCTGTCTATAAACTCAATACTGGGTCCTGAAGAGACCCTTTTGCAATCGTGATGTACTAGCCATTTCTAAAATTTGAAATTTTGTAATACTAGCCTATGAATTTCTGTCGCTTTGAATTTCAAACAATGATCTCTGGGTTCAAGAATTGTTTACACAAAAATGCATGAATTCAGACAAAAACAATCAGACATGAATATTTCTGACAAGCAAGGTCAATGATGTATTTGTTTTTGACAAATAAAGATTCTATGCCAAAACCTGAAATAGACTCATCAACTGACTATACAATGCCAATTAGCAATTGACTATACAATGCCAATTAGCAAAACAGGTATTTTGGAAAGATTTCAGAACACGTTTAAAACGTCGTTTTGTTACAATGGCAACAATGGTTGTCAATAAGACAAGTCCTTTCAAGAAACTTGGGTATTTTTTTTTTCTCTGAAGTTTGATTCAAAGTGGTTAAATTATTTCCAAGAAGAGATTTCTATGGAAAAAAATAAAAAAAAACCATAAACACAACAGAAATCAGGCCATGACATTTTTTTTGCTGCCTAGAAGAGCTGAAAACCCAGATCTCTTATATATCATTAAACAAAATCGAGATTTGGTATTTGCTGAGATGAAGAACCCCTGGGAATATACATTTTATTTCTGAAAATCTCTGAATTTAACTTTGTTGTTCCATGGCAAAAGAAGTATACAGCAATTAAGTCATTGCTTTTTTTTCAGTTTTGGTAAATGTAACTGTTAGCCTTTATCATGGCCAAGAGAGAGATGATGGCCCTAAATTGCTCCACTGTTTAACACAGGGCCATGATGTTGCTCGACTGCCTTTTAAATAAATGTATCACGCCATTAATTGGCAGAGACAGAAACATCAACTGTAAGCTCATACCAAGTGTCAGTGTTTCTAAAAACATTTCTACAAAGCCATGGTGACTCTATAAGCTTGGCTATTTTCAGACTAGAATGTGCCAAATCTGGGTTTATTGGTCTATCTTTTTCTTAGATGGTCCATCTTTTCATTCCAGAACAAAAGATTAGACCAAAAATTTCTTTGTACTTTACTTTTGACTAAGTATTGGATGGTAAAGAGCAGCTTTTGAAAACATCACAGAAGAAGGCATTATTACTTAATAAATGGAACTTTTCACACTACCACAATATCAAATTAGCAAAATCAAAATTGTGATAACCAATACTTGCCTTATGGCCATATATTTAGCTATTCACAAAAGATAAAATCTTAGACTTGTCAAAATTGGAAGCATTTGTAGATGGCAGAAGCCAACATAAATGTTTCTCAAAAACTGAAATGTGTCTTGGTAAAGGTAGAAAACAATGTGGAAATGAGAAAATGCTAGGTACAAGCATTTCCTTCTGTTCCCACAATGTATTCAAAAGTTTTTTCTCAGTCATGATAGTTTACATTGTGTAATATAGGGTTTAACTTGACAGTCTTGTAAAGAAACATGACAAAAGGTAAAACTGATATACTAGAATGATCCCTGATGTCTTAGGCTCCTTAGCAGAAACCCAACTGTTGGAAATACAGACACACATAGAGATAGTGGCACAAAGAGGCTTTTGATCAGATGGAATTCCTCAGGGAAGTATAAAAAGCACACTATTTCTAAAACTCCATCCTGTAAGCTGTACAAAATACGGAAAGACTCAACACACTAGTCATGGGTAGCATGGATGACGGCCCTATATTGCTCATCTAGATTCAAGTCTCTTTATTTAGCCTTTTATTGCCAAATGAAATTGAGAAAAGTAGCTGAAAAGTTAATGCTCTAGAAATTCGCTATCAATGAGGTTTGATCTCTGGACTGCATATGACTGTCAGATTTATCTCGTGCTGACACTAAAGATTAAATTTTGGCTTCACTTGGTATGAAGAACCATCCCTTCTAGCAAATACTAACATCTTGCCCAAAAGATGCTGAGAACAGCTTTAACTGTTTTCAAAGACCGTATTAATCATGAAAAAATATCTCGCAGAATACCTGACATTACTTTAAGTCTTATTATGTCAAATATTTATGTTCGAAGTCTTTTGGCTGCACAGCTTTGAAAAAAAAAAAAACCTTGACTTATTAAAAAACATTAGTTTCATTTCAGAAACCGTCAACTACTAAGCGAAACTTGCATTGCTTTGGTAGATGGTGTATATCAATATAACATGAAACAGATAAAGCTGTACAACCCTACGTACATGCACTGTCCAAAGTTTTTTTAAAAATATGATGACAATGCATCATACTTATCATTTTGCAAACAAAATTATTAGTATTTCATTTATTTGACAATAACATACAGCATATTGGTATCATTATGTCATAAAAACAAAGCTTTAAAACAATGAAAATGCTTGACAAGGCTGTTATGCAACACCAAAATTCAAAGTAACATGCACATAGCTTTTGGCAACTTTCTTTAAAGGTAAAACAAAAAGATTGGAAATACAGAAAAAGACAGTTATGACGGCCCTGTATCCCTCCACTTCCTTATTTATTTAGTGAGCTATTTCTAGCATGGACAGTCATGTAAATCTGTACGGGCTGAAAATGCGGTAGTATCTAATGTAGCAAAATAGAGAAGCTACAAAAGAGTCTTTTAAACTACCTAGGTGTCTATAAAAGCTCTGCTCAAAGAAAAATTATCAGAATTCAATTATTTTAATATTTCGCATGAATGACCCTTGAGCTGGCCTTTTACAGACACCTAGGTAGTTGAAAAGACTCTTTTTTAGCTTCTCTATTTTGCTCCATTAGATACTACCGCATTGTCAGCCCTATGAGTGAAAATTTCGCAATCCAAGGCCAGTAAATCTGTGGAATAATCAGTGGAGCGGAACAAAAGTTGAACTTGATCTGTAACTGATAGTAGTTGACCTACAGAGCAAAAATCAGGTCAATATCCACCATTGTTTGGAGAAAAAAGTCTGGAAAACTTTTTTTTTTCCGTGAAAATTTCCAAGTCCAAGGCCTGTAATTTCGTTAAAAATCAGTAGACCAAAACAAAACTTAACTTGATCTTTAAGTCATGGTGGTTGACTTGCCCACAAAAAAAAAGCTCAATATCTGCCATGTGTTTAGAAAAAAAGTCCAGAAACTGTTTTTTTTTCCCGTGAAAATATCTAAGTCCAAGACCCGTTATTTCGTTAAAAATAAGTAGACCGAAACGAAACTCAAACTTGATCTGTAAGTCATGGTGGTTGACTAACCCACCAAAAACCAGCTCAATATCTTCCAATGTTTAGAAAAAAAATCCGGAAAACTGATTTGCCGCACTGACAGACAGACTGATAGATGGACGGAGTGCAAACCTAAAGTCCCCTCCGGTTTCGCTGGTATGGGACTAATAATAAGCACAGTCAGATGCCAGACGAACACCTGGAGAAGACAATGACCCCTTCACCCTTGGCCAGGTAAGCTAGAAATGACTTTGGTTTTATAGCATCCGCACACTGTTAAGATTGAATGTAGTGCATTCCAAAAGCAAAATCTTTGCAGGCAACTTAATACAAGCATTTTCAATAAATATGACTTTTTTTTTCAGAATTTAACATGTTTTGGAATTTATTCTAAAAACATTACAAGATTACCTCGGCTTTTTTCCGCAATTCCTTCAAATTATCATGGCAACCAGAGTTTTTGAAGGAATCAAATAATGAAATTCGAAAGAGGAACATGGCAGGATCATTTTTGTGAAGTTTTGTCAAATTTGGATGGGTAGTTTCAGAAAAGAAGATGCTTGAAATATGAGTTAATGCACGCACACACAGACAGACGGACGCAGGATGGACACAGGGCCATGACATAAGCTCCCTGGCCTTTAGCCAGTGGAGCTAAAAAAAGCAAGTATAGGGATGGGGGTTTAAAATTCGCAGTAATTTAATCTTTAATGTTTCCATTCCTCAATTGAAATTACATTTATAAACTACCATTCAAGGTCTCAATGCACCAATCATTTTTAGCTTCTTTTTTTTGTCGTACTTTGCTTTTGAAAGTCACGTAAGTTCTGATTGGATAAATCATTTGGTTTCAGTCCATCAGATGTTGTGTTACTTTCAAATGATTAAAATTCATCAGGAAAAGACTTAGAAAGTTAAAAAATAATTGGCACATACAGGCTCACATCTGTCATTTCTTGTTCAAATTTTTAAAATTCATAAACATGCACACATTTTTGTTATTGCAGAAAGACTTTATATGCTAATTTCACTTACTTTGACTTTAACGTTTCACTAAAATTTGCACAGTTTTGATTTAAAACAAGCTTGCAGGTTCCATTTGGTTAAGCTTTGACCTTAATGTCTGCAAAAGCAAGCTCAGTGTCCAATGCATGCTACAAATGTCAAGGCACTAAACTGCTTCAGATGTGGCTCTCGAAACCAAATCACAACATAACAGAAAATTATGACACTTTACGAACTTCAAAGTAGCTACTAGTACCAGTAAAACCCTTTCCCAAACAATCCCTGGCTTTTACGACCCCGAGATAGAAGCCTTTTGACCCCGAGATAGAAGCCTTTTGAAAACATTGTGGGAAAAGTAGAAAATGCTGGTAAACAGCATTTTCTCCTTTTCCCACAATGTTTTCTACCCTGCTTGAAACAAATTTCAACTTTTGATTTACGTTTAATTTGTCGTCAGCAAGAGCTTTCAATTTTGACCAGTCTAAAAATTTGTTGTTTTGTAAAGAGTTAAGCTTCTCCATACTACAGAAAATACTGAAAGCTCTTTTGGACAGTGCGGTTAAAGATAACACTGCACAGATCATGATCAATGACCTACACAGTCCATTACTTTATTCTAGATTACAACCGAAGTGGTTCTCCTTCTTGCAGCAAAGATGTAAATATTAGTGGCCTTTGAAAAAAAAAGACTTAGCTATTAAGAAGTGAAAGAGTTAAGAAAGCTCCTTTTACAGAACAACTAAAGAAAACTAGAAGGCCCTGAAGGGCCTTAACCCTTTACTCCATAGATACTCATTTTTACACATTGCTCATAGGTGCCTTTTGAAAACATTGTGGCAAAAGGTGAAATTGCTCGTGACGAGCAATTTCACCTTTTGTCACAGTGTTTTCTGTGCTATCAAAAGGAGTCATATACCCATAAAAAATAGCTTCATCCTTGCTGTTATTTAGGGTCAGTTAGAGATACCATAGAAATGCCTTATGGGGTAAAGGGTTAACATGCTCTACTGGCAGAGAATTTGCTTTTATGCTAGCACACATTATGAATTCATGATGTAAACAGACAAAAACACAAAAATGTGTTCTTGCAACTGGGCTTGAACACATTAAGACAGCATATGTAGGCATGGTGAATTGAACAAACAGTGAAAAAAATTGAAGTGAAATTTCTTAAATCTAAATGTTTGAAATCAAGGCAAATTTGATAATGTTTCAAACTTTCATTATGCCTAGTATTAAACAATCCTGGTAAATTTCAAAGAAATTTGACTGATAATGTGGACTTTGCTGATCTGATCAGAAAACGATATTAAGTCAACAAATGGCTACTTTTCCTGAACAGTTTACTAGATATTCAACCGCTTGATGAATCTTCAAAAGAACTGGATCAACACTGTTAACTTCATTGCCTAAACAGGAATTGGAAACTTTCAACTTTAAATGGTTACATTTCCAAAACTGATTGTCAGATTTTTTTTTAAATCAATAGGGTTCCAGCTGTATATGATACAAAGCAACTGTGCAAGTTTCGTGAAAATCCAACCAAAACTGCTGACCTAATCACGTACACAAGAATTTGACATTTTGAACATGAAATGGCTACTTTTCCCATTTTGTTTATTGGATTTCTTTTTCAAAATCAATAGGGTTGATGCTACTGATGAGATATAAAAACTGCATGATTTTCATGAAAATCTGACAAGAAATGCAGACTTATCACAAACAAGGACATTTTCAACTTGAAATTGCTACTTTTCCCATACTGTTTGTTGGATTTATCTTAGGATCGGTAGGGTTGAAGCTATTTAACAATCTGTGCAAGTTTCAGGAAAATCTGACAATAAATGCTGACTTTATCGTGTAAACAAGAACTGGAAATTTTCAACTTGAAATGGCTACTTTTCCCATACTGCTTATTGGATTTTTCTCAAAATCAATACGGTTGAAGCTAGTGATAAGATAAACAAACTGTGCAAGTTTCACAAACCGACAGACAGACAGACAGACAACAAAAACCCTGCCTTGACATAAGCTCTGCTGGCTTTCAGCCATTAGAGCTTAAAAAGGAGGGAAGATGTCAGGGAAAACTATTTACTATGTAGCAGATTTGCCAAATAAAAATATTCGTATCTATAATGTTAACTGTATTTCTTTTTACACAGTTTTTTTTTCAACTGTATTAATGGCAAACAGACAAAACTCTGAAGTTTCTTTTAAAGTCCAGAAACCGAAAACAGTAACATATCATGAAACAAGAATACGAAGAAAGAACTTAATTCTTACCTAGGCATCAGTTCTTATGACCTTAAATTGATCTATTATGACATTGTATACTAATCATGACCTTTCATGGTGAAGTCTATAAGGCAATCACTAGAAAGCACAAGGGAAAATTAAGCGTAAGTTTTTCAACTGCAATGTGCATTCAAAGGTTCTCACATCAAAATATGTCAAGATGAGCACTCTTGAATGGAAAGTTCAAATCTAAAGAAAATGTAGGTTGTATCTCACATATTAACTTATTTTACAACTGTTCACTACTGTGATAGTATTAACCCTTTACCCCATAAGGCATTTCTATGGTATCTCTAATTGACCCTAAATAACAGCAAGGATGAAGCCTTTTCTTATGTGTGTATATGACACCTTTTTGATAGCATAGAAAACATTGAGGCAAAAGGTGAAATTGCTCATCAGGAGCAATTTCACCTTTTGCCACAATGTTTTCCAAAGGCTCCTACAACCAATGCGTAGAATGAGTATCTATGGAGTAAAGGGTTAATGATGAAAATGCATGAATGAAGACCACATCATGACTACGTATTGTTCTAACCAATCTTACCCAATTCATAGGAAAGAATTATAGACATTTTCTGTCAAGGGGACGGGGTACTTGTTTCGATGTACTTTGAAATAAAAATCAAGAGCTTGATTTTGTTACTCCACAATTAAACCTATTAACAGACAATAAAATTGTAGATTTGGCCAAGTCGAAAGCATTTACAAACTACATAACAGATGGTGCTACAATGATAAGATTTCACTGTGAAAGGGTAAGAATGTTTGCATCAAGGAGAATATGCTGTTTAACAGTAATTTCTACATTCCTACAACTATTTCAAAGCCCTCTTCCTTAGTGTCATCTAGGAGACTGTTCATAACGGGCTACAGAATGCCTGTGGAACAAATAATCAATTCAAAAATCCTTTTGAGAAATCATTGCTGGAGAAGCAGTATGCTTATGGCAAGCAAATTTTTCCTTTTTCCTTCGATGTTTCCAACATTATTCAAAACAAGAGGGCCAAGATGGCCCTGGATCGCTCACCTGAATTTTTGAGAGGACCATAGCCATTTTTTTTTTAGTTTTGAGGTACTGAAACACTGGAAACAAAATCATTATTTTGCCAAGGAATTTTCATCTTTTTCTTAATTTCCGTACAGTGCAAGAAGTAGCCCCCATTCACCAGAGCCATGTTTCTTGACCTATCAAAATTTCGCAAACAATTTTTGAAAAGAGTCATTCAAGGAACATTTATGTGAAATTGTGTTAAAATCTAACCAACAGTTTCAGAGAAGAAGAATTTTCAAGAATTTCTTCATGTCCATATAGTCCAAGTAGCCCCCTTACATCAGAGCCATGTTTCTTGACGAATCAAAATTTCACAAACAATTTTTGAAAAGGGTCACCCAAGGAACATCTCTGTGAAATTATTTCAAAATCTGATCTGCCGTTTCAGAGAAGAATTTCAAAGAATTTCTTCATGGACATATTATAGTGCAAGAAGCCCCCATTCAGCAGAGCCATGTTTCTTGATGGATCAAAATTTTACAAACAATTTTTGAAAAGGGTCACCCAAGGAACATTGCTGTTAAATTATTTCAAAATCTGACCAGCGGTTTCAGAGAAGAAGAATTTTTAAGAATTTCTTCATTTCCCTATAGTGCAAGTAGCCCGCCCCCATTCACCAGAGCTGTATTTCTTGACGGATCAAAATTTCACGAATAATTTTTGGAAAGGGTCATTCAAGGAACATCTCTGTGAAATTATTTCAAATTCTGAACAGCCGTTTCAGAGAAGAAGAAATTTTAAGAATTTCTTAATTTCCATATAGTGCAAGTAGCCCCCATTCACCAAAGCCACATTTTTTGACGGATCAAAATTTTACGTACAATTTTTGAAAAGAGTCACCCAAGAAACAATCCTGTGAAATTATTTCAAAATCTGATGAGCGGTTTCAGAGAAGAAGAATTTTTAAGAATTCCTTCATTTCTACATGTATATGGTGCAAGAAGCCCCCATTCACCAGAGCCACATTTTTTGATGGATAAAAATTTTACGATCACCCAAGGAACATATATGTGAAATTATTTCAAAATCTGAGTAGCGGTTTCAGTGGAGAAGATTTTTAAAGAATTCCCTAGAAAATTCCATTTGGTTGCCATGGCAACCAGAGTTTTTGATGGAATCAAATTCTGTGAACAAATTTTAAAGAGGGCCTCCCAAGGAACATTCCAGCCAAGTTTGGTCCAAATCCGCCCAGCGATTTAGGAGGAGTTGATGTTTAAAGAATTGTTGACGACGAACTGACGCTCGACGGACACCGGGTGATCCTAAAAGCTCCCCTTGAGCACGTTGTGCTCAGGTGAGCTAAAAATAAATGCACAATGTTAGTCTTCTTTCAATAACAAAATCTATTTTTATCTCACATCACATAGTAGCCTTTTTCCATGACATGTAAAGCATACTATGTACAGGTAATTCTGGTTTCAAATATTGTTTCAAAGTATTGAAATAGGTGCCACTAAAATCTTTTTGTTAAGTACAAGGACACAAGCTAGGACAAATACTACTATTATGTGCACTTTACCATCATATGGTTATGAGAAATGCAACGATACAACTTTCTATCAAATATCATAAAACATTCCAGACACATGGCATCGAAATATCATTTCTAATATCATTTAATGACATAATTTTGATAATTGCAACCGATCTATGGTTCCCTACATCAAAGCAATATACAAATAGCATGAATGCCACAGTAATACGATTTTTTTAATCACATAACACAATGAGGATGAATGTAACCATATTTTGACTTCAAACACAATCTCAAGGCACAACTTAGACAAATAAAGTGATAATGCAACTTCAAGAACATCTTCTGAAATAATTAGAACAAATGGCACACATAGATACTTTTGGTACCATGTCACAAAATGAATATGACAAATGCCATCATAGTGACTGATTTTCTTTACCATTTCATTACATAATTGGAAAATGCCACAACTGGTAGATTGATTGGAATTTTAAGCACCCTTCAACATTATTTTGGCATTATTTCAGTCACATCACTGCAACCACTCTCATACTCATGTATGCCAATGATTATGCCAGTATGTGGCTAGGACTTAGAACCATCATGCCAACCGACACTCCCACCAAAAAAAACCTCAACACTTCTAATGATTGATTGACCAGTGTTTTCTACCGCATTAAATATTCAGTTGTATCAAAAACAGCTCACATATTCATGTGTTTCCTGGATGTCACCAGCACTAGGCTAGGGCTCTGATCTTCCCACAAAAAACCTAGTGGATCCAGTCAGGCTCAAACCCTAGGCCTCCAGGTCACAAGTCCTACACCTTTGGATCAAGCCATGCAGGACCGCTAGTGTTTCGAGTGGGGTAAACTAGGGCCTATACAGACCACTGTATGATCTTAATAGAACAAATGCCAACAAATTATGACATGAAGCATAAAAATGCTTCAATCACAATTTTCTATACCACTGCAAAACACAAACAAGAGGGCCAAGATGGCCCTGGATCGCTCACCTGAATTTTTGAGAGGAACATAGCCTTTTTTTTAAGGTATTGAAACACTGGAAACAAAATCATTATTTTGCCAACCAATTCTTAAAAGGTCAAAATCTGACCAGCAGTTTCAGAAAAGAAGAATTTTTATGAGTTTCTTAATTTCCGTACAGTGCAAGTAGCCTCCATTCACCAGAGCCATGTTTCTTGACCTATCAAAATTTTGTAAACAAATTTTGAAAAAGGTCATTCAAGGAATATTTCTGTGAAATAATTTTCAAATCTGACCAGACGTTTCAGAGAAGAAGAATTTTCAAGAAATTCTTTATTTCAATATAGTGCAAGTAGCCCCCATTCACCAGAGCAATGTTTCTTGACGAATCAAACTTTCACGAAAAATTTTCGAAAAGGGTCACCCACGGAATATCTCTGAAAATTTTCCAAAATCTGACCAGCCGTTTCAGAGAAGAAGAATTTTTAAGAATTTCTTCATTTCCCTAAAGCGCAAGTAGCCCCCATTCACCAGAACCATGTTTCTTGACGAATAAAAATTTCACAAACAGTTTTTGAAAAGGGTCATCCAAGGAACATCTCTGTGAAATTATTTCAAAATCTGACCAGCGGTTTCAGAGAAGAAGAATTTTTAAGAATTTCTTCATTTCTGTTTAGTGCAAGAAGCCCCCATTCAGCAGAGCCATGTTTCTTGACGGATCAAAATTTTGCGAACAAATTTTGAAAAGGGTCACCCAAGGAACATCTCTGTGAAATTATTTTAAAATCTGGCTAGTGATTTCAGAGAAAAAAATTTTTAAGAATTCCTTCATTTCTGTATAGTGCAAGAAGCCCCCATTCACAAGAGCCATGTTTCTTGACGGATCAAAATTTCGCGTACAAGTTTTGAAAAGGGTCACCCAAGGAACATTTCTGTAAAATTATTTTAAAATCTGGCCAGCGGTTTCAGAGAAGAAAACTTTTAAAGAATTTCCTAAAAAATTACATTTCGTTGCCATGGTAACCAGAGTTTTTGACAGAATCAAATTCTGTGAACAATTTTTAAAGAGGACCTACCAAGGAACATTCCAGCCAAGTTTGGTCCAAATTGGCCCAGCGATTTAGGAGGAGTTGATGTTTAAAGAATTGTTGACGACGGATGACGGACACCGTGTGATCCTAAAAGCTCCCCTTGAGCACGTTGTTCTCAGGTGAGCTAAAAAGAAGAAAAGCCACTAAAGTATGACATAACCAGGAAAATTGCCCCATCAACAATAGTGATTTTCTACACGGTTGCATAACACAAGGAGAACAACTGCCATGAAATATATAGCTATAGAAACCTCATTATGACATATTTAGGATGTATATCATTACACGATTTTCCTATAAAATCTCTCAAAAAAATATGGAAATACATCACTCTGATATTATTTTCTAAAACATCTGTTGTAAAAGACAATAAGTACAAAACTAAAATGTTGTTTTGCTTTATCATACCATGCAAAACAAGTCGAACAAATGCCATCATACTGGTCATGATTTTATTAGTCATCTGATAACACATTTGGAAAACAACAAGTATGTAGTTTCACACAATATTATGTTACAGAATAGACAAATGCCACCATAAAACGAGTATAATCTCATGATATAATTAGGACAAATGCCACTATATAATTTCATATCAATTACAGACACAACCATGAGAAATGCCACTGCACCAATAAAAGTCGAACTACCTCATGACATAATGACATCACCACCAAATCATAATTTACAAAAACCTCTTGTGGCATAAAAAGGATAAATGAAACCATAAAATAGCCTATCTTGAAGAAAGAGATTTGAAAGAAGATAAGAAGATAAAAACCCTTACTTTGTTAAGCATCACATGGAACTATATAGATCTTGTTAGTCGAAGAATTTGACTGTTACCAAACTCTGTTTAGTGCAGAAGCGTAGAAATGTCACAGAAAAAAGCGCATCTGCATATGTATTCCTAGAGTTTCATTCAGTCATATTGTCTAAGCACTCTTTCCAAGACATTATTTTCTTTCTCAAATAAACATGTTTTAAACAGTGAAAAATCTGTGAAAGATGAACCTATTCTATTATCAATCATCCTCTATTAAGAATCCTCTAAAAAGTCAGTGGACAATCTAGTATTCAAAGTGATGATCACAGGATTTCAAGCCCTATATCTTTAGAGCTTCATGGCAGAACAAACAAGTACAGAGGAATTACAAAAGGCTCCCTATGAAAATTACAGACAGCTTGACCCTCATGGTAAAAAATAAACGGTTAAGTGATATATGTTAAAATAATCAGAAAATGTAGGTAACAATTCAGGCTACTAATTCTGAACAGTTTTCTCTTGATCTAAACTGCAAAAATAATTGAGTCTGTGCTTGTTTAACTGTAAAAAGTACCCTTCACAAAACCGTAAGCAATACTAGATACACTGGACATTGATTGATAATAAGGAAATTCAAGAACTTTAATTGATTAATTAATTTCTCTAGTTCTTCTGGTTAGTTAAAAAGCACTTTAAATGACACAGATGGAACCTTCTAATTGAAGCACTCAAATGAGATGACAATGCAAGCATCTGCCCAAGAATTCAGTTTGTTAGCTGGCAAGGCATTTTTGAGTTAATGATGAAATTAAACAAGATCCCTGTATATATATACGAGACATATCATCAACATTGAAACCCTTTGATACAAAAACCACTTTATGAAGATCATGTAATTTTTGCCAATTCCAAATAAAGAGTAGAAATAATCAAGGAATAAAAACTGATTCGCTGAATTGGAAACAATTGTTATACTGAAAATCAGTTGTAGAAGCCTGTACAGTTGAAAAGCTAATTGTGGCTTAGTCATTATTCACGGTTACAACAGAAGGGTTTCACTTTGATGATTTTCTCTAGCTCTATTTCCTCCTCAGTAAAATATTTATAGTCCCCATATTTCACACACTATATATCATAATATTCATATTGAGGATGTATCATACATATGCATATATCTTTTCCACAGGCCAAAATGGTGTACGTCTTGGTATAAATTCATATTATATGTACACATCTATTATCAAATACTGTTATGAAATATGGGGATGTTTCTAGCCAAGACTAACTGAGGAGCAACTGCACACGCTCTCTTCCCTAACCTGAGACGAGACAGGTGACATAGCTGTAGAAGTGGCTCTGGTTTGTGCCTAAACAAAACATAATAAACATATACATATATACAGAAATACAAAGGTTTCTAGGCATACACATGTATTCATTTAAATGACAATAAGTCCTTTAAATCATTGAAAGGTGATGTTAAGCCTCTGTAGTTTTTGAATGTGTTAATCATGTTCTACTTTTGTTTTAAACGATTACTCCTTTACATAATAATGATTATTTGGCATTCACCGATATACTATGAGACACAAAAAGCTCTCCGAATCTTGAGAGAAAATTTAAATTTGTACATAAAACAGGGATTAAAGGTAGAAAAATCATGTGAAGAATTATTACAGCTACATCAACTTTTAAACCGATATATGTACATGAAATGAATGTTTTCAGTCCCTGAAAATACACAAATAATCCACATTTCTGGAGTTTTTTTTTAAAGAATATCCCATGGAAGACCATGAGGTATGTATTCAAGGTTAGATTACTTTTTTTTAATGCCTTGATTTACACAGAACATAACAGTTATAACCAAACTAAAAATAAGTATCATGCCGAAAATCACTGATCTGACGGAGAGACAGAAAAAAATAATGTTTTAACTTGCAAATGTAGATTGGCTAAGAATTTACCATTACATATAGTGTAAAGATAAAGAAACTGGAAGTAACAAGAGAGATTTCTTTTATGTCTTTAAGGAAATGGCATGCATTTTCTATTGGTTGAAAGTTGTGCTAATAACTCTAAACCAATAGAAATTGGTTTTCTACAGGTTAAAAGTTGTGCAACCAAACCTGTTAAAATGGCATTAAACTCCAATACAAACCAACTGAAAGTTGTGTAACCTTGCAAATGCCAGGACCAATGTTTGGTAAAAAGATACAAGAACGGTTCCAGTTTCATAAAATAAACATTTAATGAAATGCCCAGTTCACTAACGTAGAAATTGTATCGGGCAAAATTACTTATGAACGTCTGCTGTGAACATACACTATCAACCTAAATTCCTCAATATATCTGAACATCACAAAAACTATCAAGGTTTTAATCAGTAACAGACAATCATTTTGAAAGTCTAAATATCCTTCTTTGACTTTTAGCCAGGTTTTTATTCTCAATCTTACCTCTTTCTAGGTTGAGAGTGTGCCTTTTGAGACTTTACAAAAATCTTGACTAGCAAACTGAGTAAGTCTAATATAGAGTACATGTATTCCTCACTCTAGAATATTGTCAGCTAAAGTCCCTTGAGACTTTATCCATGTTTAATACAAGCACTTACAATTACTTTCTGTTCCCCCCCTCCCACAAGTATGAGAAAATATTTTGATAAATCCTGATATTATAGTATGGTCTATGTAGATCTCTATGATCTGTAGAGATCTACGATGCCTTTGTCTTCGCTTATGTATCATCTTTGAAAGGAAATTTTAAGAAATGGGAACCCATTTAAATTTTCTGCTATGTACAAGATTTTGGAGGACAAATAGATGGACATGCATAAAGCAGGCCCGTCGGAAGGAAATTTCATTTGGTCCGGCCAGTATGGCGAGTGAGAAAGTCAGGGGGAAGCCATGCTAGGGGGGGCGTGGTCCCCCGGAAATTTTTTGAAAAATAAGACGCTCCCTGGTGCATTCTGATGCATTTTTTGAGGTCTATGCTACGCATTTAAGCCATGCTAGGGGGGTCCGGGGGTATGCTCCCCCGGAAAAATTTTGAAAATAAGACGCTCTCTGGTGCATTCCGGCGCATTTTTTGAGGTTTATAATATGCATTTTTTTTTTTTTTTCGAAAATCGGTCTAGCCATTTTTCGTTTTTGGCCGAAAATTTGGTCCGGCCATGGCCGGACCGGCCGGACCGCTTCCGACGGCCTTGTAAAGACTGAGGAAAAAAACTTCTATCCCCTCTGATGATACTAGAAGGAAACTTAAGACCCCATGTCACTCTCTGCCTTTACACCAATTATTTATTCCAAATAATTACAATTGGAAATGTGAACAACAATACTACAAATTTGTTTTTGTTTTTTCAACAGCTGCCAGAATATTAACTGAAGATGAAAATAGGACAATGTATATACAGTATAACAACATAAATATGCAACGGTCATGAGCATCGATCAACTCCATACCATTTAGGCTACATGTAGATACTTCTTACCCACACAAATGACACAAAAATGAGAACTATCAAATGGAAAAGATAAATGTCTTCCTTGACTGGAAAACATTCTATAAAAGTAGCTATTGAAAGATGCTATTTCACCTTAATAAAAAATGTTTGTATAATTATGCTACTGACAGCTGAATTTGTATGGTACTAGATTACTGTTATAATACAACATCCAAGAGAAGCAGGCAGTTAGAAAACATACTTAGGTGGACTTTTTCCCACATGTTTAAGACTTCATTTATTTCTGAATCTAGACTAAAGGCTAATTTTAAAATCCCTTAACACATCATACGATGTTTTTGCCCAAACTATAGATCAAGATACAACTGTGTGGATCTTGCATCTACACTCTGGGCTGTTCTAGTAGATTATTCCATTTGAAACCACAAATGGAATTTCAAAGAAACGGTGAGGGTTAGAGTAGACAGCTGTTCTTTACAGACAAAGGCTATTTCATTAACACTGTCCTCTAAGGATTAGCTTAAATTAATAACTCTATTCATATACAAGATCCCTCATTTTATACTATTCATCCAGGTACATGAAGCTATACTTGCTCCTGAAGCATTATCTGATCAGAGAAATCTACATTTTGTAACAACCAAGGAAATATTTTGGATTTCTTTTTTAGATAAAGAGTTCAAGATGCATTGCAGGGCAAGCAACAGTGCTACAGTAGCCATCTATGTTTGGCTGAATACATGGTAACTCTTCTTCAGATGTATCACAGCAGCCTATCACTTATCCACAGATTCACAGTGTTTCTGTAAAATGATTCAAGCTTGCAATCTCTGTGTTCAACCCAGAGAGCTGCGCTCCTGCGGCTCAACATGTGGGAAAGAGCTGAGTAGAGAACAAGTTATGACAACACTGATAATGCAATAATCCATAGGGTTATATATCAATCTTGATTCGCCTAGTTAAAACACTGTCACATAGTATTACAATTTGGACATACAAGGCATATCGTTATCTGGGAAGCTCATTACACCACATGAAACAGTTGAACAAATGTTCACATTAAGAACTTCCTGAGAAAACCCACACCACCACGATATATGTTTGAACAGCTACTTTATCTTATTTTTTTGACATATTTTCAGAATGCATATATTTCACTGAAAACCCCATGTTGAACAGATTTTGAACCTAGTTTGATTTCAAATTAACATTCAAAAGGTATGCTAACCTTTTCTTTACAACTACAATATATTTTCCAACGCAAAGCATGGCAACTTTTTAAAAGAACATGCTCCATCTTTCTCTCACAAAAGCATCCAAAAGTAATTACTAAAATCAGCCCTTTTGTTGTACCAAATGTATCGTCATTTTTACACAGACCATACACTGGTTTAGAAACTCATGCGGTGTGCAAGGTCTTACAGCACCAAAGCTTGTGTCTTCCAATACTTTTCTTCAGGCTATTTCGATGTAAGTAAATCGCTAAGTGGGCTAGAACACAAACCTATTGTGATTTATTTTTCTTTTGGGAAGCATTCGATGGAAGCTGTTTGTGCAACTACCCATTTTGTTAGCCTTTCTCTAGTAGTAGACAACCCCCCCCCCCCCCGCCCCCCCGTCTTTTTTAGTTAAGAATTCAAAATCTTAGCCATTATAATGGCAAAATAGGAAGGAAAACATGTATATCAAAAATGTTAGTATATAGAATAAAAAACGTGTGTGTCCAACTTTGATTCTTTTCAAACCCCAAAGTAATAAAACTTTGAATCAAGAAAAAAATAGTTATCTTTAGCGAAAAAATAGTCATCTTTACCAGCATGTAAAAAATACTACATATTTGTGAATGATTTTCTCAGAAGTAGTGAAACCAAACCTCATTGCATGCTACTTTTAAGATGCACACCCAAGACTTAGAACTGCATGTTATGAACCCCTTGCATTCCTGTAGTGATATCTAAAACTTGATGTGAGTGAATTCTAATTTAACTGGCATCAATTTTGTGCTAAAATAGCCCAAGTGGGGACATCAATCTTCTCTAATACTCCCTTCCACATACATACAACTTAAAGCTTTACAAAAAAACAATCAAATAACGGTCTATTTTGTGCATAAAGGAAAATGTTTGAAAATTCCTTATTGATAACAATGCTATGTTTGCTAATGTGTAGTCTAAAACTTTAGTCTAAAATAAATGTGCTATATAACCTTTACGAAACAATAGGAAAAGGAGAAAATGTTGGTAGCCAACATTTTCTCAATGACCCACCAAGCTTTCTGTCCTATCACAAACAAATCCTTTGTTGAGAGCATATACAATCTGGGATCTGCAAATAAATCTATCATGGACATGTCTTAACTCTTTACCAAACGACAAAATTTTAGACTGGTTCAAATTGAAAGCATTTGCAGACGACAAAATAAATGTGACTGAAAAATTGAAATTTCTTCTGGGAAGGGTAGAAAACACTGTGGGAAAAGGAGAAAATGCTGGTTACCAGCATTTTCTCCTTTTCCCACAGTGTCTTCAAAAGGCTTCTTTCTCAGGGGCGTCAAAAGTAGGGATTGTGTGGTAATGGGTTAAATTATGTTGTCAAGTTTAAAGATGATGAGACAATACTAATGAATAACCACAAGATTGGTTTCAGAGAATAGATACTGCTTTTAGACAAGTGATACCTCCACTGCTCTGGACCTGTGTTGAATGGATAAAACAAATGTTGATGCAAGACTGTTACACTTACCAATAGATTTGTCAAAATCTGGTTCATCCTGTTGGCCATATCCTTGAGTCTTTCCATTGGGATCGGTAGAGACAAGTCTTCAATGGATTCCATCTGTTCATCAGCTGTATAATCAGAAAATTATCCAACTCAAGCCAAGACAGCAGGAAAAATCTTTACTCAAAAAAGGCTATGTAGTACACAAAGTAAAATTGCAATTTCTCTACTGGCCAGAATGAATTAACCAAACGCCAGATGATATGTTCCTCACCAATTTAACCAGAATCACCCCTCGATGTATACATTTAGTGTAAAATGGTTTCCTGATGTTTGACTTGACATTGATATTGGAAGATCTATTAAAAAAGGGGGAAAAATAGCCTACCATTTTTGTCTCCCAGTTCGAGAGAAAAACCCGAAAAGAAGAATAAAATGACTAAAAACATGAGCATACTTCTAATCTATGCTTTGTTTGTTTGTTTGTTTGAATGGTGTTTTACGCCGCTTTCAACAGTATTTCAGTCATATCACGGCGACAGTTCACATATTAATGTTTCCTGGGTTTCACCAGTACTAGGCTAGGCTCTGAAGTGTCTTGCCCAAGGACACTCCTGTGAAAAAAACCCAGTGGAGCAAGCGAGGCTCGAACCTGGGACCTCTAGGTTATGAGTCCTGCACCTCACCACTGAGCCACACAGGACCCCTGTAATCTATGCATTCGCCTCTATATATTATTCTGTAAGAGTAATAGAAAAAGGTAAAAATTGACGTGTACACAATGAACATGTATAATCCGAATTCCAATCACTTATAATCAAAGACAGTCACGAGAGTCTGACTATTTAAATGACACATTCTTGTAAATTTACAAGTAGGACAATACCGGAAGCCTGTGGCGTGGCATACCGTTATCAAAGAAATATCGCATAAACCCTTGCTCCACTTTTTGCGTAAAAGTTGGCACCATGTGCAACTGATCTTATCCTAAAAGGAAGACAGCTTGATTGGTTTTCATTTTCGATAAATATTTAACAGTTTAAAGGAGATTGTAAACAGAGAGGGAGAGCTGGTGTTAGACAGGGGGCATAACGTCTTACACGGGCTTTAAGTTTACATTGATAGAAAGGTTAAAATAGAGAAACCAATGAGAACAACGTTTTTAATGTTTTACAACTGCACGAAGATGAAAATTGTCTTCAATTCAAGCAAATGTCTAAAATGTGCCTACATAACATCTTATTTCAGAAGCATGGGGAGGGCTGCTTAATTTGTACTTTCCAAGACGCCTGTAGGAATAGGAACATTATTTTTGAGAAGATTAATTATATTGACATGTTTTTTTTTCAATTAGCATTTCATTGAAGGATTATCTATTATAAAGGATTATGGGTGAAAAATCCATTAAAAAGCTATAAGAGCAATCTGCATAGGAAATTAACTCGATTTGGGCAGAAATTGAATTAAAAAGCATACAGATTCTACTCAAATAAAAAATAAGATAAAGGAAAAAGATAAATAAACTCGATAAAATTCAATCGGTAGTCTAAAATATGATCTAAGAGCAAAGATCTATTTCTTTTAGTAAAAAAAAAACAACAAAAAAACGAGGCAATTATATAAATAAAATTGTCAATCTGGAAAATTTTTGACGATATATGAATATTTTTACAAACGTTATTCTTTTTTTTTTTCAGTTGTCACTTGCGTCAATACTTTTACCTGATATCACTGGAGTCTTGAGATCGTGGATCTAAGGATTAATTATGGATACCAATATTTTAATGCAAATAATACGTTTTTTTAATCATATCTTCTACACAGTTATATATACTTCCAATGCAGAATGTCTAGGTTTTGATAACGGCGAGACAGCTTCCGCTCTGAATGGGAAAATGCTACCGCTGATTGGCTGATTGGTTTTTGAGTGGGCGGGGCTGGCGTTTGGTTAATTCTAGTGTAATATTCAGCCTTTAAATCACTTAAGTTTAATTTTAGGTTTCTCTGCATGCCCTCACAATGACAGCATCCAGCCTTTGCAGATTTCTAGAGAAATGAGGTAGTATTCATTAAACAGTGTAAGAATGTGTGTGAATATCATGCAAAAATCAAACATACACATATATAAAAATCTTCAAACAAAATCACTTCTGGTGCATGTCAATCCCAAATGATTTTTCTTTGCATATATGATAATGAAAAAGAAAGGACATTTTACAGAAGTTTCCAAACCAAGAGGGCATTTGAAAGTATGGTGGGAAAAACAGACAAGTGGAAAATTGGCCCTAATCCACACATCTACGAAAAGTTTTCTAGGATTCATGCAGTTGGAATGATCCTAGTCTGATGATGGTGTAAAACACATACAAAATGCATTTAAAAGACATAATGATAAATACTCGTCCTGTAAGACAAGTAATTTTGAAAAAACACTAGCCCTTCTCTGATCATCACTCATCCAACGAGAAAAAACCCTTCCAATTTCACTCTAATGGTTTGTTTTTTCCAGAAGAAACAAAAATGTTACAATGGACCTTAATTACCCGGTTTTAAAAACTGTACCAAATATCCGGTCAAGTTACAGCAATTAATAACATAGTCTTTCAAACTGATTCTGGGAAAGTATTCGCGTCAATACTAATATGATTTGTTGTTTTAATATTTAGCAAAGTCACTGTTATTGAATTAGGTCAACTCGAAGCTTTTTATGAGATTCTTGTTTGCAATGAAAGGTCCCAGGTTATATCATAAGTCTTGACTTAAAAGCAAAACATTTTGTGTTTTATTTCAAAATTGGACTTTCTGAATATCCTTACTTCCCTTATTCAATAATTGAATGGTCGTTTTGTCTCGTGTAAGTTAACTCTTTACCACACAAGAAAATTGTAGGCTGGTCCAAATTGAAAGCATTTCCAGACAACAAAATCAAGGTAACTAAAAATAGAAATTTGTTCTGGGAAGGGTAGAAAACACTGTGGAAAAAGGAGAAAATGCTGGTTACCAGCATTTTCTCCTTTTCCCATAGCGTTTTCAGAAGGCTTCTTTCTCAGGGGCATCAAAAGTAGGGATTGTGTGGTAATGGGTTAAATATTCGTCAGAAAAACTTTTTACTATATCCTATTCACCTCTTGTCCTGCTGGATGAGTATGACTGATATTCCCTATTTGACTGTCGTCCCCATCAATTTCTTACTTGTAAATACCAGTGGATGAGACGATTTTTTAGGCCCTGTCTTTATTGAAGTATATCATGTTTATGTGTGTTATATTAACTAACATGAATGCATTGAGCTTTCTTAAGAATTACACTGAAAATGTGGCTTCTACAGTGCCACTAAGATTATACCATTTCCTCCTTTTCTTAAATTTTTTATTTTAAACTCTTTTCTGCATATGTCCTCCATAACGGATCTCTTGTTCGATATATTATCACAGCACTCATTCTGATCCATAATGTTTCTGATTTGAAATATTTCTCAGACACTTAACTTTTGTTTGTAAAAAGTTCAGCAATTTCAAGTTCCCTTAATATGGCCTCATCAAGACAAAACATTCCTATAATTTTTTCCTGACTATTGGACTAACAATATGGCTTCCATAGTGCACACAAGGTTTTTAGGTATTGGTCAAAGGGACCTATTTTTTCACCCTTGGTGGCCCATTTTCATACTCAACGAAGATACCATCAGGACAACCATTCTGACTCTAGGTGTCTAGAGTGCACACAATGTTCATCTTCATCTTGTACAAGATACCTGCTTTTTGGCTTAACCAAACTTTGATTTTTTTCCAGATATTATCACGACAAAAAATTCTGGTAAATTTTCATAAGCATCAGATTAAATCTGTGGCCTCGAGAATGTACACAAGATATTCCTTAGATTTGCCTCTGACCTACTTTTTGACTCAATGTGACCCAAATTCAAATTTTCACAAGGAGTGGGGGTAGATATACAGTTTACCAGCAACTTCTCCTTTTCCCTGGACAATGTTTTCCATCCCTCTACAGACTACTTCAACTTTCTGGAGCTAAGTTGTAACCTAATCCAAGTCTGATGTAAGATAAAAATTGCATACAAACTGATTAAATATTCTGGTCAAAAGTAACACAGAAAACACACTTCTGATGTCCCTCTCACCCTCTCCCAAGTGCCAGGGTCCCCTTCAACACTTCAGTATTCATAAGATTAAAATTCCTATTTAGTCAGATTCTGACAAAGGTAACACATGCAGCATTTTACAGAAAACAATGCTCAGATATCTTCTGTGAAAACTATGGTTAATAAAATATTTAACTAAGATTAGTAGAACTGTGCATACTTAGACAATAACTATCAGACCATGCAAATAACATGATATGATAACCTGTATTGTTAAACCTATCTTATCTGTAAATCAGTGAACAGATTGTACCCTTGAAACTGGATTTGTACTTGGTAAAATAAATTTGAAGTTTAAACAGACCATAATTGTACATGACCTGGCCTGAATTTGGGATAAGCAATAGGTCTTTTAAAAGACTGGCCTTACTTTGATATGAAGATCTTGCCATTGAAATCATCACAGCCAATGCATTGTTGCATCCAGGAATTCTGCCAAGAGGGGGGGATCCCCCATGAAATTTTCAAAATGGGGGGAGTAAAAATTTTCGGCGGTGGGCGAAAGAAAATTAATTATACACAAAACATGTATTCATCTGGTCAATTTCCTTTTATGAATGGAAATGTATATACCTGTCTTTCAAGGGCTGATAGGATATTTGCTAGATCTATATTTTTACGGCTGACAGGGAAGGGTTGATGCCTACTGGGTTAATCTTACCTTATTTCTTACACAAAACATTATAGATTCTCATTCTTGATTGATAATGTGCATCTATAGATGTACACATCAATTTTCATTCACGATTACGATACAGTACATCCTCGGAAGTAAGTCAGAATCTGGGGCCGAACAAATTTAAGTTTATTCCCCGCTGTTTTCACTCAATTCTTTCCATAATATCATCGTGTGAATCATGATCAACCATCGGCGTTGGCAACAGAACAAATAAAAGTCTTTGACATGTTTCCTTTCGGCAGAATACATGACAAATCGCAAGTTTAAAACCGCCGGTTTCTTCAATTCGTCAGCATTATGAAAGTAAACATTCAATGCGCATGCGTAGATATATTGTTTCCCCACTTCAATAGAAACCTCACTGCAAAATCGGAAACCACCTGGAACAGTCTACATGTAAGGAAGCATTGTCGGACTTCCGATTCTTTTATTGAAATGACTTGAAACCGGTCCGAATTTTTCAATTTCTCTTTTATGCACGCAGCTGTGTCTTCTTTTGGCAGGAGTTACGCTGATATTGCGCAATTGCTCCCCCATCACATTCACGGAATTGCATGATGGCAAAACATAAAGCGTGAATCCCGCAATCCCGCGGCCTGGATGCAACACTGCAATGTAAATCAAAATCAGACTGCACACAACATGCAGTCTGGTCTTTAATACACATCGTCTGCTTTTCTGAATAATATTGACAAATGCAACCATCAAGTTCCAATTCCTTGGTTTTTTTTCTCACCTTAAAATGTTTGTTGAGCTTATTTGGTGCTCTATGATTATAAATCACCAATTTTCAAAGAGCTTAACCTAGCTGGCGATTTGAGCTGCAAATCGAGCTGTATACAATACTGACTGAGCCATCATCCTCAGCAAAACAACATTCATAGAAAGAACTAGAGCTGTCACTAAATGTGACTTGATACCCCCGCCGGGACTTTGACAGAAACAGGCAATTGCTAGTATTTTGTACACATACAGACACACGGATGGACACAGATACACACAGACAGACAGGCTGATACCAGTATACATCCGAAAACATTTGTTCTGCGGGGTTATAAAAATAAAATTATCAGTAAATGGCTGTACATGATGACATACAGTCATGTTGTTGTAAAGCACCAATTGATGTATCTTTGATCAAGTCCATCAGTTGTATAATTTGCTGTTGACAAGATACCACCATGGCAGCTGGATCACTCTCCTCCATTGTTTCCTGAAAAAGAGACACACTTTCTCTTATCATCAAACATATGCCGTCGTTACAGATTCAGTTCGAAATGTGTGCCGGTGGAATTTTTTACCCTTTACAATACTTACAAGATTAAATATTTTTAAGAATTACCCATACTGAAGGCACTTTTTGGCAACAACTTAACCCTTTACCAGATGTCAAAATTTAAGTCTTGTCCAAATTGTACGCATTTGCAGACGACAATTTCAATGTGGCTCAATCAGTGCAATCATTTTTTGACGGAGTTGAAAACATTTTGGGAAAAGGAGAAAATGCGGATTACCAGCATATTCTCCTTTTCCAAAAATGTTTTCAGAAGGCTTCTTTCCTGAGGTTGTTAAAAGGCGTCATTGTTTGGAAAAGGGTTAAATGTGTTTTTAGGTGTCTTTAGTCCTTGGAAAGGTAAAAAAGAACATGACAAAGAGGCAAACGCTGGTTACTACAATGTTCTTGTGTGCACTTATAATAACAATAATACTAATGAGCATTTACTTTACCACACAATTACAAGTGTCATTTCATTACACATGACAACACAAATGCAAGACAGTGGTAGTTGACACTGATAACTTTAATTGGACATGATATAATAGATTTTATCTTTGACAAATGCATCAGCACATGGTTCTTTTGATATCAGAAATATTAAACACAGGAATTTAGGTTTTTCACTATAAATAAGAACTATAAATGTGTCCTAATCATATTTCACTAATGAGCCCATTGCTTATTAGCAATTTTACCAATCCTGTACCCTAGATTCAACTCTTTTACCCACAATGATTTCAAAAGTAGTCTTCTTTAAGGTAATTAAAATCATGTAGGTTTCAGGTAAAGCTATACACATTAGGTAAATATCAATGATACCAGTGGTAGAGCAACTCACCTGGGTTTTGTCTGTCACTTCATCTGGGCTCACTTTCAGGAACTCAGCAAGGACTTGTATTCTTGTTTCTAATACACTAGCTAAATCCTCGTCATTCTGTCGTAGTTTTTCTGTAACAACACACAGGGCCATGCAGGGATACACACACAAACAAAATAAAACCTTTTTTCAAACACAGAATTATCAGCCTAATGTATAATCAACTTTAATCTGTTAATTGTTTTAATTGTGATCTTATCAAAGATTTTGTCATCACTCTGAATGTTATCTTTTAAAAAGGCTATAGTAAATATTATGATCAGTATTGACAATAGGAGTGTTTGACTGAAAAGATCTTTTCTGTATCATGTTTATAAAAATATATACGCTGGTATCAACTTTAATACCCTTTGTTATCTGTTAACTCTTAGCAACACAAAAATGTAGACTTGTCTTAACCCTTTACCCCATAAGGCATTACTATGGCATCTCTAATTGACCCTAAATAACAGCAATGATGAAGCCATTTTTTAATGTGTAAATGACGCCTTATGATAGCATAGAAAAAATTGTGACAAAAGGTGAAATTGCTCGTCATGAGCAATTTCACCTTTTGCCACAATGTTTTCCAAAGGCTCCTACAAGCAATGCATAGAAATGAGTATCTATGGAATAAAGGGTTAATTGGAGGCATTTGCCAATGAAAATTTCAATGTGGCTCAAATGATGAAACTTGTCTTTGATAGGATAGGAAACCAGTCAGCTACCAGCCAGGCTAAATGGGATTTTAAGTGTCTTCATTATGTTCTGTATCAGGTGACATGTACCATAATATGAATTAAGTTGGTCTAAAGAAAGACTGAACCCTGAGATAGAACAGTCCTTTGACATGCAAGTCGGCCTACGTGGACTGCACAGGCTGACATGGCGACATATTTACAGGGACACAGAAATATATGGGGGGTGAGAGCTTGGTCGACAACAGTGCATTATATTCAGTGCTTCCTAACAATTTTATGCACAAACAGAAACATCAACTAGTTGGTTTGTTAGTAGAAACTAAGCAACCATCTTTTGTGTTCAAACCATGCTGACATATTTGTTCAACTACACAAGCTAACTGATAGATTCAAAATCCTTATCATACATGTGTAATCAAATCGCTAAATTAAATTTGTTTCAGGTAATGGTTAACTTCATAATGTTATCATGAAAATACTTTATGGAAAAAAAATGAAAAGTTTTTTTTTTTCTATAGCAGCAAAACAAAATATTGCATGCAGTTATATACCAGTAGACAGAGAGTTCTTTTATTTCAAACTGAGAAACAGAATTAACTCTATACCAGATACACTGTATCAGATTTGTCTCTATCCACATTAATTATTTACCCCACAATCCCTACTGTTTTTTTGTCAATCCTGACAAACATGGCTAAAGAAAAAGCTAATCAATACCACTGTGTTTTTGTCTTGAATTATTTTCTAATCTTCCAGATACATATCACATCTTTTGAAATACATTTTAGTTTTACTCTGCAAGAGTTTCAATATACAAAAGTATGGAACTTGTCATGTGGTACAGAAACGTAGTAGCTAATGCAGATTGCATTGTGTAAAAAGGATAAAAAAAAGTTTGTTACCAGCATTTTCTGCTTTTATGAGTGGTTTAAAAAGCCTTTTTTTTCAGTAAATCCATGAAAAAAGTAATCTTTTAGTAAAAGACTGATAGTAAAGGAATAAAATTGTACTAAACTCTCACTACTGAAAGTTAACCATCCATCTATTTTTCAAGGAAACTTTAATTTTTCAAATATTTGGGGGGAATATTTCACAAAAAAGCAAATAGATACCTTTTTGTTCCAAGGGAAAGTACTCATGACAAAATCAGGATTATTCGAGTACTGTTAGTCTCCCTTCAATCATTGGGGGGGGGGGGGGGGGGGGTCAAAGTAACATCCCTTGACAGTAGAATGCAAAATGGATAGAGGGAGAAACAAGGTAAACATATCAAATAAAATTAAGTTTATACCTGAAAACTATGATTTTGAATATCTTTGGCCATAATGATTTTAATTCCCAACATTAAAATAAATTTTAATTTTCATGCACAATCAAATGGAGTAGTGGACAATCATGGGATGAACAAACCAAGGTCTTACGAACAAAGTCCTTAACAAAGAAACAAATGAATAATTGCATGGCAGAGATAAGGGACCGAGCGGGATTCGAACCCCGGAACTCCCAGATGCAAGGCCAATACCTTAACCACTGAGCCAAAGAGATATCTCTCTGACGCAGAAGCCAGGTATTGTATTTAAATCGGGAGAATGCCATGCAGGAAGGAGTGGTCTCCCGTAACAAAGGTATGAACTTGTTTTGGAAGGAAAAAGACCTGGACCAAGTGATCAGTAGACAAATTTTGTGTATACCATTGTGCCACTATAAGGCTATGAGAAGGTGAAGCTGTTTTCAATCAAATATTAGTATTTCGATGATTGATGGCCTCACCCATTGTATTCTATCATGCCATTTCAACCTACATATTGAGGTGCTTTCAAAAAGCTCATTTGTCAAAGAAAAATGAGTTTAGTTGGGTATTCAAATATAAAATTGATCGATAGAGCATTAAGTTATAAAAACTATACCTCAAACATATGTATTACTGACCAAAGACCTCTTGTTAAATGAATGGAAGCAAAAAAAAAACATAACTACTGTCAGTCAGACAATAAATAATAAATGCAAGCTTACCCAAGGGTGAGATCAACTGATCGTTTGTCATGATATTTACTTCATCTTGTTGTTCTTCAATACATGGTTGTTCGTGGTTCTCCTCGGGTATCCTGCAATGATAGGTCATCATAAAACAGAAAGGTCACATGCAGGCAAATACAAGTACCACCACTGGCGGCTGTCTTACCTGACCTGGGTCACATTTCCTGTAACAGTGGACCAATTACAATTTTCTCTGCCATTTAGGCTTTTACAAATATTTTAGACAAACCAGCTGACAAATACAAGAGAACACTGGCCAAGCGGGCATTCCCTAGTTTTAACAAAACAAAAAGTAAACACGAGCGGCAAATTGTCGCAAGATACGCCCGTCTTACCCCAAGTTGTAAAGCTGGGGCATGCACCAGACAAAATTCAAGTATGAAAAACAACAAAGGGCAATAACTCAAAAATTAAGCAAGCAAGAGTTGTGATTTTGGTGCACTGCACTCCCCCTTGATGAGATCTATCCACCAATGAAATTTCATAACCCTAGCTAGTATAGTTTTAGAGATATGCTTCGGACAAAAATCAAGTATGAAAAACGACAAAGGGCAATAACTCAAAAATTAAGCAAGCAAGAGTTATGATTCCTGTGCACTGCACTCCGCCTCGATGAGATCTATCCACCCATGAAATTTCATAACCCTAGCTAGTATAGTTTTGGAGATATTCACCGGACAAAATTCAAGTATAAAAAATGACAAAGGGCAATAACTGAAAAATTAAGAAAGCAAGAGTTATGATTCTTGTGCACTGCACTCCCCCTCAGTGAGATCTATCCACCCATGAAATTTCATAACCCTAGCTAGTATAGTTTTGGAGATATGCTCCGGACAAAATTCAAGTATGAAAAACAACAAAGGGCAATAACTCAAAAATTAAGCAAGCAAGAGTTGTGATTTGTGTGCACTGCACCCCCCATCCATGAGATCTATCTACCCATGAAATTTCATAACCCTAGGTAGTATAGTATTGGTGATATGCTTCGGACAAAAATCAAGTATGAAAAACGACAAAGGGCAATAACTCAAAAATTAAGCAAGCAAGAGTTATGATTCCTGTGCACTGCACTCTGCCTCGGTGAGATCTATCCACCCATGAAATTTCATAACCCTAGCTAGTATAGTTTTGGAGATATTCACCGGACAAAATTCAAGTATAAAAAACGACAAAGGGCAATAACTCAAAAATTAAGCAAGCAAGAGTTATGATTCTTGTGCACTGCACTCCCCCTCAGTGAGATCTATCCACCCATGAAATTTCATAACCCTAGCTAGTATAATTTTGGAGATATGCTCCGGACAAAATTCAAGTATGAAAAACAACAAAGGGCAATAACTCAAAAATTAAGCGAGCAAGAGTTATGATTCCTGTGCACTGCACTCCGCCTCGATGAGATCTATCCACCCATGAAATTTCATAACCCTAGCTTGTATAGTTTTGGAGATATGCTCCGGACAAAGAACTGGACGCCGCCCGCCCGCCCGGACGCCCGCCCGCCCGCCACGGGTGATCCCATAATACGTCCCGTCTTCGACGGGCGTATAAAAAGAAAGTCAGATTTTTACAGTACAAAAATATTACTAGAGTTCTAACAAAAACAGAATACACCCATGTGTACTTACTCTTGTTCCCCTGGTCTAGATACAGGAATTTCTTCTGGTACAGGTTGTTTTTTGTTCTTAGAGTTGATTTCATTCTTTTTCATTGATTCTGCTGCTTGGGTTATATATTTGGTCCATCTAGGGAAAAGAAATGTACCTGCTCTTAACTGTCTACCAGATAAAAAAAAATCTAGGATCATGCACAATGAAAGCATCTGCAGATCTGATGACAAATTCACAAGACGTACAAGTCAAGGGATTCACTTCAAGAAGGTAAAGAAGAGGACCACGATGGCCCGTTTGTAGCTCCACTGCCTTTTAAATAAAGGTATCATTCACTTGACTAGCACTGACAGTGACATAAATCATTAAAAGTCTGTATTGGTAATGACTTTCATAGAAAAAAAGTCATAGTTCCCCTCACCCCCATCCTTCCAACACCAATTTTGCAACAGTGCAATTTGATAATCCAGTGAGGGAAAAGGTAACAACATGTATAACTATTATAGAGGTTGTATCCATTGATCAGTGTCACATAAATTTGGTAGCCCTAGACCTAGGAAAAAAAATGTAGTTTTCACTATGAAAGTCCAGGTGAAACTTGTGACCCTGGGATAGGGCTAATTCTGACCCCAGGGCTATTAATTAACCCTTTCCCAAACAATCCCTGGTTTTTACGGGTCTGGAATGGTAGCCTTTTGAAAACATTGTGGGAAAAGGAGAAAATGCTGGTAACCAGCATTTTCTCCGTTTCCCACAATGTTTTCTACCCTATCATAGACAGAAATCATCTTTTCAGCTAGAGTTGAATTGTTGTCTACAAATGCTTTCAACTTGGTCTAGTCCAAAAGTTTGTCGTTTGGGAAAGGGTTAAATAGGACTTGTAGGATTCCATGAGATGAAGATACAAGCAAAGATTTAGTAACCCTATGCTTTACAATTTAAAAAAAAAACCATTTTTTAAAGTTCTCTCTATATAAGCCCATGTAGAAGTTGTAACCCCAAGGACTAGGTCAATTTTGATCACAGTGTAGTAATTTCACGGGATTTGGTAGAGATCTTTTAGTGAAGCTTAAAAGTGGTCCTTTAGAATTTGGGACGAAAAGTTTACAAAAATTAAAAAAAAAAAAATCATGCTTATACTCCCAAAGCCTTTTAATTTTCATTCATAAAAACCCAGTAGTCGAAAACCATCCGACAACAAGAGAAATTAGGGATTAACTACAGCTCGGGTGGACAGAAGTATAGTAATTTCAAGAGACTTTTTTCTTGCGAATTTTATAAAGCTTGTAATTCCAGAGTCTTTCAAATTTGTATAAAAGAATCTAACACAATCTCTACTGTTGATGACCCTGAGAAAGAAGTTTTTAGAAAACATTATGGGAAAAGAGAAAATGCTGGTAACCAGCATTTTCTCCTTTTCCCACTTAGTTTTCTACTCTTTACAAAACAAATTCCATATTTTCAGTCACTTTCATTTTGTTGTCTGCAAATGCTTCTGATTTGGACAAGCATAAAATATTGTTGTTTGGTAAAGAGTTAACTAGATGCTGCTTTACTGGTTACTGATAGCTGAAGTAATCAGAAAGCATACCACTTCTAAGAGAGGTGGTAAGTATTCTTCATTCCTGTATATGCTCCTTCACAAGAGCTCATATTATGAATTGATGAAATAGACTTTGCCTACTCCAGTATTTTTCATACACATTTTTAGGGAGTACAAAACTGAGAAATAATATCCAATCACCTTTTCTGTTCATCAGCAGTGCCAGCCACAAGCTGGTAGATCTGGGGCCCTGCCTTGGAGGTATTCACAACAAAGAATGCTTTTTTATCTGTTGCATCATTCCTTGCTAACACATTGTTCAGCCAGAGAAGCGGACTTTGTCTTTTACTATCTTCTTTCCCAGCCACTAGCTGGGTACTTTGTAATTTAAGGACAAGCCGTTCTTCCTGTTTTTGCAATAGTACCATGGCTTTTTCTAGTAACACAACATGCAGCTCTATTTGTTTCCTGTTGTTTATTCTCCAGGTCAATGTGCCATCATGAATTAACTTGTGTTTGCTGAGATCAAATGTCTGAAAAATGTGCAATGTAACAAAATGTCAAAATATTATTCTAATATGACACATGAATTCAGCTCTATAAACACAGTACAACAAAAGCGTGGTAAAATCTATGTTATTCTATGAGGGTTGACATCATTCTATATAGGATGACATCATTCTGTATAAAGTACATAAGTAAGTTATTCAATGAAATATAATCTGATATAAGAATTGGTCATGGTAGAATCGAAATAATCTTCTTTCTTTCCTGGTTTATCATTCAATAAACCGCATTGCTATCACCCTCGTGGATTATTTATTGTGCCTCATAACTCACTGAGATTTACAGACGAATAAACCAGGATAGAAAGAAGATTATTTCTTAAATATACACCAACAGTCAATCTCTGTGTGCCTAACTGGCAATTAACCTTTTATATAACAATTTAGTCAAAGATCCTCATGGAAAGGGTATTTGAAAATTTTGTAGAAAAAGGACAAATTGTTGGTACTAGCATTTTCTCCTTTTCCAACATTGTTCTCCTCACTTCCAAAGGTGAATTTCAGTTTTTAGGTTACACTATGTTACCTGTAAATGCTTTCAACCTGGATCAGTCCAACATGTTGAGAAAATGTCTGATACAGAGTTAAGAAGAGAGATCCAAGTTCTTACCCTAAGTTCTTCCATCTCGGCACTGCCATCTGCTTTTTTATCTATCCGTCGTTGTAAGTCAATTAGTCTTTGGTGGTTTTCACAATCTTTGACCGCTTGGTTCACATACTCCAGGATATGTTTACTGCATTGATGAGCCCTTTCTAGGTTAGAGTATTCCTCAGTGTTTGCTACAAAACATCATTCGGAACATTAATCCTTAAAATGACAACAAAATGTAAACCTTGTCTGAATTCAAAGCTGTTGCATGTTGACAAAATCAATGTGGATCAAAGGGTGGAAAACCAGCATTTTCTCCATTTCTCTCAATGTTTTCAAAAGGCTTCTTTCCCAGGGTTGTTAAAAGGCAGCATTGTGCAGTGAAAGGGTAATCTCTCCTTTTATCCTTTACCAAAGAAAGTTATAAGAAGACATTATAATGAGTTAACTCTAATCCAGACGACAAAATTTCAGGCATTTGAAGCAGATGTCTTCTGTGACAAAGGCCATTTCAGAAAATGCTATAGTTTGACTACCCAAAGCTGAAGAAACAGGACAATGATAATACAAACTTTGGATCTTCTTCAAAAACAGTCAAGCTTTATTTACAAATTCTCGTGGTCTTGTATTGAGATAAGAAAAGAGTAGAATGCTTACTAGGTGTATACTTGAGAAGGTTTTCTATCAATAAAGGATATTTTGTCAGTCTCATAAACTGTTTGGGAATGATATCTTTCAGAGCTAAACGTTGACATAGTGGATTATTTTCTGCATCCTAAAATGGAAAAAAAGACACTTTACATTATAGTCCCTCCTACAAACAACTATGAGGAGGAATACTCTTGATAGCACTGAGGGAAAAAGGATTTTTTTCATTTAACTCAACTGTTTTCTAGCCTTTCACAAATAGATGGGATCCTTTAAGACACAGCTGACTACTTACCTGCAAATGCTTTCAATTTGCGCAAGTTTTGTCCTTAGAGTCATAGTTAACTAGTTACCTGAAAATACTTCCAATTTGTATAAATGTTGTCCTAAAAGTCCGTTAACTTGTAATCTGCAAATGCTTCCAATCTGTATAAATATTGTCCTTTGCGTCACAGTTAACGAGTCACCTGCAAATGCTTATAATTTGTGTAAATTTTGTCCTTTGTGTCACAGTGTAAAGATTGTCCTTTGAGTAACGGTTAACCAGTCACCTGCAAATGCTTTCAATATGTGTAAATTTTATGCTTTGTGTCACTGTGTAAAAATTGTCCTTTGAGTAACGGTTAATCAGTCACCGGCAAATGCTTTCAATTTGTGTAAATTTTGTTGTCACATAAATAAGTATCTGTTTCAGGACAAAATTAATGAAACAAACATTTTCGTTTTGTAAGAAAGACCAATATTGTTGTGCTATTGATTTAGTTGATAAACATTTTCAAAATTTCTCGCAATTTCAGTAACTGATGCTAAAAATATTCAATATTTACAAACAAGAAGTATAAGTTATTGATCATATATTTCATTTGTATGGAATTAAATCGGAGGGAGGCGAAGCCGACCGACAATTTAGTTTCATACAAATGAAATATATGATCAATAACTAACTTACAGTTTGCCCTACTTTCTAATTGACTGACAGCTATGGATGGGTGGAAAAAGCCATACAAGAACGACAGAAAGCTCGGTTCGACACGCCCCTTTTGATTGACGGTTGTACCAACGTGCGTTTTTAGTCGTACGGCGTTAAAACTATTAGTCAGGTTGTCCTTGAACTAGTTTCAGGACAATTGTCTGCAGTCAGACTCATTCGGCATATCACGGGTGATGGTAGCCATCATATCCCTCGTCTGTATCTAGTGGATTGATATACAGCAGATCGGTACACCCGGAAATACGCCGGTATACTGTTCTGAAAATTGTCAGGTTCCTCTTGGCCCGCCATTTTATAAGATCATGTGACTCGCAGTTCAAATGTAAACGACCGTTTTACGAACGAGATTAGATGTAGGTACGGAATCGGCCGAATTTCATGCTCTTTGAAGCAACAGATTCAGCAATGGATGCATGCTTTGAGCCGGTTGAAGACGAGGAATTTTATAAAGAATTTATTTTCCCCGACACAGGCGACGTGTCGCTAACACAAGTGTGTACAATAAACACCCATGTCCCTCTAAAGTGGCTCATTGTCCAGGATCTGCTTCATACCAGATAAGCCCTCTTTTTTACTGCTCTGAGGCAGAAGGCGCATGAAAACATTGTGGGTAGAGGAGAAAATGCTTGTAAGGAGCATTTTCTCCTTTCCTGCTATGTCTCTTTTTTTCTTTTGCACAGACAAATCCTTTAATTTGAGTACCAAGTTGTTGTCTGCAAACGGCTTCAAATTGGACCCAAGCCAAATTTCCCAGCCTGGTTGTTAAAACCAAAGGTTATTTGGTAAAGGGTTGAATACCAGGTGGCCAAGTACGAGTTATTTAGTCCCGATATTCACGAGGAAATTACGTCACTTTTTCGGCGATGATGCAATTACTTGGAATAATCCCCGCCCCTTTTTACTCTAGCGTATGCATTAGATTGGTATTTACTCTACAAGGACCAGCTAAAATACTGTGGGCGGAGCTTCTCGTTAACCGGGATACAACTGTATATAGGTCAACCATTTAATGATTAAGTGGTCACATATTGCAACATATTGAGTATGTATGGAATTAAATCCAGCAGTTTTGAACGAAATCCGGCGTTTTCATTGGTTTAGAAAGTAGGGCAAACTGTAAATATAGTTTACAGGCAAGCCATTGAACGGAATAGTATCAAACATGTTACATAGCACATTACATTTACTCAACTTACCGATAAAAGTTGAGCCATCTTTGTTTCTTTCCTGGTACGAAGTTTCAGGTTTTCTAGAGCATGGGACTGATTTCTGCAAAATATGGCACAGCCGGTTCGAAAGTTCTCCCCCTCTTTTCCATCAAACTGCAGAAAAAAATCAAACAGACATATTAAGATCAGAGAACATTAAGTTCACTAAAGCACCCACCCGAGTAAAGTCATCTAAAGTTGATGAAGCTGAAGAGATCCTGGTTTTAATGATGTAAGATGCAAGTGTGTCAGTGACCTACTTTTTGTCTAACTTGACCTACTAGATATATCATCCGGACAAACTGCCTCATGATTTTTAATAACTATCAGACTGAAAATGTCTTCTCTGGACCACATGCAAGTTTGTTTTTTTTTCTAGGATTTGACCCAACAAAATTGACTTATGCATTAAAAAGATAGCCTTTCTGACCTAGTTCCAATATGATCAGCCTGAAAATGTTGCCACTAGACTGTACACAAGGATTTCATCGGAATTGGACCATTTACCTACCTTTTAACCCAGAATGACTCAATTTCAAACTTGCTCAAGATAATTATCATCATGACAAAATTTAGATTCTGACTAAATTTTATTAGAATAAGGCTTATAATGTGGCCTCTAGAGCACAAAAAAAAGGTTTTCAGATTTGGCTTCATGACCTACTTTTTTAATAAACATGACCCAATGTAAAACCTGTACAAGACACCATCAAGTCAAAGATTCTGGCCAAGTTTCATGAAGTTTTTTCTAAGAATTGGTCCAGTGACCTACTTTTTGACCTGACACGATCAAACTTCAAACTTGTCATAGATATCATCAAAACAAACATTCTGATCAAGTTTCATGAGTATCAGACAGAAAATGTGGCCTGTAGAATGCACATAAGGTTTTGTACGATTTAGCAGGGAAAAAATATTAGCACTCGCCCACCGTGACTAGAAAATCGGCTGGGTGAGCTGGAAATGCCCGTCAGGGTCCCAGATGGCCATCCCAAAAAATAGACATTTTTCACAATCATTAAATTTTCGGACAGAATAGTAACCAAAGTCAAGTTTCTGTCCATGAGCCATTTATAATTCAAATTCGACGAGATTCGCAAATTTCTGATTCTAATATTGTATCATTTACAGTATTTCTTATTACAGGATGTTTACTTATATTTAGCTGGTTCTCAATTACTGCATGCGCATCTCACAGAGAATTACAGGCAACTCGTCCAAAGACAACTCTCCCAAAACTAAACACAACTTAAATCAAAAGTAAAATCGGACTCGCCCATAGATTGGGAAAACATCTTGCCCCTAATTCAAATGACAACTCGCCCAAGTCCAAAAGTCATTGAAATTCTCATCCCAAACATGTCCAGGTGAATTATCTTTGGGGCAAATTGTTCTGCACTCCTTGCCGATACCATGAAGCCGGTAAAAATTAAAAATAAAATCGGACTCGCCAATAGATAGGGAAAACATCTTGCCCATTTTATCTTCGCCTATCACTAATCCATTCTAGCTTTGGTAAGCTGGGCCCCTGGATTTTCTAAGTTAGGGGCCCAGGTGGCGACTAGAGGAAAGAAGTTAAGTCTTTTTCCCTGTTTAGCTCAGTGACCTAGCTTTTGACCTGATGTAACACGATTTTGAACTTGTCCACAATATCATCAAGACAAACACTCTGACCAAGTTTCAAAAGTGTCAGACATAAAATGTGGCCTATAGTGTAAACAAGTTTTTTCCTAAGAATTACCCCAGTGATCTGATTTTTGACCTGAACTGAACTTGTCCAAAGTATCATTAGACAAGCACTATATTATGGCCAGTTTTAGTGAATATTTGACCAAAAATGTGGCCTCTAGAGTGCACACATGGTAAGTTTTGATACCTGAGAACCACGAACAACCATGTATTGTTTACATTCAATAAATTTTGTTAATACCTATTAGAAATAAAGTTGATATAAAATTGAAAGTATAGAGATATTCAGCACACACACACACACACACACACACACACACACACACACTTTTGCATTTTTCTTTTTTAATGAAGGTTGTTTTTTTTTGGTCAGATTACGGACTTAAGATTTTTTTTCTGTATTAGCTGGTGATTGATATAATCTAAACCTTAAAGAGCCTTATAAAACTATACTTGTTTTTTTTCGCAAATGTGCAGCCTGATCCTTGATCTGCAAAGCAGAATCGAAAAATGGTCTTTAGAACACATGATTGTTTGGCAAGCAGTTAACGCTTTTGCTAGGCAACATCCATGTATTTGGCTTGTTAGTTACTTTACTTCAAAACTAGCAAGGACCAACTGTAAAATGAAAGAAGCAACACAAAGCATGACTTTGGCTTACCCTGGCTATCAATATATCACCTACAGCAGATATCACAGTTTTCTCTTTTCTTCTTTCTTTCATACTCTTATTTAAACTCCCTGAAAAATAGCAATTATTGTGTAGATTAATCAACAGCATGAAATATAGATTCTCCCCTCCCCTCCCCGCCCCCACCAACCCCCACCACCACATGAATTCTGCTATATAAACACAGTGTAATGAAAATGTAGTAAAATCTACATCAATCTATATACAGTAACAACATTCTGTATGAAGTAAGTCACATGCGGCTATTCCAGGTCTTTGCCCTCTGATATTTTATCAAAGAAAGTCACTCAACATCAACAAATTGTCATTTTCCGGTTCTTGTCCAAAGGGAAAGGAAAATCCTCAAGGAGATACCGATATTAACTGTTTTGATAAAAATTGACAACATTGGAATTGTAAGAAATTTTACCAGGTAACATAATGTAAATCAAGGGTCTTTTCAAGGTGGAAGTTCGTTCAAAATTGACCACTGTTGAATTGAGAATGGGACTAGGAGGGTGGAGTAACATACACAGCTTTCAAAGTAACTGCAGCTCTAATGCTTGACAATACATTGACTCTTCTTCGTCTTTGAAAAGGGAAAAAATATAAAGTGGTGTTTTTTTTTAAATTTAATTTCGATTCTTTTCATGTTTATTGACTGGGCAGTGGGGTTGTGTTTTGGAAAGTAAGTGGTTTGTTCAATGCTATATCATCCCCATGGTGTTGTAACACCAAGTATGAATTTGTTTTCCTTTGATTGGTCATGCTAAAACAAAATTATCTTCTATTCATCATGGCTTATCATTCTATAAACCACATTGTGAGTTATGAGGCACAATGAATAAACCACTCGGGCTATTTGTCTCATGGATTATTTTTTTGTGCCTTGTAACTCACAACCACGGTTTATTGAACAACAAACCATGATAGAAGGATAATAATTTGCCAGAGTGGTTTATTCATTATGCCTCATAACTCACAATATGGTTTATTGAACAATAAACCATGAAAGAAAGAAAATAATTTCTAAATAAACCTCTTAACCCAAAAGTTCTACAGCACAGGGTGCATCAAATCTAAGCATCTAGACTTAAAGTGTTAGAACGGATAAACTTACCATGAAGGCTAATCATTGTTTCTAAATTTGGAAAAAGACTTCTGGTAAATTCCGGAGGAATCGATGGTTCCTTTAACATAGACCTATAGAACAGTTTGTCCAGGATCTTTAGATTACGAACATGGCACTTCTCCGTATAAAATAATTCTGAAAGAAAACAATATTTCTTTTTATTTCACAACTACAATTTAACATCCAATGCAATCGCTTTAATACTATCATGTGAGTACAGAATACCTCACTGAGATTTTTCAGAACGAGGCAAGAGTCCAATATGGTTTTTGAAATAAGGATAGAGCCCAAATATTGAAATTTGACCTGAAGAGTTGTCTTTTTGTACAAAAGTCTGTGATCAAAAAAAAGCAATTTCAAGACCCTCTTTTGAAATATTTTGATTCTTTTATTATTAACCCATTACCACACAATCCCTACTTTTGACGCCCTTGAGAAAGAAGCCAGCATTTTCTCCTTTTCCCACAATGTTTTCTACCCTTTGCAAAACAAATTTCAAATTTTCAGTCACTTTTATTTTGTCGTCTGCAAATGCTTTGGATTCGGACCAGTCTAAAATTTTGTTGTTTGGTAATGAGTTAAATAAAATGGTCTTATATGTGCCGTTTACTTCAAAGTAAGTACAAAAGCGTGAAATAGAGAGGTTATTTAACATGCTTGGATACAATAATAAACTAAATTGGATTCTTACACTGCAGAACCAATCTATATTTTGGACTAGGCTGTCGTCTTGTCCAGAATATGGACTGGTTCTGCAGTGTACTCATCCAATAGGATTCAGTATTGTACCCAGACATGTTAAATAATCTTATATTATTAGGAAACACTCTCTTCCACTGCTATTAAGCATGACTCATTTATAAGCTTTTGCGATAATTATAGATCAAGATCAGACTGCAAATTTAGTGGTTTTGAAGTAGTGACTTTTTATTAAAGACTTTCTTAGAAAATTCCATTAGGTTGCCATAGAAATCAGAGTTTGGATGTAATCGAATTCTATGAACAATTTTAAAGAGGAACTCCCATGGAACATTCCAGCCAAGTTTGGTCCAAATTGGCCAAGAGGTTAAGGAGATCTTTAAAAAAAATGTTGACGCAGCAAGACAGACACAATGTGAATCTAAGAGCTCCATTGAGCATGTTGTGCTCAGGTGAGCTAAAAACTGACACATACCATTTATTACATCCTGCCTCTTCTTTTCCTTGGGCTTCAGCTTCCTGACAGTATCTTCCCCAAGAACCTGCTTGAGGGATGGAAGCTCCGGCTCCACGTCAAAGTCAGAATCCTCATTAATTTGAACTGTAAGTGTGTCTGTTGAACTACTTGGACTTTCCATACTTCTATAAATAAACCATGGTAACTTTTCTTCAAACAATGACGACTTTTGACACCCCTGAGGAAGAAGCCTTCTGAAAACATTGTGGGAAAAGGAGAAAATGCTGGTAACCAGCATTTTTTCCTTTTCCCACAATGTTTTCTACCCTATCAAAGCAAAATTGCACCATTTGAGACTCTTTGAAATTGGCGTCTGCAAATGTTTTCAATTTGGATAGGTCTAAAATTTTGCCGTGTCGTAATGGTTTAACCCTTTAGCATGCAATCATGAGTTAGCGCAATCACTGGATTCTTTCCCACAAAGCAATCATCGAAACAATAATCAGTGGTGAGAGAGGAGTGAAGACTGTCATATTTACTATCATCATCTACAGTGCAACTAAAGCGTGGTAAAATCTACGTTATTCTATGTAGAGTAACGTCATTCTATATAGAGAGACGTCATTCTGGATAATTCAATAGAATATAATCTGCATCTTCCTTTTTACTGACTGACCTCATTCTGTATAAAGTTATTCAATGGAATATAATCTGCATCCGCGTTTTTACTCTAAAGTATGAACTAGTTTTACTTTCATTAAAAGCTGATCATATCAGAATCGAAATAGTCATCTTTATTGTTCAATAAACCAGGTTGTGAGTTATGAGGCTCAATGAATGAACCACCCTCACTGATTTTGTATTGTGCCTCATAACTCACAACTGTATTTTACTGAATGATAGTCCACGATAGACAGAAGCTCTTTCCAAAATATGTGGTATTGAAGTAAGAAAAGGATCATACCTCAGACTTGACGCTGATGAGCTGCCTGACGTAGTTATGGTTCGTAGAGTATTTTCATCCACGTCCACATCACTCTTCGATCTACGTGTTGGTCGATCTCTCTATAACAACACAATTATAATTTTTGTAACTATTATCATCATTGTCATCATTATCTGAGCATTATTCTGTGAAAAGGGGGCTTAACTCTTTACCAAACGACAAAATTTTAGACTGGTCCAAATTGAAAGCGCTTGCAGATGACAAAATAAAAGTGACTGGAAATTTCAAATTTCTTTTGGAAAGGGAAGAAAACATTGTGGGAAAAGGAGAAAATGCTGGTTACCAGCATTTTCTCCTTTTCCCACAATGTTTTCAGAAGGCTTCTTTCTCAGGGTCGTTAAAAGTAGGGATTGTGTGGGAAAGAGTTAACTCTTGACCAAACGATGAAATTTAAGACTGGTTCAATTTGAAAGCATCTGCAGACGACAAATCAAATGTGAATCAAAAATTGAAATTCTATTTGGGAATGGTAGAAAACATTGTGGGAAAAGGAGAAAATGCTGGTTTTCTTCTTTTCCCATAATGTTTTCAAAAGCTTTCCCTTTAACCCCTTACCACACAATGACGCCTTTTTAACAACCCTTGGAAAGAAGCCTTTTGAAAACATTTTGGGAAAAGGAGACAATGCTGGTAACCAGCATTTTCTCCTTTTCCCAAAATGTTTTCTACTCTATCAAAAAAAGATTGCTCTCTTTGAGCCACACTGAAATTGCTGCCTGCAAATGCTTTCAATTTGGACAAGGCTTAAATTTTGTCATCTGGTAAAGGGTCAGTATAAGTCGGGACAGTGTAGTAAAGAGTTAATGCATCTGGGAATAGTATTGACCAAGGTTGGCCTGCGCAGTCCGTGGAGGCTGGCCTGGGCTGAAACTTTTCACTAAGGCTCAATTTTTTGTAAGTTAAAGTACCAGTCTACCTCATAATTCTCTTGATTGTTAGACAAAACTGATTTTACGGATCCATGTTCATATGTTGACTTCAAGCATTAACCCTCTACCAAACAATCCCTGGTTTTTACGACCCTGAGATACAGGCCTTCTGAAAACATTGTGGAAAAAGGAGAAAATGCTGGTAACCAGCATTTTCTCCTTTTCCCACTGTGTTTTCTACCCTGCAGGAAACTAATTTCAATTTTTCAGGTTTATTTTATCATCTGCAAATGCTTTCCATTTGGACCAATCTAAAATTCTGTTGTTTGGGAAAGGGTTAACTCTTTACCACACAAGAAAATTTTAGACTAGTCCAAATTGAAAGCATTTGCAGACGACAAAAAAAAGGCAACTAAAAAATAGAAACTTGTGCTGGGAAGGGTAGAAAACACTGTGGGAAAAGGAGAAAATGCTGGTTACCAGCATTTTCTCCTTTTCCCATAGTGTTTTAAAAAGGCTTCTTTTCTTAGGGGCGTCAAAAGTAGGGATTGTGTGGTAATGGGTTAATGTATTGACCCAGGTTGGCCTGGGCAGTCCGAGAAGGCTGGCCTGGGCTGAAACTTTTCTCTGAGGCTCAATTTTTTGTAAGTTAAAGTACCAGTCTACCTCATAATTCTCTTGATTGTTAGACAAAACTGATTTTACGGATCCATGGTCATATGTTGACTTCAAGCATTAACCCTCTACCAAACAATCCCTGGTTTTTACGACCCTGAGATACAGGCCTTCTGAAAACATTGTGGAAAAAGGAGAAAATGCTCGTAACCAGCATTTTCTCCTTTTCCCACTGTGTTTTCTACCCTGCAGGAAACTAATTTCAATTTTTCAGGTTTATTTTATCATCTGCAAATGCTTTCCATTTGGACCAGTCTAAAATTTTGTTGTTTGGGAAAGGGTTAACTCATTACCACACGAGAAAATTTTGGACTGGTCCAAATTGAAATCATTTGCAGACGACAAAATAAAGGTGACTGAAAAATAGAATTTTTTTCTGGGAAGGGTAGAAAACACTGTTGGAAAAGGAGAAAATGCTGGTTACCAGCATTTTCTCCTTTTCCAACAGTGTTTTCAAAAGGCTTCTTTCTCAGGGGCGTCAAAAGTAGGGATTGAGTGGTAGTGGGTTAAGCCCCCATTTTTCACAGCATGGCTCATTTCTTTATGAACTTCTCACTAAACAATGCTAAAATTCAACTCTATACCAAAGGACAAAATTTTAGATTGATCCAAATTAAAGCATTTGCAATCAACACTTAAAGATGGGTCAAATGGCAGAATTTGTCCTTGATAGCATAGAAAACATTGTGGGAGAAGGAGAAAATGCTGGTTACTAGCATTTTCTCCTTTTCCCACAATGTTTTCAAAAGGCTTCTCTTTAAGGATCATTAAAATCTGGGATTGTTTGGTATGGATAACAATGTGAGGTCTCCTTTTCCAAGAATAATTCTAAAAACTCTTGTCCTAAAATTTATTCAAAATCAAGTTAGTTTAAAATGATTTATATAAATATAAGGCTAATAATCAGTTCATGCACTTTAACAAAATTTTAGCATGAAGATGGGGGTGGGTCTAAAAAGCACAGAATCGAAGTACTTTGTGAAATTCCATCTTGAAGCCAAATTCTCTTACCATGAAATTGAAGATTCACTTTCGCCTTTTTATTCCATCATGCTGGTTTAATCCCTCCTAATCAATCCCTAGTTTTACGACCGTGAGATAGAAAACTTTTGAAAAAATTATGGTCCAAATGCTGGTAACCAGCATTATCTCCTTTTCCCACAATGTTTTCTACTCTTCACAAACCAAATTTAAAATTTTCAGTCACTTTTATCTTCTGTAAATGCTTTCCATTTGGACAAGCCGAAAGTATTTTTGTGTGGTAATGAGTTAAATGAAACAAAGAAAGAAAGCCACTCTACCTGATCCCCTCGACCCTTCATACTTTCTGACCTTCCAATATCAGTTTTTCTGAAACAGAAACAAAGAGAGTAAATAACATACAAGTTACAAATAGCTTGGAAATCAGCTTACATACTTCAACAGGCTGCAATTCTGAGTTAAGGATCTATATTTTAATGTAAAAAGCAGCTTTGCATAGTTTTCAACTTTACTTTATGGTGCATTCTGTCATGGGAAATCTTGCATTTTCGTCAGATATGGTATACCTAGACTATTACAGTCTTAAATTTTTATTGTTTTTTACCAAAGTCATCTGAAAACAGGAATTCATTAAAATTTGCTAAACCTTATTTCTACCATTTTCAGAAGTACATGTTCAGTAAGAACACTACAAAATTACCACAGGCATAATATCCTATAAATTTATTTAACTCATTACCAAAAGACAAAATTTTAGGTTTGTCCAAATTGAAAGCATTAATTGTAGACAACAAAATAAAAGTGACTGAAAATTTGAAATTTGTTTTGTGAAGGGCAGAAAACATGATGGGAAAAGGAGAAAATGCTGGTTACCAGCATTTTCTCCTTTTCAAACCATGTTTTCTACAGGCTTCTTTCTCAGAGGCATCAAAAGTAGGGATTGTGTGGTAATGGGTTAAATATGAAGACAGCCTGTGCTGTCATAAGTTACTAATCAAACTATATCTATCACTAAACGTGATTATATCCCCCACCAGCTCCTTGTCACAAAAACAGATCTTTGTCACAGAATGCAGAATGGTTTAGTACAATATTAAGAGTTGGAAAAAGTTCAAGGAGAGATAATTCCGTGACAAGTGGCAGCAGGATCATGAAAATTGCACATGCACAACTTTATATATATTATAGGAACCCTGTGTGTAAATTTGAGTTTAGTATGTGAAAAACTGTAGGGGTATTTCTCGGGACAAATTTGTGTCTACAGACAAGACAGACAGACAGACAGACGGACAGCCATGGAAATTCCAGTATACCTGCCTCCACTATGTTGTGGGGGGCGGGGGGTATAATGACATAAAGGCTTTCAAAAATATTAAAAGAAAAGGAGGAAATACTTGTAACTTGCATCCTTCTGTTCCTAAAATGTTTTCTACCCTTTTACTAAGAATTTCCATATTTCTATTCTCAAGCTATGCTTGATTCGCTGTCTTAAAGTATGTTCAAAACAGACCATTTGAGAATTATGCCATTTACGAAGGGCTTAACCTTTTCCCATACAATGAGAATTTTCCATAACCCTTGGAAAGAAGCCTCTTGAAAACATTGTGGCAAAACGAGAAAATGCTGTAAGCCAGCATTTTCTCCTTTTCCCACAATGTTTTCTACCCTATCAATAAACAATTGCACCATTTGAGCCATTTTGAAATTGTGATCTGCAAAAGATTTCAAGTTGGACAGGGCTAAAATTTTGTCATCTGGTACAGTGTTCATGCCTTTTAATTATTTAACGAATGACAAACCTTTGGAGTGGACCAAATTCAAAGTATATGCAGACAACATAAAAAATGTTGTTAATATGAGGACTTCTGACTTTGATAGGGTAGAAAATATTCTGGGAAAAGGAGGAAATGCTGGTTGCCATCATTTTCTCCTTTTCCCACAATGTTTTCTTAAGGCTTCTTTCTCAGGGTTGTTAAAAATATGCATTGTGTGGTAAAGAGTTAATACAAGTTGTAAGAACGTTCTTTCGCAATCAATGTTATCTAAATACATGTATGTATAACCCTAAGTATTCAGACCGAAAGCCTGGCAACTGATAATGATTCAATAAGATTCATTGGGAGAGTGAATAAATCCTGTCAAAATGACTATGGTCAATCCTCAGAAGAAATTGGTCAAGCCAGGGATCGAACCCTGGACCTCCTGTACTTTTTTCAGAACATTTAACTCATTACCACACAATTCCGACTTTTAACGACCCTGAGAAAAAAGCCTTTTGAAAACATTGTGGGAAAAGAATAAAATGCTGGTAACCAGCATTTTCTCCTTTTACCCACATTGTTTTCTACCCTTCCCAAACCAAATTTCAATTTTTCTGTCACACTTATTTTGTTGCCTGCAAATGCTTTGAATTTGGACAAGTCTAAAATTTTCTCGTGTGGTAAAGACTTAACATACAATATGATGACTTCAAAGAGAAGCAAACAAAAACAGGAAATGATTACAGAGCGAGGAAGTATAAGCGATAGACCTGTTTAAAGACTACTTATCAACTGCTGAATAATAATCCATCATTTAACATAAGTAACAGGATTTCCTTTGCATATTATAATTTCGTGTATGCATATTACAATACCTATCCCGTTATTGACCCTTTACCACACAATACAGAGTTTCATTGACCTTCTTTAAAACATTGTGGGAAAAGGAGAAAATACTGTTCACCAGCGTTTTCTCCTTTTCCTTCAAAGTTTTCTATCATATGACAGACAAATCTTACCATCCAATCCATATTTAATCTGTCGAATGTTCTGAATTGGGACTGGTGTAAAATTTTGTCCCGGAGTGAAGAGTCCATTTGCTCATCTTGTACCCTTTAACCCTTTACCAAACAATCCCGACTTTTAACGACCTTGAAAAAGAAGTCTTCTGAAAACATTTAAGGAAAAGGAGAAAATGCCGGTGACCAGCATTTTCTCCTTTTCACACAATGTTTTCTTCCCTCTCCAAAACAGATTTCAATTTTCAGTCTCTTTCATTTTCTTGTCTGCAAATGCTTTCAATTTGAAGCAGTGTCTGAAAATGTGTCATTTGGTAAAAGTTAACTCTTTAGTTATCAAATGACATAAATTTAAACTTGACCAAATTGAAAGCATTTGCTGACGACAATTTATCCCTAAACCACACAACAAAATTTTCAACTCATCTTTAAAGAAAGCTTTTTGTAAAGGAAAAACTAGACATGTTTCAAATGATGAAGTTTGGTACTGACAGGGTAGAAAACATTTTGGAAAAAGGAGATTATGCTGGTCACCAGCATTAGCTCCTTTTCCCTAAATGTTTACAAAAGCCTTTTTCCTCTGGGTCATTAAAATTCGGGATTGTGAGGTAAAGGGTTAATTGTAACTCAAAGGATGAATATTTCTCTTTGTAAGGGAAGAAAACATTGTGGAAACAGAAGAGAAGGCTGGTAACCAGCTTTTCCTCCTTTTCCTCAATGTTTTCTATAAACTTCTTTCTCAGGGTTGTTAACTCATTACCAAACAGCAAAACTTTCAGCGAGTCCAAATGGAAAGCATTTGCAGAAGACAAAATAACAGCGACTGCAAATTTGAAATTTTTTTTGTGAAGGGTAGAAAACATTGTGAGAAAAATGTTTTCTAAAGGCTTCTTTCTCAGGGTTGTCAAAAGTAGGGAATGTGTGGTAATGGGTTAACCCTTTCCCAAACAATCCCTGGTTTTTACGGGTCAAGAATAGTAGCCTTTTGAAAACATTGTGGGAAAAGGAGAAAATGCTGGTAACCAGCATTTTCTCCTTTTCCCACAATGTTTTCTACCCTATCATAGACAGAAATCATCTTTTCAGCAAGAGTTGAATTGTCGTCTGCAAATGCTTTGAATTTGGTCTAGTCCATGAGTTTGTTGTGTGGTAATGGGTTAAAAGTGGGCATTGTATGGTGAAGAGTCCACATAATAGTAACCTTTTCAATTATGAAAACATATCAAGTTTTGGCTACCTCAAGATTGTTTTGGACAGAATGTGTAACATAGTAACAAACAGTATAGAGCCAAGATCATGCATCATATTCTGTGCAATCTGATCTGGATCTACCTGGTCCATGAACTTGACTAAAGCCAGCTTCAATATGTTACATTTTTATTAATATGATAATTTCTAACTTTAATAGGGTTGAATATATTGTGGGAAAAGGAGAAAATGCTGATAACAAGAAATTTCTCCTTTTCGCACAATGTTTTCAAAAGCCTTCTATTTCAGGCTCCTAAAAACTGAGGATTGTTTGGTAAAAGGTTAACTGAAAGAACTTTAATATCCAAAACTAATAACTGTCACAAAGCAGATAAATATCCCCCCATCACCATCTTATCACGGACAAAGCACATTCTGTGATCTGAATTGGTTTTCTAAACATAGACTGAAAGTGGCCCTCATCTTTGACCTAAGTTATCCAAAGACAATTTAGGGTTACTCTGTGGGTCATGAGTAATGCTTGTATACAGTTTCAGGGTCCTAGGTCAAACAACTACCAAGTATAAGCATGGAAACAATTTTCAAAGTTCATCCATGACCTTGACCTTTGACCCATGTGATCCCATGTAATCCAAAAATAAAACGACACCTCCTTGGTCATAAGCAACACTTGTATACAGTTTCAGGGTCCTAGGCCAAACAAATACAAAGTAAGAGCATGGAAATAATTTTCAATGTTAAACGGTGACCTTGACCTTTGACCCATGTGATCCCATGTGATCCAACAATAAAAGGACACCTCCTTGGGTCATGAGCAACACTTGAATACAGTAACAGGGTCCTAGGTCAAACAAATACAAAGTATGAGCATGGAAACAATTTTCAAAGTTAACCTGCTTTTGACCCATGGGATCCAAAAATAAGAGGGCACCTCCTAGGGTCATGAGCAACACTTGTATAAAGTTTCACGGTCCTAGGTAAAAAAACTACCAAGTGTGAGCACAGAAAAGATTTTTGCAGTTCACCTGTGACCTTGACCTTTGACCCAAGTAATCCAAACAAAATATACAGTACCTCCAAAACTTGAATACAGTAAGGAGTCCAAGGTCAAACTACTACCAAGTATAAGCATAGAAACGGTTTTCAAAGTTCATCTGTGACCTTGACTTTTTACTCATGTGATCCAAAAATAATAGGACACCTCCTTGGGTTATGAGCAACATGTGTATGCAAATTCTGGGTCCAAGGTCAAAAACTATTGAGTTAGAGCAAAGAAAATGATTTTCAAACAAACTTCACCAGTGACCTTGACCTTTGACCTATGGGACACAAAAACAATAGGGGGCCTCCTGGGGCCATAAGCTTGTATCATTTAGAGTTACAGGGTCCTAGGTCAAAGGACTTTTGACTTAGAGCTCTAAAATGAAAAAGTCTGTATCAGGACGGGTTGGCAGACAGACGTGGTGGCATCAGTACAACCCCCCCCCCCCCCACCTCACCTCGCAGTAGTAGGGAAGGGGGGGGTTAAAAATGTTCATTGATAGTGGACCAAATCTCAGTATACGCTACAACATACATTTTTCAGCCAAAAGCCTATGAGTAGTTTAAACAGAGAATATGTAACAATCATAGAATGTTTTTCAATTACACATTCCTTCATTCACAGAAATTTCAAAGAGTACAGAGTGAAAAGTTTTTCATTCACTGGTTACAATATAATATTTATAAGATTCATTCTAGAACAATTCAAGGCGTCAGACAGAGGTTTCACATTTAAGAATATTAATTATTCTCCACTTAATGGGATGTTGTGCGCTTTTCAATAACAAATTCCTACATTCACAGAAATTTCAATGAGTACATAGCGAAAAGCTTTTCATTGACAATATAATACTTAAAAGATTCATTCCAGAACAATTCAAGGCTTAAGACAGATTTTTCATACTTAAAAATATTCATTATTTTCTACTGAACCATATGTTATGGGTACTCATTAGAATCGTCTCACCGAGACGATTCTAATGAGCACCCATGACATAGGGTTTGGAAGAGACATGATGGATTTAGAATACCATCACTCCCTCTCATCTGGTGCTCTGACAACTTATGCATTTTCTCAGGCTAATAATTTTTTTCATGCAGAATGAGAAGGCGTAAGATATTTCAGTTTAACATAGGAAGCACTATTTTGACAGTTGCACCCCCATCACACTACAATAAGTCCAATCTTTGTCCTTAAAAATCTCTCAGACATAGCACAAACTTTACCCCTCACCTGCCAGATAAGTGAGGTGAAGTTTTCCAGTCAATAGATTGATTGATTGTATGGTGTTTAACACTGTTTTCAACATCATTTCAGTTATATCACAGCAGCAAATGCACCTATCCATGTGTTTCTGGAGTCTCTTTAACCAGTTCTTCACACAATTTTCTTTCCAAGCCAATGGCTGCTAGCACATAGCCACATAACCATCATCAAAACACTGGTCAGCAGTGGGAGTGGATTAAATCCTGTCGCAGTGACTATCATCAATCTTCAGAAAGTAATTGGCTGAGCCAGGGGTCATGGCCAGGGATCGAACCCTGGACCCAGTGAGCCTTAAGTCCTCCATGCTACCAACTGAGCTAAGAGGGCTCGGGTCAAGTCAATAAAAAGGACCCAATTTTTGCCGTTTCATAGGACTGATAATTTTTTTGGGGGGGAATGTCTTCTTAACCCTTTACCACACAATCATGAATTTTAACGACCCTAATGATAAAGCCTTTTGAAAACATTGTAGGAAAAGGAGAAAATGCTGGTTACCAGCATTTTCTCCTTTTCCAACAATGTTTTCTAAACTTTCAGAGACAAATCCAACCAAATCATACAAATGTATTTTGCAGCTTGAAAATGCTTTGGAATTGGAAATGTCTACATTTTTGTCGTTGTATGGTAAGGGCTAAGGGACTGTAGATCTAATGCCCCTGGCTGCTTTTCCTCACACAAATCCTTGAAACACTATTCATCAGTGATCAATAACTGGCTCTCTTCCTTTTTTCTAATAAACATACAACACACATTGTTCAGCCATTCTCACCAAATTTTTAAGAAACATCAAGTGGCCTTAGTCCGAGTGTGATGGGGTTTCAATCATAGCATGTACATATCAGAGATTCTACACTAAAGATTTTTTACCTTCTTGGACTATTTCTTGGGGGCAAAGAGACACTAGTCATGTTGTGACTAGACCTTCTACCCTGTCTGCAACCAAATAGTTTCTACTAATTTCATTTATCTTAGTAATAACTGTATTTACCGGTACATTCTTTATTTGGGCATTTCTGACTTTTGAAACTTGGTGGAAAAAATCATTTACTGCAAATTTCAACAATTCCTTGGCTAAACTCTTTACCAAACGATAAAACGTTGGACTAGTCCAAATTGAAAGCATTTGCAGACGACAAAATCAATGTGAAACAAAAATTGAATTCTGATTTTGGAGGGGTAGAAAACATTATGGGAAAATGAGAAAATGCTGGTTTTCCCTCAATGTTTTCAAAAGGCTTCTTTCCAAGGGCCGTCAAAAGTCAGGATTGTGTGTATAAATGGGTTAATCACTGATCTTGAGATTCTACCTATTTGACAAATTCTACCTTTTTAACATCTGGCAACAACAGGAAAGCTGTGCTAACATTAATCTTTTCCCACCTTCAGCCGAATTATTTTTATCAAAGTCTTCTTTTCCCACCTTCAGTCAAACTGTTTTTATCAAAGTCTAACAGCTTCTTTTATAAAACTCTAAACATTTCTATTGTTAACCGAATTAAGCATTTGAATTCCTTGTCTGCAAATGTTTCTGATTTGGATTAAGTCTTTCTCAATTGACACAATCTTAGACTGGTCCAAACTGAAAGCGCTTGCAGACCAGAATCTAAACAAAACTCAAAAATTGAAACTTGACTTAGGAAGAATAGAAAACATTGTGGGAAAAGGAAAAAAAAGCTGGTTACCAGCATTTTCTCCTTTTTCCACAATGTTTTCAGAAGTCTTCTTCCTCCAGATTGTTAAAACCAGGGACTGTTTGGTACAGGTTTCAGTAAAAAAAAAAGTATTTTGGTAAAAGGTTGTAAGTCGGACGATTTGTCCTTAACTGATATTTTGCCAATATACTTAAGACATAACCCTCTATGATGGTTTATCATTAAATAAACCAGTTTTGAGTTATGAGGCACAATAAATAATTCACGAGAGTGATAGTCTGGGTGGTTTATTCACTGTGTCACGTAACTCTCAACATGGTTTACTGAAAGATAAACCATGATAGAAAGAAGATTATTTCGATTCTAACATAACCAACTTTTAATGAAAAGGAAACAAATTCATACTCAACAGAGTGAAAATACGGATGCAAATTATATTCCATTGAATAACTTAAATATTTTATCCAAAATGACATCACTCTATATAGAACGACATCACTCTATAAAGAGTAAATTTTACCACACTTTCATTGCACTGTGTTTATAGAGCCGAGTTCATGTGTCGTGTTAGAATCATAAGTAAATAAGCCATGCTCTAGCAAAAGGGATCTTAATGCATCTCAATGATATCAAGTAAGTCGTCACATGACTATGGATCCATAAATTCTATTTTTATCTTATATAAACAAGTGAATCACAAGGCAGACTGGCCCTTTGACATGCAGATAATTAACCTGTTGCAATAAGTTTTCGCCCATGTCAGCCTGCCTGGACTGCGTACCTGGCTCGATACTTTTTGCATTAACCCTTTACCACACAATGCTGACTTTTGACGACCCTTGACAAAAAGCCTATAGAAAACATTGTGAGAAAAGGAGAAAATGCTGGTAACCAGCATTTTCTCCTTTTTCCACAATGTTTTCTACCTTATCAATGAACAACTGAACCATATGAGCCACATCCAAATTGTTGTCTGCAAAAATGCTTTCAATTTGGACAATGCTAAAATTTTGTTGTCTGGTAAAGGGTTTAGCCCTCTTTTTATAGAGTATAGCTCAAACGTGTTTACTCGTCCCATAATTTCTACAATTGAATTTGAAATTCAAAAAAGTAATTAGATCTGAATAGAATTAAAAATGGCTATAAAATTAAAGACACATTCAAGACTTGTAGAAAAAAGAGATATTTTAAAAAGAAACATATTACCTGACTTCTTCGAGAAAAGGTAATGGTCGAAAAAACTGCTTTTTAGTCTGGCTGCAAACCAATCACAGAGTAGTTTATCATTTTTTAACCCAATTAAACCCATGAAAAATTTTCAGTCTAAAATTATGACAGACCTAAGCAGCTGAATGTTAAAGCTGCGATAAGCCAAAATGTCCTCATAGACCAGCCAGCGTGGATTAAAGATGAGACTTCTTGTTTTGTGCAGTCTGATCTTGATCTTCAGTAGCTACTTTCAAAGAGGGTCATTTTAAGAAGGCAGAAACAGTTGTTCCCACCCACTAGTTACCTAGGTAAAATATGTGTGCCTCACAACCAGTTGGAAATATGACGTCATTTACCTTAGATTTCTTGCGCGGACTTAATATTGTAATTTGTTGCTACATGAAAGGGGTACACCATGGGGAATAACTGAAAAGGACTGCGCTGGATTTTGATGAGTTTCTCCCAGAAAGTGTGAGAAGTATGGAATAAGCTGAATATTTTTATTTTTCGGTTAAAGATCGAAATTTACTTCATCTCGTGAATACCATCAGTAATACTTACACTCATGGGCTGCACCACTTGTTAAAATATTACCGATTATGTTCACTCGAAATAAATTTCAATCTTTAACTGAAAAAAAATATAAATATCCTCTTTTCATACATATACAGTTCAGCTACAAGTTATAGGCAAAATTAAGCTATGGTTTGCAATAAACTGAGTGGACAGTGTAGATCAGAGATCAGACAGCACATTGTGCAGTCTGATCTTGATCTAAACTGTCAACTAAAAGCTACTAGTGTCTTCAAAAGTATAAAATTTTGGAATCTAGCAAAGAAGTTATTAAGCAACAAAATTACCAGAACATAAAATTATCAGGGTTTTCCCTAGATTTTCTTATTTGAGGGTGATATGGGCTCCCTTCAAATAAATAAAAGAAGGCAAACATTTAAATTTCTGGGATCATTTACAAAATTAATGGGCCAAAATTCAAAGAAACAGGAGGTCAGGAAATACCATTACCTCGACACATTACAATCAGTTCACTATTTTGGTAACTAGACAGTCCATATCGGCCAAAATTGCACTAAAAAATTCAGCTATACTAGTAACTTATTTGTTAAAAATATCAGCAGCCAGTAGATTTAATTCTGTAATTCTCTTTTGATTCATCTTTATAAAGAACACATAGTAAAACAAAATGTTAATGTCTCATTCATTTTAACAAAATAGTGTAAACAAGAGGGCTAGGATGGCCTTATATTGCTCCACTGTCTTTTAAATAAATGTGACCCATCACGCAAAAAGGGACCATCTGGGAATTCTGCACATCAATTAGATGAAACAAGAGCTTCGCAGAGCGGCGCATATACGCCCGAAGGGGCTTGTCAAAGAAATGAGCAGCATTGACGGATGGGCCATGAATGAAGAGTAGTTATTCTCCATGATATGTGAAAATATTAAAAGGCAATAACTAAGAAAATAAGGGTGGCAAAGTTACAAATTTTGTGATTTGCTCTTATCCACAAGGTGTTCTATCAGTCTTTGAAGGTCCAAGATCATATCTTTTATATTTTAGAAATTATGGCCCAAATTCAACGTGGAAACTAACAAAGGGCAATAACTCAAAAAGAAGGATGGCAGAGTTATTGTTCTTGTGCAATGCACTTCAGAATGTGTTCTATTAGTCTTTGAAGTTTCAAGATGATGGATTTTGAAGTTTGGAAGTTATGATCTTTACAAAAATTCAAACTGAAAATTAACAAATGGCAATAACTCAAAAACTAAAGGTGGTAGAGTTATGATTCATGTGCAATGCACTTCTCCATAATGGGTCCTATCAGTGTATGAAGTTCCAAGATAATAGCTTTTATAGTTTGGAAGTTATGGCCTAGACAAAATTTCAAACTGAAAATTAACAAAGGGCAATAACTCAAAAAGTAAGGGTGGCAGAGTTATGGTTCATGTACAGTGCACTTCTCCATAATGGGTTCTATCAGTGTATGAAGTTCCAAGATAATAGCTTTAATAGTTTGGAAGTTATGGCCTAGACAAAAATTCAAACTGAAAATTAACAAAGGGCAATAACTCAAAAAATAAAGGTGGCAGAGTTATGGTTCATGTGCAATGCACTTCTCCACAATGGGTTCTATCAATGTATGAAGTTCCAAGTTAATAGTTTCTATAGTTTAGAAGTTATGGCCTGGACAAAAATTCAAACTGAAAATTAACAAAGGGCAGTAACTCAAAAAATAAAGGTGGCAGAGTTATGGTTCATGTGCACTGCACTTCTCCATAATGTGTTCTATCAGTGTATGTAGTTTCAAGTTGATACCTTTTATAGTATGGAAATTATGGCCTGGACAAAAATTCAAAGTTGAAAGTAGTTTTTTTTAGAAATCAAGGGCAGATAATTACAGTACGCAAACAGCGATCCAAATTCTAAGACCCAGGTGCACAACTAGACATCATGGAGATTCATTGTGGCAAGTTTCAAATAATTCCGATGGAAACTGTAGGAGGAGTTGCACACACAAGAAATTGCTAACGGATGGACGGACGGACGACCGGGGGTATAACGTAATACGACCCTTCGGGCGTATAAAAAGACTAACAATAGTTAAGGTCAATTTATGTTGATAATTCAAAAATGAATGTATAACAAGGTACAATGACCACGTTTAATACAAAAAATGTCATTTAAGGGAAAAGTGTAAACCTGGTCAGTCTGCACAATTCATGCAGTCTGGCCAGGGTTGACACTTTTCCCAGTTCCCAGAAGGTCCTTTTTTGTGTGATAGGTCACAAATGTTATCATGTTCATGATAGATCAATTAACACTGACAGTGGCATTCCTTTTTTTAAAGCAGTAAACGGCATGTAAAACAATTTTACAAGCGTCTAAATGCACACATAACTTTTTAACGATCTATCAACCAATCCCATGAGTTAAGGACTGTAAAGAAGACAAAATTTGAAAACATTGAGGGAAAAGGAGAAAATGCTGGTAACCAGCATTTTCTTCTTTTCCCACGATGTTTTCTATCATTTTGAAGAAAGAAATCATCTTCATAGACCCAAATTAATACATCTGCATATGTTTTCAATTTGGTCAAACCTATCATTTCTGATACAGAGTTCAGACACAATGGACAGAGAAGCAGAATAGTAAAGTTGGTAAGAAAGAAAGGAGCATTATGGGGTATGCAAGAAAACACTGTGAAAAGGAGCAATTATCCATTCAAACTTTAGCTCTCTTTTCTTCAATGTTTTCATCAGCTGGTTGCAGTACAGGCTTTAAGCTTGTCCTTACCTATAGAGTTGTTGTAAGCTAAAGGTATAGCCTTTTGCGATTAAAGCACTAAGCACCAAGTCCAACTTCATTTGCTTTTATCCCACAGTTTAGATCATGATAAGCTTACACATAGTCCAATCTTAGATCTACGTTGTCTGTTTAACCCTTTACCTGATATGCGAATTTGAAGCTCTTACATTTCAGCAGCAAATAAAGACAGGATGTCAAAAATATGGACAAATGAGGATACAAATATCTGATTGAGTGGAAAACACTGTGGGAAAAGGAGAAATTGCTTGTTATGAGCAATTTCTCCTTTTCCCACAATGTTTTCAAAAGCTGTCTGTTGTTGATACGTCAATGAGTATCTATGGAGTAAAGGGTTAACAGGTTAACCCTTTAACCAGACGACAAAATTTTAACCCTGTCCAAATTGAAACTATTTTCATACCACAATTTCAATATGGCTCAAACGCAACAGCTGTTTCATTGATAGGGTAGAAAACATTGTTGGAAAAGGAGAAAATGCTGGTTACCAGCATTTTCTTCATTTCCCACACTGTTTTCTAAAGGCCTCTTTCTCAGGGTCGTCAAAAGTTGTCATTGTGTGGCAAAAGGGTTAACTTGATCACCTACATGATCCAGTTACTTTAACATTTGTAGCAAACTATGACCATAATTCAGAGCTCCAGATAGACGGGGTGATTTTGATTTCAGAATTGAAAATATTAATAATTCTCCACTAAACCTTAGGTTATGACCACTCATTAGAATTGTCTCATCAAGACCATTCCAACGAGTACCCATAACATTGGGTTTGAAAGAGAAATAATGGATTAAGGATACCATTACCCCCTCTTATCAGGAGCTCTGGACCATATTCTTTATCCTGATATTAGATCCAGATCATATTTTTACTAGCCTTTATCAGTTGAAGCAAAAACATTCAGAGGAAGAAAACAAGAAGAATCATTTACCAATTCATTATGACAAATCAGAGATAGTACATGTATTTGAGCCAGGCTGTGTGAAAAGGGGTCTTAACTCTTTACCACACGATCCCTACTTTTAACGACCCTGAGAAAGAAGCCTTTTGAAAACACTGTGGGAAAAGGAGAAAATGCTGGTAACCAGCATTTTCTCCTTTTCCCACAGTGTTTTCTACCCTTCCCAGACCAAATTTTAATTTTTCAGTCACCTTTATTTTGTAATCTGCAAAATTAAAGCTTTCAATTTAGACTGATCTAAAATTTTCTCATGTGGTAAAGAGTTAATTGCATCTGCAAAGAGTATCGACCCAGGTCAGCCTGCGCTTTCTGCACAGGCTGACCTGGGCCGAAACTTTTTGCTATTTGTAAATTTTCTGCATGTCAAAGGACCAGTCTACCTTCAGATTCACTTGTTTGTTAGATAAAAATAGATTTCATGGATCCATAAATATGTAAATGACTTGCTTAGTGTCATGACACATGTAGATGCATTAAACCATTACCACACAATCCCTACTTTTGACACCCCTGAGAAAAAAGCCTTTAGAAAACATTGTGGGAAAAGGAGAAAATGCTGGTAACCAGCATTTTCTCCTCTTCCCACAATGTTTTCTACCCTTCACAAAATAAATTTCAAATTTTCAGTCAATTTTATTTTGTTGTCTGCAAAAGCTTTCGATTTGGACAAGTCCAAAATATTGTCGTTTGGTGATGGGTTAAGCCCCCTTTTGCCACAGCACAGCTCATTTTCATTTGGTACCAATTACATGCTCACATACCTAGGGGAGATAGCATTTCTCCTCTGTCTACAAATACAAAATTTGCAAAGTTTTATTTAACTCTTTACCACACAACAAAATTTTAGACTGGTTCAAATTGAAAGCATTTGCAGGCGACAAAATAAAGCTGACTGAAAAATTGAAATTTCTTCTGGGAAGGGTAGAAAACACTGGGAAAATGAGAAAATGCTGGTTACCAGCATTTTCTCCTTTTCCTACAGTGTTTTCAAAAGGCTTCTTTCACTGGGGCGTCAAAAGGAGGGATCGTGTGGTAATGGGTTAAATGTGATCTTTCTCTGTTTTAAAATTTATCCCTAGTCTAAAATTGTAAGAAGCATACAGTTAGAATCTTTCTCTGTTTTAAAATTTACCCGTAGTCTAAAATTGTAAGAAGCATACAGTTAGAATCTTTCTCTGTTTTAAAATTTACCCCTAGTCTAAAATTGTAAGAAGCATACAGTTAGAATCCCTATTAATAATACATTACCATTCAATTTTACCATTTTCATTCACGAATTTGCAAAGTGTAACTTCATTGTGAATTGTTTTTTAAAAAATTTTTACACCTATTCTCATTTTTGTAAAGTGTAACTTTAGAGCAATATCTTCAGAAATTTACCCCTAATCTAAAATTTGAAAAGTGTAACTTCAGTGCAATATCTTTTTCCCTCATCTTAGATTTACAAAGTTTAATAACTTAAGTGTGATATGTTCTGAAATTTATCCCTAATCTAAATTTGCAAGGTATGATTTCAGTGTGGTTCCTTCAGAAATTACTTCTAATCTAAATTTGCAAAGTTTGACTTCGGTGTGATATCTTCAAAAATTACTACTAACCTAAATTTGCAAAGTTTGACTTCAGAGCGATATCTTCTAAAATTACTTCTAATGTAAATTTGCAAAGTTTGACTTCAATCTGGTACCCTCAGAAATTACTCCTAATCTAAATTTGCAAAGTTTGACTTCAGTGTGGTATCTTCTAATCTAAAATTTGCGAAGGGTAACTGCTGTGCAATATCTTCATCAACTTACCCCTTTTCTCCAATTTGTGGAGAATAACTTTAGTGCAATAGCTTCAGAAATTCATACCTAATCTTAAATTTGCAAAATGTAACTTTACTGTGATATCTTCAGAAATTTACCCCTATTCTTATATTTGTAAAGTGTAACTTTAGTGCAATATCATCAGAAATTTACCTGTTTTCTCAAATTTGTGGAGTTTCAGTGTAACTTCAGTGCATATATCTTCAGAAATTCATCCCTAATCTGAAATTTGCTAATTATAACTTGTGTATGATATCTTGAGAAATTTACCTCTGATCTAAAATTTGCAAAGGGTAACTTCCCTGTGGCATCTTCAGAAATTTACCCCTAATCTCGAATTTGCACAGTTTAACTTCAGTGTAATGTCTTCAGAAATTTACAACTTATCTTAAGTTTGCAAAGTGAAACTTCAGTATGATATCTTCAGAATTTACATCTAATCTTAAATTTGCAAAGTATTACTTCAGAAATTTACTACTAATCTTACATTTGCAAAGTCTAACATCAGTGTGATATCTTCAGAAGTTTACATCTTCACTTAAATTTGCAAAGTGTGACCTCAGTGTGATATCTTCAGAAATTCACCCCTTACCTTAGATATGCAAAGTGTAACTTCAGTGGGATATCTCAAGAAATTTACTGAATTTTACTTACGGAAACGCTACAAAAAAATTATCATATGGATTGACTTATGGTATTTAAGACAGTTATCAACATTATTTCAGTTATAACATGGTGGCCAGTGCAGCTGCCAGAGCTTTCCTGGAGTCTCTTTTACCAGTTTTACAGTTTTCTTTCCAAGCCACTGGCTTGTTTTCCACAAAACCAACAAAGAAACAACCATCAGTGGTGAGAAAGGAATGAATTGCAATGACTACCATCAATACTTAGAAAGAAATTGGCCAGACAGGGATCAAGCCAGTAACCCAATTTTTTCAAGTCCTGTGCACTACCAGTTGAGCTACTGCAGCTTGGTGCTCTGGGTATGTATTCACCAATCATTCTTAAGAATATTCTTTGTCTTATTCTTCCAGATTTTCTTACTGTTAACTCTTTACCAACCAACAAAATTTTAGACTGGTCCAAATTGAAAGCATTTGCAGGCAACAAAATAAACGTAACTAAAGAATTGAAATTTGTTTTAGGAAGGCAAGAAAACATTGTGGGAAAAGGAGAAAATGCTGTTTATCAGCATTTTCTCCTTTTCCCACCGTGATTTCAAAAGGTGTCTTTCACACGGGTGTTGAAAGGTGGGAGTATGTGGTAAAGGGTTAAAGGAACATAGCCTCTGACTGGTTAAACCATTTGGTTTAGCCAATCAGAAAATAGTTTAGCCAATCAGATGTTACGTTACTTTCACAATGATGAAATTCTGAAGAATAAGACTAAGAATGGACAAGTCTAAGATTTTGTTGTGAGATATTGGTTAAACATGCACAATGCACAAGACTAGAATAACAGAGAGCCCAGTGATAATATATAATATACTGAATTTTCAAAACAGATCCAATACAAACTCAAACATATTGATAGATTCTTTATCAGACATCAAAATTTAAGACTTGTCCAAAATGAAACATTTTCAACCCTTTAGAATACAGCATAATTTTAGACTTATCCAAATTGAAAGCATTTGCAGATAACCAGTTCACAGTGGCTGAAATAATACAACTTTTCCTTGATAGAGCAGAATACTTCGGAAAAAGAGATAATGCTGGTCACCAGAATTTTCTCCTTTTCCCACAAGGTTTTCAAAGGGCTTTTTTCCTCAGGTTTGGTAAAAGTTGGGATAGTAGGGTAAAGGGTTCAGATAAATGTTAATTGATTTGATGGAATTAAGTTTCAAAATTGCATAAAAACATGCTGGCTTCCAAATTGATTTCCTTTTCCCACAATGCTCTTACATCAGGGTCATTAAAACTCAAATTATTTGGTAAATGGTTAACAGATATGCTGGTTCATCCACGATCAGACAATCCTAAGTTTAACCCTTTACTCCATAGATACTCATTTCTACGCATTGCTTGTGGGAGCCTTTGGAAAACATTGTGGCAAAAGGTGAAATTGCTCGTGACGAGCAATTTCACCTTTTGCCACAATGTTTTCTACACTATCAAAAGGTGTCATATACACATAAGAAATAGCTTTATCCTTGCTGTTATTTAGGGTCAATTAGAGATACCATAGAAATGCCTTGTGGGGTAATGGGTTAAAGAACCTTGGAAAAAATACTTTTCAAAACATTATGTGAAAGAAAGAAAATGCTCATAACTAACATTTCTCTGTTTCCCACAATGTTTTCCCCCTTTCAGCGACAAATCCCTTGCTTCGAATTTGGCGGTCAGGTACAGAATGAATAGATAAAATAGCAACTTTCTATCACAAGAGAGTGCCTAATTGTTGCACTTGCTGGGGTATAATAGCAGCAAATCTTTACCAAACAGTCACAACTGAAAGAGAGGTATTTTGAAAACATTGTGTGAAAAGTAGAAAATGCTGGTCTCTAGCATTTTCTCCCTTTCCCACATGTTTTCTATCCCAACAATTACTGAAATTATCACTTTAGCAACATTTATTTTGTCTGATGCAAATGCTTAAATTTTGGTACAGTCCAAAACTTGTTTGGTAAAGAGTTAAAACTCAGGAAAATTCAAAATACCCGTTATTGAAGAAGTTGGGAAAATCCATGACAAAGCTGATTCATTTCCACACACCGAAAGTATCCGAGTTGATAGAGAGAGAGAGTGAAGAGATAGGGAGAGGGATAGAGTATTTCTTATTTTTTTCAAACATCTAATGGTGAAATTAATCATTGCAAATTTACATAATCCTACAGTACCAAATGTAATATTACTATATGCCATCATGGAAATGAACTATTTAACACACTTGATTCAGCCTATCAGAAATTTGGGATACCAATAAGATATGGTTGAAAAAGCGATTCTATAGGATAAATTTTTTAACAACATCAAATCCCATATGAATGACAGATTTTTAATATCACATAAAACCTGTTGATTATTCATTCATTATATTCATAATTCACCCTTTTTTAATCTATCAAGAACAAAATGAGCAATGTATGAAAAAAGTAGTTCCCGCAAACATTCTAAAACTATATTGTCACTAATGATGATACCATATTTATCATAACTAGTGGAATTATGCACTGTAAAATTCCAGTAATCCATTTATGGGAATATAATAAAACAGCCTTACTACTCTTTACGATGAACATAATTATTTACTTACAAGAATGATGCATACAATTAAGACACTAGATGTTTGAATAAAGAGCTCTTTAGTACAAACCTGGATGAGAAGTCTCTCTGCTTTGAAGCAACAAACCTTTATCATTAGAGATAAATAAGTATATTTATTGCATTTCTGCACACCAACAATTTCACTTCAAACAAAATTGCTTAAACACTAGCACATGAGTACAATCACGATATCTGAATCCATATTGGACTCTACAGAGTCCCACATATGGATTTCCATGTTGGACTCTGTATAGTCCAAAATACAGATTTTCAGAATGAGGCAAGAGTCCCAAATATGGATGTAAAAAAAAAAAATCTGTAAGTGTAAACTACCAAAGTCTTTATGATCTTAAAGCAAATTCATTTGCATAAAAAGCCTCTTGATTTTTTATATTCTATTTCAATTGAAATGGCCCAATACTTGTCTGTTTTAAATTAACACAAAAGAGTGAAATAACAAGGTTATTTACCATGCTCCAGTACAATACTGAATTCTGTTAGATTTGAACATTACAGAACCAGTCTATAGTTTGGACTCGGCTGATGCCTTGTCCAAAATATACACTGATTCTGCCATTCAGTATTACAGCTAAGTCTAAAATATAGACTGGTTCTGCAGTGTACGAATCCAACTGAATACAGTATTGTACCCAAACATTTTAAATAACCTTATAATCTTTATTCATGACAAAATTATGGGCTTCGACAAATAGATAACATCTGCAGGGGACAATTGAAGGATGACTCAAGTGCTCAAGTGACGGGATATGTTTTGGAAGGGTAGAAAACATTGTGGTAGAAGAAGCATAAATGCTACTACAAGCACTTGCTTCTTTTCCCACGATATGTTTCAGAGCCCTCTTCTTCAGGGTAATAACACCAAGAATGAGGAATAAGCTTGTATTCATTATGCTCTCACTGTAGATGCTTTACTTGATGGCAATATTCAACCGTTACAAATCAGTTATAGTATCTCATACTTGTTGTGCCCCTCTCCCTCAATATGAACAGGCTGTAAGTACTGTCACAGTATAGTCATTGAATATGCAAATGACTATGTTTATTATTATCTTTTTTTTTTATCAAGCACTGATATAAGAGTACTAAACAAACTTTCATAATACAGTCCATTTATCATCATTCCACGAAATGCAAACATAGGATACAGGGATATAGTCCCAGTGAGGAAAAATGCTCATCAACAATTCTTAGCCTCTCTCTAAATACAGAAAGTAACACAACTTCTGATTGGCTAAACCAAATGGTTTAGCCAATCTGAAGCTGTGTTACTTTCAAATCTGGAAAACTTTAGAATAAGACATAGAATGTTCTTTAGAAGGTTGACGAATATCGACCCAGGTGAAACCTTGTTGCTTTCCAGTGCATATGAGAACAATATTTCATGGCATTTGTCTTGGTTATCTTGAAAAAAATCATCACCTTTTGCATTTTCAACCAGTATTTGTCTCTCTCCCTGGTTGCCCACATTTTCTAATTCCAACACTATCATCAAAAGCACTTAACTTCATGGTCATTGAAAGAGCTCACCCTTTTCATATTAAATAAGTGAAATGGACTTCTTCAGGCCACAGTAAACACCCAAGCATTTGCTATTTCAAAAGTAGTTTCTTTCAGAATAGATATCTTTTTATTGGATAGTGTGGATCTAAGATCAGACTGCACATTCTGTACAGTCTGATCTTGATCTACACTGTCCGCAAAAGGTCCTTGAATCATACTTGGGGGCCTAAGGATTAATATGCCAATGCAGCTAGAAGTAAATAAAAATTGGCGATTTACCTGCCTGAGGTATCCCTCTCTGGACTTGTTTTTTCAAACCTACTGACCAGGCTATTTACTGAATGGCCACCATCTTTGAATGCAGCTATAAAATAACAAGAAAGTGTTTTAACACTAATATGCCAAACACATAAAATTATGACTATAAGAGCCGGCATCTTCTTGAAACATGATGCTAAGTAAGTTATTACTAGTTAACCAAGTTATAACTAGAGCTGTTAATGAATGTGACTTAATACCCCTGCTAGCGCTTTGAATTTGTACACAGACACACCGACACACAGACGGACACACGGACAGACAGGCTGATTAAATTATACCCCCGAAAATATTTGTTTTGCGGGGGTATAATAAAGTCACTAAACCTTTAAACCCATTCCACTGGATGGCAATTCAATTGGGCTCATGGCTCATCCAAATTCTTGATGATGACATGTCGACATGTGCGAAATTTTTGGACTTCAGAATTTCCAGTTAGCTTATTGCACCCTTCAATCACAATCTTGCTGGGCTTGTAATGATCCTATCACAACATTGTTGTGTTTTTACTGTGTATCTGAAATGCTTCAACTTCACATCAAGGCTTCTAGAATTTTAGGCTTACTGCATTGCTACTGTCATCTTGATACTACCTAGGAGCAGGAGTTACACTTCTGTTGCATACTTGGACAATTTTTATTTGGCAGCAGTTGAACATCAGCCTTTGAAGAAAATGGATCAAACTGCTGCAGTAGCTGTGCTCCAGCTTGCAGTTACAAACAAGAGCCATCACTAAACCTGATCATTCCCCCACCAGCTCCTTGTCATAAAAACAGGGCCTTTGTCAAAGAATGTGGAAGGGTATAGTGCAAGAGTTGAAAACAGTTCAAGGGGAGATAATTCCGCAACAAATCCAAGCAGGGCCATAAAAATTACACATGCACAACTTCATAGATATATATAGGTACACTGTGTTTAAATTTGAGTTTAGTACATGAAAAAGTGTTGGAGTATTTCACCAGACAAATCTGGGTCTGGGAACAGACAGACGGATGGACAGACCAACTGACTGACACACAGCCATGGTGATTCCAGCATACTCCCTCTACTTCGTTGTGGGGGTGTAACATAATAATGAAAGACTTGATGTGTGGCTTTTGGTGTGATGCACTACACTTGCCCTATGTTACTCATACTGCTATGCTATGTTCACTAACTTCACACTTTTACTAGGCTGTGTGGCACTTCAAGCCCAGTGTCATCCTGCTACATAAATTTTGAGCAAGGTCAAAGCAAACTCTATGAAGCGGCAATCATGTAGCTTCCAATAAGTTTCTACTACAATCAAGACCCTTCTTCTGTGCTTTTTTTTATTTCTATTATGATTCACACCATTTTGACCAAAATTTCTAAGCTAAGCTGAATCAATGTATAGTGGAATGGGGATATTAACAACCTACCAAACCCAAAGGCAGAACGGTCTGCATGCCCTAACTCTCTTATTAAAAGACAGAAGCTGCCGAGATTAGGTAAATAGCCTATACAAAACATCGATGTTTATCAATGAGTTAGGGGCCTTAGACCTTAACAGGGTAAAAACAGTGGTGGGAAAAGGAGCAAACGCAGTAACCAGTGTTTTCTCCTTTTCGCACAATGTTTTCAGAGGGCCTCTTCCTCAGAGTCATTAAAACTGGATTGTGGGGTAAAATGTTACCCCAAAAGAGTCTGTTCAGTTTTTATTAATTCAGTGCTCAGATGATTTAGGTAAAAAGTTAAATAAATAGATACAAAGACTGATTGATTGATCGGTGGATCGACTGATTGCATGGAATTCAAAGCCATTTTCAATACTATTTCAGTTATATTAAGGCGTCCATGCACCTATCCATGCTTTCCTAGAGTTTCTTTTTAAGCCACTGGCTGCTTTCCCACATAACCATCTCCAAAACAAGGAATGAATCCTGTTGCAATAATTATCCTCAATCCTTGGAAAGAAATTGGCCCAGCCAGGGATCGAACACACAACCCCCTCTTCTCAAGTCCTGCATGCTACTGACTGAGCGCCAGGGGCTCAGCTAGATACAAAGAGGTAAAAATATAAATGTATACATACTAAGTTCAGCATCTTCTGCTTCCTTAAGTGGCTGAGTGAACACATTGGGTTTGTACGGTTGCGTAGGACTGGTAACTGCCTCCCTCTCCCCGTCACTGATAATGGGCGTGGCTGTAATCAGAGAGTAAAATGGTACATTACATAGAGAATAATCAACTGGTTATATTTGATATGAAAAATATCTCACGCGCAGCACGAGTTTTTTTAACGCCTTACGACGCGTCCGAGTGAGATATTTTTCATATCAAAAATAACCAGTTGATTATTCTATTTATCATATACCTTATTAACATCATTATTTGTAATTTTCCGTTTGAAAGTTGAAAAAAATGTAGTCGAGAAAAAAGGTAGTTCCCAAATGACGTCAGGGAGTGAAAGTTGATAACGTCACTAGTGATGATATCAAAATTTATTACACTGGGAAATTCCAGGATTTCACTGCTAGGTATATAATAATGTGATTTAACTCTTTACCAAACAACAAAATTCTAGGATTGTCCAAATTGAAAGCATTTGCAGACAACAAAATAAAAGTGACTGGAAAATTGAAATTTGTCTTGTGAAGGCTAGAAAACATTGTGGGAAAAGGAGAAAATGCTGGTTACCAGCATTTTCTCCTTTTCCCACGATGTTTTCTGAAGGCTTCTTTCTCAGGGGCGTCAAAAGTAGGGATTGTGTGGTAATGGGTTAAAGTTGAAATACATGAATGCATGTAAAAACATTGCCACAAAAGAATCTTATTTGTTATGATCGTTTTCTCCTTTTGAGCCCAGGTGGTTTTCTTCAAGACACCTATTGTACAAAGTTCCACATAAGAGGGAGTGATGGTATTCTAATCTTATTATTTCTTATTATTTCTCAATGAAACCCTACAACATAGGATTTAGTAGGGAATAATTCATATTTTCAATTTTGAAATCAAAATCACTCCCTCTATCTGGATCTCTGTAAAGTCACATGCAGGAGATAATGCAGTTTTAATTCAGTATTTCATTTTTCCAGAGTTTTAACGACACCGAGAAATCAGACATTTGAACTTTCCAATATTGTCTCAAACTTTAACCCATAGAAATCTACCCTGTAGACCCACCTCCCACCATCCCCCGAAATTACCAACTGCAAAATTTTTTTGCAGTTTTCCCGATACTACTATCCAGGAAACAGAAGTGTTTATTTTTCATTGAAAAAAAAAAACTACAGACAAAAAAGACCCAGTTGCATCGATTCCTGCAATATTTAACTCTTTACCACACAATCCCGATCATTAATGACCCTGTAAAAGAAAGCTATTTCTCCTCTTCCCACAATGTTTCTACCCTGCCAGAATCAAATTCCAGTTTTTGAGTCACATTAGTTTAGTTGTCTGCAAATGCTTTCAATTTGGACAAGTCTAAAATTCTGTACTTTGGTAAGGAGTTAAAAGGGCTGTAGGGTACTCAAACCTGGAAACCCAATTTCTTTGACATTTTTCCACATGACAAAATTTTAGACTAGTCCAAACTGAAAGCATCTGCAGACAACAAATTGAATATGGCTAGAATGATAGCATTGGTCTTTTTAAAGTTTAGAAAACATTGTGGGCAAAGTGATGCAACAAATTTAATGGAACTGAAATGATTGCATTGGTCTTTTGGACTTTTAGAAAACATTTTTGGGGAAATGGAAAAAATGCTGGTTTCCAGCATTTTCTCAATTTCTCATAACGTTTTTAAACAGCTTGGCCCTCAGGGTTGTTACAACTTGAGATTGTGTAATATAGACAAAATTATCATACATAGTGCTTTCCAAAGTAATGTGGGAAAAGGACAATTAACCAACATTTTCATCTTTTTAAACGATGTGTTGTACTATTTAAAAGACAGAAATTAATTTTTGAGCCACATTTAATATGTTGATTGCAAATGCTTTCAACATGGCTGACTCTACCAGACAATTAAATTTTAGACTGGTCTAAATTGGAAGCACATGCAGGCAACATTTTAACCCTTCACTCAATAGATACTCATTTTGACGCATCAACCCTTTACTCCATAGATACTCGTTTTGACGCATCAACAACAGACAGCTTTTGAAAACATTGTGGGAAAAGGAGAAATTGCTCGTAACGAGCAATTTCTCCTTTTCCCACAATGTTTTTCACTCAATCAAATATTTGTATCCTCATTTGTCCATATTTTTGATATCATATCTTTATTTGCTGCTAAAATGGAAAAGTCTCAAATTGACATAACAGGTAAAGGGTTAAAGAGGGAGTTTCCCTATAAAGGACAGCATACATTGTAGGACACGATGACAAGTTCTAGTAAAAAGCAATTTCTCCTTTTTCAACACTGCCCCAGGACCGCCAAATCCAGCATTGCATGGTAAAGGACTAAGTCTATGATGCCCAACACAGCTCAGATGGCAATAAGCTATTTCCATAAAGTAGACAGACAGACTCTATCACCAAGCCAACATTATCAGACACTCACTTTGCTCCTCCACCTTAATCCTTCCCCGAATGACAAATTTTAGACTGTCCCAAACTCAAAATGTTTGCAGATGACAATTTTGAATTTGATGAGAATGGCAGAAAGTTTTCCGATAGGCTAGAAAATACTGTGGGAAAAGGAGAAATTGCTCGTTACGAGCAATTTCTCCTTTTCCCACAGTGTTTTCTGAAGACTTGTACTGCAGACACGTAAAAACCAGGGCTTGTTTGGGAAAGAGTTGACACAGACAGCTAAAAGCAGTTCCAGTTTGCTGGACAAATTCTTTAACCCTTTATCACAAAATCATGACTTTTAACAACCATGAGGAAAACAGATCTTCCAAACAATTGTGAGAAAAGGAAAAAATGCCGGTAATCAGCATTTTCTCCTTTTCTCATAACGTTTCCTATCCACCCAAAGACAAACTATCATTTTGATTACATTTAAATTGTTGTTTGTAAACGTTTTCCATTTTAACTCTTTACCACACAACAAAATTTTAGACCGGTTCAAATTGAAAGCATTTGCAGACAACAAAATAAAGGTGACTGAAAAATTGAAATTTGTTCTGGGAAAAGGAGAATATGCTGGTTACCAGCATTTTCTCCTTTTCCCAGCGTTTTCAAAAAGCTTCTTTCTCAGGGGCGTCGAAAGTAGGGATTGTGTGGTAATGGGTTACTGGTTCTGCAGCTTTTGGTAAAGAGATAAAGGAGACAAGTGACATAAACATCTTACAAAAGGAGCCTGTAGAATGGCAAAATTCCAGTTGGATTTCTTAATGGTATCAGCTTCATCATGAGAAATAGGGATGAACATATGACATTCAAGACGTCAAACGAGGGGACAGAGAAAAGACAAACAATTTTAACATCTAAGTCGAGGAGAGTACAAAAATGCACAATGACATGAACAAAGAAGAACAAGAGAACCTTGATAGCCCATATTGCTCATTTGAACCTTTGAATGTTTGAGAGAGAAAAAACATATCAATGCCATAAGTCAAAATAATCAACAAGACAAGTATTCAGATTATGTTTCATTAATATTGGACCTGAAATGTGGCCTCAAGACTTAAAGGTGGGTATTTAGATTTTTCACATCTCACCAAATTAAAATATATATATATATATATATATATATATTAATAAAATTTAAATGGAAAAACCCACAATAGACATTTGGCCATGACATAAGCCTGCTGGCCTTTGGCTAGTGGAGCTAAAAATGAGTGTACAAAAGACTGAAAAAAAATTCCTAAATTTGTGTTAGTTACATAGATATTAAATTCTGTTAAATATATGTATGTAGTTATACTTTATGTCAAAGAACTAGATTTTGTGTGTGTTGGATAGGCTTATAGAGTGATGATATTTGGTAACCATAAGTGATGTACAAAATTCAACAATCAGAAAGTCATGCTGACTAGGTTTATCAAAGGTTGGACACCAACTTTTGGTAAAGAGATAAAAGAGACAAGAGACAAAAACATCTTACAAAAGGAGCCTGTAGAATGGCAAAATTCCAGTTGGATTTTCTTATGGTCGGTCCATTATAGACATTAGGTTGTAAATAACTTGGACCAAACATGTGCAAGTGGCATGTTCTGATCCTTGAATAACGCTGACCAGCTTTATGTGGATACTTTTTTCAAAAGTCTTATATCACACCTATAAAAAATTATTCATTTCTGTTTTCCATGTTGCCATAACAATGTATGCTATTGGGCCAATGGCCTGTATTACCACAATATATTTGGATATGTATATGTATGTACATCATAGACTTTAAGTTGTGTATAACTTGGACCAGTGAACTAGCTTTTGACTAGGGGCCCTACAACATTAACTCTTTATCAAGCCACAAAATTTACGAATAGTCCAAATTGACAGCATTTGCAAATGACAAAATAAATGTGAATAAAAAAACTGAAATTTGATTTGGGAAGGGTAGAAAACATTGTGGGAAAAGTAGAAAATGCTGGTTACCAGCATTTTCTCCTTTTCCCACCATGTTTTCAAAAGGCTTCTTCCTCAGGGTCGTTGAAAGGCGTCATTGTGTGGTAAAGCACTGGAAGATGAAAAATTAAATCTAGATGATGAAAAGGTGCTTTTTGCTTCCAAAATGTTAAAACAGTTGTGGGAAAAGGAGCAAATGCTAGTAGTAAGCAATTTCTCCATATGCACAAATTTTCAATAGCCTTCTTTTTCAGAGTAATTAAATTAACGAGAGAGTTTATCATTATTAATTGGCGTTTTATGGCGTATCGACAACTCGGGTCATTTAGTGCGCATGAAGGTATTATTAGAAATGGAGCAATAAAACGTTAATTTGAAAGTCTATATTTTATTACAAAAATCTATCTCTTTTGGGTATTCTAAAATGTTATTCTGTTTTACATGCAAAAATAAATTTTTTAAGCTATCAACACTAAAATGCTTTGACTTTGAACGGTTGAAATTTTTACAGTTTAATAAACTAGTTAAGGGTTCATTACAGTTTATGCATTGTGGTGCTCTATCATTATTTTTTTAAAAGATGCACATATGAAAACCTTGAGTGTCCTACACAACATTATGAAAGAGTAAGAAAACATTGTGGGAAAAGGAGAAAATGCTGGTTACCAGCATTTTCTCCTTTTTCCCACGATGTTTTCAGTTTGTACACTTAGGGTCTTTAAATACTCAGGATTGTGTGATAAAAGGTAAACAACTAACCAAAGTCTGAAGTACCCTAAATACATTCTGTAGTGACAAAGATATGATAAAAAATACATGTATCAGTTTTTGTACAGGACTAGGGCAATTCCTTGACATTTTCTAATGGGAACAAAATAAAATGCCAAGCAACAATTAACAAGTAAAGCCTAGACAAAGTGTGATAGTTATAATTATATAGATTATCTATATAATGTTCAGAATCAAGAAGTGGTACCTGCACTTATTATGTCCGAGAGAGCGGATTTTACCGCCCCACCTACAAATACAGAACAGCAAAAAAGTACTCATATTATTTGACTCTTCTGTCATTTTTAGTTTTATAGAAATTTATTGCAAAATAGATTTACCGTCCAATTTAGCAAACAACCTTAATCCTTTACCAAACGACAATATTTTAGACTGGTCCAAATTGAAAGCATTTGCATACGACAAAATAAAAGTGACTGAAAATTTCAAGTTTGTTTTGTGACGGGTAGAAAACGTTGTGGGAAAAGGAGAAAATGCTGGTTACCAGCATTTTCTCCTTTTCCCACAATGTTTTCTATAGGCTATTTCTCCTTCTCAGGGGCGTCAAAAGTAGGGATTGTGTGGTTATGGGTTAAATAAACTACAATATCAAAAATGTAAGATAGATTGCAGGTATTTTGGTTTACAACTCCATCCACAAGCAATGATAAATGGAAGTGGAAAACATATCAGTAAATCTTTTATTTTACCGGTACTTGTCAAAAGATAAGAATATGATGCTATTTAACCCTTTACCACACAATTCCTACTTTTGACGCCCCTTAGGAAGAAGCCTTTAGATAACATTGTGGGAAAAGGAGAAAATGCTGGTAACCAGCATTTTCTCCTTTTCCCACAATGTTTTCTACCTTTCACAAAACAAATTTCAACCTTTCAGTCCCTTTTATTTTGTCGCCTGCAATTCCTTCCAATTTTGACATACAAAAAATTTGTCGTTCGGTAATGGGTTAACATGCTTGGGTACACTACCGAATTCTTTTTTTGGACGAGTACATTGCAGAATCAGTCTATATTTTGGACGAGGCAACAGCAGAGACCAAAATATAGACCCACTCTATTTTACCAAAGCATGTAAAATGACCATTTAATTCACACTTCCCTATTCACTGTGGATTTTATTAGACTACACTCCTCCAGTCAAATATGGATATTAGGAACTCAAGCCTCATTTTGAAATATCCATTTTGGTACGCTAGCCTTGTTTTGAAAAATCCATATTGGACCAGGGTTTTCCCTTGGCTTTGAAAATTGGGGGTCATTGTGACCCCCTTCCTCATTAGTTGCGGGTCATTTCATTAATTTTGGGGGTCAAAAATATGGATTTCCTCGTCATCAACTTCAAACACTATTTATAATGCATTTACCTTTTAAACGCCAACTTCTAAGATTGAAAAGTCTATCGATCATTTCTGACGGAAAGGCCGATGCCATTTTTCGACGTCTGAATCGCTGCTTGACGTGGCTTGATCGGCAGTTGTAGGAAGCAGACGATAGAAGAATGCTACAGTTTTCTTCCTCATGACATTATTTTTCTGCTAACAGCACAGACCGGTAATGTGTACTTTTATATACCGGAAGTCGTGTAAAATGTGCTATTAAATACAGAGAACCCAACCACGACTTTGACTGGGCTCATATTTACGACACATGTCCAATATACATTTCGACAATAATGCGTAAACCAGTCTTATTCTATAAATACATTACTGGAAAACCACTTTTATCTAAAATAAACCTTGTAGTTAAAAAAAGAACGGTGTTCGTCTGACATTGAATCAAGAACAGACTTGGAATTATGACGCTTCAATCAACTTCGTACATTATTTAGATTTTGGAAAGTTGCGTCACCGATGACGCACTGTCATTTATTTTGGGGGTCATTTGAATTAAAATTGCGTCAATGACGCAGGATTTGTGCGTCATGGAAAACCCTGTTGGACTCTTGCCTTGTTCCTAAAAATCCATATTGGACTTTTGGCTGGTTTTGAAAAAAATCCACATTGGAGTCTTGCCTTGTTCCTAAAAATCCATATTGGACTTTTGGCTGGTTTTGAAAAATCCATATTGGACTATTGCCTCATTCCTAAAAATCCTTATTTGATTCTTGCTTCAGTCCTTACAATTCCAATATTGAACTTTACAAAGTCCAATATGGAATAACATATTCACTTGTTATATTAACTCTTTACCAAACGACAAAATTTTAGACTGGTCCAAATTGAAAGCACTTGAAGACGACAAAATAAAAGTAACTCAGAAATTAAAATCTGTTTCTATTAGGGAAGAAAACATTGTGGGTAAAGGAGGAAATGCTGGTTACCAGCATTTTCTCCTTTTCCTACAATGTTTTCAAAAGGCTTCTACCTCAGGGTCGTAAAAACCAGGGATTTTTTGGGAAAGGGTTAAAGTGATTTCATTGGACGTTAAATTGTAGGCATGAAATAATAGGCATTAGTATTTTCTCTTTCACTATCAAATAAATAATTTATCCTTCGGTAAACAGTTAGCCTTTACAACACAATCCCTGGTTTTAACAGCCCTGGAGAGAAAGCCTTTCAAAAACATTGTAGGAAAAGGAGAAAATGCTGTAAACCAACAGTTTCTCCTTTTCCAATTTGTCTCCTCACATTTCAAATGGAAATCTAGTTACTTCAATGGCATTTGCCTCCAGTAATTCCCTTGAATTACGACCAGTCAAACTATATCATTTGGACAAAAGTTCAAAACAACACTTTGCCCGAAGAAAATATAAATAATCCACTGTTTGCCACACTTTTTTCCCAGAAAAACATTTTTTTCCATAGCAATTTTTAGTTTTAGCTCGAATTACCACATTTTTTCCCTGTTTTTATGACTCCCCCCCATCAAATTTATGTACTTGTGTGAGAAAAATATATAAAGGGGTTTCCCCTTAAGGTCTGGCCTGGATGAAACACTGAATGAAGTAGATGTTACAGCAGCAAACTTGTACAAAAGATACCTACCAGGTTGTGGTTTAGGCTTGAAGACATTCAGCGAGGATGAGACACGTTTCCTCTTGCTTTTACTGCAACTTTCGTCTAAATCATCAACACAGTTTTTATGTACACACTGTTCACACGCTGCAATATAAAATCATATTATACACTAGAATTTTTTAGCCCCATTTCCAACGCATTGCAGACGGGCGATCTGATATCAGTTTGTTTTTGAGAAAGAATTTTATCAAGTGAGAAAAATATTATTAACCCTTTACCACACAATGCCGGCTTTTAACGACCCTGTTAAAGAAGCCTCATGAAAACATTGTGGGAAAAGGAGAAAATGCTGGTAACCAGCATTTTCTCCTTTTCCCACAATGTTTTCCACCTTATCCAAAAAAATTGAATCATTTGGGCCACATTTAAATTATCATCTGCAAATGCTTTCAATTTGGACAAGGCTTAAAGTTTGTTGTCTGGGAAAGGGTTAAGGGAGCCATAAATATCATATTTTTATCAAATAATGATATTTCACAAATTAACCCTTTACCAATCAATCCCTAGTTTATATGACCCTGAGATAGATCCTTTTGAAATCCCTGCGGGAAAAGGAAAAAGTGCTGGTAACCAGCATCTTCTCCTTTTCCCAAAATGTTTTCTACCCTACTGGAAACAAAGTTAACTTTTTAATCCTTTATTTTGTTGTATGCAAGCGCTTTCAGTTTGGAACCAGTCTAAAGTTTTGTCGCTGTGTAAAGAGTTAAAGATCAGAGGATGCAAAACCATCTATAGAAGCACCTGCGTCAATATCCATAAAATCCATTCGCTTCTATGAAATATGTACAAAATGATGTCAAAGATGATGTCACACAGTTGTGGTATCAAATATTTTCAAGATAAGAAAATCTATTATGGGTATATTTACACTGAAAACAAGGGAGGTTTTGTGACAAAAAATAAATGTGACTCAAGTGATTTAATTTGTCCATAAAAGTTCCGAGTACACTGTGGGAAAAAGAGTAAAATTCTCATTCCCCCACAAGGTTTTTTATCACCATCTGTGATCCCAGTATTAAAAACACAGGATAATGAGATAAATCGTTAACATAACTAATCAATGTGTGTTGGACAAATGTGAAAATAGCTGAGGAAAATATTATGGAACATGGAAATATGCTCTTAGAGGAATGACATTTCCTCTTTCTCCCTCCCCCAATGTTTTCTAGCCTTTCAAAAACACATTTGTCAACTTGAGCTACATATAATTTCAATTTCTCCTCTGCAAAAGCTTAAGACAGAGGTCCATGTAGAAGGAGTAATTTTGATTTCAAAATTGAAAATATGAATTATTATCCACTGAACCGTATGTTATGGGTACTCATTAGAATTGTCTCTTCAAGACAGGGCCAGTTTGGAACCCAGGGACATCGTTTGAACAAACTTGGTAGAGGTCAACTAGCAGATGCTACATACCAAATATTAAAGCTCTGCTCCTTCATGTTTCAGAGAAGAAGAATTTCCTTCTTTGTTCCTATGTTTCAAACTTGTGACCCCAGGGTAGGGCCAGTTTTGACCCAAGGGGCATCATATGAACACTCTTGGTAGAGGTCCAACAGGAGATGTTACATACCAAATATGAAAGCTCTGCACCTTCTAGTTTCAGAAATGAAGTATTTTAAAGTTTTCCTTCTTTGTTCCTAAGTTTCAAACTTGTGACCCCAGGGTGGGGCCAGTTCTAACCCCTGGGGACATCGTAAGAACAATCTTGGTAGAGGTCCACAAGGAGATGCTTCATACCAAATATCAAAGCTCTGCACCTTCTAGTTTCAGAGGAGAGGAATTTTAAAATTTTCCTTCATTGTTCCTATGTTCCAAACTTGTGACCGCCCGGGCTGGGCCAGTTTTGACCCCAGGGGCATCATATGAAGAATATTGGTAGAGGTCCACAAGGAGATGCTACATACCAAATATCAAAGCTTTGCACCTTTTAGTTTCAGAGAAGAAGAATTTTAAAGTTATCCTTCTTTGTTCTGTGTTTCAAACTTGTGATCTCGGGCGAGGCCAGTTATGACCTCAGCGGCATCATATGAACAATCTTGGTAGACGTCCACTAGGAGATGCTTCATACCAAATATCAAAGCTCTGCACCTTCTAGTTTCAGAGAAGAAGAATTTTAAAGTTTTCCTTCTTTGTTCCTATGTTCCTAAATTGTGACCCCGGGGGTGGGGCCAGTTTTGAACACAGGGGCATCATATGAAGAATATTGGTAGAGGTCCACTAGGAGATGCTACATACTGTATATCAAAGCTCTGCATCTTCTAGTTTTAGAGAAGATTTTTAAAGTTTACCCTCTTTGTTCCTATGTTTCAAACTTTTGACCCTGGGGCGGGGTCAGTTTTGACCCCCGGGACATCATATGAATAATCTTGGTAGAGGTCCACTAGGAGATGCTTCAAACAAAATATCAAAGCTCTACGTCTAGTTTCAGAGAAGAAGATTGTCAAACATTTTGCTATTTTTTTTTCCTTTTGGTTGCCATGGCAACCAGAGTTTTGGGTGGAATTCAATCTCTTGAACAACTTTGGTAGAGCTTCACCCAAGGAACATCCCTGCCAAGTTTCATCAAGATTGGCCCGATGGTTTAGGAGAAGATGTTTTAAGAAATTGTGGACGACGGACAACGGATGACGCACGACAGACATTAGGCAATCACAAAAGCTCACCATGAGAACTTTGTGCTCGGGTAGCACTTTGTTCTCAGGTGAGCTAAAAAGTGTCAAGTTCAAGCAGAGATAATTCCTAAACCAGGAAGAGTTGACACTTGAAAATTGTGTTTTGCAAAACTTCAATATATGATTAATATATGTGCAAAGTTTCAATACAATTGACGGAGAACTGCATGGACACACGGCCGGACACATGGACAGACATGCTGATTCTAGAATACCCCTGAAAACATTCGTTTTGCGGGGGTATAACAAATAAACAGTCACTTACTCTGACACTGAAATCCCTGGAACCCGACGCCCCACAGAACCTTGTTACAATGCAGACAGAACTCTTGTTTACTAAGGTGAGCTGGAGAAAACTGGTGCCCTTTTATACTCTGAAAAAATCAAGAGTAAATAAACAGTGAATGCTATGAAAAACAGAACTCTAATGCTCAAAATTTCGACTTTTGCCTTTTTCAAGAGTGAGAAACATTTTATCCACTAGAATATTTTTTTAACATGTATCATTGCAGCTGTGTTATTTTACTAATAAGACGTGACGTCAACTTTGCTACGCAACATAACGTCAACATTCCCATGCTCTGTCAAACATTAATCAATGTTATATGAAATTGCAAGAAAACAAATATGGCAAGTGACTCAGCCAATAAGAAATTGTGTTACTTTTGAAACTTGGTGAATTCTTGAAAATAGCAGAGAATGGAAATCAGAATGTTGACTTTAAAGAAATGGATTGAAAACAGACTTCAGAATCGCTGAATAAAGGACTAAGGTTATCATCAATTTACTTTGAAAACCTCATAAATACAGCATGTAACAAGCCTGTAGTTATGAGGTTTTCAAAGTAAATCGATGATACTGTCTGTGTTTAAAAAAAGTTACCTTTGATTTTTTCCCTAATATCTTTATTGGTCTTTAATTTTTAGTAACAAAACTCTGCACTTTTAGAATGAATGAATAAAGTACTAGGGCTGGTTTACTTCAACAAACTTCTAACAAAGTTACAAGGTTTTTGAAGTAAACGGACGATACTGTATGTGTATAAAAGGAGTTACCTTCGACTTTTTCCCTAATATTTTTGATGGTCTTTTATCTTTCGTGACGAAACTCTGCACTCTCTCTAAGCTAGATGAATGAGAACTCTTGTGAAGGCCCCAGTGACGAAGGAATGTTGCAATAGCCCAGCTCTGAGCACTGTGCTTCTCATCGCTTTCACCCGTTTGACTGTGCCAAAAAAATCCAATTGTTTGATGAAGTATGGCTAGAATGGTGTTACTTGATTTTGAAAGGTTACAACATCATAGGAAAAGGAGAACATTCTCCTTTTTCCACATTATTTTCAAGTCATCGTCCTTTGGGTTGTTCAATTCCTTCCAAAACAACAAAATTTTGAACTCCTCCGAATTGAAAGCATTTGTAGACAACAAAATTAATGTGAAATCAAAAGATAAAGTTTGTTTTGGGAAGGGTAGAACACATTGTTGGAAACGGAGAAAATGCTGGTTACCAGCATTTTCTCCTTTTCCAAAATGTTTTCAAAAAAAAGTTTCTTCCTAAGAGTTGTTAAAAGTCAGGAATGTGTAGAATGGGTTAATATCTTCATTTTTTTTTTTTACTCGGAATAAAAATTTTGTCTCAAATTATTAAGGAACTTACAGGTCACAGCAACAGTAATGGATCAATGGAAATTTTTGTGACATGGAAATTTTTTCATTTTCACAAATTTCGAAAGTTCTCAAACTTTTCTGCTTGTGAATTACACTACAAATATACCAATAAATAAGCAGTGTCTTGAATCTGCAAACATTTCCATATGTAAAATATCTGTAATTGGTAATCTGCAAAATTTTTTAACATGGGTATATATCCACATATATAGTATACATTAACACTTACACAAACTTCTCTAAATCTGGCATCAAATATCTTTCCACAATTCTTAGTTCTTCTGTTTTGTCCATGTGATCCTTCAAGTCTGTGGAGCCCTCAATAAGCCCTGTAGTATACACAGAAGTCCTGATTATTCAACATACTGTTAAATCCGTCTGAATTGAAAGCACTTGCAGAGGACTACATAAATGTGAAACTTGTTTTCTGAAGGGTATAAACCCTTTACCAGACTACACAATTTTAGCCTTGTCCAAATTGAAAGCATTTGCCGACGACAAGACAATTTCACTGTGGCTCAATTAGTGTAATTTTTCTTTGATAGTGTGGAAAACATTGTCAGAAAAGGAGAAAAAAATGCTGGTTACCAGCATTTTCTTCTTTTCCCAGGATGTTTTTTAATAAAAAAGCTTCTTTTCCAGGAGCGTCAAAAGTCAGCAATGTGTCGTAAAGGGTTACCTCTTTACCACATAATCCCAACTTTTAACGACCCTGAGACAGTAGCCTTTTAAAAACACTGTGGGAAAATGTTTTCTACTCTTCTCAAAACAAAGTTCAATTTTTGAGTCCCATTTATTTTGCCGTCTGCAGTCTTTCAATTTGGACTTGTCTAAAATTTTGTCGTTTGGTAAAGTGTTAAATCTGTACTGAGAACCCTAGTCTTGGTTCCATTCCTTTTATTTTTTTCCAAGCCAAGGTTCAGCAGCCATTGTTTAGTGTAAAAGATTTGTATAACAGTGCAGAAGAAGTAGCCAGTACAATAGCTTCAAGTTTTCTTTAACCCATTACCAAACGACAATATTTTAGACTTGTCCAAATTGAAAGCATTTGCAGATGACAAAATAAAAGTGACTGAAAATTTGGAATTTGTTTTGTGAAGGGTAGAAATCATTGTGGGAAAAGGAGAAAATGCTGGTCACCAGCATTTTCTCCTTTTCCCACAATGTTTTCTAAAGGCTTCTTCCTCAGGGGCGTCAAAAGTAGGGATTGTGTGGTAATGGGTTAAAAACAGCTGATGTAGAAAGATAGCCAGACATACCTGAAAACTGATCAATTTCTATGTACAATGGGTCATGACGCACACTCCATCTTAACTCTTTACCAAATGACAAAATTTTGGACTTTTCCAAATCGAAAGCATTTCCAGGCGACAAAATAAAGGTGAATCAAAAAATTGAATTTTCAGTTTGGGAGGGTAAAAATATTTTGGAAAAAGGAGAAAATGCTGGTTACACAATGTTTTCAAAAGCTTTCCTTCTCAGGGTTGTTAAAAGTCAGGATTGTGTGGTAAAGAGTTAACTCTTTACCAAACGACAAAATATAAGGTTGTCCATATCGAAAGCATCTGCAGACGACAAAATAAAAGTGACTGAAAATTTGAAATTTGTTTTGGGAAGAGTAGAAAACATTGTAAGAAAAGGGTTCCACAATGTTTTCTACAGGCTTCTTTTTCAGGGTCGTCAAAAGTAGGGATTGCGTGGTAATGGGCTAAACCTTAACCATTGGAGCTGAAAGAGAAATTGAAAATAGGCTACCACTCTAAGGATCATGGCTCGACTTTGTCAAAATCTCAATTTATGTATTTCTATATACCTGTGTAAAAAAATTCAATCCAATAGCCTTAATGTATTCAAAAGATATAAAATGGAAACTATTTTCAATATGTACCTTGCTCTTTTTTCTGACGAAGGTCCTCTAATAATTTCTGAACTTCTTCCTGTGCAGCAGCCCGGGCTTTTGAAAATATAGCCCGTAAAACTTCTTCCTTCTCTGACTTGAACTGTAGATTGCTGTCTATTTCTTGTACCATATAGTCCTTCACTGAGTGAACTTTCAGAGGCTGTAAAACATACAACTTCTAAATGTAACCAAATTAGACCCCATGACTATAATTTGGAGGAACTTGGTAGATGTCCACTAGATACAGGCACATGCCAAATTTGGTAGCCCTACGCCTTATTGTTTCAGATGAGAAGATTTTCAAAGATTTTCACTATTTGATAGTTTTGTTGCCATGGAAACCAAATTTCTTGAAGGAATCAAACTCTTTCAAGGATTCTGAAGAAGACCATGGCAGGAACACTTCTGTGAAGTTTCATGAAAATTGCATGGGTAGTTTCAGATAAAAGTTAACACACATGCACACACATAAGACTGACATCGGGCCACAACGTAAACTCACTGGCCTTTGGCCAGTGGAGCTAAAAAACTTAAAAAAAAAAAATGGAAAAAAAAAAAAGAAAAAGCTGCTTGCCTGCATTTTGCCTGGATTGTGTGTTAAAGTGTTCATACAAACAAGGCTACTCTGCTACATTGATTGTTATTATGGTGTTTAACACCATTTTTAACATTATTTCAGTTATATCGTGGTGGCCAGTGCACCTATCTGTGCATTCCTAGTCTCTTTTACCAGTACTTTGCACAATTTTCTTTCCAAGTCACTGGCTACTTTCCCACACAATCATCGTTGAAACAATGGTCAGCAGTGGGAGAGGAATGAATCCTGTCGCAGTGACTATCATCAATCTTCGGAAAGAAATTGGCCGAGCAAGGGGTTGTAACCAGGGATCGAACCCTGGATGCATGTTCTCAAGGGCAGCACTCTGCCAGGGCTCCGCTACTCTGCTACAGTTGAATCAATTCCATTACATATTAAGCTCTCGTGACCTTTGGCCAACAGAGCTTAAACTCAATTATGCAATATACAAATAAAGAAAACTGGACAAAATAATAAAAATGTTTGAAGACTCACCGCTTGGTGCACTAAAAACGTCGAATGAATTTCATACGCCCATTTCTTTAAATCCTTTGGGTTCCCCTGGGCTGAACCATATATGCCAGAAAGCATGTGGAACAACAGCGAGGCAGAATTGTGTTGATTAAGAACGTAATGTAGAAATATGGCCATATGAGCTGGCTTTGACTCCAGAAGACGCAAATCTGAAAACACTCTGCTTTCACCCGTCTGCAAGAAAAAAAGATTTGCAATAGAGATATATGGGATCTGATATGAGTTGGTATTTAAGATAAAACTTTATTAAATGAGCCAAGAGGAAATGTTATTAAGCGAGCCTTTGGCAAGCTTAATAACATTTTTTTCTTGATGAGTTTAATAAAATTGACCTCAAAGACCAAAGAATTTCAGAATCTTTTTATCACATAATGACATTTCAGAAATTATAGATCAATGGCTGCAAAACCATCCTAAGATGCACTGGCAGTAATATCCATACAACCCCATTGAAATGATGTCAATAATGATGTCACATAATTGTGATACCAAAGATGTATAAGACAGAAAAATTTTAGATGGGTATATTACACTGAAACAAGGGAAGTTATAAAATAAGTAAGGGTCACAGTAAGAGCCCAATACACATAAGACCTTGTTTGTTGCAAGTTATTTCTCTTTGTCGCTCCATTTTTGTTACACATTGTAATTTTATTTCCATTGTGTGCTTCTACTTGGCAACATTTACGCACAGTTTCAAGGTTTAAAATCACACAATGTGCCTCTACATTAAATTATTTAAATTTTGGACACAAACTTACTCTAATGTGATATTTACCTTTATGGTGATGAACATTTCATAAAGAAAAATATTCACTGACATAACTCTGTGGCAGAAATAAGCAAAGTTCAGCCTCGACAATACTCCTAAAAGATCACTTAACCCATTACCAAACGACAATATTTTAGGCTTTTACAAATCGAAAGCATTTCCAGACGACAAAATAAAAGTGACTGAAAATATGAAATTTGTTTTGTGAAGGGTAGGAAACATTGTGGGAAAAGGAGAAAATGCTGGTTACCAGCATTTTCTCCTTTTTCCACAATGTTTTCTACAGGCTTCTTTCTCAGGGGCGTCAAAAGTAGGGATTGTGTGGTAATGGGTTAAAAACAACCTCCATTTTCTTTGAAACAAGTTGAAAGTTGTTATTCTAAGAACGCATGCTGTAGAAAAACTAAAAAATTCACTTCAGTCCTGTGGTAACATTAACTTGATTTCTTAACCCTTTACCACTCAATCCCGACTTTTAACGACCCTGAAAAAGAAGCCTTTTGAAAACCTTGTGGGAAAAGGAGAAAATGCTGGTAACCAGCAATTTCTCCTGTTCCCACAATGTTTTCTACCCTTTCAAAACAGCCTTCAAAATTTTTAGTCATATTTATTTTGTGGTCTTCAAATGCTTTCAAATTGGAATATGTTAAAACGCGTTGTTTGGTAAAGGGTTATGCACCACTGCATAGCCATTGTTCTACAACAGTATTACTTGCACCTAACTCTAACTTGTTCTTGTGTAGCACTAAGTCTTTTTTAATTGGCAAAAGCTAGGTTTAGTAAATATCAAATGAATATAAAAGCATAAAAAACTCTGATAAGCAGCTACCACACTCTTCCTGCTATTACAACTAGCCTGCAGATCTTATAGTTTAAAAACAAGAGGGCAAAGATGGCCCTGGATCACTCACCTGAGTTTTTGAGAGGACCTTAGCCATTTTTTTTTTGAGGTATTGAGAAAATTCCAAGTGATTTTGAAAAGGTCACCTGTATAAATCATTTCAAAACCTGTCACCACACCTACAATCATCACAACAGCAATGGCTTTGATGAATCAGAACTTTGCAAATAAATTTTTGGATAGATCACCCAAGGACAATTTCTTGAAGAAGAGCACATATTCAATAGTGACTAAAAACATAAGTCAAACAAGAGCACCACATGTTTTTCGATGGATCAAAATTTCGGGAACAGTTTTTGAAAAGGGTCATCTGACCAGCAGTTTCAGAGAAAAAGTATTTTTTAGAATTTCTCGGTTTCCATGTAGTGCAAGTAGCCCCCAGTCACCAGAGCCATGTTTCTTGCCGGATCAAAATTTCGTAAACAATTTTTTGAAAAGGGTCACCAAAGGAACATCTCTGTGAAATCATTTCAAAATCTAACCAGCCATTTCAGAAAAGAAGAATTTTAAAAAAAATTTCTTCATTTCTGTAAAGTGCCAGAAGCGCCCATTCACCAGAGCCATGTTTCTTGATGGATCCAAATTTTGCAAATAATTTATAAGAAGAGTCACCCAAGGAACATCTCTGAGAAATTATTTCAAAATGTGTCCAGCATTTCAGAGAAGAAGATTTTAAAAAGAATTTCTCATAAAATTCCATTTGGTTGCCATGGCAAACAGAGTTTTTTATGGAATCAAATTCTGTGAACAATTTTTAAAGAAGACCTCCCAAGATCTCCCAAGGAACATTCCAGCCAAGTTTGGTCCAAATTGGCCCAGCGATTTAGGAGGAATTGATGTTTAAAGAATTGTTGATGAGGCACGACGGACAATGGGTGATCCTAAAAGCTCCCCTTGAGCATGTTGTGCTCGGGTGAGTTAAAAAGCCTAGATGCTTAACCCATAGCAAACAATTCTTAGTTTCATAGATAGAGAAAGGTTTTTGATACACTTCAACAGAAAACTCCAAGGCTTTCCTCATAACTAGTTTCTGGTTAGCCAATGCCACCAATATCGACATGTCAACAAAAAGTCCCTTTTGAATGCAAACAATGATGCAGGGATGCATCTAGAAATTAGCAATTTGGGGGGAAAATGCCCCCCATAATTCCATAATTTCTGAAGGGGGGGAGGGCGCAATAAATGCATAGCAAGACTTCAAGACTATATTCTCAAGGGGGAAGAGGGGGGGCAATGAACATTATTTGGGGGGATGCATATCAGGACTATTTTATATATTTCATATACATTGAGAGTATTTATAATAGATTCATATCAGTTTTTTTGACATTTCATGTATGTTACCCTTTACCACACAATCTCCACTTTTAATGACACTGAAAAAGAAGCCCTTAGAAAACATTGTGGGAAAAGAAGAAAATGCTGGTAACCAGCATTATCTCCTTTTCCCATGTTTTCTACCCTTCCCAAGACAAATTTCAAATTTTCAGCCACCTTTATTTTGTTGTCTGCAAGTTCTTTTGATTTGGATAAACCTAAAATTTTGTCATTTGGTCGTGACTTATGATAGGGATATCAGCACAATGTCAAAGTTTTTCCTAAACATTGCAGATGATGATGCCATAGTTATGACAAAGCCTCAACATTTTTTTCAAAAACAGCAGAACTGAAAATGAACCACAAAACCAATTGGATTCTGATCAAGTTTGATTACTTCCAGTTCAGATAAGCTAGACATAAGCTAGACATCCATGAGTCTACAAAAGTGAGGAAAAAGAAAAATCTGAAAAAAAAAATCAGTTTAGTTTAAACATATTTATTTTACATGGATTGAGAAACATGTTCTTATAACTTGTACTAATCTCTCTTGATTCTGCTTCCTGGGAACTTTATCAGTATACTAATCTCTCTCAATTCTGCTTCCTGGGATCTTTACTAGTATACTAATCTCTCTCAAAATATGCTTCCTGGGAACTTTACCAGTATACTGATCTCTCAATTCTGCTTCCTGGGAACTTTACCAGTATACTGATCTCTCTCAATTCTGGTTCCTGGGAACTTTACCAGTATACTAATCTCTCTCAATTCTGGTTCCTGGGAACTTTACTAGTATACTTATCTCTCTCAATTCTGGTTCCTGGGAACTACACCAGTACTTGTGCCGAATGTGTAGCCCAATGAAAAATACTAAAGTTGACACCCGCTTCCGGGTATGGAGCTCAGGACCTTAACCCTTTACCCCATAAGGCATTTTTATGGTATCTCTAATTGACCTTAAATAACAGCAAGGATAAGGCTGTTTTTTATATGTATATGACAACCTTTTGATAGTGTAGAAAACATTGTGGCAAAAGGTGAAATTGCTCGTCACGAGCAATTTCACCTTTTGCCACAATGTTTTCAAAAGGCTCCTACAACCAATGCGTAGAAATGAGTATCTATGGAGTAAAGGGTTAATATGGTTAAGAGGCTAACGCTCTAACTCACGACCATGGACAACACACAGAAAAAAATTCAGATAAAACTATTGTCCTGTTTCCACAAGATCTATATACTGCGCAAGAAGTACTGTATGCACCCTCACCATCTATACTATAATAAGTTACAATTTATGGAATATTTTGTGAAAAGCACCAAAGCTATCAAAGTGAACTGTAAGTGTGTGATAAGATTCCAAATATGGATGTGGTGATGAAAAAGTAATGAGTGTGTATTAGGATTTATGAGCTACATTTGTGTCAAAAATTAATTTCAAAATTGTTATTTGAAAAAAGTGTCACTCTTTTACCAAACAATCCCAACTTTTAAAAGCCCTGCAAAAGACAGCTTTTGTAAAGATTATAGAAAAAGGAGAAAAAGCTGGTCACCAGCATTTTCACCTTTTCCAACAATATTTTCTACTCTGCACAAGACGAATTTCAATTTTTGAGTTACGTTTATTTTGTCATCTGCCAGTGCTTTCAATTTCTTAAATTTTGCCTTTTTTGGTAGAGATAACTTCACAATTTCTAAAATTTTTTGTTGGTAATGAGATAAGTAACTCTACAAGTTGATCCAATTTTTTCACGACCCTCAGAAGTAGACTTTCAAAACCATTTTGGACAAACAAGAAAATTATGGTGACTAGCATCTTCTCATCTTTCCCCCCCCCCCTCCAACCTCCAAAAAAAATCTATATACCATAATTATGTAAGAAAGAAAAATGCTAAAAAGAAAGGCAGAAGAACTACTATTGAGCAATATTTCTATAATTATTCATACAACTGGCGACCCAAAATTTCTCTACTTTAATGATAGCATGCATGCATCTATTCAAGATTAACCCTTTCCAAATTGACAAACGTTTGGACTAGATTAAACTGAAAGCATTTGCAGGCAACAATTCAACTCTTGCTTAAAAGATGATTACTGTCTATGATAGGGTAGAAAACATTGTGTGAAAAGGAGAAAATGCTGGTTACCAGCATTTTCTCCTTTTCTCACAACATTTTCAAAAGGCTACTATTCCAAACCCGTAAAAACCAGGGATTGTTTGGAAAAGGGCTACAGAGTTCCCCCCTTGGTATCAATTACTTAATCCATATTCTGCTCATTTGGTGTAATGAAACTTTCAAATAAAAAGTAAAATCCTAACTTTTGCTATTAACTCTTTTTATCAAATGACAAAATTTCAGAGTGGTCCAAACTGAAAGCATTTGAGGACGACAAAATAAATGTGACTGGAAATTTGAAATTTGTTTTAGGAAGGGAAGAAAACATTGTGTGAAAAGGAGAAAATGCTGGTTACCTTTTGTCCACAAAAGGTCCCAAGTTGCACTTAACAGAATAGGGTTAAAAATATGAGTAAAAACACCAGGAATAGCTTTTTGCAAGACAATTTTGTCCTATGGTACATGAATTTTAAGAGTTTGTGACTGTTGGGAAATTTTGCAATGATCAAAGATACACAGAAAGTCACTCTTTACAAAATCAATCCCAAGCTTTAACACTTTATCAAACAATCCCGACTTTTAACGACCCTGAGAAGAAGCCCTTTGAAAACATTGTGAGGAAATGCTTGTAACAAGCATTTTCTCCTTTCCCACAATGTTTTCTACCCTTCCCAAACCGAATTTCAACTTTTTCAGTCACATTTATTTTGTCATCTGCAATTGCTTTCGATTTGGACTTTGTCATTTGGTAAAGAGTTAAGAATCCTGAAGAAGGCTTTCTGAGCAATTTCAGTTTTTGAGTCCCATAACTTTTGCCATTCTGTGAAAGCTTTCATTTTCGAGTAGCTCTAAATTTTTTGGGGTCAGGTAAAGATTACTCCTATATAAAACAATATCCTTTTTTCATATAACCAACATATTACCATCTGTGCAAGCCAAGGGTGACGATCCACTGAGCTGCTCTAAACACCCTTCCCGGATAGAGCTTGATTTTGACATTCCCGCAATACGCATTTTCATTGGTTTCAAATTATCTCTAACTGCAGGAATCAAATCTCTTGCAGTATTTCATCTTTGATAAAAATAGAACAAGGTCGCGACCTTTTGAATAAAAATAGAAGGTAAACATTGATACCTCTGTGGATGTGTGCAAGATCTGTAATGATTTATTACCAAAAAAAAAACACATACGAACAATATTGACAGAAGGTTTCGGTGTGACCAATCAATTATTGGAGGTTTTAGGCTATATTTCAGCTTCTGACAACGGAATGTGGAAGTATGTTTGTGGTTATTGCTTCATGTTGAATTAATGTATTCATGAGCCATTTGAAAAATGATATTTCATTGGCTATCAGAAATATGATGTTAAGTGGAATAATAACAAGCATCCAATAAGGGGTGTATTGCGGGAATTTCAAAATCAGACTCAATCCACCAAGGTAAGATGCACATAGTGATTGTAACCTTGGCTTGCGAAGATTATATATTACATTATGTGGATTTAGTGTGATTAATAAAAAAAGAAGCCTGGTAGGTGATAACAAGGTTGGGGAAAGAAGCTCAGCTACAAGTGCAAAATCAAAATAACCTCATAGTTTTGAAGCTTAGACAGAAATGGTGAGAGTGTCTTTGACCGACGGTCGGCATCCGACTGAAAGAGAAGTAGTTATGTCAAGCAACAACTTATTCAAAACACAAACATGCCAGAAATATAAAATGTCTACTGGAACTGTCACACATTACCATGTAGCTTTGAATATTTACAAAATGAAACACTGTTGAAACCACAATGAAAAAGTAGGCTTTTCAAAACAAAAGGGAGGGGTGTCTTTGAAAGAGTAAAAAAGCATTGTGGGTAAAAGCCAAAAACCTTGTTACTGGCATACCATCCTTTTCCCCTAAAATTTTCAAAACTTATCTTTCTCTGGCTTGTTGACGAAATACAGGTCTAAGAACTTTAATGCTGTTTTGACACCTTAACCCTTTACCCCATAAGGTATTTCTATGGTATCTCTAATTGACACTAAATAACAGCAAGGATGAAGCAGTTTCTTATGTGTATATAGTACCTTGTGATAGTATTGAAAACATTGTGGCAAAAGGTGAAATTGCTCGTCAAGAGCAATTTCACCTTTTGCCACAATGTTTTCCAAAGGTTCCTACAAGCAATGCGAAGAAATGAGTATCTATGGAGTAAAGGGTCAAGTCTATCAAGGCCGTCAGTGCACCTATGCATGTGTTTCCTGGCTTTCTCACACCAGTACTGACACCACTTTCTTTGCAAGTCTCTGACTGCCTTCTCATATGCATCAGGTGAGAGACCAAAAATATAAAATATCGCTGTATTGAAAGATTATTGAACTCACAACCACCTGGTCACAAGTCTGATATGCTAATCACTGAGCTACACAGGAGAGTTTGACTGAATTTGCGTTTATTTATCGTCGCCATCCTCATATATGGCAATGACCGCTGAAAGCTGTTAGTATTGTTAACGGGGGATAGTGCAGGTTCAGGATGAAACCCATCTTAAGTTCTTTATGCTCGGTGTATAGCACCGTCACACGGGACCTCGGTTTAACATCTCATCCGAATGACTATTAGTAACTTTAGATGGCTAGCTGTGGGGACCGAACCCACACCCTCATGATCATGAGTCCCACGCTCTACCAACTGACCTATCCATACTGGTCAATGCAGGAGGGCCAAGTACAATTGGAATAAAACATGAGTAGTCCAAAAGGTCAAACTTTGTGGGTACCTTTCATTCACTGACAGTCTTCTGTAGCACTATTTTTCTATAATTGGAATACTGATTTTTGCTATCTGGTAAAGTGTGGCAGATGCACAAAGTCAGAGCTCAAGAGAGTGCGAGTGATTTTGATTTCAAAAATTAAAATATAAATAATTCTCCGTTAAACCCTATATTATGGGTACCTGTTAGAATCATCTCATTGAGACGATTCTAGTGAGTACCCACAACATATGGTTCCGAAGAGAAATAATGGATTTCGAATATGACCTCTCCCTTTTATCTGGAACTCTGACAAAGTATAGGGAAAAATTGCTTACTTTAACCCATTACCACACAATCCCTACTTTTTATGACCCTACGAAAGAAGCCTTTAGAAAACATTGCAGGAAAAGGAGAAAATGCTGGTAACCAGCATTTTCCCACAATATTTTCTATCCTTCCCAAACCCAATTTCAATCTTTCAGTCACTTTTATTTTGTCGTCTGCAATTGGTTTCCATTTGGACAAACCTAAAATTTTGTGGTTTGGTAATGAGTTAAGACAGTTACACATGTACACTCAGAACAGTATAAATGCAAATTTAGACAACATTAAATATAGTAAACTACATTAACCCTTTACCACATGTCAGAATTTTAGACCTATCCAAATTGAAAGCATTTGCAGATGACAATTTCAGAATGGTTCAAAAGGTGCAATTTTGCTTTTATAGGGTAGAAAACTTTGTGGGAAAAGGAGAAAATGCTGGTTACCAGCATTTTCTCCTTTTCCCACAGTTTTCAAAAGGCTTATTCCTCAGGGGCATTAAAAGGTGTCATTGTGTGGTAATGGGTTAACCATTCATGAACAATCAATACCATGTCTTTCACCAACCTTAGAAAAGGCTGCGTGTAAATTTTTTGTATGCAAATGCTTTCAATTTGGACAAGTTTAGCAGTGTGAAACTAAAGGCTTGGTCAGACAGGCTACTGGGTATGAAACGGGAAAAATGGACAAAAACATGCAGAATTTTGTTATCCAGTAACAAACTTCGTCTCCTCTGCCACTAGCGCTCACACAAATCAGCATGTGGAGCAAAGAAGTCATACAATGACATTATTAACCCTTAAAGTGCCGATTTAAAACAAGAGACATTTACAAATAGGAAAAACATCTGAAATATTGCTGTACCAAAGTTATTTTTGCCAGAATATGAAACAAAATAGTGGACAGTGTAGATCCAAGATTTAGACTGCACGTTCTGTGCAGTCTGATCTTGATCTACCCTGTCCACAAAAACAAGTTAAGTTGGTTCCAGCATTTTAAGTGTTAAGACAAGTAATGCAGACTGACAGACGGCAGGGGCCATAACATATTATACTGTAAAGAAATTTCTTGTGATCTGATTGGTTCCGGGAACATATATATCATGTATTCTGGCAAAAACCAAATAAAGCCAGTTTCCCTTTTGAGTCCCCTGGAAACATCGCTACACATGCAACAAAACATCCAAAATGGCGGCGTCAATCGATCACCAGACTGCATGTTTATGCACCAAACTGCATGTTTTAGTGACATCAGTTTCCAAAGACATCAGTATTCATTGAATCAGGGCACTCAGAAGGGAATTTCTATTTCGTCAGCATATTTGAAAGGGTAAAACTTATCAGTATAATAAATTCAATGTACAGTCAGGTGGCAGGGGACTTGGAAACTTGTTCACTGCTGTGTATAATCATGTAACCCCCTCGCCTTTGGCTCGGGGTGTGAACAGCCAAGAACAAGTTTCAAAGTCCCTGCCACCGGAACGTACAACTAATAATAGGACCCTTCGGTTATAAAAAAGATAATGCATAAACACTTATTAAGATATGTTATGTATGCATGGTGTTAGGTTCAACTGGAAGAAAATAATGCAATTATTCACCAGGGGTTAAATATAGGGAAAAAAATTACACACTGTATGACTGAAATTACCGAGTGCAATAGACTGGTGCAACAAAATGGTGTCTAATGTCAGTTTCAACATTATCTCAGGGTAACAACGTAAAGGGTTAAGGAATGAAGAGAATTATTCTTTTTTCATGGAAGTATAAACAAGAGGGCCAAGATGGCCCTGGATCGCTCACCTAAATTTTTGAGATGACCATAGTCTATTTTTTTTTTGAGGTATTGAAACATTGGAACCAAATTTATAATTTTGCCAAGCAATTTTCAAAAGGTCACCTGTAAAAGTCATTTCGAAATCTGACCATCAGTTTCAAAAAGAAGAATTTTTAAGAATTCTTCATTTCTGTATAAGAGCAAGTAGCCCCCATCCATGAGAGCCATGTTTCTTGATGGATCAAAATTTACGAACAAGTTTTGAAAAGGGTCACCCAAGGAACATCTCTCTGAAATAATTTCGAAATCTGACCAGGGGTTTCAGAGAAAGAGAATTTTAAAGAATTTCATCATGTCCATATAGTGCAAGTAGCCCCCATTCACAAGAGCCATGTTTCTTGATGGATCAAAATTATATGTACAGCTTTTGGAAAGGGTCCCCCAAGGAACATCTCTGTCAGATTATTTTGAAATCTGACCACAGGTTTCAGAGAAGAAGAATTTTCAAGAATTTCTTCATTTCCATATAGTGCAAGTAGCCCCCATTCACTAGAGCCATGTTTCTTGGCCAATCAAAATTTTGTGAACAATTTTAGAAAAGGGTCACCCAAGGAACATCTCTGTGAAATTATTTCAAAATCTGTCCAGCCATTTCAGAGAAGAAGAATTTTCAAGAATTTCTTCATTTCTATATAGTGCAAGTAGCCCCCATTCACCAAAGCCATGTTTCTTGACCAATCAAAATTTCGCGAACAATTTTTGGAAAGGGTAACCCAAGGAACAAGTCTGTGAAATTATTTCAAAATCTAACCAGCGGTTTCTGAGAAGAAGAATTTTTAAGAATTTCTTCATTTCTGTATAGTGCATGAAGCCCCCATTCACCAGAGCCATGTTTCTCGACAGATCAAAATTTCGCGAACAATTTTTGAAAAGGGTCATCCAAGGAACATCTCTGTGAAATTATTTTAAAATCTGACCAGCGGTTACAGAGAAGAAGAATTTTTAAGAATTTCTTCATTTCTTTACAGTGCAAGAAGCCCCCATTCACCAGAGCCATGTTTCTTGACGGATCAAAATTTCACGAACAATTTTTGAAAAGGGTCACCTAAGGAACATCTGTGTGAAATTATTTTAAAATCTGGCCAGCGGTTTCAGAGAAGAAGAATTTTTAAGAATTTCATCATTTCTGTATAGTGCAAGAAGCCCCCATTCACCAGAGCCATGTTTCTTGACGGATCAAAATTTCACGAACAATTTTTGAAAAGGGTCACCCAAGGAACATGTGTGTGAAATTATTTTAAAATCTGGCCAGCGGTTTCACAGAAGAAGATTTTTAAAGAATTTGCTAAAAATTTCCATTTCGTTGCCATGGCAACCAGAGTTTTTGACGGAATCAAATTCTGTGAACAATTTTTAAAGAGGACCTCCCAAGGAACATTCCAGCCAAGTTTGGTCCAAATCCGCCCAGCGGTTTAGGAGGAGTTGATGTTTAAAGAATTGTTGACGACGCACGACGCACGACGGACACCGGGTGATCCTAAAAGCTCCCCTTGAGCACGTTGTGCTCAGGTGAGCTAAAAAAGACCTAATCAAACTTTGGAGTTTCATACAAAAGTGTCATTAGGTTTTTTTTAACATACCTCCATGAAAAAAAAAAAAAGCTCTTTATTCCTTATAATTTGATATCAAAGAGTACAGACAACATACTTATATGGAAATAATTCAAACTGCATTCATTTTCTTTAGTTTTAAATCTAACATTGCAGTTTCTAAAGCCCCTTCTATTCATATTGTATGGTGCAAGAATACAATAGGGAAACAGTTTTCAGATCCCCAATACTGAAACTTAACCAATAAAATGAAAGTAAATGAACATGGCATGGAACTGAGTAACCTTCAGCAATAGTAGATACCACACAGTGTGCTTTCTTTTTTTTCATGGGGCTATGAATTTTTTTTTCAGCCGATCAGAACTTGCCAATATTCATGAAACCAACTTATATTAAATTATTTAGTTTTAAAAGACTTAAGACGTTCCTTCTTCAAAAAAGCGTCCCTGAAGTAAAGAATTGGAACTAGAACTTCTGTGATATGAATTCTGCAGAACTGAACCGTGTAGAACCCATGCTATGAGCTACTTTGAGTCTCTTTGCAATAATATAGATCAAGATCTGTTTGGTAACGAATAATTAGCCAAAGAGTTACAGTATGTTTTGATACATTTCCAAGACCCGAACATTAAGAACAAAAGTGTTATTTCTATAGCTGATATTCAAAGGCATTACTAAGGATGCAACAGAAAGAACAATCACCATGACACGTTCAAAGGAATGGACAATTTGCACACATAAGTTTCTTTTAAACTCTTTACCACTCAACAAAATTTTAAACTGTCCAATTCCAAAGCATTCGCAAACAATAAATCAAATATGATTCAAATTATCAAAGTTGACTTTCATAGCGTAGAAAAAATTGTGGAAAACCGAGAAAATGTTGGTTACCAGCATTTTCTCCTTTTCCCACAATGTTTTCAAAGTATTCTTTCTCAAGGGTTGTCCAAAGCTGGGATTGTGTGGTAAAGGATTAAACAAAAAAATCTATCATAAAACAGCAAGGTAAAATCGGGGAAGGTGTATTCACCATACAATGCAAATAACATTTTAATTATTTCTAATTGCATTGCTTTCTAGTTTTAGAATCACAGTTAAATGGTACATCCAAGCTCCTGACAGGAGTTATTTTCTATTTCAAACTTGAAAATATTAATTATACTGCACTAAACCCTCTGTTGTGGGTACTCATTAGAATCGTCTCATCGAGACGATTCTAATGAGTACCCACAACATAGGGTTTCTATGAGAAACAACAGATTTAGAATACCATCACTCTGACTTAACTGCAGCTCAGATCCATGTATTTACAATGTTTGGTGATTTAGCCAAGGGTTGAGGTATAACGAACATTTTCAAATAAAATCTCTACTTGTGTTATTTCTAACCTATACACCGAGATAAAAATTACTCGCAAAACCTAAGATAACTTACACATTCATCCTCAGACGGGAACTCATCGTCGTCCATTCCGATGATATTGTTGGTTTTAAATGACATCACAGCAGAGTTGTGAGAATTGTCCTGAAATTATAATTGTCAGGCTCAATCAGAAGTTTTAATAAACCTTAGACAGGAGCTTTTGGAAAACACTGTGGAAAATGGAGAAAATGCTACTAAACAGTATTTCCTTCTCATCTCACAATGTTTTTTACCCTGTCAAATGACATGAAACATCATTTTAAGCTACAGAAAAATTTGTCGTCTGCAAATGCTTTCAATTTCGTAGAGTCCAAAACCTTGTTGTTTGGTTACAAGTTTTCCATTGAATTGATATCCCTGGCCGAAAAAGACCTTTTCAAACATTTACGAGACCGGTTAACCCATTACCACACAATCCCTACTTTGACGACCCGCAGGCAGACGGATGGATAGACGGACAACGCTAAAACTATATCCCTAGGTATTGCAACAGGACTCATTCCTCTCTCACAGTTGATCGTTGTTTCGACAATGATTATGTGGGAAAGCAGCCAGGGGCTTGGAAAGAATATTGAGCAAAGTATTGGTAACAGAAACTCCATGGATAGGAGCACTGGCCACCACAATATAACTGAAATAATGTTGAAAACGGGGTTAATTGCCATGCAATTGATCCACTTTTGGCAGGGGATAATTAACCCATTACCACACAATCCCTACTTTTGACGCCCCTGAGAAAGAAGCCTTTTGAAAACACTGTAGGAAAAGGAGAAAATGCTGGTAACCAGCATTTTCTCCTTTTCCCACAGTGTTTTCTACCCTTCCCAGAACAAATTTCAATTTTTCAGTCACCTTTATTTTGTCGTCTGCATATGCTTTCAATTTGAACCAGTCTAAAATTTTGTCGTGTGGTAAAGAATTAAAGGACTATTGGATTATAAAGAAGTTAACTCTTTACCACACAACACAATTTTAGACTGGTTCAAATTGAAAGCATTTGCAGACGACAAAATAAAGGTGACTAAAAAATTGAAATTTGTTCTGGGAAGGGTAGAAAACACTGTGGGAAAAGGAGAAAATGCTGGTTACCAGCATTTTCTCCTTTTTCCACAGTGTTTTCAAAAGGCTTCTTTCTCAGGGGCATCAAAAGTAGGGATTGAGTGGTAATGGGTAAACTCTTTACCACACAATCCCAACTTTTATCGACTCTGAAAAAGGAGGCTTTTGAAAAAATTGTGGGAAAAGGAGAAAATGCTGGTAACCACCATTTTCTCCTTTTCCCACAATGTTTTCTACCCTTCCCAAACCAAATTTAAATTTTTCAGTCACATTTATTTTGTCATCTGCAAATGCTTTCAATTTAGACTAGTATAAAATTTTCTTGTGTGGTAATGAGTTAACCCTTTCCCAAACAAACCCTGGTTTTTACGTGTCTGCAGCAAAAGCCTTTTGAAAACAATGTGAAACAAGAGGGCCAAGATGGCCCTGGATCGCTCACCTGAATTTTTGAGATGACCATAGTGTTTTTTTTTTTTGAGGTATTGAAACATTGGAACCAAATTTATAATTCTGCCAAGCAATTTTCAAAAGGTCACCTGTAAAAGTCATTTCGAAATCTGACCATCAGTTTCGAAAAGAAGAATTTTTAAGAATTCTTCATTTCTGTATTAGAGCAAGTAGCCCCCATCCATGAGAGCCATGTTTCTTGATGGATCAAAATTTACGAACAAGTTTTGAAAAGGGTCACCCAAGGAACATCTCTCTGAAATAATTTCAAAATCTGACAAGGGGTTTCAGAGAAAGAGAATTTTAAAGAATTTCATCATGTCCATATAGTGCAAGTAGCCCCCATTCACAAGAGCCATGTTTCTTGATGGATCAAAATTATATGTACAGCTTTTGGAAAGGGTCCCCCAAGGAACATCTCTGTCAGATTATTTTAAAATCTGACCACAGGTTTCAGAGAAGAAGAATTTTCAAGAATTTCTTCATTTCCATATAGTGCAAGTAGCCCCCATTCACTAGAGCCATGTTTCTTGGCCAATCAAAATTTTGCGAACAATTTTAGAAAAGGGTCACCCAAGGAACATCTCTGTGAAATTATTTCAAAATCTGTCCAGCCATTTCAGAGAAGAAGAATTTTCAAGAATGTCTTCATTTCTATATAGTGCAAGTAGCCCCCATTCACCAGAGCCATGTTTCTTGACCAATCAAAATTTCGCGAACATTTTTTGGAAAGGGTAACCCAAGGAACAAGTCTGTGAAATTATTTCAAAATCTAACCAGCGGTTTCTGAGAAGAAGAATTTTTAAGAATTTCTTCATTTCTGTATAGTGCATGAAGCCCCCATTCACCAGAGCCATGTTTCTCAACATATCAAAATTTCGCGAACAATTTTTGAAAAGGGTCATCCAAGGAACATCTCTGTGAAATTATTTTAAAATCTGACCAGCGGTTACAGAGAAGAAGAATTTTTAAGAATTTCTTCATTTCTTTACAGTGCAAGAAGCCCCCATTCACCAGAGCCATGTTTCTTGACGGATCAAAATTTCACGAACAATTTTTGAAAAGGGTCACCTAAGGAACATCTGTGTGAAATTATTTTAAAATCTGGCCAGCGGTTTCAGAGAAGAAGAATTTTTAAGAATTTCATCATTTCTGTATAGTGCAAGAAGCCCCCATTCACCAGAGCCATGTTTCTTGACGGATCAAAATTTCACGAACAATTTTTGAAAAGGGTCACCCAAGGAACATCTGTGTGAAATTATTTTAAAATCTGGCGAGCGGTTTCAGAGAAGAAGATTTTTAAAGAATTTGCTAAAAAATTCCATTTCGTTGCCATGGCAACCAGAGTTTTTGATGGAATCAAATTCTGTGAACAGTTTTTAAAGAGGACCTCCCAAGGATTATTCCAGCCAAGTTTGGTCCAAATCCGCCCAGCGGTTTAGGAGGAGTTGATGTTTAAAGAATTGTTGACGACGCACGACGCACTGACGCACGACGGACGACGCACGACGGACGACGGACACCGGGTGATCCTAAAAGCTCCCCTTGAGCACGTTGTGCTCAGGTGAGCTAAAAAGGAGAAATTGCTCGTAACGAGCAATTTCTCCATTTCCCCCAGTGTTTTCTACCCTTTTTTGAGAATTTTCTACCACTTTCTCAAAGTCTAAAATTGTTGTCTGCATACTCTTTCAGTTTGGAGGAGTCTAAAATTTGTTGTTTGGGACAAGGTTAAACAATCCTTATTCCATTTGTATTACCTCTATCCCTGATTCCCCTGTTAGTGTATCTGTGTCCCCACTCTGTGTGGGTGTGGGCGAGTTGCTGGGGCTCGTGTAGGGAGAATCAGACCCTAAATCCGACACTGTGGGTGGGACACTGGTAGACTGAAAATACACAAGTTATAAAAAATTTTGGATAAGTCAGCTTGAAGGCTTCAGAGTTCCAGGTAACTACTGTTTGCAAAAGAAACCCATTAACTCTTTACCAAACAACACTATTTTAGACTTGTCTAAATCGAAAGCTTTTGCAGACAACAGAATAAAAGTTGACTGAAAGTTTGAAATTTGTTTTGTGAAAAGAAAACATCGTGGGAGAAGGAGAAAATATTAGTTACTAGCATTTTCTCCTTTTCCCACATTATTTTCTAAAGCTTTTCTTCTCCGGGTCGTTAAAAGTTTGGATTGTGTGGTCAAGAGTTAAACATAGGGTAGTTCAGCTAATGAATGAAGACCTTCATTACAAAATCTACCTGTATCTTTCATGGAAATATCTATGCATGTTACATGTCTTATCTTGATCTATGCTGACCTTTAAGTCAATACCAAACAACAATATTTCAGGCTTGTCCAAATTGAAAACATTTGCCGACGATAAAATAAAAACTAGAAGGCCCTGAAGGGCCTGAATACGCTCTACTGGCAGAGAGTTTGCTTTTAAATAAAGCATACATTGGAATTCATTACGCAAAAAGACAAAAAAATTGACATTTTCAACTAAAAATGGCTACTTTTCCATTACTATTTGTTGAATTTTTCAAACTCAACAGGGTTAAAAAGCAATTGATGGGATAAACAAGCTGAAAAATTCATAAAAATCTGATCACAAATAAATACTGTATCGTGTAAACAGGCAATGAAATTGTTCAACTCGAAATGGCTACTTTTCCCATACTGTTTGTTGGATTTTTTTCAAAATCGACAGGCTTCAAGCTATTGATGAAATAAACAAACTGTGCACGTTTCACTGAAATCTGACCAAAAATGAAAACTTTATCGCGTAAACAAGAAATGAAAGTTTTCAACTTGAAATGGCTACTTTTCCCATACTGTTTGCTGGAATTTGTTCAAAATCAATAGGGTTGAAGCTATTGATAAGATAAACAAACTCTGCAAGTTTCAAGAAAATCTGACCAAAATTGAAGACTTTATCATGTAAACAAGAAATGGAAATTTTAAACTTGAAATGGCTACTTTTCCCATACTGTTTGTCAGATTTTTTTTCAAAATCAATAGGATTAAAGCTATTGATGAGATTAACAAACTGTGTAAGTTACACAGAAATCTGACTAAAAATGAAGACTTTATTGCGTAACAAGAAATGAAAGTTTTCAACTTGAAATGGCTACTTTTCCCATACTGTTGGTAGGAATTTTTTCAAAATCAATAGGATTGAAGCTATTGATAAGATAAACAAACTCTGCAAATTTCATGGAATTCTGACCAAAAATACAGACTTTATTGCATAAACAAGAAATGGCAATTCTAAATTTGAAATGGCTACTTTTCCCATACTATTTGTGGGATTTTTTTCAAAATCAATAGGATTAAAGCTATTGATGAGATAAGCAAACTGTGTAAGTTTCACGAAAATCTGACCAGAAATGAAGACTTTATCGCGTAAACAAGAAAAAGACTAACGGACGGACGGACGGAAGGAAGGACGGACGGACGGACGACGGAAAGTATGCCATGACATATGCTCTGCTGGCTTTCAGCCAGTAGAGCTTATAATTCAAAATTTGAAATAATTTACGTTTTGTGAAGGGTACAAAACATTGTCTGAAAAGGAGAAAATGCTGGTAACCAGCATTTTCTCCTTATCAGACAATGTTTTCTAAAGGTTTCTTTCTCGGGGGGCGTCAAAAGTAGGGACTGTGTGGTAATGGGCTAAGGACAACAACACTTGCAAAAGGTGCTTTAACTTTTTTTAACACACAATCCCAACTTGTAACAACCCTAAGAAAGAATCCTTTTGAAAATATTGAGGGAAAAGGAGACAAGAGGACCATAATGGTCCTTTATCGCTCATCTGAGTACCAAGCAGCACAAGTCTAAAATAAAGATATAATTATACCAAATAACAAGGTTCAAGGCCAAATGATAATGAAACAGGAGCAGCAAATTGTTGCAATTTAACTTGAGACTTTAAAGGGCAAATCAACAAGTTTCTGATATGATTAATTTTGAAATCTACATCTTTCAAATGGCAACCTGGTAATATTGTAATTTGAAAAAAAAATTAGTAAAAGTACTTTTTTTCAATTTATATTTTTGCTTATTAGTTTTTCTTGCATCGCTTACCTCCCTTACTTATTGTAGCGCACCTTGATCTGTGACGTCATAGGAGCGTTTGTTTCAATATGGACCTTGTTTCAGATAATGAAATGAGCGATATTTAAGACGAAGGAATACACGATTCTAGGTCGGTAAGGCCGTACATGTACCACCAAGTTTTTAATGAAACTTAATAGTGTCTGATGATGAGGATAAAAGTAAAAATTCGCCCACCAATGGCGAAAATAACGATGTTATGCCAGACTTTTGAAAAGCGTGATGAGTATCACGCCTACATGTATTAGGCTACGGGGCGAACGTCGCTTACAGAAATATTATTCGATATATGATAAAATTAAGTGTACGGCATAAGCTTTGTTTCACTTGAAGTATTTTCAGTAGATTTACGGGTGGCATTAATAATAATAATAATAATAAAAAAGACGGTTTCAAGACAGTTCCACGACTACACAGTTCCCCGACACTTTTAAAGACATTTCTGCTACACTTTAGTTTCATGTCAAATAACCGATTTCTTGACTTTTACGATTGATAATCGTGAGATGTTAGTTCAAACTAGATCTATTTGTTGATGGATTCTATATTTGTACCTTGTAAAGAAATCTGTAAACATTGACAGGTACAAAATTTGTTCTCTCATGGGTGAAGGGTTACACAATAAATCGCGATTTTCGTGAGAATAAGAATAGTTTGAAATGCTATTAACGAGCGTGAAATTTGAGAAAATAATATGTTCCGAGATCATTACGACAGTCATCAAAATTATTTTATATTCTGGGTAACCACGTTTTTCTACTTTTAACTCTTTACCATACGACAAAATATTAAACAGGTCCAAACTGAAATAGCTTGCAGACGACAAAATAAAGTTATATATTTCAAAAATTGATTTTTTTTTTCCAGCAGAGTAAAACACTGTGTTAACAGGAGAATATGCTGGTTACTAGGTTACTTTCTACTAGGTAGCTGGTTACTTTCTTACAATGTTTTTAAAAGTCTGCTGTCTTCGGGGTCGTAAAAATTTTGGATTGATTGGTAAAGGGTTAAATATAAATCCCACACATTGGGCACGAGTTCTGGTTAAGTTCACAGAGAGCAGTATCCGAATTTGAATTTTGCTTTGAATTTGGTCTGGTCCAAAATTTGCCGTCTAAGAAAGGGTTAAATTGTTACCAAACATCAAATTTATTGACTCAACCGAATTGAAAGCAATTAGAGTCAACAAATTAAATTTAACTTGCATGTTTGGACTTGTTTTTGATGGGTAAAAAACATTGTAGAAAAAGGAGAAAATGCTGGTCAGCAACATTTCTCTTTTACCTATGATGTTTTCGAAAGTTTTTTCTATCTTTACAAGGGTCGTAAAAACAAAAGATTTCTCTCAGTAGCCTGTCTAGAAGACAGAGTATGGAGAGGAACAGGGAAATATCCACAAATCAGAAATGTAAAGATACAATTCAAAATTTGTTCAAAATGATAATAAGTTGTCAAATCATTTTTAAGAGTGAAATGTCTAAGAGAAGAAGTGTACGGGATAAAAGCTGTAACATGGGTTTACTGTCACAAACAAACATTACAGAGTAAAGGGGTGAGATATGCAAATGTTATGTAACCATTTCCTGTATTGTTTCAACTGGCCGGTGATGGATTAACATTTATGACCATGACTAGGGGTAGCCAGATACTGACTTCACCCTTTACCATGCAAACCCTAGGTCTAGTTTCCAATACCCAAAGAAAGAGTGTTTGAAAAACAGTGTGGGAAGAAAAAGATGTTTACTGTTTAAGGGCAAATCCTAATATATTTTGACCATACTGTTTTTTACTCCAATCAGCTGCAAATATTTTTGGTTCACAATTCTTTTGTTGTCTGCAAATGCTTTCAATTTGAACCAGTCTAAAATGTTTGTGTTTGGTGAATGGTCACTTGACCCTTTGTTTTTTACAACCCTGAGACAGAAGCCTTTAGAAAACATTGTGGAAAAGGAAGAAAAAGCTGAAACACTTGAAAGTTAACATCATTTGAACAATCCAGACTTTGGTACTTCCAAAATCTATGTTATGAATTTGGATGAATATGTTATGTTGTTGCCTTTGAAAACATTGTGAGGAAAAGAGAAAATGCTAAGATTTTCTCCTTTTCCCATAATGTTTTCCATCCTTTCCAAATCAAATTTCATTTCAACTTTTTGATTACCATTTTTTGTCATGTGCAAATTAACCCTTTACCAAACAATCCCTGGTTTTTACAACCCTGAGATGGAAGCCTTTTTAAAACATTGTGGGAAAAGGAGAGAATGCTGGTAACCAACATTTTCTTCTTATCCTACAATGTTTTCTATCCTCGTGGAAACAAATTTCAATATTTCAGTTAGGTTTACTTTGTTTGCAAGTGCTTTTAATTTGGACCATCTAAAATTTTGTCTCTTGGTAAAGGGTTAAATGTTGAAAACATTTGGGGAAAAAAAGGGAGAAAACGGCACCAATTTCTACTTTGTCCAGAATGTAGATCTAGAAAAGGATAAAATATTACGAAAAACAATTAAAGGAATTACCGACCTTATTTTTGTTTTTCTTTTTGGAGATTGCCATTGCGGAATGTCTGTCTTATGGCCTATCTTATTTCGACTCGGAGTTTCGAACAATGTCGGCACAGCATCAGGTTTAAATCGCAGCCTAATATTCCTATAACCAACTTCTTTTACGAGTTTTGGACTTATTAAGAACTGACTGTCCTCGAAGTGTTTCAAACACAATTTGGAATGAATTGATGGCACAAAATCCTCCGTTACTGTCCGGCCCTGGTTTAAACGTTGAATCCATAGTTTCCTCCTTTTTAATTCCTTCGGAAATTTGAACATACTAATTCTATGTGTTCCTGATTCGACGTTGAAGCTATAGGCTGCACAATTTACCATTTTTTCGGCTGAATTCTATGTTAATACTCAGATATCTGCGTATAATCATCAGCGTTCCTACTGATTTCTACTGACTGTAAACACAGGCTTACGCGACTATGACGTCACACAGGTACGGAAGATAAGCGAATCAGGGGAAGTAAGCCATGCACCATTTTTGGGGCCGTATATCAGCGTGACAATTCGAGCGTGATTTATGGCATGTTACAGGGTGGTATTTATGAAAACTGATGGACACGTGTTTACTAACATCATTTGCAGCTGATTGGAGCAAAAAAACAGTATGGTCCAAAAATCTTAGGATTTGCCCTTTAAAGTTCCATTCCATACAAGCAAGAAATACTGTAAAAATGAAGATTAAAGTGGAATTACTCAAAATTCGCACTAGGTAGAGTTATTGTTCTTGCGCACTGTACTCTGTAATATTGAACAAACATGCATACCAAGTTTGAACTTGTTCTGACTTAAGATGACAGTTATGTTCAGGGCAGGCACTAAATGCTGTAAAAATGACATTCAAAGGGAAATAACTTAAAGACGGCAAAAGGTAGAGATACAATTCTTAGGCACTGCACTTCCAAATATTGCAACAAATAAGCATACCAAATTTCAAGTCATTCCCCCTTAAGATGACAAAGTTTTGCTCTAGGTCAAAGGGGGAATAACTCAAAATGTGTGCTAGGGAGTTATGGTTCTTATGCAATTCACTCCATAATTTTTCAAGAATCACGCATATCAAATTTGAAGATGTTCAGGCTGTAGATGACAAACTTACATTCCAGACAAGCAGAAAATGCTGTGAAAATTTCAATCAAAGGGAAAAAAACTCATAGACAGTAAGAGGTAGAGTTATGGTTCTTTCACACTGCACTCTGTATTATTGCAACAAACACAAATGCCAAGTTTCAAGTCAATCGGACTGGAGATGACAAAGTTATGCTCCGGACTAAGAACTGTTCTAAAGAACTTTCTAATTCAAGGGCAAATAACTCCAGTTGTTCTGGTCTGATTACACCCATAATCAAACTCATCCAAGATCTTACAGTCATATATCTTTTGACCAAGTTTGGAACTAATCGGTTGATATTTGTAGATGCTAGACTGTAAACAATGTGAAATATAGCAATTTTTCAAATTCAAGGGCAAATAACTCCAGTTGTTCTGGTCCGATTACACCCATAATCAAACTCTTCCGAGATCTTATGGTCATGTATATTTTGTCCAAGTTTGGTGCCAATCGGTTAATAATTGTAGATGCCAGAGTGAAAACAAAGTCAAGTACAGCAATATTTTTAATTCAAGGGCAAATAACTTTGGTCGTTCTGGTCCGATTAGACCCATAATCGAACTCATCCGAGATCTTATGGTCATGTACACTTTGACCAAGTTTGGTAATGATAAAATTTGTAGATGCTAGAGTCTCAACAAGGAAATGTAAACGGACGACGATGGATGGTGAGTGATCACAATAGCTCACTCTGAGCACTTCTTGCTCAGGTGAGCTAAAAATGCTGGTAACCAGTATTTTCTCCTATTCCCACAATGCTTTCTACCCTTTACAAAACAAATTTCAAATCTTCAGTCACTTTAATTTTGTCCTCTGCAAATGTTTTCAGTTTGGAAAAACCTCAAATTTTGTCGTTTTAAAAAAATCTCTAGTAGCAAGAGAAATGGTATCAGAGTCATCCATTATTATGCAACAAGTAACATGAAAAGCAAGAGGGCCATGATAGCCATGTATCGCTCCACTGGCTTTTTAGCCCTCTACCACACAAATTGAAGAGTTCATGTCCCTGAAAAAGAGGGCCTTCGAAAACAATGAACACTGTCAGGCAATACAAGCAGGTTTCTTCATCAGGAAAAAATCCTGAATGATAGAAACCTTACTGTGAATTTAACATTCCGTTCATGCATGCAAAACTATTAGCATCAAAATGAATCACTCTCTCTGAAAACAGAATATTTTCTATCTAAAAACTTAAATAGCACCAATCATGTATCAATGAAGTTTGATAGTCAAGGGAGACAAATAATATCAAACTTTATCCTTTATACTAGGAGTTATTTCCTTGATTAATGTTGAAATTGAAGTGACTATACATGTACAGTCAAACCTCAGTAGCTCGAACAGGGGAATCTTCGAACACTACCGAAAATTCGAACAAGAATCTCGGTCCCGACAAAAAATGCTCTTAATTCAGCGAGTTCGACTTCGGATAACTCGCACACCGTGAAACTCGAACTCTCGAACACATTTCATGGTCCCAAAGGTAAAATCACTATACTTTTTACTTGGGAAAGGTCGAACAAAAGGTTGGCCGATAAATTAGTTGACAAGTGTTGGTGAATTTCACACATGTAGGTTGTATATCTGTTTATGACACCTTACTGTCCACTGATTGAAACGGTGCGTAATATTAACCCGTTCCGTGAAAAATAACTAGCTTTAATTAACGCTGATTAATAATGATTGTATTTTTTTTTTCTTGATTGGAAGTTTGCTCTGTCTTTAATCAATTTTTCACGCCTTTTGCATGAAACTGTGTATTTTTTCTTGCAAACTGAGACCGTATATCAAACTTGTGTTCTATAAATAGAATAAATATACATGTAAATAGAAATAAAGGGGAGGTTTCATGGGTTTTATATCTTGTGTATTTAATTCTCATTAAAAATCAGATGATATTTAGATGACACGTGCTAAGTTAAGTAAATAAAAGTTATTTTCCTGAACAACTGTTTTCTTTGTAAATGGTAAAATTATCATTTTTTTCCGTGCGGTCATTTAAAATGCTACTGTATTGGGCGTAGGTAATGTCGGACATAACCTATTGCGGACATAATATATTTCTTGATCGAATCTGGCGATCTGTGAATGATCTTCGGCTCGGTCGAACTTCCGATAACTCGAACAAATCGGCTGGTCCCCTGGGTGTTCGAGCTACCGAAGTTTGACTGTATATGAATCCCATGTTAAACTTGTAATCCCTGGGATGCGCGAATTTTGACCCCAGGCCTATAATATGCAGAAAGTTGTTAAAGGTCATTAGAGAAAGCTACATGCGAAATTCAGTAGCCCAGGGCCTTGTGGCTTCAGAGGAGAAGATTAAAAAAAAAAAAAATCAGTTTTGTTGCCATGGCAACCACTTCTTGAAGGAATCAAATTCTTTCAAGATATTCTGAAGAGAACCATGGAAGGATCACTTCTATGACACTGATCAAATTTGGATGTGTAGTTTCATCAGATGTTTGAAATAAAATTTCACATGTGGTTGGACAGACACACGCAGAACGGACACCGGGCCATGACATAACTCCACTGGCTTTTGTCCAGTGGAGCTAAAAAAATGAAATAAAAATGCAAAGTATCCACTCATCACCCACGTTTCTCCTTTCCTAGAAATCAAAATCTTAACATTCATTTACAAGTAAGATATATTTCTATACAAAGTCATATACAACTGGCTAAATAAGTAAGACAATTCATACTTAACTCTTTCCCAAACAAGCCCTGGTTTTTACGTGTCTGCACTACAAGTCTTTAGAAAACCCTGTGGGAAAAGGAGAAATTGCTCGTAACGAGCAATTTCTCCTTTTCCCAGTGTTTTCTAGCCTATTGGAAAACTTTCTGCCATTCTCATCAAATTCATAATTGTCATCTGCCAACACTTTGAGTTTGGGACAGTCTAAAATTTGTCATGTGGGAAAGGGTTGAACAAAATTCCTACAGACCCTTTCAAAACAATGCAATACATGCCTATCAAACTAAATCTCCTCCACAAATAAATGATATGGAAGATCTGAAATAAATAGGCCTTTGAGATAAATTTTTATGGTAATGAGCATTTCTTCCTTTTCCCACAATGTTTCTACCTTTTCCAAATCGAATTTCAATTTCTGATTCACATTTATTTTGTCGTCTGGATATGCTTTGAATTTGGACAAGTCCAAAATTTTGTCGTTTGGTAAAGAGTTAACCCTTTCCCAAACAAGCCCTTGTTTTTTACGTGTGTGCAGTACAAGTCTTTTGAAAACACTGAGGGAAAAGGAGAAATTGCTCGTAACGAGCAATTTCTCCTTTTCCCACAGTGTTTTCTGCCCGTTAGGATAATTTTCTGCCATTGTTATGAAAGTAAAAATTGTCGTCTAAAAACTCTCTCAGTTTGGAGGTGTCTAAAATTTGTCGTTTGGGAAAGGGTTAAACACCCTATAGGAATGGACATTTGGAAACTTTTTGGAAAAAGGAGAAAATGCTGGTTACCAATATTGTCTTCATTTTCTACAAAAGTTTTCTTATTTTTTCCCACAATGTTTTCAAAAGGTCTCTTTCCTGGGGTCGTTAAAAGTCAGGATTATGTGGTAAAGAGTTAATCTGCATCATTCAAAATCAGAAACCATCTTTTCCTTTCACGATTTCTTGTGTCAATTGTAACTAGTAAACGGTATTTTCTTCCACTTTTTCAACAATGTTTCAAATCCTTCCAAAGAAAATCTCCACAATTAGTGCAACATTTTATCTGTTGTCTGCATTTGATTTGAACAAGTCTAAAAACTTGTCATTTGATTATATGTTCAGAAACATTTGGTGCCTAATAACAATTTCTGCAAAAGAGGAAACTTCTGATTAGAGAAATTTGTATATGGAAACAGAACTTAAAGAGCTCCATATAGAGGGAGTGATTTTGATTTTAAAATTGGAAATATTAATTACACTCGACTGAACCCTATGTTGAGGGTACTCATTAGAATTGTCTCAATGAGACGATTGTAATGAATACACACAACATAGAGTTTAGAAAATATATATTTGATTTAGAATGCCATCACTCCCTCTTATCTGGAGCTCTGACTCTTATTATGTAGTCAAATGTGAGTAATGAAATCAAACAAAATAAGAAAAATGTGTAACATATAAAAAAAAATAAGCAATTTAATATGTCTGAAATAACACGAAACAACATTTCAAAGTGTCTGTCCTCATGCACACCAATATTAGTATATATTTATATGCTAAATAGTTCCTTAACAAAATGCTAATTGTACACTAAAATGCTCAGGAAATCAAAAATGTCAATGCTTGTCCTCCAGAGAGTACCTTACACTAGGCTAGAATGATTTCAACCTCTTCCTAAACAATCAATTCACCTCCTGCACTTCATTATATGGTTAATTCACGTTTTTGAAGTCGTTAACATTCGCAGAGGCCCGAAAAATGCTTTAACGCCCGAGTGCGAAGCACTAGGGTGTTTAAGTATTTTGAGGACCTCTGCGAATGTTAACGACCGAAAAAAACGTGAATTAACGCTATTATTGCATAAAGTAAAGGTATTTTAACAATAATTTGCACAGATAGCAAAATTATTTCCATAGAAATGCATATAAGTGAATTTCAAATGTACTGTATGTACATGGGTCAAAACAGGAAGTCGGCGAAGAAGTTTTTGTTACAATTAGGAAAGGGCCGTTAGTCCTGTATGCCAGTTTTGATTCTCTCGGTGTACATACACTTCTATTGATTTTTAATACACACTGGACTTATGTGGAATAAACTTGAACACATTTGGACGATTACAAATAGGATGAATGTGTGGATATAAATTTCTGGAACTGACGGCGACAGAGGGTTCGATATGTACATAAAGCGAGCGGACCGATCACGTTAAAAAGTGGGTGGGATGTAGCTGGTTTAGAGTACATTTCACGGGTGAATTTTTGTTCAGATCTCCATTAAATTGAGATTCTGTGCAAAGGTTTGTTTGTGGTGTACTAATATCATCAAAGACATGCCATGAAAAGGATCGAATATTGTGCGAATTCCTACAGTTTGATTGTCGGAGTCTAAGGAAAATCTGACAAGGACAGACGTTGTTTACAAGGTAAGCCCGAATCGAGGATATTGATAGTACAAAGCCGGTCGTTAACAGCACATGAATTTACTGATTAATACACGTTTTCTTCCGTTAACCACCCGATTTTTAGCCGTTAATACATGCTTATAACGGCCCGAAAAGGCACGTTTTATGCAATAAAAAGAAATACAGCACTCAACCAATTTGATCTGGGACTACAAAATTATAATCTATGAATGCAACCATAATGTTTATTCTGCACACTAGTGGTCACAAACTATGCTCTCTTTTGATGTTCTGCACAAATATCAAGTTTGTGCAACCATGGTCCGTATTCACCAACCATTCTTAAGAACGTTCTGTGTCTTATTCTTCAAGATTTTCTGACAGTGAAAGTAACAGAAATTCTGATTGGCTAAACCATTTGGTTAAGCCAATCAGAAGTTCTGTTACTTTCACACTGATCAAATTCTGAAGAATAATACTAGGAATGTTCTTGAGAATGGTTGGTGTTTACGGACCCTGGACAGTTGGCCAATCAATATCGTTTTGATTCCATAATGGAGTACAATTTCATGATCCGTATTCACCAAACACTTAAGAATGTTCTTAGTCTTAGTCTTCAAGATCCCTGACTGTAAAAGTAAAAGAACTTCTAATCAGAAGTTTGGTTATTTTAGCCAATCAGAAGTTCTGTTACTTTAGCCAATCAGAAGTTTTACATTGGCATCATTCTGAAGAATAAGACTAAGAATATTCTTAAGAATGGTTGGTAAATACTAGAGCTATCACTCAACGTGATCATACCCCCCACCAGCTCCTTGCCACCAAACAGGTCTTTGTCACAGAATGCAGAATGGTTGAGTACAAAAGTAAGAGTTGAACATGAGTGGCAAATTGTCACAAGATACGCCCGTCTTACCCCAATCTGTTAAGCTGGGGCATGCACCGGACCAAATTCAAGTATGAAAAACGACAAAGGGCAATAACTAAAAAATTAAGCGAGCAAGAGTTATGATTCCTGTGCACTGCACTCCCCCTTGATGAGATCTATCCATCCATGAAATTTCATAACCCTAGCTAGTATAGTTTTGGAGATATGCTCCGGACAAAATTCAAGTATGAAAAACAACAAAGGGCAATAACTCAAAAATTAAGGGAGTAGGAGTTATGATTCCTATGCACTGCACTCCCCCTTGATGAGATCTATCCACCCATGAAATTTCATAACCCTAGCTAGTATACTTTTGGAGATATTCACCGGACCCAATTCAAGTATTAAAAACGACAAAGGGCAGTAACTCAAAAATTAAGCGAGCAGGAGTTATGATTCCTGTGCATTGCACTCCCCCTTGGTGAGATCTATCCAGCCATGAAATTTCATAACCCTAGCTAGTATACTTTTGGAGATACGCTCCGGACCAAATTCAAGTATTAAAAATGACGAAGGGCAATAACTCAAAAATTAAGCAAGCAAGAGTTATGATTCCTGTGCACTGCACTCCCCTTTGGTGAGATCTATCCACCCGTGAAATTTCATAACCCTAGCTAGTATAGTTTTGGAGATACGCTCCGGACAAAATTCAAGTATAAAAAAAAAAACAACAAAGGGCAATAACTAAAAAATTAAGCTAGCAAGAGTTAAGATACCTGTGCACTGCACTTCCCCTCGATGAGATCTATCCACCAATGAAATTTCATAACCCTAGCTAGTATAGTTTTGGAGATATGCTCTGGACAAAATTCAAGCATGAAAAAGAAATTTGTCCAGAATCATCAAAGGGCCATAACTCCATGAAACCTACATAAACCATAACCAAAATAGGATATGCACATCTCTGCTTTATACTGAGCCTATTTGTGTAGTTTGAACCAAATCTGTCCAATAGTTGATGAGAAAAAGAGAGGACAAGAAATTTCATGAAAGGGCCATAACTCAGTGAAAAATCAATGAACCATAACCAACATTTCATATGCACATCTCTGCTTGATACTGAGTTTACCTGTGAAGTTTGAATAAAATTCGTCCAGTAGTTTATGAGAAATAGAGCGGACAAAAAGCTACAGACCGACCGACCGACGGACGGACAGACCGACTGACCGACCGACAAGCTGACTCCTATATACCCCCCAAACAGAGTTTTGGGAGGTATAATGAACCCATTTCACTTTCACTTTCATGCATAAAATGTTGTCTATTCTTGATGTATACAATCAAAAAGCATCAGAACTTGTACTCAACACCAGTAGATCAAAAGGAAAATTTACAGTTTTGAAAATGAAACAATTCAGACAAAGTTGAAAGTCATTCTCAGAGATCAGTCAAAACATGAAAACCATAAATAGATGCCAGTGCTTAGATGCCAGTGATTTTTTTAGTGAAAACTCTGTCCAAAAAGGGGGCATAACTGTCAAAAATATTTTCAGGGTTGCCTATCCTTCTAGTATTGGTTTCCCCCTTTTAACGGGCTTGGCTACAATACCGAATTCTACTAGATGAATACTCAGCAAAACCAGTCTACAATTTCGACATGGCAACAGCCATGTGCAAAATATAGACTGGTTCTGCAGTGTACAATCGTACCCAAGAATGTTAAATGACCTCTTTATTTCACACTTCCGTATCGACTTTAAAGTAAACGAGATGTATAGGGCCATTTCAATTTGAATTATGACAAAAGAAAAAAGAAATCGAAACATATCAAAAGAGGGTTTTAAGTTTCTTTTTTTACAACAGACTTCAATAGACTACTCTTCTGATCCAATATCGATATTTAGGACTCTAACCTTGTTTTGAAAATTCCATACTGGACTCTTGCCCTGTTCTGAAAAATCTATATTGGACCCTTGCCTTGTTCTGAAAAATCCGTATTGAACTCTTCAGCATCTAACAGGGGCCAAGGTATTCTATACTCAAGTGGTAGTGTTAAAGCAATTTCATTGGACGTTAACCCATTACCACACAATCCCTACTTTTGACGCCCCTGAGAAAGAAGGCTTTAGAAAACATTGTGGGAAAAGGAGAAAAGGAGAAAATGCTGGTAACCAGCATTTTCTCCATTTCCCTCAATGTTTTCTACTCTTCACAAAACAAATTTCAAATTTTGACTCACTTTTATTTTGTCGTCTGCAAATGTTTTCAATTTCGACAAGCACAAAATATTGTCGTTTGGTAATGGGTTAAACTGTAGGTCTGAAATAATGAATTCTACTGGATGAGTACATTGCAGAACCAGTCTATATTTTGTACAAGGCAACACCCGAGTCCAAAATATAGACTGGTTCTGCAGTGTGCAAATTCAAGCGAATTCACTATTGTACCCAAGCATATTAAATGACCTCTTTATTTAAAACTCTCATATTGACTTTACAGTAAACAACTAGTATAGGGCCATTTTTTTGTCCTTTTCTCACACATTTTCTAGTCTTTGTAAGAAAAAAATTTACCAAATTTAGCAGCTGGTAAACAATTATATAACCCACAACCAATCATAACAATCATAACAGAGCTCAAGTGATGCACAAACTGTGTTACAAAACTCTTCCATGCTATACAATCAGAAAAAAAAAAAGATTAAGTGATTTTCAAAAAAATCCTTTTGACAAAACATAACTCTCATAAAATGCTCTTACATTCTTTTTGCGGGCATACGTTCTAAATCCTTTGAAACTGGAGCTCTTTTTCACTTTCGTCCCTGTCGTTAGATAAATACCCGAAACCTGTCGGTAAATCAGGAAGGATGTCATTCAGCCAAAAGTGAATTGCATATAAAAATAGGTAACAATCTTAGAAAGGATCTCTGTTCTGTTTTTACCGATTCATTCCATCTATCCTACCACACAAATTAACAAACCTTAAAACAACGCAAATGTACTTAAGGTCATCGATGAATCTACAGTCTTATACAAGACCTGCACCGTTCAATGTTTTGTGCAACATTTTTACCAAAAAACAGTCGGACTTGCATGAATACAAAGCATATACTGAGAACAGTTTCACCCTTTACCAAACAATCCCTTGTTTTCACAACCCTGTAGAAGAGGCCTTTTAAAAATATTGTGGGAAAAGGAGAAAATGCTGGTAACCAGCATTTTCTCCTTTTCCCACCATGTTTTCTACCCTATCAAAGTAAGATTGCGCCATTTGAACCACACTGACATAAATAATTGTTGTCTGCAAATGCTTTCAATTTTGACAAGGCTAACATTTTGTCATCCGCCAAGGAGTTAAATGTGCCTCAATTGATAGAATTTCAAATTATCTTTGAGAGGGGAGAAACTTTTCCAACAATGTCTTCAGGTCTTTCTCCTTCAGGGTCAATAAAGCCTTGTCGTTGTGTGGTAAAGGGTAAATCTGCAATTATAAACTGACAGAAAATGTTCACTTTATTAAATAGAATGAAAATGCAAATCAGACAATGTTTTCATGAGGAAAATACGATACAAAACTTCTCAATCATTGATCTGAAATGACTTCAGAATTCATTTCAAATTATCATTATTGAAACTCAGTGATTAGGGCTGATGTCCAAACCTTTCTAATAAAACATTCCAAGATAGGGGGTGACCTATGCAGTTAGTCAAACAGAATGAAATTAACGGAAAGCAAAGAGTTTAAGATTTAACATCAGAGAAAAGCACAAAATGTCCAAACTCACAATTAATACAAAATCAAAATTCAGGGGCAAGGGTAGTACATGAGCAAGTGCAACATCAAGTGGGGGTGGGGATGGGGTGGGAAGGTGAAAGCGAGAGAGATTGGGCAGTGATGCGTCAAACAAAGACACTGTTGCTGTCAACCAATTTTTGTCACACATCATCTTTTTCAGTGAGTAGGTAGCATAAGGTGAGATGCAACATGACGGACCATTACCATTTCATTTTCAGACTTTTTATGGCTGGAGGTCTTATGCCGAAAAGCTATGTCCGTTCCACCAACTGAACATATCCATTTCATTTATACTGCGCAGAATAAGAGAAAGCGTAAATCCAATATACAGGGGTACGTCACTCCATGCAGAAATACAAAAGTAAACAAAAAAACCATATGCTCCAATGTCCTGACAATGTAAAGGAATAACTACCTCAGGACTGGAGTCATTGCGCTTGAATCCTTGGCTCCCATTCGGATTCTCAAACAAAGTATTTTTCCTTGACGACACGTCAGATTTAGACCTACAAACATTCGCACTAGCTCGGGCTTCAGAGTCGGAGGGGCGATATATTGCCCCCGGGGAGGAACTGTGCTTCATGTGTTTACGTTCTCTCTTGTGTAGCTATAGAAATAAACACTAAAGTTAAGTCTTGTCACTATCAACATGTGAAACTGGCATGCTACCATCTCTGTCATTCTGTACTGAATACCTGCTTGCAAAATTACTACATGTAGCCTTACTCTTTACCAAACAACAGCATTTTTGACTTGTCCAAACTGAAAGCATTAGCAGACTACAAAATAAATATGATTTTAAAACTTAAAACTTCTTTTGGAAAGTAAAGAAAAACATTGTGGGAAAAGGAGAAAATACTGGTTGCCAGCATTTTCTCTTCTTCCCACAATGTTGTCAAAATGCTTCTTTTTCAGGGTCCTTAAAAGTGGGATTTGTGTAGTAATGTGAAAATAACTCTTTACCAAGCGACAAAATTTTAGACATGTCCAAATTGAAAGCACTTGCAGAAAACAAAATAAATTGACTCAATGCATTTTCTCCTTTTCCTACAGTGTTTCCAAAAGGCTTCTTCCTCTGGATAGTAAAATCCAGGGATTGCTTGGTTAAGGAATTTCGAACTTGTCCAAGATTTTATCAAGACAAACTATCTGAACAAGTTTCATAAGCACTAGGCTGACAATCTGGCATCTAGAACACACTAAAATTTTCTAGGATTTAGCTCAATGATCTACTTTTTCACCTGATGGGACCCAATTTCAGACCTGTCCAAGTTATCATCAAGACAAACATTCTGACCATGAATACCAACCTGAAACTTAGCATGATCAAAAAAGTTAACCTTAACTCATTACCAAACGACAAAATTTTAGGTTTGTCCGAATCGAAAGCATTTGCAGACTACAAAATAAAAGTGACTGAAAATTTGAAATTTGTTTTGTGAGGGGTAGAAAACATTGTGGGAAAAGGAGAAAATGCTGGTTACCAGCATTTTCTCCTTTTCGGACAATGTTTTCTAAAGGCTTCTTTCTCAGGGGCGTCAAAAGTAGGGATTGTATGGTAATGAGTTAAGCACTTTGTGCTCAGGTGAGCTAAAAATAGTAATAACAAATACTTCTATCCACTTCTAAGACTATCTTAGTTACAAAGTCATTATGATGAAAAATACATACATTAGTTACTATAAGCATCAAAATAATTATTAATTTCTTGCACATTCTTCTTGTCTATCACTTATATGGAACAGAGATAATGAAACTAGAGCCATCACTGAATCCGACTTAAAACCCCCGCCAGCACTTTGACAGAAACAGGTAATTGCTGGTATTTTGTACACAGACAGACACATGGACAGACAGGCTGATTCCAGTATACCCCGAACACATTTGTTTTGCGGGGGGTATAGTGAGAGACTATCAACTCTTTATAAAACACTAAAATTTTAGAATCTTCCAAGTTAAGAGTTAGCAGAAAACATAATTATTAACCCATTACCACACAATCCCAACTTTTGACAACTCTGAGAAAGAAGCCTTTAGAAAACATTGAGGGAAAAGGAGAAAATGCTGGTAACCAGCATTTTCTCCTTTTCTCACTATGTTTTCTACCCTTCATAAAACAAATTTCAAACTTTCAGTTGTTTTTATTTTGTTGCCTGCAAATGCTTTCGATTTGCACAAGCCTAATATATTGATGTGTAACCAGCATTTTCTCCTTTTCCAACAATGTTTTCTACCCTATTAAAGAAAGAATGCACCATTTGAGCCATGTTGATACTGTCGTCTGCAACTGCTTTCAATCTAGACAAGGTAAAAATTTTGTCGTCTGGTAACCGGTTAATTGTACCCCAAATGATGGGATTTGCCTTCCAAAGTTTAGAGAACTTTGTGGGTTTGTAAAAAATGGGGTACTGCTTCGGAGAGGATTACGGCAGACAAATAGTCGGCGTAAAACTTTGTCGACAAAATAAACTCAGAGCTCCAAATAGAGCAACTAATTTTAATTTCAAAAATTGAAAAAATCAATTACTCTCCACTAAACCCTATGTTGTGGGTACTCATTAGAATCGTCTCGAGGAGACGATTCTAATGAGTACCCACAACATAGGGTTTCAAAGAAAAGTAATGAATTTAGAATACCATCACTCCCTCTAATCTGGAGCTCTGTAAACTGCCAACTAACACTTTACCAGAGCATTGAAATTGAAGAAGTTTTTACAATATTTCATATCTATCAAACTTGATATTAAGGTAGTAGACCGTAACACTTCTAGTGCAAAATGGAATAAAATTTCTTGATAGTTGATACATACAGATTTATACAGATATAGTACTTTAGCACATCTTTAACCGACCAGAAATTCCTTTGATGTCTATATTGAAATCATTTGTTGATACTCCTGTTTGTTTCCAGAATAGGGAGGTAATTATTATCTCCCTTTGAAATGTGAATATAGTGGTAAATGATAATTCCAGGAAGGAAAAAAAGGAAAAAGTGGCTCGGTTAAGGTAGTACAACGATACTCATTTTTAATCGTAGCAAATTTTGCAACATAATACGACAGTGGAAATACCGTTTTCTATTAAGGGTCTACTACCTTAATTTCAACATGTAACACATAACATAAAATCAGAGTATGAAAAAGACAATAATACCAAAGTGAGTAATAATATAGCAACATAGTAAATATATCATATCTCTACCCAGAAGTACATGTATAGATACAGCTGTAGTTGAACATAAAAAGAGAAAGACGGAAAAGCAAATACATATAATAATATGTGATGTTTCTACATGTAACCTGTCACGCAAAAAGAGACAATCTGGGAATTCTTTACCTTAACCCATTACCACACAATCCCTACTTTTGATGACCTTTGTAAAGTAGCCTTAAGAAAACATTGTGGGAAAAGGAGAAAATGCTGGTAACCATCATTTTCTCCTTTTCCCACAATGTTTTCTACTCTTCAAAAAATTCCCTTATCAGGACCAAAATGGTACTTGAGAAGAATCAAGGGAAGTAACTAAAGAAAGGCCCTCATTAGTTTTTTTTTTTTCCTTACACCTATAATTCATGGCATTAAGCTCTGTAAACTGCAATAAAATATCTTAGGACTACTATGTGCATACAAAATACCTAAATTCATATTGGACACTGCAGATTCCCAAGTTCGCACTTTTTTTCAAGATGAGACTACAGTTCCAAACTAGAGCTGTCACTGAATGTTATTTAATACCCCAGCCAGCGCTATGATTTTGTACACAGAAGGACAAACAGAAGGACACACAGACAGACAGGCTGATTCCAGTGTACCCCTGAAAACATTCATTTTGCGGGGGGTATAATAACATATAATGCACAAACTTGTCATAAAATAATAATATAGACTGGTTCAGCAGTTTGTTCATTCAATAGAAATCAGTCTAACACTTCAACCATGATACAAGATGTTATAACCAGTCTACTTACCCATGAAGAGACGGATGAAGTATCCCCTGTGCCAGTATCGTCAACATTGACGGGCAGCACCTGCAGGTAAAATTATTACAACTATACGTCATATATGTAACCCTTTGCCACACTATGCAGACTTTTAACATCCCCTTTCAAATAGAATCCTTTTGAAAACATTGCGGAAAAAGAAGAAAAATAACCAGCATTTTCTCCTTTTCCAACAATGTTTTCTTCCCTATCATTTAGCCACATTTAAATCACTGTCTGCAAATGCATTCAATTTGGTAGACTCAGAATGTTTTCTATTCTTCCAAAGTCAAGTTTCAATTTTTGAGTCACATTTACTTTGTCGTCTGCAAATGCTTTCAATTTGGACAAGTCTAAAATTTTATTGTTTGGTAAAGATTTAACTGTACTTCTAATACCTAAATATATCTCATAAGATATTGTGGTTTTATCATCTTATAACTCATTGACTGACATACAATGAACCAAGACTTTACAAGAACAGCTGTTTGTTACCTGTGATTCTCGGCCAGAATTTGGCTAATTTAATCTATCTTGCAACTGTGCTTCTAATATCTCTAAAATATCTTGCAGGATATTCTGGTTTCTATCATCTTATAACTCATGGATTGACATATAATGAACAAAGACTTTACAAGATCAGCCATTTATTACCTGCTTTTCTCTGACATTAAATTGGCTGACTGAGTCCATCTTGTAACTGTTCTTCCAATATAACTCTTAAGATATTCTGGTCTTATCATAACTCATGGACTGACATACAATGAACAATGACTTTACAAGAACAGCTGTTTGTTACCTGTTATTCTCTGACAGTATTTGGCTGACTTAGTCCATTTTGTAACTATATCTCTAAAATATCTTGCAAGGTATTCTGTTCCTATCATCTGAATAACTCATGAACTGACATACAATGAACAAAGACTTTACAAGAACAGCTGTTTATTATCTGTGATTCTCTGACAGTAATTGGCTGACTGTAACTATGCTTCTAATATCTCTAAAATACCTGGAACATATTCTGGTCTTATCATCTTATAACTCATGGATGGATTGACATACAATGAACAAAGACTTTACAAGAAAAGCTGTTTCTTACCTGTAACTCTCGGACAGTATTTGGCTGACTTAGTCCAACTTGTAATTGTGTTTCCAAAATCCCTAACTTATCTTTTAAGATATTCTCTTCATTTCATCTTTTAACTTATGGATTGACATACAATGAACAAAGATTTTACAAGAACACCTGTTTGTTACCTGTGATTCTCTGACCACTGGCTGACTGAGATTTATTTACCTGCTATTCTCTGACATTAATTGGCTGACTGAGACCAACTTGTTACTGTGCTTCTAAAATCTCTAAGATAACTTGCAAGATGTTGTGGTCTTATTATCTTAATAACTCATGGACTGACATACAATGAACAAAGACTTTACAAGAACAGCTGTCTATTACCTGTGATTCTCTGACAGTATTTGGCTGACTTAGTCCACCTTGTAACTGTGCTTCCAATATCTTCAACGTCTTCTCTTTCTCTAAAATCTGAGATTGTAGTTTCTCTGTAGGGTTTGTCCTATAGGCTTTCTTTAACTTCTGCAAAATTCAGGTATGGTGAATATTTTTAGATTTCAAAGTAAAGTACCTCCAATATGGTGATTTTTCACGGAACATATATAGAGGATATGGACACCATATGTAATATTTTCGTGAGTGGCATAGCCACGAGTGAAAATATTACCGATGGTGTTCACAAGATGAAATAAATTTTGATCTTTCACCTAAAAAAACAAACATTTTATTTATTTCATGTTTTAAACCCTTTGTAGAAGGAGCTTTATCAAAATCCAGTACAGTTCTTTTCTGCTATTCCCCGTGCCGTACCCCTCCCGCATAGCAAAATATTACAATATTACATCAAGCGCGAGAAATGTAAGGTAAATAACGTCATATTTCCAACTGGTTGCGAGGCACGCGCAATTAACCTAGGCAACAAGAACATGAAAATCGGTATTTTCACTGGTGGTACCAGTGTATAATAGAAAAATATTTTCACTGCTATTTCTCAATATCCTACCGGAAAGCATGAAATAAATCTGCATATTCATAAAAACTGTCTTTTCACCCTTTACCAGAGAAATTTAGACCTTTCCAAAATTGAAAGCATTTGCAGACAATGTCATAGTGGCTTAACCCTTTACCACACAATCCCGACTTTTAACGACCCTGAGGAAAAAGCCATTTGAAAGCATTGTGGGAAAAGGAGAAAATGCTGGTAACCAGCATTTTCTCCTTTTCCCAAATGCTTTCTTCCCTTCCTAAAACATATTTCAGTTCTAAAGTCACATTCCTTTTGTCGTCTGCAAATGCTTTCATTTTGGATTAGTCCTAAATTTTTCTGTTTGGTAAAGAGTTAAATGATGCAACTTTTCCTTGATAAGGTAGAAAACATTTCAAAAGCATCCGACTAAAAAAGTGGCTTCTAATGCATACACAAGGTTTTTCTTGGATTTGGCCAAGTGATCTAGTTTTTGACCCACGTAACATGACATGACCCATTTTCAAATTCTTCTGAGATATAATGAAGGCAATTATTCTGACCTAGTTTCATGAGTATCACACTGAAAATGTGGCCTCTAGAATGTACACAAGGTTTTTCAAAGATCTGACCTTGTGACCTAGTTTTTGACCCGACATAACCCATTTTCAAAGCCATCCAAGATATCATCAAGACAAACATTCTGACCAATTTTCAAGAGTATTGGACTAAAACTGTGGCCTCTACAGTGTAGGTTTGCCTAAGATTTGACCTTGTGACCCAGTTTTTGACCTGACATGACCCATTTCCTAACTGATCAAAGGTATCATCAAAACAAACATTCTGACATAAAATGAGACCCCTAGAACATACACAAGATTTTACAAAGTTTTTACCTAGTGACCTAGTTTTTGACCTGACATGACCCTAAAACTCATCTGAGATATCTAAACAAACATTCTGACCAAGTTTCACTAGTATCAGACTCAAATGTGTCCACTAGAGCCAACATATGGTAAATGTTGATGACAAACAACAGACAAAGCATACCAGATGCTGGACAGAGCATGACCACAAAAGCTCACCTAGAGCACTTTGCGCTCAGGTGAGCTAAAAACAACTTTGAAATTGCAATATTTACAGGTTTTTTTTGTTAAATATCTAACTGGAAAGTTTCAATTAACTTACCAAGTGGGTGAAGGTTTATCTGCCTGTTCTGTATAAAACATTTTTGTGACTATTCTGGACTTATGCCCAGCAATGCCGAGGATAAAAATAGAATATTAATTCATGTGAATAATTTTGACCTGGTTCAGGTAACATGAAGTACTAATAAAGGATTAACCCTTTCTAAAATAATCTCTGGTTTTCACGACCCTGAACAAGAAGCCTTTTGAAAACATTGTGGGAAAAGGAGAAAATGCTGGTAACCAGCATTTTCTCCTTTTCCCACAATGTTTTCTACCCATCCCAAAACAAATTTCAATCTTTGAGTCACATTACTTTTCTGGTCTGCAAATGCTTCCGATTTGGACCAGTCTAAAATTTTGCCGTCTGGTAAAGAGTTAAACCATAGAGTTAAACCATCCGTCAGGAAGGTCAATATGATTCAGATTCTACTTACATCATATTCTTCATGTGCTGTTTCGTACATAACCCGTATCGTATTAGCTTTCTGCTGGCGGAAATCTTTCTCTTTCTCGGCCTGCGATAGAAAATAGTTATTCGTTCACAGAAGTCTTAGATTTTGTTTATTGGTAGAAGTAAATATTAACGCATTGCCACACAATCCCTACTTTTGATGACCCTGAGAAAGATGCCTTTAGAAAACATTGTGGGAAAAGGAGAAAAATGGTGGTAACCAGCTTTTTTCTCTTTTTCCCACAATGTCTTCTAACCTTCAAAACATTTTCAAATTTCAGTCACTTTTATTTTGTTGTCTGCAAATGCTTTTGATTCGGACAAAACTAAAATTTTGTTGTTTGGTAATGTCAGTAAACCCATTACCACACAATCCCTACTTTTGATGACCCTGAGAATGAAGCCTTTAGAAAACATTGTGGGAAAAGGAGAAAATGCTGGTAACTAGCATTTTCTCCGTTTCCCACAGTGTTTTCTACCCTTCCCAGAACAAATTTCTATTTTTTTAGTCACCTTTATTTTGTTGTTTGCAAATGCTTCCAATTTGAACCAGTCTTAACTTTTCTCGTGTGGTAAAGAGTTAAGGCTTTATGATGAATACGTGCAGAAACATTGCGGGAGAAGCAAACATTACCAATTGCAAGTTTCAGAGTATCACTTTGTTGGAAGTCCCTCAAACATTTTATGATCTTACAATTTCCTTGATCTGAGTGATGCTTTGCCCTTTCTGCTATTTCAAAATTAAAGTTCCCTTTTATAAACATACTGTGCAAGACTCGTATTAGACTGCACAAAACATGTTCTGTAGACTGCACAAAACATGTTCTGACCTTCTTTACCACACAATCCTGACTTTTCACAACTCCTGAGAAAGAAAGATTTTGAAAACATTTTAGGAAAAGGAGAAAATGCTAGTAACCAGCATTTTCTCCTTTTCCCACAACGTTTTCTACCCTTCCAAAATCAAATTTCAATATTTGAGTTGCATTTAGATTTATTTTGTCGTCTGCCAATGCTTTCAATTTGATCTACTCCAAAATTTTTGTCGATCGGTAAAGAGTTAAATAAACAACACCAAAAACTTGTAACAGCTTACCTTATACCCAAACTGGCTTGTAATGTTATATAGAGGAAGGTCTTTCATTCACAGTTTGAATATATCTATTTCATTTCCTTAACCCCTTACCAAACGACAATATGTTAGACTTGTCAAAATTGAAAGCATTTGCAGACAACAAAATAAAAGTGACTGAAAATTTGAAATTTGTTTCGTGAAGGGTAGAAAAAATTGTAGGAAAAGGAGAAAATGCTGGTTACCAGCATTTTCTCCTTTTCCTACAATGTTTTATGAAGGCTTCTTTCTCAGAGGCGTCAAAAGTAGGGATTGTGTGGTAATGGGTTAACCCTTTACAAAACAATCCTGACTTTTCATGACCCTAAGAAAGAAGCCTTTTGAAAACATTGTGGAAAAAGGAGAAAATGCTGGTTTTCTACTCTGCCAAAATTTGAAATTCATTTTTTGAGTCACATTAATTTTGTCGTCTGCAAATGCTTTCAATTTTGACTAGTCCAAAATTTTGTCATTTGGTAAAGAGTTAAGCCTTTACCCAAAGACAGGATTTTAGACTTGTGCAAATTGAGAGCATTTGCAGACAACACAATTAATGAGCCTTCAAGGACTGAAATTGTTTATAGAAGAGTAGAAAACATTGTGGAAACAGGAGAAAATTCTGGTCATCAGCATTTTCTTTTTTCAACAATCTCTTCAAATACCTTCTTCCTTAGCATTGCTATAGCGAAAGGTCGTTAAGCAGACCGCCAACGTTCATCCAGGCCAGTATCTTGCATTTCTCTTTCTACTTAACTCATTACCAAACAACAAATTTTTGGACTAGACCAAATTGAAAGCAATTGCCGATAACAAAATAAATGTGACTGAAAAACTGAAATTTGGTTTTGGAAGGGCAGAAAACATTGTTGGAAAAGGAGTAAATGCTGGTTACCAGCATTGTTTCCTTTTCCAACAATGTTTTCAAAAGCTGTCTTTCTCAGGGTCGTCAAAAGATTGTGTAGGGTTAACTCTTGACCACAACAGCAAATTCTAGACCAATCTAAATTGATATTATTTGCAGATAACAAAATAAATGTGACTCATAAATTGAAATTTGGTCTTGGAAGGTTAGAAAACCAGCCATTTTTTTTTCATTTTCCTACAATATTTGCAAAAATACTTCTTTCCCAGGTCAAAAGTTGGGTTTATGTGGTAAAGAGTTAAACCTTCACCAGACAGCAAAGTTCAAGACCTTTCCAAATTGAAGGCATTTGCAGATGACAATTTCATAGTGGTTAAAATGACACAATTTTTCACTGATATAGGGTATAACACTTTGTGTGGAAAGGAGAAAATGCTGTTTACCATCATTTTCCCCATTTGATAAAATGTTTTTAAAAGGCTTCTTCCTCAGGGATGTTAAAAGTCATTTTCCTGTGATAAAGGATTAAAGTTGAAAAAATCACACCAAAGGAACACAACAATAAAACATAAACAAAGACACAATTGTAATTTCAGAGTTTGCATCACCAAGTTTGTGCTTTTTTTTTAACCCAATCATACCATTAACCCATTACCACACGTGAAAAATTTAGACTGGTCCAAATTGAAAGCATTTGCAGACGACAAAATAAAGGTGAATGAAAAATTGAAATTTGTCCTGGGAAGGGTAGAAAACACTGTGGGAAAAGGAGAAAATGCTGGTTACCAGCATTTTCTGCTTTTCCCATAGTGTTTTCAAAAGGCTTCTTTCTCAGTGGCATCAAAAGTAGGGATTGTGTGGTAATGGGTTAACCCTTTATCACACAATCCAAACTTTAGACGACCCTGAGAAAGAAAGCTTATGAAAACATCGTGGGAAAAGGAGAAAATGCTGGTAACCAGCATTTTCTCCATTACCCACAATGTTTTCTATCCTTCTCAAACCAAATTTTAATTTTAATTTTTCAGTAACATTTATTTCGTTTTCTACAAATGCTTTCATTCTGGACCAGTCTAAAATCTTGTCATTTGGCAAAGAGGTAACTCTTTACAACACAATCACGACTTTTTAACAGCCTAACAACCTTAAGGAAAAAAAGCCTTTGAAAATCTTGGATACCAGTATTTTCTCCTTTTCCTACAATGTTTTCTACTCTTCTAAAGTCTTTTTTTTTTGGTCACATTTATTTTGCCATCTGCAAATGCGTTCAATTTGGAACTGTCTATAATTTTGTTGTTTGGTAAAGAGGTAACTAAATCCATGTTTAACCCTTTACAACACAATCCCTACTTTTAACAACTCTGAGAAATAAGCCCTTAGAAAACATTGTGGGAAAAGGAGAAAATGCTGGTTACCAGTATTTTCTCCTTTTCTCACAATGTTTTCTACCGTTCACAAAACGTATTTCAAAATTTCAGTCACTTTTACTTTGTTGCCTGCAAATGCTTTCGATTCAGACAAGCCTAAAATATTGTCGTTTGGTAAAGAGTTAAATAATAAAACAGCGAATGTCTATTGCAGTGATACCACCAAGATTATGTACCAAACTGAATGTTTTACTGAGGTTTCTGCGACCTCAGTTCTCAGTGACATCAGTTTGCAATAAAATTGGGGCACTCAGAAAGGAAATACTATTTCGTCTGAATACTTAATTTTGGAGACCATTAATAAGGGAAATTTCGCTGAAAACGTGTTGAAGGTGTAAAACTTTGCAGTATAATAAATTTATTGTACGGTAAAGTGGCAGGAAACTTCGAAACTTGTTCACAGCAGTTCCAAATAATGTTGTTACCTTGGCTTTGGCTTAGCACAACATGATTCACCACAGCCATGAACAAGTTTCCAAGTCCCCTGCTGCCTGTCCATACAACTAATATAGTTAATTTAATGAATATAACATTAGCTTTGAAAACAAAACTTTGAGAGATTCCTTATACAAATAATTTTGCCAAGAGTCTTTGAGATAAGATTGAAAGCTTCCATAATGCAAAGATTAAGATACCAAGTTGCATTTCTGAGAAGAATTAACCCTTTACCACATAATGATGACTTTTAACACCCCAGAGGAAGGAGTCTTTTGAAAACATTGTGGGAAAAGAAGAAAATACTGGTACCCAGCATTTTCTCCTTTTCCCACAATGTTTTCTACTCTTCACAAAACAAATTTCCAGTCATTTTCATTTTGTCGTCTGCAAATACTTTCGATTTGGACAAGCCTGAAATTTTGTCATTTGGTAATGAGTTAGAGGGCATGAGTAATTTGTGATAAGTTCATAGGATGAGAATTTCTGAGAAAAGCATATTGGATGAGTATTTCTGATAGGAAAATATTAGATGAGCAGTTGTGAGAAGTTTATAGGATGAGTATTCCTTTGGAGTTTGTTGGATGAGTATTTCTGAAATGAGTTTGTTAGATGCCTAGTTCTGTGATAAATTTACAGGATGAATATTTCTTTGGAGTTTATTGGATGAGTATTTCTTTGAAGTTCATTGGATGAGTATTTGTGAATATAAGTTTGTTAGATGAGTGGTTCTGTGACAAGTTTATAAGGTGAGTATTTCTTTGGAGTTAATTGGAAGAGTATCTCTTTGGAGTTTATTGGATGAGTATATCTGAAATGAGTTTGCTAAATGAGTAGTTCTGTGACAAGTTTATAGGATGAGTATTTCTTTGGATTTCATAGGATGAGTATTTCTGAAATGAGTTTGTTAGATGAGCAGTTCTGTGACAAGTTTATAAGGTGAGTATTTCTTTGGAGTTTATTGGAAGAGTATCTCTTTGGAGTTTATTGGATGAGTATATCTGAAATGAGTTTGCTAGATGAGTAGTTCTGTGACAAGTTTATAGGATGAGTATTTCTTTAGATTTCATAGGATGAGTATTTCTGAAATGAGTTTGTTAGATGAGCAGTTCTGTGACAAGTTTATATGATGAGTATTTCTTTGGAGTTTGTTGGATGAGTATATCTGAAATGAGTTTGCTAGATGAGTAGTTCTGTGACAAGTTTATGAGTATTTCTTTGGATTTCATAGGATGAGTATTTCTGAAATGAGTTTGCTAGATGAGTAGTTCTGTGACAAGTTTATGAGTATTTCTTTGGATTTCATAGGATGAGTATTTCTGAAATGAGTTTGTTAGAGTAGTTCTGTGACAAGTTCATAGGATGAGTATTTATTTGGATTTCATTGATGGAGTATTTCTGAAATGAGTTTGCTAGATGAGTAGTTCTGTGACAAGTTTATTGGATGAGTATTTCTTTATGAGTATGTATGGATGAGTATGTAGGTTGTGTATTTTGAATACAGTTATAAAATGAGTACTTCTGGGACAAGTTTATGAAATGAGTAGTTCTGAGAAAGTCTGTAGGGTAAGTATTGCTAAAATGAGTTTGTGGCTTGAGTATTTCTAGCAATATTTATCTAATGAGTATTTCTCAGACAAGTTTGTTGGCTGAGTATTTCTGGAAAGAGTTGGGGATGATTAAATTTGAAACAAGCTTAACACTTTACAAAACGACAAACTTTTAGCTTTATCCAAATCGAAAGACTTTGCAGACGACAAAATAACATCTCAGAATATGACATATGTTTCCAGCAGGGTAGAAAACATTGTGGGAAAAGGAGAAAATGCTGGTTACCAGCATTTTCTCCTTTTTCCGACAATGTTTTCAAAAGTCTTCTGTCTCGGGGTCGTAAAAACCAGAGATTGTTTGATAAAGGATTAACCGTTTACTCCATAAGGCATATTTCTATGGCATCTCTAACTGACCCTAAATAACAGCAAGGATGAAGCCGTTTCTTATGTGTATATGACACCTTTAGACAGCATAGAAAACATTCTGACAAAAGGTGAAATTGCTCGTCACTAGCAATTTCACCTTTTGCCACAATGTTTTCCAAAGACTCCTACAAGCAGTGCATAGAAATGAGTATCTATGGAGTAAAGGGTTAAGAGACTCAAGCTCCAGTTTGTGGAATAAGCATTTATTTACTTTCTTTTTTGTTAGACAATTTTGTCTTTTGCATGGGTATACTTATATGAGATATTCAAATCCATTAGGCAACATTCTTAATTTGTGTAATGAAGGACATTATTGAAAGAGTGCAAACCAGATCCGAAGAAACAGAGCTCCAGATAAGAGGGAGTGAAGGTACTCTAAATCTGCTATTTCTCTTCCAAACCCTGTGTTGTGGGTACTCATTAGAATCGTCTCGATGAGACGATTATAATGAGTACCCACACCATAGGGTTTAGTGGCAAATAATTAACATATTCAATCTTGAAATCAAAAGGACTCCCTCAATCTGGTGCTCTGACTAAATATTTCAACATACAGTAACATGCTGCTAGGACAACAGTGCGAAAGATGGTGGCGAAATCATTAACACCCACACAATGTGAATCTATCACCATAGAAATCTACATCAAAACAGCAAGAAATCTTCATGAATGATTCAAAACTTCTTTTGACCTATGACCTATGACCGGTATTATGATAATAAAAGAATAACATATTCAAACACCTACATGAATTTTGATATGCACACTACTAAAATCACAAAGAGTTTTAAGGCCAACAATTTGCTGAGAATGACATAATGCTATTGAAAAAGTCTAGTAACAAACTGCTTTGAAACAATTGTGGTGAATAACAAATCACCCTTTCCCAAACAATCCCTGGTTTTCACCATCCTGACAAAGAAGTCTTCTGAAAACATCATGGGAAAAGTTGAAAATGCTGGTAACCAGCATTTTCTCCTTTTCCCACAAAGTTGGAGAAAAATTGCAATTTTTGAGTCACATTAATTTTGTCGTCTGCAAATGCTTTCAATTTGGACCAGTCTAAAATTTTGGTCGTTTAGTAAAGAGTTAAAACAACTTGACCTTGTCAGTCGTAAACTTGTCAGACCTAAACTTGTCAGTCGTAAACTTGTCAGACCTAAACTTGTCAGTCGTAAACTTGTCAGACCTAAAGTGGCCAGTCCTGATCTTGTCAGTCCTAAACTTGTCAATCCTAAACTTGTCAGTCCTAAACTTGTAAGACCTAAACCAGTCAGTCCTAAACTTGTCAGTCCTAAACTTGTAAGATATAAACCAGTCAGTCTTAAACTTGTCAGTCCTAAACCTGTAAGACCTAAACTTGTCAGACCTTTCCTAGCCAGAAAAAAGTCTAAATGAGGATTATAATAGATATCCAGGATTTCTAATTTGAAAATGGTGTCTGTAAAGTTTATTTTTGCAGAAAATGGGTAAAAATAATAAAATTAAAGAAGGGAAGGGGAAGCTGCATGCTATTAAATAATCATTTCAAGTTTTATTATTACTAGAATACAATTTAATAAGTTTCTCAAATCTTAAAGACTGACAGAGTAAGATTTTAGGAATTATCTTTGAAATTTATCATTTCAAATGTGATCCCTTTGGCAAGGTGTGCTAGAAAGATGGGTTAGGAGATCATTCTAGCCTTCATAAGCACAATTTCAAGAAACTCTTTACCACCCAAAGACTTTTTAGATTTTTTCCTGCTGAGTACACATAGACCCAACAAATTGAATGTTGGTGAGCTAACAGTACAGGTATCTTTCTTCAAAGGGAATAGAAAACTCTGGGAAAAGGAGAAAATGCTGGTAACCAGCATTTCCTCCTTTTCCCAGAGTGTTTTGAAAAGCTTTCTTGCTAAATGTAACTAAAACTCAAGATTGTGTGGTAAAGAGTTAAACAAAACACTCAATAAGAGGAGTAGAAAGCCTCAAGAAGACTGCGGGAAAGCTGTTGAAAGTCAAGAGCTTTTTCTAGAGTTCAAGTTAGACATGTCACTTACTTGGTCAGGCTGAAAAAATGGTCAAACAATAATCTATTTTCTTTTGAAAAAAAAAACAATGCAACCTTAAAGCAAATACTAGTATGCTCTTTCCACCCCACCCACTCTCAAGAAGGTACAATTAAATGGAGGGGAAATTCAATTTTCCAAAAACCATCAGTCCTTTCAAAACTTGTACTTCAAAGAACTGTCCATACAAGTCACACAAGTACCCACAACATAAGTTCCCGGGAATCACACAAAACTTCAGGCCAATGAAGTTTATGTCATTTCTGTCATAATATCTAATCAATGTGAAGACTGCAACAAATTAACCCCTTCACTGCCTTACCCCGAGGCGCTCGGGGTAACTAACGCTGCATATACGCCTATACCCCGAGCAGTGCTCGGGGTATTTTTGCAATACATTTTTAGAACGATATAATGTAAGGGATGTAATTCAGTATCACTTTCTGTTTACTCCATACTAGAATTAACTTTCGCTGTATTTCTATTAGTCACGTGACCCAAAATGGCGTGCTATTGTAAATTTTTTCACAAAAACAAGACGGTCTTTCAATATAACTTGCTTTTTCAAAGATGTCGGCTGGTCCTTGACGTATTAGATCGCGTTTCTCGGTAAGAGATGTTATTGCAAAACTAGTAATTGTGACAATGCTGACTTATATTCGGATTCCGAATCTGAAAATGATGAAATAGACACTTCTTTTGAAAACAATATGCTGTTGTTACCTGTTGTTTTGGATGCACCATCGCAAAATGACAATGTTGAAAATGAAAGTAGACATTCTTCTTCGTCAGACATGTTATCACTATGAAACTTATTTCATACATTGCTGTATATATACCAAACAAGCATATAAAATTTGGTGTAAATCCATGGGGTAGTTTTGAATCTATTGCAATTTATATGGTACAGTTCTGAAAATGCTTTTGTTCCCCGGCATATTGAGTGCACATATATATGGCAGTGAAGGGGTTAAAGATAATTATTATTGTACAAAAAAACAAATTTTCAGAACTGCATGAAACAAGCAATTGCTCCTTTTCCACATGACAAAGTGTTCCATTTTATCAGGTCTTTATGCAGACAATTTAGGCAATGTATACTGAAATCTCCATATCCTTTGTAGGATGTAAATTAACTATAAAACATGTTGCGGAAGATCCCTCCTTCATGCATGGCTTCGTCCCGATTTCAATAAATTACCTAACAACTGCGTTCGGGTGATATTTCTTTAGCTAAGTGGTTATAGTATTAGTCTTTTAAACCTCGAAAAACAAGGATATTTGTCCGCATGTGTTCGAATCCCACAAATGTGGTTTGTATTTCAGATGTGCATTTGTTGCAAACTTGCATATTTTTAAGAAACATACACTACTCACAATTTGAAAGGGATCATTTAGATATTTTAATACAGGTATGTGTTACAATAATACTTTTTTGTTTTGAAAAATTAGTTTCCTCAAACAGTTTATTTGTTCCTTGTGGCAATGTTCCAAATTGAACAAAAAAAACATACCTAATTCACAGTACACTTACATAATCTGCTGAATCTAAGATGGTGATCCCTTGCAGATTTTGAGTAGCATATTCAGACATGCAAACCAACTTTTTGGGGTCAGCGAGTCAAAAACAGTGTATTGAATACAGGTGCAATGTTTTCACTGCAGCTGCTTTCAGAAATATATTGGGTATCAGAGCTCCAGGATAGAGGAAGTGATTCTGATTTCAAAATTGAAAATATCCTTTATTCTCAATTAAACCCTATGGTGTGGGTACTCATTTGAATCGTCCCATCGAGACAATTCTAATGAGTACCCACAACATAGGGTTTTGAAGACAAATGATGACTTTGGAATTCCATCACTCCCTCTTATCTGGAGCACTGGGGTATGTTTAACCCATTACCACACAATCCCTACTTTTGACACCCCTGAGAAAGAAACCTTTAGAAAACATTGTAGGAAAAGGAGAAAATGCTGGTTACCAGCATTTTCTCCTTTTCCCACCATGATTTCTACCCTTCACAAAACAAATTTTCAGTCACTTTAATTTTGTTGTCTGCAAATACTTTCGATTTGGACAAATCTAAAATCTTGTCGTTTGGTAATGAGTAGTGATGGCCGATGATCGACTATAGTCGAAAGTCAGTTGGTTTTGGCTTCCAATTCAGATAATCGATTCAGAAATCCCGGAATCGATTGTAGTCGGTTGCTATGCTGGCTTGGTGCCAAAACTTGAATTCTGGTTTTTAGCGCTTGGTTTTGTGACTATTATTAATCACAATCTTGGATTAAACATTGTGGATAACAAACACGAAAACTGGCTGAAAAATGAGAAACAAATCTTTGTCTATGAATGTCTTGACAAAAGTTGACCACTCGGCAAGCTTCCCTGAGCCCTGGTTTTGACATTTTGAAATTTGATATGACCTGTCTTTGACAGTGAAAGATATATGCCTAAATGTCAATCTGAGGCATGAAATTTATGTCTAAAACTTCATATAACCTAGCTTGCGTTCATCTGGCATAGATACGAGTTAAACACAATCAGTCGTCCATGACACTAATGAAGATGTTATTCCTCTTATCTAGTGTAAAGTGACAGCTTTTTAAGTTACTTGCTATTTAAACTGACCAAATGATGTCAAATCACGTTCTAATACTTCTCGAGAAACTAATTGTCAAGAAAAAATTGATCGCCAAAAATGCGCGAAAAACCATGACACTACAATGAGCAGCATGGCGTCGTCCGATCAGAGGGACTTCAAATTATCTTATCTTTAATAATGAATTTTAAAAGTGAATTACGCAAATTTCTGAATAAAGCAGTAAGTGGAAGCTAAAATTCTGTTCATGAGTGGAAATAATGTTGTTTTATGAAATGAAAATATAGTGGGGGGGGGGGAGGGGGGGAGAGGGAGGTGGGGGGCGGGGGGGGGAGGGGAGGGGAGGGGGGAGGGGGGGAGAGGGAGGTGGGGGGCGGGGTGGGGTGGGGGTGGAAGAGGGGTTGTCTGCAAATGTTTGAACTATTAGGTATATGTCTGATTCTTTTCTTAACTCATTTGGAAAACTTAATTGTAATGTATTTCGTCTGATTAAAGTGCAGAATACAACATCTTTATAAACTTAATACATGAAGACTCTCATGTTTTACAACATTGTCACAGTATTTTAAGCAAAAAGATTAGTTAAATGGATTCTAAACCGATTGTACTATCGATAGCTACGATAGCTAGTTGGTTTGCTCTTCCGATTACAAAGCGATAATCGATTGAGATTTTAAACCGATTGCCCAGCACTAGTAATGAGTTAATTCCAAGCAATGGCTCCTTCCTTGTACCGGTTTGCTAGTACCACCACTATACTCCGTGCAAGCATCTTGCTGCTTCAGTTTCAATACGGAATTATTCTTCAACTTTTAAGTGAAGAAATCCAAGAGTTGTGCCTTTCAAATTCCCCAATATTGTTGTACAAAGTTTAAATACAAAACAAGAGGGCCCCTGGCCCTAAATTGTTCACCCATGTTAGTGACCTATCCTTTGAACCAAATTACCCAGAATAAATATCCACTGAATTCTAAAATTTACCTGTGTGACCTATTTCTTGACCTGACATGACACAACATGACCTAATTTTGATCTTGTTGTAGGCAATAACAAGACAAATATTTTGACCAAGTTCATAAATCGAAAAAGATTTGGGCTTTCAGTTTTCAGATTGCAAAAAAAGTAACTTTAGAAGACTGCACAAAGCACTGTGCATGATGGACACAGACGGAATACAAATACTCATCTTGAGCACTTTCTGCTCAGGTGAGCTAAAAACTGAATATACAAAGATGAATAGACAATGTTAGGTTCCCATTCAATTCCTAAAATATTCCAATTTTTTGTCTGTATGTGTGCTTGGAGGGGTGGGTTGGGGAAAAGACGGAAAAGAGAAGGAAGAAATTAAAGAAATAGAGTGCAATAAAAAAGTAAGAAATGCTTACATCAACAGGCAGAGGTGCAGTGATGGAATTCCTGAAAGAAACACTTGAATCTCCTACTGTTGAATCGCGACTTGTCTGGTGACCTGTGTTCAAGGGCTTACCCAGTAGCGTCAAGGCTACATAGGAACCAGCTGAAAAGGAAAAGAAAAGTAACATTATACATGAGCATAACCGTCAAGTGAGTTTTAACCTTTCGCTCCCTAAACCTTTATCCCTTAACCCTTTACCACACGAGAAAATTTTAGACTGGTCCAAATTGAAAGCATTTGCAGACGACAAAATAAAGGTGGCTGAAAAATTGAAATTTTTTGTGGGAAGGGTAGAAAACACTGTGGGAAAAGGAGAAAATGCTGGTTACCAGCATTTTCTCCTTTTCCCACAGTGTTTTCAAAAGGCTTCTTTCTCAGGGGCGTCAAAAGTAGGGATTGAGTGGTAATGGGTTATCCAACAACAAAACTTTTGACAGTTCAAATTGAAAGAATTTGCAGATGACAAAATAAATGTGACCCCAACACTGAAATTTCTATGGAAAGGACGGAACACACTACAGGAAAAGAAGATGCTGATTACTGGCATTCTCTTCTTTTGCCACAATGTTTTCAAAACCTTACTTTCCCAAGAGTTAATCACCCTGAGATAAAGCAGAGCTTCAGATAAGAGGGAGTGATGGAATTCTAAATCCACCATTTCTCTTCGAAACCCTATGTTGTGGATACTCATTAGAATCGTCTCAATGAGACGATTCTAATGAGTTCCCACAGCATAGGGTTAAGTGGAGAATAATTAATATTATCGATTTTGAAACTAAAAACACTCCCTCTATATGGAGCTAGGGTAAAGACCAACGAAAACATCATGTGACATGGAGAAAAAGCAGGTAATCAACATTTTCTTCTTTTCCAACAATTTTTTTTTTTCAAATGCTTTCCTCACAAATAACAGTGCTACAAACATAGGATTGTTAGATTGTTTAGTATTGACCCTTTACCAAACAATCCCTGGTTTATACGACCTAGAAGAAGAAGCTTTCTAAAGATATTGTGAGAAAAGGAGAAAATGCCCACAATATTTTTCAATATCTTCCTCACAAACAACAGCAAAACAAAAGTAGGATTGTTGGATTGTTTATTATTAATCCTTTACCAGACGACAAATTTTTAGCTTTGTCCAAATTGATAGCATTTGCAGACAACAATTTTGAATTTGGATCATGTGGAGCAATTTTGCCTAGACATGTTGACAGGGTAAAAAACATTGTGAGAAAAGGAGAAAATGCTGTTTACCAGTTTTCATTGTATGGTTACAGGTTAACTATTTACCACACAATCCTGACTTTTAACAACCCTGAAAGAAAAGGCTTTTGAAAACATTGTGGGAAAAGGAGAAAATGCTGGTAACCAGCATTTTCTCCTTTTACCAAAATGTTTTCTACCCTTCCCAAACCATATTTCAATTTTTCAGTCACATTTATTTTGTCGTCTGCAAATGTTTTCAATTTGGACCAGTCTAAAATTTTCTTGTGTGGTAAAGAGTTAAAAGAGAAAAGAAATAAGAATAAAATGTAGTTCCTTGTTTGCTAAAAATAGCTGTGCAAATTGCACCACCCAAATTCTAATCAGCTGCTTATCAGCCCGCTCTGACATGATGTGTGTTGTCTGAGGATACAGTTCTTACCAAACACTTGTTTACCCTTCAATACACAATCACCACTTTTACCAACCCTCTGAGAGCTCCAGATAAGAGAAAATACTGGTATTCTAAATCCAATATTTCACTTCCAACCCCTATGTTGTGGGTACTCATAAGAATCGTCTCAATAAGACAATTGTAATGAGTGCCCATAACATAGGGTTTAGCTGAGAAAAATTGATTTTTTCAATTTTCAACTCAAACTCACTCCCGCTATCCCAGGAGCTCTGCATCTTGAAAGAAGAGTTTTTCGAAACATTGTTGAAAAAGAAGAAAATGAAGGTTACCAGCATTTTCTCCTTTTCTCACAATGTTTTCCACTCTGTCAAAGACAGAAATCATCATTCTAGAAACTTAACCCTTTACCACACAATCCCAACTTTTAACGACCCTGTGGAAGGAGCCTTTTGAAAACAGCTTGGGAAAAGTACAAAAGTTAATTGGTCACCTTCAGTCTTTATCTGGCAAGGGAAATAATTTGACAGGAATGGCCCCCTTTGCTCCTTTTTCTTTTATTAAAACTTTATTGTCCACGTCAAAACGGTACATGAGAGTCGTGTGTTATTTGGTTACCTTCTGTCTTTGTCTGGCAAGGGAGATAATTTAATTGACAGGAATGCCCCCCCATTGCTCCTTTTTCTGTGATAACTTTCAAAGACTGTTCACATCACAGTGGTGCACAATGTGATAACTTTCAAAGACTGTTCACATTACAGTGGTGCACAATGTGATAACTTTCAAAGACTGTTCACATCACAGTGGTGCACAATGTGGTAACTTTCAAAGGCTGTTCACATTACAGCAGTGCACAAAAATATCAAGTCATGTACTTATAGTGAAAACATAGAATACAGGCCCCTCATCCCAGTCTATGAATAATATAAGGTGCGTAAAGGTCAGGCACATCCCAGGAAAACTGTTTAACTCTTTCCCAAACGACAAACTTTTGGACTAGACACAATTGAAAGCATTTACAGACGACAATTCAACTCTTGCTTAAAAGATGAATTCTGTCTATGGTAGGGTAGAAAACATTTGTGGGAAAAGGAGAAAATGCTGGTTACCAGCATTTTCTCCTTTTCCCACAATGTTTTCAAAAGGCTAACATTCCAGACTCGTAAAAACCAGGGATTGTTAATATGATCAATAAAAGCCATTGATCTGAAGTACATGTACTTACCTCTTTACATATGACAGGCCCATAACACATGAACATCATTCTGCACATCATTGCTTTTTACCAAACAACAAAATTCTAGACTGGTCCAAATCAAAAGCTATTTGCAATTCTAGATTTGTCCAAATTAAAATCTATTTGCAATTCGAGAATGGTCCAAATTAAAAATCTATTTGCAATTCTAGACTGGTCCAAATTAAAAATCTATTTGCAATTCTAGATTTGTCCAAATTAAAAATCTATTTGCAATTCTAGACTGGTCCAACTAAAATCTATTTGCAATTCTAGACTAGACTAAATCCCAACAAAATTTCAGACATATCCATATTATAAGCATTAATTTGCAGGTGACAAAGTAAATGTTGCTTAACCCCTTACTCCACAGATACTCATTTCTACACATTGCTTGTAGGAGCCTTCGGAAATTATTGTGGCAAAAGGTGAAATTGCTCGTTACGAGCTATTTCACCTTTTGCCACAATGTTTTCTATACCATCAAAAGTTGTCATATACACATAAGAAACAGCTTTATCTTTGCTGTTATTTAGGGTCAATTAGAGAAGCCATAGAAATGCCTTATGGGGTAAAGGGTTAATTTGCAGGTGACAAAGTAAATGTTGCTTAACCCTTTACTCCATAGATACTCATTTCTACACATTACTTGTAGGAGCCTTTGGAAAACATTGTGGCAAAAGGTGAAATTGCTCATGACGAGCAATTTCACCTTCTGTCACAATGTTTTCTATGCTATCAAAAGGTGTCCTATACATATAAGAAACGGCTTCATCCTTGTTGTTATTTAGGGTCAATTGGAGATACCATAGAAATGCCTTATGGGGTAAAAGGTTAAATAAGATCTGCATTTAACAGGGTGGAAAACATTGTGGGAAAAGGAGAAAACTCTGGTGACCTGCAATTTCTCCTTTTCCCATAACATTTTCAAAAGTTTTTTTTTCCAAGTGTTAAAGCGCATGATTATTTGGTAAATCCTTTACCAAACAAGTATGACTTTTAACCCTTTCCCAAACAATCCCTGGTTTTTACGGCTCAGGAATAGAAGCCTTTTGAAAACATTGTGGGAAAAGGAGAAAATGCTGGTAACCAGCATTTTCTCCTTTTCCCACAATGTTTTCTACCCTTCCCAGAACAAATTTCAATTCTTTAGTCACTTTCATTTTGTCGTCTGCAAATGCTTTCAATTTGGACCAGTCTAAAATTTTCTCGTGTGGTAAAGAGTTAATACAAAGTCCTGGGTTAAAGGTCCATTAGATAAAGCTACATGCAAAATTCAGAAGCCCTGGGCCTTGTGATTTCAGAGAAAAAGATTTTTTTTTATCTTTTTCAGTTTTGTTGCCATGGCAACCAGAGTTTTTGAAGGAATCAAATTCTTTAAAGAAATTCTAAAGAGGACCATGGCAGGATAATTTCTGTGAAGTTTCATCAAATTTGGATGGGTAGTTTCAGAGAAGATGATGTTTGAAATAAAAGTTAATGGACGGATGGAAGGAAGGATGGGCGCAAGACAGACACCAGGCAATAACATAAGCCCGAATGCCTTCGGCCAGTGGAGCTAAAATTTGCTCAAAGTAGAGGTTTTGTTATTGATAGGGTTAAGAAAAGGAGAAAAAGCTGAACACCAGCATTTTCTCCCTCATCCTCAGTATTTTTCCAAGGCCATCTATCTATAGGAGAGTGAAAACTCAAGATTGTTCAAGAAAGAGTAATATCTTTGTTATTGGGGGAGGGGGGGGGGGCAAAATTGTGAAATTAAGTATGAGGTAGAGCTACTATGAGAAGTTAGATTGAGGAAACAACATGAAAATCTTTTTATAGCTCAGCAGGCACAATCAGCTATCGCACCTGTTTCACTCCAAGATACCTGTATACTTGTGTATCTCTTTGCTTTTTCTCCACAAAGATTGACCCTAAGCAAGCCTTTAACCCTTTCCCACACAATGACGACCCTGATGTAGAAGCCTTTTAAAAACATTGTGGGAAAAGGAGAAAATGCTGGTTAGTAACCAGCATTTTCTCCTTTTCCCACAATGTTTTCTACCCTAATCAACTTCCCAAATCAACTTTTCATTTTTCAGTCACATTCATTTTGTTGTTTGCAAATGCTTTAAATTCGGATCAGTCTATAAATTTGTCGTTTGGTAAAGAGTTAAGTGTACTTGTGTTACTTTTGCAGACAGAGTAGATCAAGATCAGACTGCACATTCTGATTGTGCAGTTTGATCTTGATCTACTCTGCATTACTGTTCCATATTCCTGACAAAACAAGCTTAAATTTGAAATACTTTGGCTGTTTCTTCACAGACTGTGATTTTCATTACCTCTCTCACCAAAGTTCTCCAAAAATTCCACATTTTTTTCCAAGTTCTAAAAAAAGATTTTCACTGCTAATAAAAATGACTTTTATCATAGTACAAAAACAGGGGAAACCTGACACTTTAGATCCAAGGCCAGACTGCAAAGTCTGTGCAGTATGAGCTTGTAGCTCCAGTGCAAAAGCCTTTGAAAACACTAGTGGTATAGAGAGGTCATTCAACCCTGTAGGTGTTAACAAACAATAATGAATCAGCTACAATCCAATTTGGTTGTATTTGTTTAACATTGGATATTAACGCCATTTTTAACAGCTTAGGTCATATCATGACAGCCAGTGATGAACCCATTGTTTCCTGGCTCTCTCAAACCAACCCGTCATGAGAACATTCTTAAGTCTTATTCTCCAAGATTTCCTAAATTTGTAAGTAACACAACTTCTGATTGGCTAAACTGAATGAGACGATTCTAATGAGTGCCCATAACATATGGTTCAGTGGTGAATAAATTAATATTTTCAATAGTCAAAAATCACTCCCTCTATCTGGGGCTCCGACGACTTCTTGTGAAATTAAATAATATACATTATCTACCTTGCTAGAGGCCTGTTGACAATCCAACCTGAATATTTGTCAGTGTCCCTGTCTAGTCCAAAAAAAAATTACCGATTTCTAAACACTGACAGATAGAAGTCAAACAAAATACGCAAACAGATCACTGAATATCTTAACACATACATTAGAATGCAACTTTATTACACAACTTAAAATCTAACTGCATTAGTTAACATAATTCATACCTTAGTAAACATTCCATCCTTTACCATGTAATCCTGTATGTTAACATCGATGGTGAAGAGGCCTTCTGAAAACATTGTGGGAAAAGGAGAAAAAAAGGAGCTGGTATCCAACATTTTCTCCTTTTTTCACAATGTTTTCTGCCCTTATAGAGTAAAGTTTCATCAATTAAGCAACATTCAATTTGTGTTCAGCAACAGTTTTGAATTTGAGCAAGTGTGAATATGAGAAAATTTTAGACTGGTCCAAATTCAAAGCATTTTGTAGATGATGAAATAAAGGTGACTGAAAATCAAAATTTGGTATCGGAAGGGTAGAAAACACTGTGGTATAAGGAGAAAATGCTGGTAACCAGCATTTTCTCCTTTTTCCCACAGTGTTTTCAAAAGGCTTCTTTCTGAGGATCGCTAAAAGTCGGGATTGTGTGGCAAAGAGTAAACCCATTTCCTGTCAATGGCATATCAGGATTCATAAACAAAGACAAAAGTCAACACAAACTTTGAAAAATTACTAGCTTTTATTTTTTATATCAATAACAACAGAAAATAATGTGCCAAATGCCGAACTTATTCATTGGGAACAATTTCCGCATTTGTCGTGGGGATTTCCGTTGTTGGCTTGCTGCAATGTACCAGTATGCCTGCCTTCCCATACAGAAAGGGTTTAGGCAGTCATTCTGTCATGGTTGGGTAAGTCAGCGACTTATTTTTAGCGTTTTATATGACACACACCTGTAAGCGACTAGTGAGAAAAAACTGTTGACACAATACAGTGTGACATCATTTTTGTGCATTACAATATCACATGATTAGAAGATCTCCATTTTCTTCATGAAAATGCTAGAATATATCCCAACTAAGTCTTTACCAAATTACAAACAGTTTTCACGATCTTGAGAAAGAAGCCTTCTGAAAACATTGTGGGAAAAGGAGAAAATGCTGGTAACCAGCATTTTCTCCTTTTTCCACAATATTTTCTACCCTATCAAAGTCAGCAATCATCATGTTATCCAGAGTGAATTTGTTGTCTGCAGATGCTTTGAATTTGTTCCAGTCCAAAAATTTGTTGTTTGGTACAGAGTTAACCCATTACCACACAATCCCTACTTTTGACGCCCCTGAGAAAGAAGCCTTTAGAAAACATTGTGGGAAAAGGAGAAAATGCTGGTAACCAGCATTTTCTCCTTTTCCCACAATGTTTTCTACCCTATCATAGACAGAAATCATCTTTTCAGCAAGAGTTGAATTGTCGTCTGTAAATGCTTTCAATTTGGTCTAGTCCAAAAATTTGTTGTGTGGGAAAGGGTTAATTAATCAAATACAAGTATACAGATTGTATGGTGTTTACTGTTTAACGCCGTTTTCAACATTATTTCAGTTATAAACCGGCGGTCAATGCACCTATCCATGCTTTCCTGGAGTTTCTTTTAACCCATTACCCCATAAGGCATTTTTATGGTATTTCTAATTGACCCTAAATAACAGCAAGGATGAAGCCATTTTGTATGAGTATATGACACCTTTTGATAGTGTAGAAAACATTGTCGCAAGAGGTGAAATTGCTCGTCACGAGCAATTTCACCTTTTACCACAATGTTTTCCAAAGGCTTCTACAAGCAATGCGTAGAAATGAGTATCTATGGAGTAAAAGGTTAACAGTAACTAATCCACGCAATATTCTTTCTCAGCCACTGGCTGCTTTTCTACATGACCATCGTCAAAACAACGGCCAGCAGTCTTACATCAAAACAATGGTCAGCGGTGGGAGAAGAATTAATGCTGTCGCAATGAATATCATCAATCCTCCGAAAAATTTTTAATTGGCCGAGCTGGGTATCGAACCCATGACCTCTTGTTCTCAAGTCCAACAAGTATGAAGAATGAACTTTAGCAAAGAAAAATATTATCTTAACCCTTTACCAAATAATCCCTGATTTTCACAACCCTGAGATAGAAGCCTTTTGAAAACATAGTGAGAAAAGGAGAAAATGCTGGTAACCAGCATTTTCTCCTTTTCCCACAATGTTTTCTACCCTGTTGGAAAGAAATTACAATTTTTGAGTTACTTTTATTTTGTCGTCTGCAAGTGCTTTGAATTTGGACCAGTCTAAAATTTTGTCATTTGGTACACAGTTAATTCAAAACCCTCAGACATCCTGCTTAGGACAACGATGGCCGAATTTTGCTTCCAGTGTAAATCAAACTCAGCCTGCACATTTGTGCAGTCTGATCTTGCTCTACTCTATCCACTCCTTATCTGCAGTTTTGCTCATATTGGCCGACCCCAATCCCTGTACATAAAACCCTTTACAGCACAGTGCCGACTTTTCTTGACCCTTCAAAAGAGCCCTTTTAAAAACAATGTGGGAAAAGGGGAAAATGCTGGTAACCAGCATTTTCTCCTTTTTCCACTATGTTTACTACCCTATCAATGAACTACTGTTCCATTTGAGCAAAATTGAAATTGTCATCTGTAAATGCTTTCAATTTGGACAAGACCAAAATTTTGTTGTCTGGTAAAGGATTTATAGTACATTTTTGTGCAATTGCCAGCAAATTTTTATGTGGACGAATAAGGAATGAGGTTGACTAAGTTGTTTAATACCATTTTCACTATTATTCCAGTTATATCGCCACGGCCAGTGCACCTATCCATGCTTTCTTGAAGTCTCTTTTTTTACAAGTACTCAGTGCAACTTTCTTTTCAGACCAGTGGCTGCTTTCCCACATAGCCATCATCAAACCAATGGTCAGCGGAGGGAGAGGAATGAATCCTGTTACAATGACTATCATCAATCCTCGGAGAGATATTTGGCGAGCCAGGCATTAAACTCAAACCCCCTGTTCTCAAGTCTTGCAAGCTACGGACTGAACCACCCGGGCTCGACATTAAAAGCTTAACCCTTTACTCCATAGATACTCATTTCTACACATTGCGTGTAGGAGCCTTTGGAAAAAATTGTGGCAAAAGGTGAAATTGCTCATGACGAGCAATTTCACCTTTTGCCACAATGTTTTCTACACTATCTAAAGGTGTCATATACATATAAGAAATGGCTTCATCCTTGCTGTTATTGAGCACGGCGGGGAATCACGTGACACAACAACAACAACAATGACCGTTATTTGAAAAAATTCCCCAACTTCAGGTAAGAAAATCTTCAATAATTCCATTAATACATGACCGATTGGAATTTGGTTTGAAGCAGAGAAGGCGGAAGGACTCCGGGGATTTGCTTGATGTGTTAGATTTTTTAAACAACACCTGATAAAAAAGTTATTGGCGAGCAAACAAATTTTTTACCCTGGATAATTTATTTGCTCGTCAATAACTTTTTTATCAGGTGTTGTTTAAAAAATCTAACACATCAAGCAAATCCCTGGAGTCCTTCCGCCTTCTCTGCTTCAAACCAAATTCTAATCGGTCATGTATTAACGGAATTATTGAAGATTTTCTTACCTGAAGTTGGGGATTTTTTTTCAAATAACGGTCATTGTAGTTGTTGTTGTGTCACGTGATTCCCCGCCGTGTTGAGGGTCAATTAGAGATACCATAGAAATGCCTTATCGGGTAAAAGGTTAAGAAGCTGAAATAAGGCGTACATCAAGTTGATCTCTTCCCATCAGTAAGCACTGTTTATACCCAGTATAAACAATTCCAGCCATTATAATTCCTCTACATATACATCGCTAAAAACAACTAAGTGTCTGGATCCTGCAGTTATCCATTAACTCTTTACCACACAATCTTGATTTTTAACGACCCTGAGGAAGAAGCCTATAGAAAACATTGTGGGAAAAGGAGGAAATGCTGGTTACAATGTTTTCTAATTGCTTTTTCTCTGGGTTATCAAAAGTAGTGTGGTATGGGTTAAAAGTCTTTACCACACGACAAAATTTTAGACTGGTTCAAATTGAAAGTATTTGCAGACAACAAAATAAAAGTGACTGAAAATTTGAAATTTGTTATGTGAAGGGTAGAAAACATTGTGGAAAGGAGAAAATGCTGGTTACCAGCATTTTCTCCTTTTCCCACAATGTTTTCTAAAGGCTTCTTTCTCAAGGGCGTCAAAAGTAGGGATTGTGTGGTAATGGATTAACAAGAGCTTCACAGAGTGGCGCATATACGCCCGAAGGGGCTTGTCAGTGAAACGAGTTGCATTGATGGATGGGCCATGAATGAAGAGTAGTTATTCTCCATGATATGTGAAAAACATTAAAGGGCAATAACTAAAAAAACAAGAGGGCCAAGATGGCCCTGGATCGCTCACCTGAATTTTTGAGATGACCACAGCCTACTTTTTCTTGAGGTATTGAAACATTGGAAACAAATTTATAATTTTGCCAAGCAGTTTTCAAAAGGTCACCTATAAAAGTCATTTCGAAATCTGACCATCAGTTTCAAAAAGAAGAATTTTTAAGAATTCTTCATTTCTGTATACGAGCAAGTAGCCCCCATCCATAAAAACCATGTTTCTTGATGGATCAAAATTTACGAACAAGTTTTGAAAAGGGTCACCCAAGGAACATTTCGGAAAATTTCTTTTAAAATCTGACCAGGGGTTTCAGAGAATGAGAATTTTCACGAATTTCATCATGTCCGTATAGTGCAAGTAGCCCCCATTCACAAGAGCCATGTTTCATGACGGATCAAAATTATATCTACAGTTTTTGAAAAGGGTCACCCAAGGAACATCTCTGTCAAATTATTTTAAAATCAGACTAGGGGTTTCAGATAAGAAGAATTTTCAAGGATTTTTTCATTTCCATATAGTGCAAGTAGTCCCCATTCACCAGAGCCATGTTTCTTGACAGATCAAAATTTCATGAACAATTTTTGAAAAGGGTCACCCAAGGATTATCTCTGTGAAATCATTTCAAAATCTGTCCAGCCGTTTCAGAGAAGAAGAATTTTCAAGAATTTCTTCATTTCCATATAGTGCAAGTAGCCCCCATTCATCAGAGCCATGTTTCTTGACCAATCAAAATTTCGCCAACAGTTTTTAAAAGGGTCACCCAAAGAACATCCCTTAGAAATAGTTTCAAAATCTGACCAGCAGTTTCAGAGAAGAAGATTTTTTAAGAATTCCTTTATTTCTGTATAGTGCATGTAGCCCCCATTCACCAGAGCCACATTTTTTGACGGATCAAAATTTCATGAACAATTTTTGAAAAGGGTCATCCAAGAAACAACTCTGTGAAATTATTTCAAAATCTGACAAGCGGTTTCAGAGAAGAAGATTTTTTAAGAATTCCTTCATTTCTGTCTCTATGCAAGTAGCCCCCATTCACCAGAGCCACATTTTTTGACGGATCAAAATTTCACGAACAATTTTTGAAAAGGGTCACCCAAGGAACATATCTGTGAAATTATTTTAAAATCCGACCAGCGGTTTCAGAGGAGAAGAATTTTAAAGAATTCCTTCATTTCTGTATAGTGCAAGAAGCCCCCATTCACCAGAGCCACATTTTTTGACGGATCAAAATTTCACGAACAGTTTTTGAAAAGGGTCACCCAAGAAACATATCTGTGAAATTATTTTAAAATCCGACCAGGGGTTTCAGAGGAGAAGATTTTTAAAGAATTTGCTAAAAAATTCCATTTCGTTGCCATGGCAACAAGAGTTTTTGATGGAATCAAATTCTGTGAACAATTTTTAAAGAGGACCTCCCAAGGAACATTCCTGCCAAGTTTGGTCCAAATTGGCCCAGCGGTTTAGGAGGAGTTGATGTTTAAAGAATTGTCGACGACGCACGACGAACGACGGACGACGGACACCGGGTGATCCTAAAAGCTCCCCTTGAGCACGTTGTGCTCAGGTGAGCTAATAAGGGTGGCAAAGTTACATATTTTGTGAATTGCTCTTATCCACAAGGTGTTCTATCAGTCTTTGAAGGTCCCAGATCATATCTTTTATATTTTAGAAATTATGGCCCAGACGAAAATTTAAGTGAAAAGGGCAATAACTCAGAAGGAGGGATGGTAGAGTTATGGTTCTTGTGCAGTGTACTTCTTCATAATGTGTTCTATTAGTCTTTGAAGTGTCAAGACAATGGATTTTGAAGTTTGGAAGTTATGGTCTTTACAAAAATTCAAACAGAAAATTAACAAATGGCAATAAATCAAATAATAAAAATGGCAGAGTTATGATTCATGTGCAATGCACTTCTCCATAATGGGTTCTATCAGTGTATGAAGTTCCAAGTCAATAGCTTTTATAGTTTGGAAGTTATGGCCTGGACGAAAATTCAAACTGAAAATTAACAAAGGGTAGTAACTCAAATAATAAAAATGGCAGAGTTATGGTTTATGTGCACTGCACTTCTCCACAATGGGTTCTATCAGTGTATGGAGTTCCAAGTTAATAGCTTTTATAGTTTAGAAGTTCTGGCCTTGACAAAAATTCAAACTATAAATTAACAAAGGGCAGTAACTCAAAAAATAACGGTGGCAGAGTTATGGTTCATGTGCACTGCACTTCTCCATAATGTGTTCTATCAGTGTATGTAGTTTCAAGTTGATACCTTTCATAGTATGGAAGTTATAGCCTGAACAAAAATTCAAAGTGAAAAGTTGGTTATTGCAGAAATCAGGGGCAGATAATTTTAGAACCCAAACAGCGATCCAAATTCTAAGACCCAGGTGCACAACTAGACATGATGGAGATTCATTGTGGCAAGTTTCAAATAATTCCGATGGAAACTGTAGGAGTTGCGCACACAAGAAATTGCTAACGGACGGTCTTACGAGACGGACCTTGTGAGGTCGAATTGCTCTTTATTCAATACACCCAAATAACCCCACAAAGTTAACCCCACAAGCTAACCCTAACCCCACAAACCCTAACCCTACAAACCTAACCCTAACCCCTAACCTACCAGATGGACGGAAGGAACCCATAGAGACTAAATGGACAAATGACCCCTAACCCCACAATGTCGGGCTCGTAAGGATGGACAGACGGACGGATGGACGGACGACAGGGGTTATAACATAATACGACCCTTTGGGCATATAAAAATACACGGACCAGTCCAAAATTTTGTCGTTTGGTAAAGAGTTAAAGGCTAAAATGATACAATGAAAAATAAGAAAATGCTGGTTTACCAATATTTTCTCCATTGACCATGATGTTTTCAGGTCTACTGGTTATAAAATCACAGGATAATTTGATGAATGGTTACCTCCATGATAATTTTGCACCATTCACAAACCATGAAGAAGAGGATTCTTGAAATATCCAAAATTCAAGCAAACTTTTGGTTACAGTAAGAAAAATAGTTCACATCAAGCAATTCCTCAGATAAATTCAATTCTTCCGTTTTAAAAAGTATCCCTTAAAAAAAAAAGATTGTCAACAAATGTGGCCTGTCGGCATGCTTGTCTCCCATGAGATATGCCATTCTGCAATACAGGGACAACACAATCGATCTTTGTGTACGATTTTAATTGACACCGAAAATCTCTTTTGAAGGCTTCTAGATTGTGGTGCTGATGGGAAATGCCAGATATAAAGTATTGCTAAGTCTGATTTGCAAATATTGATGTGATTTGATATTGACAAGTAAGAAATAGAAATGACGGCATAATTGTGATGAAAAAAGTTTAAATGTTCTCAAAGAAAAACTGAGATTACCAATCAAAATGCTTCATGATAATAATTCATGAAAACAAGGAAATGCCAGCACAACTAGAGCTATCACTAGACCTGATTATACCCCCCACCAGCTCCTTGTCACAAAAACAGGTCTCAGTCACACAATGCAGAATCAAAGTTCAATGGGAGCTAATTCCATAACAAATTGCAGCATGAAAATTGCACATGAACAACTTCATATAATTATATAGAAACCCTGTGTATAAATTCAAGTTCAACTGCAAAAAACTGTAGGAGTATTTGTGTCTACGGACAGACCGATGGACAGACAGCCATGGTGATTCCAGTATACCCCCCTCTGCTTTGTGGGGGGGGGGGGGTATAACAAACCAGGGGCAATTACAGAAAGAATCAAAACTGGGTCACCGAGGATGAGGCAAAAAATGACACTGAATTTTCTGGGGACAGTTCTAACATTGCTGTGTGCCAATATCAAGTTATTCCTTTATCACAAATTAAAACTGGAGCTGAATCGCTGGAGAGAAGTGATACTCAATGTATAGCTCTCGTGATGTTGCCAATCAAAATTGACTGTTTGTTGTCTTGAATTTGGAGGATTTCCAGAAACTTCTAAAAAAAGAGTGCTAGAAAGGAAAGATTGTGTAGGCAATTGATTTGCACAGGTTAACCCATTACCACACAATCCCTCCTTTTGACGCCCCTGAGAAAGAAGCCTCTTGAAAACACTGTGGGAAAAGAAGAAAATGCTGGTAACCAGCATTTTCTCCTTTTCCCACGGTGTTTTCTACTCTTCCCAGACTTCCCAGAACAAATTTCAATTTTTCAGTCACCTTTATTTTGTCGTCTGCAAATTATTTCAATTTGGACCCATCTTAAATTTTCTCGTGTGGTAAAGGGTTAATCCTTTACCATGATGCTGAATATCCATTTTACTGTATAACTTTTTACACTTCTTCAGATGGCGGCTTTGGATAGCTATATTATCAAGCTTTCCAATACTACATTATTAGTTGTACAGTTAGGTGGCAGGGGACTTGGAAACTTGTCCATGGCTGTGGTGAATCATGTTGCCATGAGCCGAAGCTTGGGGTGACGTGATTCACCACAGCAGTGACAAAGTTTCAAAGTCTCCTGCCACCTGGCTGTACAACTAATATATTATTATACTACAGAGTTTTACAATTCCAATTTTTAAAGGTGGCCCTTCAGATTTTGGGACAAAAATTTTACAAAAATACAAAAAATAATCTTTATGCTCCCAAAGCCTTATAATTTTCATTCACAAAACCCCAGTAGTCGAAAACCATCTGACAACAAAAGAAATTAGAGATTTACTACAGCCAACACGAAACATGGTCTATTTTTACATGAGCAACTTGCTCATTTACATACTGGAAATACACACACAAAACTTCAAACATAGTGTCCAAAGAAGACATTATGGAAAATAATTACATATAATATGTTATGGAATTTACATTCCAACAGTACTTTTTTTCTTTCTGGCGCAAAATCTAAAAATATCTTAAGAGGTTACATAGCCTTTTAAGGGAAAACCATCAATTTTTTTTTTGGTAATTTCATGATTCTTAATTATTGATGATTTGTATTGTTTTTTTCATATAAATTTCAGTGATATATATATTTTTTTAAGTTGGTGTGACGTAAAAAACCTAAATACCCACCTTTAAGGTCAGAATATCTTTGAGAATATCTGACAGTGACATTATAGATAGACAAAACATAATTCTGTCTGTTCTGTACGGCTAGGTCTAGATCAAAGCTGTCAGCATAGGTACCAAAAGGTAGGCTCCATGCACATAGAGGGTGAACTTATTTGAATACCTTATACTCACTAGTTTCAAAAGATGTCTATAAAAGTTAAAGTTTCTGAACCATGAAATATTTAAATGTTAAAAAAAAGTATATTTTTTAACCTTTTGAATTCAATACAAGATTAGGTTTCTTTTCAAATTTATTATGAAAACCAGCATGATATCTTCTACATAAACACGGCGGGGAATCACGTGACACAACAACAAAAAGAATGACCGACATTTGAAGAAATTCCCCCACTTCAGATAAGAAAATCTTCAATAATTCCTTTAATACGTAACCGATTGGAATTAGGTTTGAAGCAGAGAAGGCGGAAGGACTCCGGGGATTTGCTCGATGTGTTAAATTTTTTAAACAACACCTGATAAAAAAGTTATTGACGAGCAAACAAATTATCAAGGGTAAAAAATTTGTTTGCTCGTCAATAAGTTTTTTATCAGGTGTTGTTTAAAAAATCTAACACATCAAGCAAATCCCTGGAGTCCTTCCACCTTCCCTGCTTCAAAGCAAATTCCAATCGGTCATGTATTAACGGAATTATTGAAGATTTTCTTACCTCAAGTTAGGGAATTTTTTCAAATGTCGGGTCATTTTTGTTGTTGTTGTGTCACGTGATTCCCCGCCGTGATAAAGGTCTTTCACCTATTTCGTCCAACATGATGTCCTATAGTGGGAAGACCACTTATTAAAGGTGGCCCTTCAGATTTTGGGACGGAACTTTTACAAAAATACCAAAAAATCATCCTTATACTCCCAAAGCCTATTAATTTCCATTCATAAAACCCCAGTTGTTGAAAACCATCAGACGACAAAAGAAATTTGAGATTTACTACAGCCCAGGTCGACGCCGACGGGAAACACGGTCCATTTTTACATAAGCAACTCGCTCTTTTACGTACCAGAAATATTCAGACGAAGCTTCAAACATAGCGTCCGAAGAAGACGTTACGGAAAATAATTACATGTTTGTTATGTCATGAAATTTAAGCATCATTAGTCATTTGCCAGTCACATAACATTCCCACAATGCTTTTTTTTTTCATTTTTGGCGGGAAATCTAAAAATAGCGTAAGGGGCTATGTAGCCTTTAAAGGGAATACCATCAAAATTTTTTTTTTGTAATTTTATGATTCTTAATCGATATTGATTTCCGTTGTTTTTTATATAAATTTCAATGATATATATATATTTTTAATTTGGTGTTATGTAAAAAACCTAAACACGGCTAGAAAATGGCTATTTCCACTATAATACTATCCTACAAAATTTGCTATAATTAAAAATGAGTATTATTGTACTGCTTTAACTGAGCCACTTTTTTCCGCTTTTTCCTTTTAGGAATTATCATTTATAAATCTAAAACCACTACTTCTCATTACAAAGGGAAATAATAATTATCTCTCTTTTCTAGAAACCAACAAAAGTATCAACAAATATTTTTAAGATTAACATCAAAAGAATTTCTGGTCTATTAAAATGTGCCAAAGTATGATATCCGTTCAAATCTGTATTTATTGATATCCGTTCAAATCTGTATTTATTAACTATCAAGAAATTTTATTCCATACTGCAATAAAAGTGTTATGGGTCTACTACCTTAATTGTTGGAAAAACAACTTCAGTTTTTGAGAACTTCCTAAAATTAATGATAAACTAGCAGTGGACCTGAACCTAAAAGCATAAAATGTCTGGTTTGTCAAGCGTTGACCCTTTACCAGACAATAAATCCTTAGACTTGACCACAAACTTCAAGTCTTGTCCAAGTTGAAACAGTATGCAGATGACGAGATAGTTACCGCTCATTGTGATAGAATTTGTGCTATAAACTGTTGACAACATTGCAGAAAAAGGAAATTCAGGATTGTGGAGTAACTAATTATAGAGAAAAATAAGGTTACATTTTGCTATGATAAAAGAAGAAATCATTTGTTTCCATCAACTTCTCTATTTGCCATGAAAGAATTTTGAAACTGCCTTTAGCGCTCCGAAATAAAGAGGGAATGGTGGTACACTAAATCCATTATTTCTCTCCCAACCAAACCCTATGTTATGGGTACTCATTAGAATCGTCTTGATGAGACGATTCTAACGAAGACCCATAACATAAGACTTAGTGGAGAATAATAAATATTTTCAATTATGAAACCTAAATCACCTTTCCCCCCCCCCCACCCCTCCCTTTTATGAGCTTTGTTCCTTTACATGGTTGTTACTTGTGCAGGTTCAGTAGCTTGCACTCAACGAGACAATTCTAATGAGTACCCATAATGTAGGGTTTAATGGAGAATAATCAATATTTTCAATTTTGAAACCACTTCCATCCACCCCCATCCCCCCTTTCCCCTCTCCCGCTCTGTCTGAAGCTCTTTTCCTTTACACGGCTGTTACCTGTACATGTTGAGTGGCTTGAACTGAATGACAGAAACACATGTGGAGAATTGAGAGCCATCATCACAACTGGTTAATTTCCATCAGTTCTACTAACAGCCGAAACGAACACAGCTGTGTAAAACATAAATATCGGGGCTAACCCAGTCCCACAATGTACAATTCTAGCCTGAACTTTCCATCGCTTTACCCCTAGCATGCAAACTCTTTATAGAACAACAAGTTTTCAGACTGGTTCATTCTAACTAAAACCTTTTGCAGAAAATAGATAAGCTCTTTACCAAACAACAAAAATTTAGAATTGCCCAAATTGAAAGAGTTTGGAGACGACAAATTAAATGTAACTAAAATGACGATTTTTGTTTAGGATGGGGAAGAAACATTGTGGGAAAAGGAGAACTGGAAACCAGCATTTTTTCCTTTTCCCACAATGTTTTCAGAAGCCTTCTACAGGGTCGCTAAAACTCGGGATTGTGTGGTAATGGGTTAAACATAACTAAAGTGTAGGAGTTTATTGTCGTTAGGGTAGAAAACATTGTGAGTAAAAGAGAATAAATCAACGCTGGGGACCAGCATTTGCTCCTTCTCCCACAATCCTTTCAAAACCCTTAATATTCAGGACAATTAATTCTTTCCCGAACGGCAATATTTTACCCTTGTCCAAAACTGAAAGTACTTGCAGACAACAATATTTGAACAATGCTTGGTGGAAAAAGAGCATAATGCGTCTGCGAAAGGTCAGCCTGCACAATATGCACGGGCTGACCCAGAGCTCCAGATAAGGAGTGGTGGTTTTCTAAGTCCATTACTTCTCTTCCAAACCCTATGTTGAGGGTACTCATTAGAATCGTCCCATAGAGACGATTCTAATGAGTACCCACAACATAGGGTTTAATTGAGAAGAACTCAGATATTTTCAATTTTGAAGTCAAAAGTCACTTCCTCTATCTGGAGCTCTGTGACCTCTGGGCCAAAATTTCTGCTATTGGCCAATTCTCTGTATGCCAAAGGTCCAGTCTATTTCATGATTAAGTAGCTTGTTAACCCATTACCACACAATCCCTACTATTGACGCCCCTGAGAAAGAAACCTTTAGAAAACATTGTGGGAAAAGGAGAAAATGCTGGTAACCAGCATTTTCTCCATTTCCCACAAAGTTTTATATCCTATGAAAGTAAAATTGCACCATTTGAGCCACTTTGAAATTGTCGTCTGCAAATGCTTTCAATTTTGATAAGTCTAAAAATTTTCCGTGGGGTAATGCGTTAAATAAAGAGGATATTATATCTTAAGATCCGTAAGTATGTGATAGCTTGCTTGGTGCCATAGATCACAAAGCATCTTCGCAAGCCAAGGGTTACAATCTACTACGCCATTCTACCCTTGGTGGATTGAGCTTGATTTCGACAATCACCCGATACACATTTTTGGTTGCAGCTTAGCTCTAACTGCATCAAATCAAATCCCTCGTAGCATTTCATCTTTGATAAAAATAGAACAGGGTCGCAATAAAAATAGAAGGTAAAGATGAATACCTCCGTGGATGCGTGCAGGATCTGTATTGATTTATTGCCGAAGAAAACAGACAAACAATATTTACATAAAGTATCAATGTGACCAATCAACTATCAGATGTTTTAGGCTATATCCCAGCACCTGACCTTGGAATGTTGCAGTTGGTTATTGCTCCATGTTGAATTATTGTATTCATAAGCGGTTTGTAAAACGACATTTCATTGGCTATAAGAAATATGATGAAAAGGGAGATAATAAGCAGCATCCAATAGGGGGCGTGTAGCGGGAATCTCAAAATTGAACTCAGTCTGCCATCTAGTGAACATAACCTTGGCTCGCGAAGATTATCACGGAGATGCATTAAGCCTTCGTATGCCAGAGTATCACATTTATATGGCATGTTATATTAAGATTTGAATTAACCTTTTAACACACAATCCAGACTTTTAATGACCCTGAGAAAGAAGCCTTTAAAAAATTTTTTGGAAAAAGGAGTAAGTGCTGGTAACCAGCATTTTCTCCTTTTTCCACGAGGTTTTCTACCCTTTCCAACACAAGTTTCAATTCTCGAGTCACATTTATTTTGTCATCTGCAAATGCTTTCAATTTGGACCAGTCTAAAATTTTTGAGTCACATTAATTTTGTCATCTGCAAATGCATTCAATTTGGACCAATCTAAAATTTTGTCGTTTGGTAATGACTTGAATAGTGTAGAAAACGTTTTCAAAATGCCTCTTCCTCGGGGTCATGGAAACTTGGGATTGTGTGGTAAAGGGTTAATTAGTTTGCCAACAGCAATCTTGGCACAATCTCCCATCTCCTCACAAAAAAAACAACAACAACGATTAATATGTGCATGCTTTTCTCATCAAGAGCTCACTTTCTATTGATCTTAGATGGATTAATAGCCAAACCACTACTCGAATCCCATTACCACACAATCCCTACTTTTGACGCCCCTGAGAAAGAAGCCTTTTGAAAATACTGTAGAAAAGGAGAAAATGCTGGTAAACAGCATTTTCTCCTTCTCCCAGTGTTTTCTACCCTTCCCAGAACAAATTTTAATTTTTCAGTCACCTTTATTTTGTCGTCTGCAAATGCTTTCAATTTGGACCAGTCTAAAATTTTGTCGTTTGGTAAAGAGTTAAGTATTAACCATGTTTCCACTCTTTACCCGCAGTCTGAGAGCTCTGCTTGAAGTCTAGGTCACTGGTTCAATTCCCAGCAGAGCCAACTTCTTTGAAAATCTTCAAATGCACCAAAATTTAACATGTAAACTCTTTACCACACAATCCTGACTTCTAACGACCCTGAGAAAGAAAGCTTTTGAAAACATGGTTGGAAAAGGAGAAAATGCTGGTAACCAGCATTTTCTCCTTTTCCAACCATGTTTCCTACCCTTTCCAAAACAAGCTTCAATTTTTTATTCACATTGATTTTATCGTCTGCAAATGCTTTCAATTTGGACTAGTCTGAAATGTTTGTCGTCTGGTTAAAATTTTCAAAAGCTTTTCCTCTGAGTAGTGCTGAGAAAATTGAACTCAGTTATGATGAGGACATAGTCTCTAAATAATGAGATGCTACGGCGATTTTTATTTCATATTTGGGCATCTATTGTGCACCGTACCATCTCAAGTCCATTGTAAATTTTCAAGTAGCAAGGATAAAGAACTATACTGCCTTCCTGTGTCATCGGTTTAGGCTGTATTGCAGCGAAATGCATCTAAATTTAAATGACTAACATGACCAAAGATAAACTATTAAACCTTTCATTACCGAAAAAGCTTGTCGAAGTCGTTGAAAACATGTAAATCTCGGAAAAAACATTAAGGAAATTTATCGTGCGTGGCGACCATTCTGAGTGTCTTTTCATGGGGACTGTAAGTAACTCGAGTAACAAATGAAATGCATCGTTTTCTCTTATGTTCAGCATTTAAATTGAACAAAAAATTGTATTTCAAACGAAGGATTATTGTATACACAAGCAACAGGAATGTTTAAATCCTAGTTTTGCACTCTATTTGCAAAAGTATTTAAGTTCAAATTTGCGCACAAAATCTGTGCGGAACTTTCAACTGGTTTTGTCTTGATGGTCTCTCTACCCAGAGGTGACCAGCCAAAAAGTAACATTGCCTTTGAGGAGAGTAATCTGTTCTAGATGAGAAACACAACACAATCATTCTTACCTTTCTCACAAGTCATGGAAGTAAAGTTGATAGAGTTTCAACACCTTAATGTCCAAATATCATAAGATACTAAATTCCTTCCATTCATAACATTTGTCCACTTTTCTGTACTCAAATAGGAAAAAAATCTGTTTGTGAAGAATGATGCCCTATGTGTACTTTGATAATTCATTCACTGTCAAGTATCAATTAAGTTCACACCTTTAATCTTTAATCACTAAAATCACTGTAGAGTAATATCCAGAAACACTTTTAGGAATTCACTAAAATTGCAAAGAAATATGAGTTGGCTGCCTTTTGTACTCTTACTACCAAGGTTTGTTTCCCAACAAGTACAAAATCAGGTGGGGTATTTTCTCCAACAAATTTAACCCTTTAGAAAACAATCCCTTATTTTAACCGTTTACTCCATAGATACTCATTTCTACACATTGGAAAACACTGTGGCAAAAATGTTTTCTATGCTACCAAAACATGTCATATACACATAAGAAACAGCTTCATCTTTGCTGTTATTTAGGGTCAATTAGAGATACCATAGAAATGCCTTATGGGGGTAAAGGGATAATAAAAGTTTGGCCAGCTTTATGAATGTGATTTAAAAATAGAAATTTAGAAAATATTGTTGGAAAAGTAGAAAATGCTGTTGTGAGCATTTTCTCCTTTTCCCACAATGTGTTCAAAAGCCTCTCAGGATCGTTAAAAGTCCGGCTTGTCTGATAAAGCGCTACAGGTTCAAAGGGGAATCTATAGCCATCCCTTTGAAGTACAATAGAAAATGCCTTTTCGGACAGCTAGTGTAAGATTTGATAGATTTTATTCCAAGACCTTTCATCTCCCCAGCCTATCAGTTATCAGCAAGATGGCTATCTTACCATCAAAATAGCTAATGATATCATCTGATAGGACTAAATCTGAGACACAGAATATTTACATGTCTTAACTCTTTACCACACAGTGATGACTTTTAACCCACCTGAAAGAGAAGGCTTTTGAACACATTGTGGGAAAAGGAGGAAATGCTGGTTAACAGATTTTCTCCTTTTCCCACAGTTTTTTAATATCCGATCAAAGAAAAATCATTTCATAGGAGCCACATGCTTTCAATTGACCTTTCTGTACACGTGAGCATGTCCCACCCACCCCCCCCCAAGACGTTGGTCAAAATCGGCAGAAAGGTCAATTCCAACAGGTCTAAAATTTTGTCATGCATAGACCCCTTAACACTTCTATTGTTACAAGGAATAAAGGTTCTTGTTAGTTGATAAATTAATGAGGATTTATATTCATATAAAACTTTTGCACATTTTTAACTGACTAGAAAATCCTTTGTTGAAACAATTTTTTCAAAACGGTTCTTTCCTAAGGTCAATAAAAGTCTACATTAATTGGTAAAGGGTTAAAATTTTCAATTCATTCATTAGCAGGGTAAGGGCAGAAAAACATAGCAGAAACAGTCCTGCACCCAAATGCACCCAGCATACCATGAAGGGACGATACTATCTGTGACCTTGCCCTTCCAATAAAGAAAAAAACATCTTGTGCTTAAAGGTAGCCTTATATTTGTAAGCTTCTTTTTTCCAGCAATGTTTCATAAAAGAGAATTTAGCAAAAACAGCCCTGGGCCTAGCCTGGCATTCAGGCCCTGCATTTAAGTCATACACAACTACAGCAAAGTCACAGACAAATGTGTTGTTATTTGCCCTTCTTCTGAAAGCGTTAAATCTGACATTCAAAACATTGACAACACGAGTTTTTGTTTTGCAGTTTTACTTGATGATTTTGTTTTAATGAAAAGGCTCTATTTAACAGACTGACACCAGTCTACCCTGGGCCCAAAGGCACCCGACATAACATGAAGGGATGATACTATCACTTTGACCTTGCCCTTCCAATAAAGATAAAACACCTTGTGCTAAAAGGCAGCCCTATCTATGTAACCTGCGTTTTACACTTGTAGATTAGCCCTGTACCCAGGCCTTCATAAACCCTTAAGTTTTTACCAAACGACAAAATTTAGACTCTTCCAAACAAAAAGAGTTTGCAGACGACAATTTTAACTTTCATAACAATGGCAGAAAATCATCCGAATGGGCAGAAAACACTGTGGGAAAAGGAGAAATTGCTCTTTTCCCACAGTGTTTTCAAAAGACTTGTACTGCAGACACGTAAAAACAAGGGCTTATTTGGGAAAGGGTTAACTCTTTACTAAACCACAAAATTTTAGACTGATCCAAGTTGAAAGCCGTTGCAGACGATAAAATAAACGTAACTCAAAATTTGAAATTTGTTTCCAGCCGAATACCAAACATTGTGGGAAAAGGAGAAAATGCTGGGTTTCGTCCGGTATCTGCACCATCCCCCTTAACAAAACTAACAGCCTGCAAGGGGCTTCACCTTTATGGGCAACCAGTGGCAGCCATAAATAAACACAAATTCAATAATTTCTTGCTTTTTTTACCATTTAAACAGCTTGTTCCTTCATGAAAAAATCTGGATTTCTCATGACCTGGAGAAAAGCATATTTTGAGAAAAATGCCAAAAGAAAAAAAAAAATCTGCATTTTTCCCTTCCCCCATTCTATTTTTGTAACCCTATAAAAGAATCAGAATCCCACCATTTTGGAAAAACTCAATCTGCTCTCTGAAAAAATTAATGTGTGGACAGGCCCAAAGTTCTGTTGTTTTGTACGGAGTTAAAATGAAAACCAAATTCCAAAAAGAAACAGTCAAAACAGAATTACAGGTATACAAAGAAATCAGAATTAAAGCCTGAACAGGAACGAAATACATGTAAATGTGCCCAATCGGAAACTTCCTTTATAATTATGAAAAGTTCTCTTCCTTACTGTTCACACCAGACATATGAAGTGAGGCAGCAAAACTAATCTGCATCAATTCTTTACCAAACGACGTAATCTTAGACAGGTCCAAACTGAAACCATTTGCAAACGACAAAATAAATGTGAGTCAAATATTGAAACGTGACTTTGGAAGACTAGAAAACTTTGTGGGAGAAAAAACTAGTTACCTGCATATACTCCTTTTTCCCCCCATAGTGTTTTCATCAGGTTTTTTCCTCTAATTCATTAAAATCTTAGACTGGTTCAATCTGAAAGTATTTGCAGATGACAAAATAAACGGGACTCAAAAATTGAAACTTAACTTTGGAGAGTAGAAAACATTGGGGGAAAAGGAGAAAATGCTGGTTACCAGCATTTTCTTCTTTTCCCTCATTGTTTTCAGAAGGCTGAAACCAGGGATTATTTGGTAAAGGGTTAACAAAAAGGGTTCCAGAATTTATCAGAGATACTTCCTGTTCACTGACAGTACTGCTTCCAACAGCCTTTTCCTTCATTATCCAATTTTCAAACTGCTTCAACCCATTAAACCCATTACCACACAATCCATACTTTTGACGACCCTGGGAAAGAAGCCTTTAGAAAACATTGTGGGAAAAGGAGAAAATGCTTGTAACCAGCATTTTCTCCTCTTCCCACAATGTTTTCTACCCTTTACAATACAAATTTCAAATTTTCAGTCACTTTTATTTTGACATCTGCAAATGCTTTCAATTTGGATAAACCAACAATTTTGACGTTTGGTAATGAGTTAATTCATTAAACAGAAATGTTCGTCCTAAAAATATGACCAAAATGGCTGCTTTTGTCATCAGTATATCAGCAAAGAGGATAGTGTTGGGTTGGTGACATTTTCCAGGTAGGGTTGGGAAACCTTAGACACAGATTATGTTTGTAACTCTCTACCACACAATGACGACTTTTAACACCCCTGAGGAAGAGGCCTTTTGAAAACATTGTGGGAAAAGGAGAAAATGCTGGTAACCAGCATTTTCTCCTTTTCCCACAAAGTTTTCTACCCTATCAAATCAAACTGCACCATTTGAGCCACTTTGAAATAGTACTCTGCAAATGCTTTCAATTTGGATAGGTCTAAAATTTTGCTGTGTGATAATGGTTTAACCCTTTACCAAACGACAAAATTTTAGATTGGCCCAAATTGAAAGCATTAGCAGACGACAATTCAACCCTTGCTGAAAGGATGATTTCTGTCTATGATAGGGTAGAACACATTGTGGGAAAAGGAGAAAATGCTGGCTACCAGCATTTTCTCCTTTTCCAACAATGTTTTCTAAAGGCTTCTATCTTAGGGTCGTAAAGGGTTAACTAACCCTAATGCAAAAGGAATAAAGTTTGCTGAAAGGTATTTCTTCACCTGTTACAATGTTTCTGTAAGTATTCTGTCGGAAGATCTAAGAAGAAATTGTTTGCTTGTGGTATCTTTACCAATATCTAACTTTACCACAAAATCTCAGGCTATCTGAATATAGAAATCATGCTCAGATGTTCAAATTCTGAAAAGTTTAAAACTTGTAATCTTGGAATGGGTAGACCCTTTACCAAGCAATTCAATGCCTAAGAAGGCTTTTAAGAGGCATGGTAACCAGCATTTTATCCTTTTCCCACAATGTTTTCAAGTCTTTCAAAGACAAAACCATTGATTGATTACTTGATTGCTTGATTGATTAATTGATTGTATGTGTTTAATGCCGTTTTCAACCTTATTTCAGTTATATCGTGACGGCCAGTGCACCCTATCCATGCTTTCCTGGAGTCTCTTTTACCAGTACTCCTCACATTTTTCTTTCCAAGCCACTGGCTACTTTCCCACATATCCATCAGCGAAAAACAGGTCAGCAGTGGGACAGGAATGAGTCCTGTCCCAATGACTATCATCAATCCTCGGAAAGAAATTGGCCACAACAGAACGATCATTTTAAGTAAAACCAGAACTTTTCTGTTAACCCTTTACCAAACAATCCCTGGTTTTTAGGACCCTTACGGCATAGAAGCCTTTTGAAAACATTGTTGGAAAAGGAGAAAATGTTGGTAACCAGCATTTTCTCCTTTTCCCACAATGTTTTCTACTCTGCTGGAAACAAATTTCCATTTTTTAGTTACATTAATTTTGTCGTCTGCAACTGCTTTCAATTTGGACAAACCTAAAATTTTGTCGTTTGGTAAAGAGTTAAACAGCACCTATATATTACGATTAACAGGATTCCCAATTCCAATACACATCACTTTTACATAACCCATCCAGGAAATAATTATCATCTGTAAACAATCCAAACATCACAAGATACCTTGTCTTCATTACATCACAACAATAAAACACCATAAAAAATGCACCCAATTGTTTTCATAACACAACACAATAATCAGTAATAATCCACGCAGGACAGATTCATCCCGGGAGAAATCACAAGGTTTTATTCGAGTGCAAGAACAATATGGCTGCTACAGAAGGAGATAGCACCGACTCTATCTCTGTTCTATTTCAAACAGTTATGCCAGGCAAGTATACTTGAAGGTGGATTACTTCTGTACAGGTAGATCTATCTGATCATAGATCATGTGAGGTGTACCCATGTTCCTTCTTACACAAGGGCCTAGGGGGATGGGGGGGAGGGCGGAATCATTACCTTTCATGCTACTTTATCTCTTTACCACACAACTGCCACTTTTAATGACCCTGAGAAAGAAGCCTTTTAAAAACATTGTAGGAAAACATAAAAAGGAAAAGCAAACAGGTTTTGTTAAAATTTGTGTGGTAAAGAGTTAAATGTTGGACTTTGACAGGGCAGACAACATGTTGGGAAAAGAAGAAAATACTGGCTACTAGCATTTTCTCCTTTTCCCACAATGATTTTAAAAGAATCTTTTCTTGGAGGTCTTTCCCTCGTGTTTGTGTGGTAAATACTTAATTACACAGGGTGAAAAAAAGCTCTTACCTCTTATAAGCTGTACAACCTCTTTGTGATTCGAATTTGTCACATTTTTTCCGTTTACCTGAAACAGGAAATGGTTTTTGATATTTTAAGCTGGTTTCAGAAAGATCACTTTCATGGAAATGATATCCCCGCCCAAAAAGATATTTTTTAACCCTTTCCCAAACAGCAAATTTTGGACCAGACCAAATTGAAGGCATTTTGCAAAAGACATATTAACAGTTGCTAAAAAGATGATTTTTCTATATGGTAGGGTAGAAAACATTGTGGGAAAAGGAGAAAATGCTGGTTACCAGCATTTTCTCCTTTTCCCACAATGTTTTCAAAAGGCTTTTATTCCTGAGCCGTAATAACCAGGGATTGTTTGGGAAAGGGTTAATACAAACAAATCAGACTCCATGAAGGTAAAAGTCTGTGAGCCATTTCTAATGGAATGCTGGATTTCAAATTTAGACAGATGAAACCATTCTTGTCCCAATAACTGCTTGGCATGGTCTGATCAGCAGCTGTAAGAAGCAGATGATAAAAGAGAATCCAATCAAAGTTTTTCCTGGATTTGGCTCAGGGACCAATGTTTTATCAGATAATGTGACCTAATTTTCAAATTGTACTAGATGTCATCAGGACTACTTTTTTGACCAAGCCTCATCAGTATCAGACAAAAATGTAACCTCAACAAAGTATAAAAGGTTTTTCAAAGTTTTATGACCTATCTTCTTACCTGATGTGACCCTTTTCCAAACTTGTCCCGATATATTATCGTAACAATATTTCTACACAAGTTTTGCATGTATCATATTGAAAATGTGGCCGTGAAATGTGAAAACTAAATAGGTTTTGGTTTGTAAATACCTTCTTTGTGTCTAAATCATGTCAAAGAAGTAAACAAAACATACAACTTAATATGGCTCATCATTTCTCAGCAAATTCTATACTGTAATATTTGCAGGGGTAAAAGTTAAAAAAACTGAAAATACTGAAAATTGAGCTGGCCAGGGGTTCCAGGGGGCCAGAGGCCCCCGGAAGCTCCTGAGATTTAGCTATTTTATAACCTTCAAATTCCTCTAATGAGATCCAGTTTTAGCATTTCAAACTGAAAAAATCTTGAATCGAATGTAAGATATGACATGCTAAAACCTAAGAAAATCTTTAAAAAAAAAAATACCCCCCCCCCCCCCCCCCCCCCCCGCTTTAGATCTATATTCTCATTTCATAAAACAACAATTTCCTTCACTCAAGACATAATTTTAGCTTCCACTTATTGTTTTATTAAGTTACTTGTGTAAATTCACTGTTTAATTTCATTATTAAAGATGAGAAGATGGTTTGAAGTCCTTCTGATCGGAAGATTCCTCACGGATCATTTTAGTGTCATGGGTTTTCACGTTTTTTTTGACGATCAATTTTTCGTGTCAATTAATTTTTGGAGAAGTATTATTACATGATTTGACATCAGTTAGTCATTTTGAATTGCAGTTAACTTTAAAATCTGTCACTTTACACTAGGTAAGAAGATTAACACCTTTGTTACTTTGTCATAAATGACTCGCCAGCTTCATTAGATTACGCGCGTGTCCTTCGCATTTTATACTGATCGTGTTTAGTCCATATTTCTGCCGGATGCATGCAAGTTAGTTTATATGGAGCTCTAGACGATAATTTCACGCGTCAGACAGACAATTAGGCAGATCTTTTTCAGCAGACATGTCATTTCAAATTTCCGAGCATTAAAAACCCGGACTCAGGGATCAAATGAGAAACTTGCCGAGTTGTCAAGTTTGTCAAGAAATCTATGGAAAAAATGTTTATCATTTTTCCGGCCAATTTTCGTTTTTGTTATCACTATGTTGGATCCTAGAGTGTGATTAATGTAAGTCACAAAACCAAACCCTAAAAAGTAAAAACCAGCAGTATTCACGTTTCGCGACCGAACGAGTTTGGGTACCAACTACAATCGATTCTGGGATTTCTCAATAGCTTATCTCAATCAGAAGCCAAAACCCAATGACTTTCGGCTATAGTCAATCATTGGCCCACCACTGCAAATCGGATAATGGTGCATGAATGAATTCCCACCCCCTTTTTCGGTCACTTAGGAGTTTGAGTAGCACGTACTATTAACAGCGGAAGATAGTTGCCAATCCGCAGCTCTGACATTCATTTGTCATTTAAAGAACAAAGATAATTTAAACTGAGCCATCTTTTGCTGGCTAACAATCAAATTGTATCCAATATTCGTCCGCTAGAACAAACGGCTTTGTTAATGCTTGATTTTCTTTTACAATCTTGGCAGCTAAAATTAAAGTAGGCAAACCAATCAAAACATAACCGCAACATTTTGACACGAACAATATAACATCATGAATATGACAACCTTAGAACGTTCCGTTTCAGTATCCATTTTTAGAATCGGGAAGCCCTAAGCAAGAGTGAATGACTGTGAACATTTCGGTGCCAAATTATATAGGAAATTACAAAGTTCTATGATTGTCATTGTTTTATAGACGAGTTTTTGTATGTTCTGGTAGGTATAGCAGAGAAAAACTGTACGTGATTTTTCTACTTTATACGTGAATCACATACATTTATAGGTGTTCTCACACACTGACTAACCGATATATTTCTCATAGGCCTATATAAGAACACTGTTCTGTTCAATCAAAAGACGTTTTACAAATAGACCATTCGAAATGCCGTTCCACATGCTTCAGTAACTATTCCGAGTATACTCGGCCACTAAACTCGGCTGATTCCGTATCGGAATCTCTCACCAGACGTTCGACGAGAGCCACGCCGTGATCAACCCCAGACAAAGCAAATGCAGCGGGACAATAAATTTTATTGATACAGCATCTGAAAATCTGTTGACTTGAAAAAGATATGAGATAAAGGGTTAAACCCCCCCCCCCCCCCCCAATTTTTCTCCTCGGATTTAGACGATTTGGAAAACTGACCTGGTCGGCCCCTGAAAATACGGAATTCCGTCACAATACGGAAAACTTTTACCCCTGTATTTGTACAAAATAGAAGTATTCTCACCTTGATAATTCTGTCATCCACTTGAACCCCAGCTTTTTCAGCAGCACCGCCTAAAAAAAAACACAATAAATAGAAATGTTTTTATCCCTTTCCTGTACCCTTCACAAGACAATTCAGCGTTTTAACAACCCTGATTAAAAAGGCTTTAAAAAAAAAAAATTGTAGAAAAATACTAGAGCTTTCGCTGAATGTTACTTAACTCATTACCAAAACCACAAGATTTTAGACTGGTTCATATTGAAAGCATTTGCAGACGACAAAATAAAGGTGACAGAAAAATTGAAATTTGTTGCGGGAAGGGTAGAAAACACTGTGGGAAAAGGAGAAAATGCTGGTTACCAGCATTTTCTCCTTTTCCTACAGTGTTTTCAAAAGGCTTCTTTCTCAGGGGCGTCAAAAGTAGAGATTGTGTGGTAATGGGTTAATATCCCTGACAGAAAAAAGTGTCAAGTTCAAAGGGAGATAATTCCTAAAACAGGAAGAGTTGGCACTTGAAAATTCTTGCAAATCTTTAATATGTATATATATCATAAATATTTGATCAATATATGTGCAAAGTTTCAATACAATTGAAGGAAAACTGTAGGAGGAGTTCGCGATACAAAATTACTAGTATTTTGTACAGAGATGGACACGTAGACAGACGGGCTGATTCAAGTATACCCCTGAAAACATTCGTTTTGCGGGGGTATACAAATAAAATGCTGCTTCCAAGTATTCTCTCCTTTTTCCTAAAACGTTTCTATCCATTTCAAACACTCGTTATGGTTTTGGAGTCTCATTTATCTCATGCCTGCAAACCATCTTAACCCTTTACTCCATAGATACTCATTTCTACGCATTGCTTGTAGGAGTCTTTGGAAAACATTTTGGCAAAAGGTGAAATTGCTCGTGACGAGCAATTTCACCTTTTGCCACAATGTTTTCGATGCTATCAAAATGTGTCATATACACATAAGAAACAGTTTCATCCTTGCTGTTATTTAGGGTCAATTAGAGATGCCATAATAATGCCTTATGGGGTAAAGGGTTATTTTCAATGAAACTAAAAGTTCATTGTTTTGTAGAGTGTTAACACTTTATCACACAATCCAGAGTTTAAACAATCCTAAAAAGACAACTTTTGAAAACATTATGGGAAAAGGAGAAAATGCTGGTAACCAGCCTTTTCTCCTTTTCCCATAATGTTTTCTATCCTTCCCAAACCAGATTTCAAATTTTCAGTCACATTTATTTTGTCGTCTGCAAATGTTTTCAATTTGGACCAGTCTATAATTTTGTGTTTAGTAAGGAGTTAAAAAAGAAAATACAGGCAAGGGAGATAACCTACCTGGTTTGACACTTGCAACATATACAGGGTTATCCCCACTGACAGTTAATCCATATCCTTTCTCGTCTTTCTGGATAATGGCTGTCCTTTGTAAGAGAGGTTGACCTACAAGAAAATACAGGGAAAAAAGTAACACATCCGCAATTATTTTTCCATACAAACACGATGCATTGTTTGTCAATTTCAAAGGAAGTTAACCATTGATAAAACAATGTATTACTCGAATAAATCGACCTGAAATTGACCTTTATGCAAAGAATAATTAAAGAGTGAATATTTACATCATTGGGTGTAATCCGACAGTATGGAAATTCTGTTAACGGTAAATGTCGGGGTTTGAACCCTACTGCGTCATGGTCAAAATAAAAAGCTTTAGCAGATGACATAGATCAAGATTAGGCTGCACAAAGAGCTCATCTTACATCTAAGTCACACGCCATGTAATATCAATTTGAAACAACAAAACAATGTTTATTTCAAGTATTTTAAGTACTCTTTGAAGACACCATAACACTACAAGCTGTCTAAAGAGTTGAAAAATGTGCACATAGTTCTGCATGCAGACGACATTAGCCGAATCTAAGTTCAGACAGTATTTTCAAGCATGTAATATATGGTAAACAAGGTCATTTACTTCATGCCAATTTGTTCAAGTAATACCAAAGATGCATACCTTTTTAACCCTTTACCCTACATTCCCCACTTTTAATGACCCTAAGGAAGAAGCCTTTTGAAAACATTGTGGGAAAAGGAGAAAATGCTGGTTACCTGCATTTTCTCCTTTTCCCACAATGTTTTCTACCCTTTACAAAACATATTTCAAATTTTCAGTCACCTTTATTTTGTTGTCAGCAAATGCTTTCGATTTTTCGTTGTTTGGTAAAAAGGTTAACTCATTACCAAACGACAAAATTTTAGGTGTGTCCAAATCGAATGCATTTGCAGACGACAAAATAAAAGTGACCGAAAATTTGAAATTTGTTTTGTGAAAGGTAGAAAACATTGTGGGAAAAGGAGAAAATGCTGGTAACCAGCATTTTCTCCTTTTCCCACAATGTTTTCTCAAGGCTTCTTCCTCAGGGGCGTCAAAAGTAGGGATTGTGTGGTAATGGGTAAAAACATGATGCCTGAACAGTTGAGAAAAATGCTGTTTAACATCATTTCCCCTTTTCAGGGTCCAATTTGGACTAGTCTTCCATTTTATCATGTTGGTAAAGAGTTAACCGAATTCTCTCCAAGCCACTACACCTGTCCATGTTTTCCTGGAGTTTCCTTTCACCAGAACTCCACACAATATTCTTACAGAGCCAATGGCTGCTTTTCCACATAAACATCGATAAAACAATGGTAAGTGATAAGTGAGGCATGATCCCGTCACAATGCCTATAATCAATCCTCGGACAGAAATTTGCTGAGCCAAGAATTGAACTAACAACCCTGTTCTCAAGTCCTGTACACTTCCACCTGAGCTGCAGGGTTTGACTGCATGTCAAGGGAACACTCTACTTAAGGCTTGAGTATCTTTTAACCCCTTCCCAAACAACAAAATCATAGACTTGTCCAAATTGAAAGCACTTGCAGACGACAAAAATAAATGTAACTAATAAATTGATATTTGTTTCCAGCTGGGCAGAAAACACTGTGGGAAAGGGAGAAAATGCTGGTTACCAGCATTTTCTCCTTTTCCCGCAATGTTTTCAAAAGCCTCTTCTTTCAGGGTCGTAAAAACCTGGGATTGTTTGGGAAAGGGAAAGGAAAAGACCAACTGAATGCATATTTTGCCACAACTTGCCTTCAACAAAGCATTATTAACTCTTTACCACACAATCACGACTTTTAACACCCCTGTATAAGAAGCCTTATGAAAACATATTGGAAAATAGAGAAAATGCTGGTAACCAGCATTTTCTTCTTTATCCACAATGTTTTCTTCCCCATCCAAAACAAAAATTGTTATTTCAGTTACTTTTGTCATCTGCAAATCTATTCAATTTGGACCAGTCTATTTTTTTGCCTTTGGTAAAGAGTTAACTCTTTCCCAAATGACAAATTTTAGTCTCTTCTTCATTGACTGCATCCAGAGACAACAAATTCAGTATTGGTACAAATAAGCTTCAGATATCCGACTGGGTAGAATACATTGTGAGCCAAGGAAAAAATGCTGGTCACCAGCATTTTCTCCTTTTCCCTCAATGTTTTCAAAGGCCATCTTTCCTAGGGTCGTGAAAACCAGGGACTGTTTGTTAAAGAGTTAACCCTTTACCACGTGACAAGATTTTAGACCAGTCCGAATTGAAAGCAATTACTGATGACAATTTCAATGTGGCTCAAAAGAAATTATTTTTCTTTAAAAGGGAAGAAAGCATTACTGTTGACCAGCATTTTCTCCTTTTCCCACAGTGTTTTCAAAAGCCTTCTCTTTCAGGGGTGTTAAAAGTCTGGATTGTGTGGTAAAGGGCCTTTTATAATGTTATATACAAGAGGGAAGATGTCCCCAGATAAATGAGGAAAGTTTTTTAAGAGATTTTATTTCGTCTTCTCAGAGAAAGATCTGTTGTTTCTAAATCTTATCAGCAAAACTGCTATTTGAACAAGGATGTAAATTTCCTCAAAATCATACTTTATGCTGTATAAAAAGCTTAAACTAATGCCACACATTGACCAGTTTTCACCATTCTGAGGAAGATGCCTTGTGAAACACTGTGGGCAAAGAAGAACACCAGGGCCATGATGGGCCTGGATCGTTCACCCAAGTCAATAGGTGAAATTTTGCTCCACATGCGGAATTTAATTTCTGACAAATTGCCAGGTCACTTGAACTTAAAATCTACGACATCCACAAGGACTTTCAGAATGTTGACCTGGTGACCTAGTTTATCACCCCATGTGACCCAATTTAGAACTCATCAAAAAATTTATCAATACATACATTTTGAACAATTTTCAAGTTACCTGAGCAATAAATGTGGCCTTTAGGGTGCCTCAAAGTCTTGGAGCTTTCCTTTTATGTTCTTACGTTTGAACTTGTGACCCCTAAGGCAGGGCCAGTTTTGAACCCAGCTGCATCATTTAACTCTTTACCAAACATCAAAATTTTAGGTTTGTCCAAATTGAAAGCATTTGCAAGCGAAAAAATAAAAGTGATTGAAAATTTGAAATTTGTTTTGTGAAGGGTAGAAAACATTGTGGGAAAAGGAGAAAATGCTGGTTACCAGCATTTTCTCATTTTCCCACAATGTTTTCTAAAGGCTCTTTTCTCAGGGTCGTCAAAAGTAGGGATTGTGTGGTGATTGGTTAAACAAACTTGGTAGAGGTCCGCTTGGAGATGCCACATACAAAATATCAAAGATACCAGCATTTTCTCTTTCAACTACAATGTTTTCAAACACCTTCTTCTTCAGGGTTGATAAAACATAGAAATGTTTGGTTGCAGCTTTAATCTCATAATCAGCATTCCTTGTAATGGTGAGCTAAATAATAAAGACTAATTGGTACTTACTTGATGAGTCTGTTCCGTCTTCATGTTTTGGGGGTGTTACACTATCATCTGACTTGACACTGCTGAGACTGCCCAGTCTGCAAAATACAGAAACAACATTTATTTATTAAGTTACAACTGTATTGATGAGTTCACATTTTGGGGGTGTTATACTGCAGAGAACCCAGTCTGCAATATTTAGCAAATGACAAAATTTTGGAATTGTTCAAGTTAAAACCATTTGCAGACGACAAAATAAATGTGAATCAAAAATTGAAATATGATTAGGTTGTATTGCAGTTTAACACCACTTTAACAGCTAAGGTCATATCATGGCGGTTGGTGACCTGGCTGTGTTTCCTGGCTTTCTCATACCAGTACAAACACAACTTTCTTTCCATAGCCACCGACTACTTTTCTCACATGCTTCAGCAGAGGTGAGAGGCAAAATTATGCCGGAAAGAAAGTTCGCCTTAACCAGGTATCGAACTCACAGCCATCAGGTCATGAGTCCAACACGCTCACCACTGAGCCACCTGGACAGGCAAAAATTGATTTGGAAAGGGTAGAAAACATTGTGGGAAACCTGATAAATGATTGTTACCAGCATTTTCTCCTTTTCCAACAATGTTTTTCAAAAGCTTTCTTTCTCAGGGACGTCAAAAGTTGGAAATGTGTGGTAAAGAGTTAGTCTGACATGGCAGTCCTCAACATTTCATTTATTGGGGGTGTTGTACTATCATCTGACTTGACACTGCTAAGACTGACTTATGTGCAAAATACATTTTTAACAACATCATTTAGTATTGACTGTTTCTAAATGTTTGCATTTTGGGGTTATTCTACCTTCATCTGGCAGAGGAAACACTGCTGAGGCGGCCCCACTTTGTAACATGCAGAAGTAGGATCATTTATCGTTCTGATTATCTTCAACCTTTCATTAAAAACTTTACCACACAATCAGGACTTTTAACAGCCCTGAGAAAGAAGTCTTTGGAAAACATTGTGGGAAAAAGGAGAAAATGCTGGTAACCCAGCATTTTCTCCTTTTTCCCACAATGTTTTCAAACCCTTTCTAACGCAAATTTTTATTTTTCAGTCGCATTTATTTTTCGCCTGCAAATGCTTTCATTTGTCGTTTGGTAGAGAGATAATCCTTGACCAGACAAAGGTACACAGTCCAACCTTTTCAGACACCATGGAACACAGCTTTTGAAGGCACTAGGGGAAAGATTAATTAATAGCTCTTGACCAAATGACAAAATTTTAAACTGGTCCAAATTGAAAGCACTGAGTCTTGCAGACCACAATATGAATGTAACTCAAAAACTGTACTTTGTTAGGAGCAACATAGAAAACATTGTGGGAAACGGAGAAAATGCTGGTAACCAGCATTTTCTCCTTTTCCCACAATGTTTTCAATAGGCCTCTCGGTCATAAAAACCAGGGATTAACCCTTTACCAGGTGACAGAACTTTTGCCTTCTGGGATTTTGAATCATTTACAGACGACAATCTCAATGAGGCTCAAATGGGGCAAATTTTCTTTTACAGGATGGAAAACATGGTGGGAAAAGGAGGAAATGCTGGTTAAATTCTGGTTACCAGTATTCTCTTCTTTTTCCAGTATATCTTCAAAAGCAGTCTTGCCAAGGGCTGCTAAAAGGCGCCATTGTGTAGTATATGGTAAAAACTGTTAATACAAGCTCTCGAGGGAAAACAATGTACATGTACTTTCAACATAGACACTTTCCTACAAAGTTTATACATAACCAAGCCCAAAACAACGAGGATTGAAGATTGGACTGCAATTTCACACACTCTTGTCCAAATCTACACTATCCATTTAAGTGACCCATGTTGCTAAGAGCTCTTAAAACTTTCCCAAACAATCCCTGGTTTTCACAACCCTGGAATAGAAGCCTTTAGAAAGAATTGTGGGAAAAGGAGAAAATACTGGTCACCAACATTTTCTCCTTTTCCAACAATTTTTTCTACCCTGCTGGAAACAAATTTTTTAGTTATATTTATTTTATCATCTGCGAATCCCTTCAATCTGGACCAGTCTAAAATTTTGTCATTCAGTAAAGAGTTATGAACGTAAAGGGATAATGCAGCAAGTCTTCCTGACACAATAGTGTTATTTCCTGAATTACATTGTACATGTCTATCCGCTTATAACCATAAAATTTACATTCAAATATGAAATCAAATCTACACATCCATTAGTTATAAAAGTTTGTGTCCCCAGGGGGGAATGTATCAAGCTTAAAATATGTTCAAAAACGTAAGTTAAGTTTTGGGCATAAATGATATAGTATGGGAAAAAACAAGTTTTGATATATCAATCCATAACCCTTCACCAAACGACAAAATTTTAGACTTTGGTGAATTGAAAGCAATTGCAGATGATGAAAAAAGGTGAAGCAAATTTTAGAACTTGGCTTTGGAAGAGTAGAAAACATCGTGGGAAAAGGAGAAAATGCTAGTTACCAGCATTTTCTCCTTTTCCCACAGTGTTTTCAGAAGGCTTCTTTATCAGGGTCGTTAAAACCAGGGATTGTTTGGTAAAGGGATAATTGCTGCTCTCCTACCTTGCCACTGCTCAGCAGTGTTTACTCTCCCCTACCTCTCTCTTCATAGGAATACTGGAAATCTTGTTGGAAATGGATAAAATGCCACTTACGAGCATAATTCTCCGTTTCTCAAAATACCTATGAAGCCATTCTTTATGATTATAAAAATATGGGCTTGTATGGTATGGGTCAATATCAGGTGACTGACCTACACGTAAACCTATCATATGAATTATCCTTCAGCTATGGTTTATCCACCAGAGTGCAACAAACTGCGCAAGACTTGGTAGAATAGAAATGTTAGCAATGAGGAAATTTTCATGCTTTTGTGACTTTGCTAATTTGAAGAATTTGGTTACTTTTCTGTTCGTGTATTATACCACAAGTATGCCAATAACAAATTTTGAGTATCTTGAATTTTTAAACATTTTGGTGACCAATATGACCGCAATCAGAAATGTGCACATTTTCGGCATCACCATCAATTTCAACACAAGTATTTGGAGGCATGATGAGGATGTACATCAATAGTTGTAGGGTAAGATGGCAGGGGACTTGAAAACTTGTTCACTGCTGAGGTGAATAATGTTGCCCCGAGCCAAAGGCAAGGTGGCAACTTGATTCACCACAACAGTGAACAAGTTTCTAAGTCCCCTGCCACCTTATCATACAACAAATTATTATACTGCAAAGTTTCACCATTCCAACACAATCCCGACTTTTTACGACCCTAAGAAAGAAGCCTTTTGAAAACATTGCGGGAAAAGGAGAAAATGCTGGTGACCAGCATTTTCTCCTTTTCCCTCAATGTTTTCTACCCTTCCCAAACCAAATTTCAGTTTTTCAGTCATGTTTATTTTGTCATCTGCAAGTGCTTTCAATTTGGACAGGGTTGAAATTTTATCGTGTGGTAAAGAGTTAAGGAATTTGATTTTTTTTTTGTTTAAAAATTTGAGTACGCTGACAAAGTAGAATTTCCCCTCTGAGTGCCTCAATTAAATGAAAACCGACGTCTCTGGGAACTGACATCACTGAAACCTTGGAAATATGTGCTAAAATGTGCAGCTTAGCGCATAATCTTGATGGTAATTTTGATCGACGCCACCACTTTGGATACTGTGTTGATAGTGTAGTTATGAATACAAGGCTCCTTTAAGGGAAACTGCTTTCACGTTGGTTTTGCCAGTGTACATGAAATATATTTTTGGGGCATGTTATCTAATCAGATCTCAAGAAATTTCTCTGCAGTATAATAACAGATTTTGTGCTACAGTAAACTTGCGTGAAAAGAAAATCACACACAATCGGGGAAATGGGCGGACTGCTCAAGCTAATCCAGGATGACGCTTTGCCCAAATGAAACATACTAAAATGTGCAATTTGGAGCATAATCTTGATGTTAATCTTGATCAATGCCCCCCTTTTTGGATGGTGTGTTATGGTATTTAAATTTGCAAATGCATAAAATGTTTGTATTTCCTGTCAGTGGGTATACCGGCATATTGGTATTATCGTCTGCAAACAATACACCAAGAAAGTGTTGGTATAACAGTATTATTGTCCCGCAAACAATATATCAAGAAAACGTCTGAAAAGACAAGAAAAAATCTGGACAGAAATGTATAAACACATCAGTCAGTGGATGTGTCTATTGCTACATTCATACTTGGGCCAAAATTTCAGGCTGAAAGGAGGTTACTTTGGAAAGTCTACAGGGGTCCAAACCCCCATGACCTGCCCCTACCTCCCCCATAACCGGATCTGCCTATGCACATAACATAAAATTCTGAGGAAATGAGAAACAAAGAACTGCATGCCAGAGGCAATCATTCCTTTTTTCAAAACATTCTTTTACAAAGCATATTCAGTAAAGATCTTCGTACTCACCTTCGATTGCGTAACAAGGATCCAGCATGAGACTGGGAGATTTGAGCAAATTTATTGTTGATGCTCTCCATGAATGGACTTTCACGAGGAGAAAAGTTAAATATATCCATGGATTTCCACTTTTTCAGTGGCATTTTTCACTGTTTCCCGAATCCTTGAATATGCACAAATAAGAAAAAAAAGATTTAGCACAGCCTTTGATTCTAAATGGGTTTACTCCTACCAGAATAACTTCTTGGGCACCATAAATAAACAATTTCTAAATTCCACATTTAACATAGCTTCATGAATTCCTTTAAAACTCTTTACTGCACAATCCCAACTTTTACCAACCCCAAGAAATAAGCCTTTGGAAAACATTGTAGGAAAAGGAGAAAATGCTGGTATCCAGCATTTCTCCTTTTCCCACAATGCTTTCTACCCATTTGAAGAAAATATGCAACATTTGAGCCACGCTATATGTCATCTGCTAATGCTTTCAATTTGGACAAGGCCAACTTTGTCATCTGGTAAAGGGATAAATCCTCACCAAACAATCAAGACTTTTAACGACCCTGAGAAAGAAGCCTTTAGAAAACATTGTGGGAAAAGGAGAAAATGCTGGTAAGCAGAATTTTCGCCTTTCCCCACTATGTTTTCCGCCCTTCCCAAATAAGATTTTAATTTTTCAGTCAGATTTATTTTGTCGTCTGCAAATGCTGTCAGTTTGGAAAACTTTAAAACTTTGTTGTTTGGTAAAGAGGGAGACAAGCCACAGTCTCCCTTGCAAATTTCCATGTTGGAACTAACTAGGAGTAACTCTTTAACCCTTTACTCCATAGATACTCATTTCTATGCAATGCTTGTAGGAGTCTTTGGAAAACATTGTGGCAAAAGGTGAAATTGCTCGTAACGAGCAATTTCACCTTTTGCCACAATGTTTTCTACACTATCAAAAGGTGTCATATACACATAAGAAACGGCTTCATCGTTGCTGTTATTTAGGGTCAATTAGAAATACCATAGAAATGCATTATGGGGTAAAGGGTTAATTAACACACAATCCTAAGATCGAAAGACCCTGATGTGTTAGACTTTCAGAAACATTGTGGGAAAAGGCGATGATGCTGGTAACTATCCTTTTCTACTTTTCCCACCATATTTTGTGCCCTATTAATATCATGTTTTTGTATCTGCGATGCCTTGCAAATGTATGCAATAAACCATTTACCAAACAATTCCAAATTTTGATGACGCTGATGAGGCCTATAAAGAAATACTGGCACTTAGGGTTTTCCAACCCAACCTAGAAAATGCTGCAATCCCTCGAATTTTTACGCCATGAATGAACAAAAACAAAATCGGTCAAATGTGAGTTCGGAATATGGTCCATCTAAAAAAAGCTTTCGGCAAAATTCCCCACCAGTACCCTACCAACAGCATCTAAGATCGAAACCCTAAACATAGATTTTTTTGTTACGCCAGAGGAAGCCGCTTTAAAATAGCGGAAAATTCTGACAACAAGCCTTTTCTCCTTTTAACTTTTAACCACACAATCCTGACTTTTAACGACCCTGGGACAAAAGCCTTTAGAAAACATTGTGGGAAAAGGAGAAAATGCTGGTAACCAGTAACCAGCATTTTCTCCTTTTCCCACAATGTTTTCTACCCTTCACAAAACAAATTTCAAATTGTCAGTCACTTTCATTTTGTTGTCTGCAAATGCTTTCAATCTGGACAAAACTAAAATACTGTCGTTTGTTAAACAATTAACTGCATTGTTTTCTAGTTATTAACCCTTTACCACATGACAAAATTTTAGACCTTCCCAAATTGAATGCATTTGCAGACGACAATTTCAGTATGGCTCAAAGATGTGACTTATGTTTGATAGCATAGAAAGCATTGTGGTAAAAGGAAAAAATGCTGGTTACCAATATTTTTTCCTTTTCCCACAATGCTCTCAAAAGGGCTCTTTTGCTGTCGTTAAAAGTCGGCATAGTGTGGTAAAGGGTTAAGAAATATATATTCCATTCTCAAGCAACATAAAGTGAACAGTCATGTGAAACATTCACATGTTCAGTTTAAATAAATGTGAAATTTTCATGTGTGCTAAAGAGTTCACTCATTCCCAAACGACTCAATTTCTGACTAATGTCCAAATAAAAAGCATTTGCAGATGACACAATATAATTATATTGAGACTCAAAAATTGAAATTTATATTTGGAACAGATAAAAAAAAACATAGTGGAAAAAGTAAAAATACTGGTTACCAGCATTTTCTCCTTTTCCAACCATGTTTTCAAAAACCATTTCATTAGGGTCATTAAAAGTCAGGACTGTCTGGTAAAGTATTATAGGCCCAGTAAAGTCCAATTATCAAAGCAGGTGTCATAATTATAATACATTTACATCAAACCATTTTTAAGTATGAAAAATTTTACGGAGATGACAGTCTGTTATCCTGTGGTGGGGCCATAACAAATAATTCTAAAATCAGGCAAAAGCTAAAAAAAATAAGACACAGCCACCTAGCAGGTTTTAACCTAGTTTTGAAATTAATTTCTTGTGTAAGCAACTTTCAGTTGGACCGACCATACAATGAATACAATGTAGACAGATGAAGTAATTTCAATTTCAAAATAGAAAATACTAGTATTAATTATTCTCCACTAAACCCTATGTCATGAGTATTCATTAGAATTGTCTCGTCAAGGCAATTCTGATGAGTACCCATAACAAAGGGTTTGGTAGAGAAATATTGGATTCAGAATATTTACCATCACTCACTCTTATCTAAAGCTCTGAAAACAAATCACGATAATCAATGCTGGTCTCAAAGGATGACGGTTTTTGAAAATAATGGTAACCAGCGTCTTCTACCTTTCCCTCAAATTGTTTTTCTGCCGAGCACCTGGGTAGCTCCATCTTCGCGAGCCAAGATCATCGACGGTTATGTGGGAAAGCAGCCAGAGGCTTGAAAGAATATGGTGCAGACTATTGCTAACAGAACCCGAGGAAAGCATTCAAAGGTGAGCTGGCCGCAGCGATATAGCTGAAATAATGTATAAAACAGCTTTTGACACAATACAATTAATCAATGAATGTTTTCTACCTGTATTAGGACAGAGTCACCGAGACAACAAATTATACAATTATACAAAGTCTAGAATTTTGTTCTCTAGCACAGACTTTACTCTTTACCTCACAGACAAACTTGTAGACTGATCCTACTTATAAAAATTTCCTAAACACATATTAACCCTTTACCACACAATGCTGACTTTTGACAACCCTGCAAAAGAAACCTCTTGAAAACATTGCGGGAAAAGGAGAAAATGCTGGTCACCAGCATTTTCTCCTTTTCCCACAATGTTTTCTCTTCTCTTTGATACAAATTAACAGAGGGTAAAGGGCTATATCCAAGCTATATTCAGAACAATTCTTACAAACAACCTGTGTTAAATGATGAATATATCCATTGTAAGAACAAACCTCAGCGAAAGAACACAAGAACAAAACAGTTTATTGATTCCTGGTCCACAAAAACAAGAAAAAGAACTAAACAAGACGATTTCAAAAATTATATCCCAGAGCACAAACTGTTCTACCTTGCTTGAGGTAAAAATGCTTTCTACACAAGTGCATGAAAGATAAATAATCGCTGGAATCTCAGCCCAGCAGATTCTAGACTGACGTCATTTCTACACAATTTACACAACATCTTCTTATACAAAACACAACACTGTGACAACTTGTTGGCAAGGTTGAAAATACTTTCTTCTTACTCATTTCTTGGAGAATTTCAAGATGTTTGGGCATAAGACTTCTCGATACCCATGAAAAGGATTCATAAGCCTTGGTTTTACACAACTACTTTCCTTGCTTGGTTGAAGAATCAAATCAAGACACTGTTTGACTTATTTCTAATTTTGTTTCAATGAAAACATGGCAAGTAAGTTGGCCAGTAACATGCTTGAAGGAAATCTATAATGTACTTAATCAAACCAATAGAAATGCATAGGTGGTTAAACCAGGTTGCCAGGCAATTTAAAGTACTAGCGATTTATTGGTAGTTACATAATGGTTTCTGTGTATATGTGACCACCGTGACTGAAATTTTATTAGCCTCATTCTAAGATTATTATGTTTTATTGTAATATTACCTACATTGTCTTATTTGAAATAAGTCTCTGTGTCTGAATCTGTAATCTTTCAGACATTGTGACCTTCACCTATTAGTTCACGAAAAATGAATAAAGGAGGACAAACATTTAAATCCTGGAGAGAGATCAAGAAAATTTTGGTGTTCAAACTCACGGAAAGAAGGGGCTCAGGAAAAACCCTCAGTGATCTAAATTCAATACATTAGTCTTCCTTGAGGGGTATGATGTGGCTCAGTGGTACAGCCATAGACTCCAAACTTGGAAGTCCTGGGTCTGAGCATAACTTTAAACCTTGAGGGGAAATTTAGAAAATGTTGGGGTTCAAACTGAAAGAAACAAGGGGTTCAGGAAAAAGTCTGAGTGACTGAAATTCTATACACTTTTTCATTATTGGGTCCTCTTTGGCTGAGGGGTACCTTGGCCCGTATTCACTAACTATTCTTGAGAATATTCTTATTCTTATTCTCCAAGGTTTTCTAAATTTGTAAGTAACACAACATCTGATTGGCTAAACCAAATGGTCTAGCCAATTCAGTTTAGCCAATCAGAAGTTGTGTTACTTACAAATGTTAAAAGTTCTGGAGAATAAGACAAAGAACGTTCTTAAGAATGGTTGGTGAATACGGAACCTGGATGCCCTGGGGGTTGAGCCTAACTAGAAACACTTGGCTTTTTGTTGGAGTGTCCTATGGAAAAATACTTCAGTTCGGAGCTCTATTACCATAAGGGTCCGCAGTTTGACACCTGCCACCCTTGTTTATGAACAAGGGATTTAACTGTATGCAGCCTCTTACACGCCCCCTGAGTCACAAAAAACAATGTATCTTTTAGACACTAACAGGTATTCTCCTTATTCTTTGGACAACTGATAGCTAAATCATTTGCCTACCAGTCTGGCTGCTACAGTCCTGGCTGCAACTCACTAAAAATATTCGCAATTGACAAGGGTTCGTACATTCGATACCGACAGTTACGCATATAAACCAAGGAAGTTTCAATCAATTCTGAGGCGTTTCGTCATTATCAAAAACAAAGACTATAGGTGAGTAATATTTTGAAACATGTATCAAGAGTGTGCCGCTAATGCAGTGTTTCACTGGGTTTAAAAAGTATTTTACAAGTTGAAAACGGATGTATGAACCCTTGTCAGTGGTGCAGATTTTTAAGCGAGTTTACAAGTTCGAGCAAATGTACCCAAATGTACCAGCCAGACTGCATTAGCCATTGACAAATTGATGTGTTTTTCTGGTAGAAAAATGCTTTAGCTCTCAGTTGTCGAAAAATGTAAGAGAATAACTGATGCGGTAGAAAAGATACCTTGTTTTTTGTAACGTGGGCAAGTAATGGGCTGCATACAATTAAATCTCTTGTTTATATTATAGTCTATGGGAGCAAGGAATCAAACTACGGACCCCTATGGCCATCACTAGTGAAATCCAGGACATACATTAAACTCTTTACCACTCGACAAAATTTTGGACTTGTCCAAATTGAAAGCATTTGCAGACGACAAAATAAATGTGAATCAAAACTTGAAAATTGATTTGGAAAGGGTAGAAAACATTGTGGGAAAAGGAGAAAATGCTGGTAACCAGCATTTTCTCCTTTTCCCACAATGTTTTCAAAGGCTTTCTTTCTCATCGTTAAAAGTCAGGATTGTGTGGTAAAGACTTAATATATGAGCTCAGCTGCTGTCACCTTGATAATAACTGAATTACGGGTAAAAGTGACAGAGGTGTGTAACACCACTATATCAATCAACTTTGTCCAAATGGTTCAAATCTACAACATTACCAATACATGTACGATAAAGTGTTATCACCAGCTTTTTCAACAATTTTTTCCACCATTTCCAGAACAAGTTTCAATTTTTGAGTCACATTTATTCTGTCGTCTCCAGATGCTTTTAAGATGAAACAGTCTAGAATTTCATTGTTTGTAAAGAGTTTACCCTATACAAAATAATTCTCATGTTTCATGACCCTTAGAATTGGAATTGAGAAAACACTGAGGAAAAAGGCACTTGAAGACGACATTATTGAAAGTGTCTCATTTGAAAGAATAGAAACTCTTGCGCGAAAAACAGAAAATTTTCTTCTTTTCCAACAAGGTTTTCAAACGTTTTTCTTCCCAGGGTATTGAAAACCAGGGCTTGTTTGGTAAAGAGTTAACCCTTTACCCCATAAGGCATTTCTACGGTATCTCTAATCAACCCTAAATAACAGTAAGGATGAAGCCATTTCTTACGTGTATACGACACCTTTTGATAGCATAGAAAACATTGTGGCAAAAGGTGAAATTGCTCGTCACGAGCAATTTCACCTTTTGCCACAATGTTTTCCAAAGGCTCCTCCAAGCAATGCGACTAGAAATGAGTATCTATGGAGTAAAGCGTTAACTTTGTCGGAGGCTAAGGAGATGAACTGACATGTAATCATGTGATAGAGCCTTGGACGAGTCAGATGGCTTCAAAGCTAACCCTGAACCAAACAATCCAAACTTTTAGCGAACCTGAAAAAAGAGGACTTTCTGTGGACAGCGTAGATCAAGATCAGACTGTACAGAATGTGCAGTCTGATTTTTAATTTACACTGTCCAATAAAGAGGTAAATTTCCCCAGAACATAATTTTAACCCTTTACTACACAATCCTGATTTTTAACCCTTTACCCCATTAGTCATTTCTATGGTATCTCTAATTGACCCTAAATAACAGCAAGGATGAAGTTGTTTCTTATGTGTATATGACACCTTTTGATAGCATATAGAGAAAATATTGTGGCAAAAGGTGAAATTGCTCATCACGAGAAATTTCACCTTTTGCCACAATGTTTTCCAAAGGCTCCTACAAGCAATGCGTAGAAATGAATATCTATGGAGTACAGGGTTAATGACCCCCAAAAAAGAAGCCTTTAGAAAACATTAACATTAACCAGCATTTTTCTCCTTTTCCCACTATATTTCTACCCTTCCAAAAACACATTTCAAATTTTTTGTCGCTTTTATTTTGTTGTCTGCAAATGATTTCAATATGGTCAGGTGTAAAATTTTGTCTTTTGGTAACGAGATAAAATAACAATATTAGGATTTTACCTATTGACATAAGTTTTATTTTAGTTATTTAGCACGATAACGGTTAGGAATTTGAGTTGAATGATGACAAATGGCCCACAACAAAGGTTATTCGAACATTTGCAGAAAGTGTTGTCTCGGATCAGCCTGCACAGTCTGCACAGGCTAATCCAAAACAACCAATCTGTTTATATGCAATTTTCTCGGATCAGCCTGCGCTCACTGCAAAGGCTGATCCGAGGCGACACTTCATGCAAATGTTCAAACGCCCCTTCTCGGGTTGTGCAAGCCATGTAGAATAAATCACTTTCAGTCAAAAAACTGTAATCTCCTGGACAGGGTAGGGCATATTGAAGAATAGACTCCTACAGTGACCACAAAAGCAAAGCAAGTTGAGCTCTTAACCCTTTACGACACAATGACGCCTTTTAACGACCCAAAGAAAGAGGCCTTTTGAAAACACTGTGAGAAAAGGAGAAAATGCTGGTAACCGGCATTTTCTCCTTTTCCCTCAAAGTTTTCCACTACATCAAAGTAAAATTGCATCATTTGAGCCATTATGAAATTGTTGTCTGCAAATGCTCTCAATTTGGATAGATCTAAAATTTTGCCGTGTGGGAACGGGCTAAGCATTCTTAAGAATCATTTTTATTTCATTAACCCTTTACCCCATAAGGCATTTCTATGGTATCTCTAATTGAGCCTAAATAACAGCAAGGATGAAGCTGTTTCTTATGTGTATATGACACTTTATGATAGAATAGAAAACATTGTGGCAAAAGGTGAAATTACTCGTCACGAGCAATTTCACCTTTAGCCACAATGTTTTCCAAACACTCCTACAAGCAATGCGTAGAAATAAGTATCTATGGAGTAAAGGGTTAACATAGGTGAAAAATGATCCATGTTTACATAAATTAGGCAAGGTCATTGTGCCTTGCCTAAGGATATTCCATCTTTGACTGAAGCAAGATATTCTTTACCAAACAATCCCTGGATTTTACGACCCTGAGATCGAAGCCTTTTGAAAACATTGTGGGAAAAGAAGAAAATGCCAGTTAACAGCATTTTCTCCTTTTCCCACAATGCTTTCTACCCTGCTGGTAACAAAATTTAATGTCAACTTTTGGGTTATGTTTGTTTTGTCAACTGCAAGTGCTTTCAATTTAAGACCAGCCTAAAATTTTGTCGCTTGGTAAAGAGTTAACCCTTTACCACACAATCCCTACTTTTGACGCCCCTGAGAAAGAAGCCTTTTGAAAACACTGTGGGAAAAGGAGAAAATGCTGGTAACCAGCATTTTCTCCTTTTCCCACAGTGTTTTCTACCCTTCCAAGAACAAGTTTCAATTTTTCAGTCATCTTTATTTTGTCGTCTGCAAATGCTTTCAATTTGGACCAGTCTAAAATTTTCTCGTGTGGTAAAGAGTTAAATACGCAAACATGTAAAAATTATCTAAATATCTTTTACGGTTGGTTTAACCAATCAGAAGATGCATTACTTTATAAACCTCGAAAAGGACTTACAGTGAAATTGAGAATGGTTGATGAGTATAGTATGTTTGTTGTATTATTGAGATTTAACACTGTTTCAACCCATTACCACACAATCCCTACTTTTGACGCCTCTGAGGAAGAAGCCTTTTGAAAACACTGTAGAAAAAGGAGAAAGTGCTGGTATTCAGCATTTTCTCCTTTTCCTACAATGTTTTCTACCCTTCCCAGAAAGTTCAATTTTTCAGTCACCTTCATTTTGCCGTCGGCATATGCTTTTAATTCGAACCAGTCGAAAAATTTGTTGTGTGGTAAAGAGTTAACTTTTAACGGCTAAGGTCACAAATTAACGGCCATCAGAGCAAAGTTCTACACATGTGTTTCCTGGATTTCTCACACCAATACTGGCATAAAATTTCTTATCAAGTCCCTGGCTCCTTTTCTTAACCCTTTACTCCATAGATACTCATTTCTACGCATTGCTTGTAGGAACCTTTGGAAAACATTGTGGCAAAAGGTGAAATTGCTCGTGACGAGCAATTTCACCTTTTGTCACAATGTTTCCTATGCTACCAAAAGGTGCCATATACCCATAAAAAATGGCTTCATCCTTGCTGTTATTTAAGGTCAATTGCAAATACCATATAAATGCCTTATGGGGTAAATGGTTAATTGTATCTGGAGTGTGAGGCCAAAAAATTACTAGTACTCTGCAAAACATTCTTTCCAAGTGGCTCCTTTTCTTAATTGTACCTGGGGTGTGAGGCGAAAAAATCGCCAGCGAGACAGTTTGTCTCAACCAAGCATCAAACTTGCAACATTTTAACGTGTCAAACATGATGTGATGGTTTTCTAAATCCATTATTTCTCTTCCAAACTCTATGTCATGGGTACTCATTAGAATTGTCTTGATGAGACGATTCTAATGAATATCCACAACACAGGGTTTCATGGAGAATAATTCATATTTTTGACTTTGAAATCAAAAATCACTCCCTCTATCTGGAGCTCTGCAGTACATGTACTACCAGTACATCATATATATATATGTCGTAGGCCAGATTGGAATCTAGGCAGATCCGGAATCTGCCTAGACCAAATTAGAATTCAAATTTTGTGTAGACCAAAATGCATTGTTTTCTAATATTCTTTTTTAAATATATTGATTTAATTATGTTTACAATTGAGCGTTATTTTTATTTAAAGCATATTATATGATTTTTTCCACAATCGCTCTTTTTTCAACCTTTTTTATTAGTACAAAACATTCAAAATTTATATTTACTCTGAATTTCTGACTAAAACTTCTTTTATTTTCGGGTTTACGTTTAAAAGTAAGATGATTCATATGTAGACATCCATAATTCAACGAGAAATTATTAAAATTTGGTTTAGGCAGACTGTAGAGCTGCAAAGCTAAACTGGAATCCTGATTTGTTATAGACAAATTCCAGTTTGGTCTAGGCAGATTCCGGATCTGCCTGGATTCCAGTTTGGACTACGACATATATATAGGATCTAACATGAATGGGCTTTTGCAATAAGATTTTTTTAAACGAGTCAAGAGAAATACATCTTCGCAAGCCAAGTTTACATCTTACCTTGGTGGATCGAGCTTGATTTTTAAGTTCACCGGATATGCTTTTTCATTGGATGCAGCCAATGAATGAAATCACTCGTAGCATTTCATCTTTGATAAAAATAAAACAAGGTCTCTACCTTTGGAATAGAAGGTAAAACATGGAAACCCATGTGGATGTCTGCTTCTCGCTTCATGTGTATTCGTAAGCGGTTTGTAAAACGACATTTCATTTGCTTTTAGAAATATGATGTAATGGGGGTAATAACCAGCATCCAATAGAGGGCGCATTGCAGGAATCTCGAAATCGGGCTCAATCAGCCAAGGGTAGAGTAACGTAGTGAATCGTCGGTCTTGGCTTGCGAAGATGAGAGAAATAAAGCGAGCCTTTGGCAAGCTTAACCCTTTCCCAAACAAGCCCTGGTTTTTACGTGTCTGCAGTAAAAGTCTTCTGAAAACACTGTGGGAAAAGGAGAAATTGCTCGTAACGGGCAATTTCTCCTTTTCCAACAGTGTTTTTTACCATTTTCTCCCAATCTAAAATTGTCTTCTGCAAACTCTTTTGGTTTGGAAAAGTCCAAAATTTGTCGTATGGGAAAGGGTTAATAACATTTTTGATTAACAAGTTTCATAAAAATTTAATCTCAAACGCCTACGAATGTTGGATTCTTTTTATCACATTACGATATTTCACAAAATATCGACAAGACGATACAAAAGCATTTATGAATGCACCCACGTTAATATCCATTGACCCATTCACGTCTACGAAATACTTACAAAATGACGTCAACAAGAGGGCCATGATGGCCCTGTATTGCTCCACTGGCTAATTCGTAAAAACACTACAAGCCATACATTACATTATTTGGCCAACTGGTTTCAAACTTGAGGACATAATTACAATTTTTTTTCCATAAAAACCTATAAAAAAGTTGTGATCCCTGGGCAAATCCAATTTTGACCACAAAGCTATAATTACTTGAATCCTGGTGGAGGTCTACAAGATAAAGCCCCATACCAAATAATACAGGTCTAGAATGTGTGGTTATAAACAAGAAGATTTTCAAAGTTTTCTCAATAAAAGGCCCTGCAAAACATAAAATCCATGAGACAGGGCTAGATTTAGCGGTCCTAGTCTTTATTATGGTTAGTAACAAGATGACTTAGAAAGTTTTCACCACAAAAGCCCATGTAAAACTTGTGACCCCTGGTGTTGGGACAAACTTGACCCTAAGGCTATAATTTGGGCCCTCCTGGTAGAGGCCCACGAGATAAAGCTACATGCAAAATTTGATAGCCCTAGGCATAATGGCTAAGTACAAGTAGATTTTTAAAAAATTCCCAATATGAGCCCATGTAAAACTTGTGACCCCTAGGACAGGGCCAAATTTGACCCCAGGGCTACAATTTGGGCACCTTTGGTAGACAACCACTTGATAAAACTAGATGCAAAATTGAGTAGCCCTAGGCCTTATGGCTTGGTACGAAAAGATTTTTAAAGTTTTCCCTATATAAGCCCATATAAAACTTGTGACCCCGGGGCCGGGCCAAATTTGACCTCTGGGCTATCATTTGGGCACTCTGGGTAGAGGTCTACTAGATAAAGCTACATGCCAAATTTGGTAGCCCTAGGCCCTATGGCTTGGTACCAGAGGGATTTTAAAGTTTTCCCTATATATGCCCATATAAAACTTGTGACCCCCAGGGTGGGGCCAATTTTGACCCCAGGGCTATTATTTGAAGGAACTTGGTAGAGGTCCACTAGATAAAGCTACATGCCAAATTTGGTAGCCCTAGGCCTTATGGTTTCAAAGAAGAAGATTTTTAAAAATTTTCAATATTTTTCAGTTTTGTTGCCATGGCAACAAGAGTTTTTGAAGGAATACAATTCTTTCAAGGAATTCTGAAGAGGACCATGGCAGGATCATTTCTGTGAAGTTTCATCAAAATTGGATGGGTAGTTTCAGAGAGGAAGATGTTTGAAATAAAAGTTAACGCACGGACGGACGGACGCACGACGGACATCGGGCCATGACATAAGCCCGCTGGCCTTCGGCCAGTGGAGCTAAAAATGACATCCCACAAATGTGATATCAGAAGTGTATAAGGTAAGAACATTCGCGATGGGTATATTACACTGAAAACAAGGGAGGTTAAGTGATAAAATGTTTTCCCCTGTGTGTGACAATTTAGTTTATCTGGGCCAACTCTATTCAAACACTTCCTGTTTGTAAACATGTTTATGTCTGTCGTACATTAGATCTAAAAATAGCCTGTGTGGTAGCAGGTTAAATTTTTATCTGGTATGCCCATGCCTTTATCTATCATGATGGTTTCATCCGATACAATATGACAGGAATTCAACCCTATTATTGAACTCTCTAGGTTTTTGACCCTTAACCCATTACCACACAATCCCTACCTTCGATGACCCTGAGAGAGAAGCCTTTAAAAAACATTGTGGGGAAAGGAGGAAATGCTTTTCCTCCTTTTCCCACAATGTTTTGTACCTTGCTGGAAACAAATTTCAATTTTTGAATTGTGTTTATATTGTCATCTGCAAATGCTTTTAATATGGACCAGTCTAAAATTTTGTCATTTGGGTTTACCCTTTACAAAATAAGCAAATAAAAGACTTGTCCAAAGAAAAAGCATTTGCAGACGACAATTTAAACATAGCTCAAATGATGGAATATTGTCTTTGATGGGGTAGAAAACAATGTTTCATACAGGCTTCTTTCTCCGAGGCCGTTAAAAGTTGCAATCAAGTGGTAATGAGTAAAGCTGCGAAACACTTCTCACTGACCTTTTGCCAACTGTCTAGATCAAGATCAGATTGCACAGAATGTGCAGTCTGATCTTGGATCTACAATGTCCAATAAGGCAGAATTTTCCCCTAAAAAAAACTTTGAACAATAACTCACATCAATCCCTGAAAAGACCCTTGCCCAGCTGGGTGCTGAACCAGCCACCCCCGGGTATCAAGCCGTGTATCCAACCTGATAAGTACCAACTGAGTTATCCAGCTCGGCTGCATGAAATGAAATTACCAGTATTGCATCTATACGGTCAACTACCGAAGACACATCTAAACCTTGTGTTTCAAAGGTGATAAAAAATATTTTTGCAAAAAGATCCTTTTCTTATCAAGCTACTTTGTTTTCACTTTTAAGCTTTTTCCTTTTCCCCCAAAGTTTTCTACTCTATCAAAGAAGAATGGAATCATTTGAGCCACTATGAAATTATCATCTGCAAATGCTTTCGAGTTAGAAGTACGTCTAAAATTCTGCTGTGTGGTAAAGGGTTAAACAACCAATATTTCAGAAGGATATCATAAATCTCCTTCCAGGATGTAATGCTTTAACTCATAACCACACGACAAAATTTTAGACTGTTTCAAATTGAAAGCATTTGCAGGCGACAAAATAAAGGTGACTGAAAAATTGAAATTTGTTCTGGGAAGGGTAGAAAATACTGTGGGAAAAGGTGAAAATGCTGGTTACCAGCATTTTCTCCTTTTCCTACAGTGTTTTCAAAAGGCTTCTTTCTCACCAGCTTCAAAAGTAGGGATTGTGTGGTAATGGGTTAAAACAATTGTGTAGTCAAACCTACAGAGCTTGGTTAAGTGACATGCTCTACACATTTTTCTGTTTCGAAATAACGAAATCCTAAATCATTTAAACAAAATACTATTTCTAGAAAATGGAATACTTTATTGTTAAAACGAAATGCTACTTTGAGAAAACAAAATGCTATTTCGAGAAAATGAAATGGGTATGTTCAGAACACTTGGTTGTCATTGCCGCCGTACCCATGTGAGATGAGTGACCACAGTCTGTATACGATGACATTTGGCAACACCAAGTTAACTCATTACCACACAGGAAAAATTTAGACGTTCTAAATTGAAAGCATTTGCAGACGACAAAAGAAAGGTGACTGAAAAATTGAAATTTGTTCTGGGAAGGGTAGAAAATACTGTGGGAAAAGGTGAAAATGCTGGTTACCAGCATTTTCTCCTTTTCCTACAGTGTTTTCAAAAGGCTTCTTTCTCACCGGCTTCAAAAGTAGGGATTGTGTGGTAATGGGTTAAAACAATTGTGTAGTCAAACCTACAGAGCTTGGTTAAGTGACATGCTCTACACATTTTTCTATTTCGAAATAACGAAATCCTAAATCATTTAAACAAAATACTATTCCTAGAGAATGGAATACTTTATAGTTAAAACGAAATGCTACTTTGAGACAACAAAATGCTATTTCGAGAAAATGAAATGGGTATGTTCGGAACACTTGGTTGTCATCGCCGCCGTACCCATGTGAGATGAGTGACCACAGTCTGTATACGATGACATTTGGCAAGACCAAGTTAAAACAATTGTGTAGTCAAACCTACAGAGCTTGGTTAAGTGACATGCTCTACACATTTTTCTGTTTCGAAATAACGAAATCCTAAATCATTTAAACAAAATACTATTCCTAGAGAATGGAATACTTTATAGTTAAAACGAAATGCTACTTTGAGACAACAAAATGCTATTTCGAGAAAATGAAATGGGTATGTTCGGAACACTTGGTTGTCATCGCCGCCGTACCCATGTGAGATGAGTGACCACAGTCTATATACGATGACATTTGGCAAGACCAAGTTAACCCATTACCACACAAGAAAAATTTAGACTGGTCTAAATTGAAAGCATTTGCAGACGACAAAAGAAAGGTGACTGAAAAATTGAAATTTGTTCTGGGAAGGATAAAAAACACTGTGGGAAAAGGAGAAAATGCTGGTTACCAGCATTTTCTCCTTTTCCCACAGTGTTTTCAAAAGGCTTCTATCTCAGGGGCGTCAAAAGTAGGGATTGTGTGGTAGTGGGTTAAAAACCTTTACAGACGACAAAATACTTTCAATTTGAACTTTTACATGTACATGTATATAATTTTGTTTATTGGTAAAAGGATAAACACTACTGAAAGTAACAATAAAAGCCAAAAGTAAATGATGCAAATCTTTAAATGCATTTAAATTTATATCATATCATCCTGCCTGGTAGCTGTGTCTTTTGTTTACTTTTTGTCTGATTCTAAAATCCTTTTTTTTCTCCCTGTGACTAACACATGGCCTGCCCAAAGGATAACAGACTTGCCGTCTCCACAATATTTTCCAAACTTTCAACTGGTATGATTCAAATTTAAATGTATCATGACACCTGCTTTGATATTTTGACCTAAAAGTTTGATAGTAATATCTTTCTAAATTCTTCAAGCACATATCTGAAGATATCAATGCAAACCACAGTTTCTCAGTGAATTAACAATTACATGATATTAATTTGGACTAAGATCTGATGAAAATTACTCTAAATTGTGTCCCTCCATGATGTTGATTTATATCCACCACTCAATGGTTTACATCCACCACTTAATGGTTTAAATCCTCTACTTAATGGTTTATATCCACCACTTAATGGTTTAAATCCACCACCTCTACTTATGGTTTAAATCCTCTACCTAATGGTTTAAATCCTCCATGGATTAAATCCACCACTTAACAGTTTAAATCCTCTACTTTATATACACACCATATGGTTTATGGTTTACATCCACCACCAAATGGTTTAATCCACCACTTAATGGTTTAATCCCCTGCCTTACCGTTTAATCCACAACTTAATGGTTTAAATCCACTACTTTATTGTATAAAAACACCATAAGGATTATGGATTATATCCACCACTTAATGGTTTAAACCCTCTACTTTACAGTTTAAACCCAACACCTAACAGTTGAATGGTTTAAATCCTCTATTTAACACTAATTACACTAATTACACTCATCTAACACTAAGAATCTGATGTCACAATGCAAGGTCCTATGATCAACCTGTTATACTGTATATAGAGTTTTCGTTGCCAATTTGGACCTGTAGAGCCAAAATAAACCAAATCAAAATTAATCTATTTACAAGGTGATGAAATCATAGACTTGTGCAAGCATTCAATAGTTGCAGACTTCAATTCAAAAATGTGGCCCAAATGATGCTATTTGTCTTTGTTGGCGTAGATAACAGCATTTTCTCCTTTTCCAGCAATTTTTTAAAAAGGCATTGTGCCTTTAGGTCATAAAAGGTTAAGATTGTGTGGCGAATAGTGTGGCAAACTTTTCACCACACAATCCTGACTTTTAACTCTTCACCAAACGACAAATTCAAAGCATTTAAAGATGACAAAATAAATGTGAATCAAAAACTGAAATTTGATTTTGAAAGGGTAGAAAACATTACCAGCATTTTCTCCTTTTCCCACAATATTTTCAAAGGCTTTCTCTCTCTTTTTCTCTCATTAACTCTTTACCACACGACAAAATTTTAGACTGGTTCAAATTGAAAGCATTTGCCGGCGACAAAATAAAGGGGACTGAAAAAATGAAATTTGTTCTTGGAAGGGTGGAAAACACTGTGGGAAAAGGAGAAAATGCTGGTTACCAGCATTTTCTCCTTTTCCTACAGTGTTTTCAAAAGGCTTCTTTCTCAGGGGCGTCAAAAGTAGGGATTGTATGGTAATGGGTTAAAAAGTCAGGATTGTATGGTCAAGTGTTAAATCAAGAAACTACACCCAAACTAAAAATTGCTGTTTCAAAGAATTCATGGTTGCAGTGACTCAGAGCATCAGAAAGAGAAGACCAAGATCAGGCAAACACATTGTGCAGAATTGATCTTGATCTGTACTGACAGTAATAATAGCAACTCATAAGTAGTCAAAAGCACTCTAGTGGTTTCATGAAACAGCCATTAATTTTTCTGTCAGTAAAAATCACTTCAGGACACCAACTACTAATATCTAATTTCTTGTTAACTCTTTACCACACAAGTGACACAATCCCTACTTTTGACGCCCCTCAGAAAAAGAAGCCTTTAGAAAGCATTGTGGGAACAGGAGAAAATGCTGGTAACCAGCATTTTCTCATTTTCCCACAATGTTTTCTACCCTTCACAAAACAAATTTCAACTTTTCAGTCACTTTTACTTTGTGACGTCTGCGAATGCTTTCAATTTGGACAAATCTAAAATTTTTTCATGTGGTAAAGAGTTAAGAAGCCTTTTGAAAACATTGTGGGAAAAAGAGAAAATGCTAGTAACCAGCATTTTCTCCTTTTTCCACAATGTTTTCTACTCTGGAAAAGGAAAGTTTCATAATTTGAGGCACATTGATATTGTCGTCTGCAAATGCTTTGAATCTGGATGAGGCTAATGTTTTGTTGCGAGGTAAAAAAAAAAATCCCAGTATAAATTACACAAGATTATATTACATGTTCTGTGCAGCCTGATCCCTATCTACACATCCAACTAAATCAACTTAATTTGTACTCGGCACTGTATAGGCTAAAAGCACTTTGCAAACTTTGGTATCCATCACAATCCGCTAACTCAAATGAACTAACGTTTAATTGTCATCTTTACATCCACTTCAATGTTCACTCAACACGCTGCATATGGTATATTACTCACTTATTAAGCTATAAATCAAATTCATAAATCATTCACATTTATGCGTAGCTTGTTACACGTTTCTTGATTACAGGATCTACATTTCAACACAATTCATTAACTCTTTACCAAACGACAAAATTTTGGAATGGTCCAAATTCAAAGCATTTGCAGATGACAAAACGAAAGTGATTAACCCATTACCACACAATCCCTACTTTTGACGTCCCTGGGAAAGAAGCCTTTTGAAAACACTGTGGGAAAAGGAGAAAATGCTGGTAACCAGCATTTACTCCTTTTCCCACAGTGTTTTCTACCCTTCCCAGAACAAATTTCAAATTTTCAGTCACCTTTATTTTGTCGTCTGCAAATGCTTTCAATTTGGACCAGTCTAAAATTTTCTTGTGTGATAAAGAGTTAACCCTTTACCAAATGACAAAATTTGGGATGTAATCAAACTGAAAGCATTTGCAGACATGAAATTAAACATTGATGAAATGATGATTTCTCTCTTTGATGGAGTAGAAAACACTGAGGGAAAAGGAGAAAATGCTGATTACCAGCATTTCCTCCTTTTCCCACAGTGTTTTCCAAAGACTTCTTCTTTAGGGTCGTTAAAAGTCGGGATTGTGTGGTAAAGACTTAAAGATTTGCCATTTGTTTTGGGAAGGGTTGAAAACATTGTGAGAATGGGAGAAAGTTTTGGTTACCAGCATTTTCTCGGGTTCCCAATGTTTTCAAAAGGCTTCCTTCACAGGGTCGTTAAAAGTCAGGATTGTGTGGTAAGGAGAGTTAGTATTGCATTCTAGCTTTCAGAGCTCCAGAGAGAGGGAGTTTGATGTCAAAATTGAAAATATTAATAATTCTCCACTAAACTCTATGTTGTAGGTACTCATTAGAATCATCTCATCGAGACGATTCTACTGAGTACCCACAACATAGGGTTTGGAATAGAAATAATGGATTAAGAATACCATCACTTCCTCATATTTGGAGCCCTGAGCTTTTTAACCCAAACCCATCCACTTATTTTTTATACAACTCTAAAACAAAGGCCCTTAACTCTCTACCACACAATCCTGACTTTTAACGACCTTGAAGAAGACAGCTTTTCAAACCATTGTGGGAAAAGGAGAAAATGCTGGTAACCAGCATTTCCTCCTTTTCCCACAAAGTTTTCTACACTATCAAAGAAAACTTGCGTCATTTGAGCCAGTATGAATTTGTTGTCTGCAAAATTTAATGCTTTCAATTTGGATAGGTCTGAAATTTTACCTTGTGGTTAAAGGTTAATGTCATTTTCAAGACTATTTCATTTAAATTGACGTGGCCAGTGCACCTATCCTTGCTTTCAAAGACTTCTTTTGCCAGTTCTCTGCGCAATATCCTTCCCACGCCACAGGCTGTGCTCCCAAATAACTATCGTCGAATCCGTCATCGAAACAATGGTCAGCAGTGAGAGAGGAATCGGAGATATATAAGTATAGCAACCCTTTCCCAAACAATCCCTGGTTTTTATGACCCCAAGATGTAAGTCTTTTGAAAACATTGTGGGAAAAGGAGAAAATGCTGGTAACCAGCATTTTCTCCTTTACCCACAATGTTTTCCAACCTGCTAAAAACAAATTTCAATTTTTGAGTATCCTCGTCTGCAAATGCTTTGAATTTGGATGAGGCTAACATTTTGTTGTGAGGTGAAAAAAAAAATCCCCACTATAAATTATACAAGATTATATTACATCTTCTGTGCAGCCTGATCCGTATCTACACATCCTACTAGACTTTTCAAATTTAACCCATTACCACACAACCCCTACTTTTGACGCCCCTGAGAAAGAAGCCTTTTGAAAACACTGTAGGAAAAGGAGAAAATGCTGGTAACCAGCATTTTCTCCTTTTCCCACAGTGTTTTCTACCCTTCCCAGAACAAATTTCAATTTTTCAGTCACCTTTATTTTGTCTTCTGCAAATGCTTTCATTTTGAACCTGTCTAAAATTTTGTCGTGTGGTAAAGAGTTAAAAGCTTTTGCAGACAACAAAAATGTTAACTAAAAATTGAAGTTTAATTTTGGAGGGGTAAGAAATATTCTGGGAAAAGGAGAAAATGCTGGTCACCAGCATTTTCTGCAATGTTTTCAAAAGGCTTTTTCTTCAGGGTCATGAAAACCAGGGATTGTTTGGCAATGGGTTATTTTCTTTTAGTCATCTGAAAAAGAATTTCAGAAACTAAATTCAAACGCTACATCTTGTACGTTGTTTTGGCACCAGATTATCAGCAACATCAAACAACAATTAGTATATGCACCTTCAGACTAAACTTTGTAATCTTGACAACACACAATCAACAAGCACAAAGTTTTTCTTTATAAAGTTCTATATAAAGTTTTATCCTTAATTAAATCAACTCCACATCTTCAAACTGGCGAGTCTCAACACAACGACATGCTTCCTCATACACTTTATAACCAGTTTACCACCTCATATTATGAACAAGGAATATGCCCTCCGAATCTGTGTAATTAATCTCCATAATATTCTACATATGTACACGTGGTGATATCAACAACTGAACCCTATTCAGCATCCACTAAGGGTCACAATCTACATACACTTCCTGCTGTTCGGTTTAGCCAGTACTTTACACTCTCTACTGGCTCTTCAAATTAGCCGACACATTTTCAAAATGGCTGTCCCAGTCTAGGGTGGAGTCTATGCATGTATGCATTTATTTTCTTCCCTTGATCTCCATATTTAACCCATTACAATGCAATGATCCCGACTATAAATGACCCTGAGAAAGAAGCCTTTAGAAAACATCGTGGGAAAAGGAGAAAATGCTGGTAACCAGCATTTTCTCCTTTTCCCACAATGTTTTCTACTCTTCACGAAACAAATTTCAAATTTTCAGTCACTTTTATCTTGTCATCTGCAAATGCTTTCTATTTGGACAAACATAAATTTTGTTGTTTGGTAATGAGTTAATGTGACTAAAAATGGAAATTTGTTTTTGGGAAGAGTAGAAAACATTGTGGCAAAAGGAGAAAATGCTGGTACCCAGCATTTTCTCCATTTCCCACAATGTTTTCAGAAGGCTTCCTTCTCAGGGTCATAAAAACCGGGGATTGTTCGGTAAAGGGTTAACTCTTTACCATACGATAAAATTCTACACTGGTCCGAATTGAAAGCGTAATTAATGCAGACAATAGAACAAGTAGGCTCAAATGATGAAACATGCCATTTAATTAGCAGAAAACATTGAAGGAAAAGGAAAAATGCTGGTTACCAGTTTTTTATCCTTTCTACACAATATTTTCCAAAGCTTTCTTAGTCAAGATCATATAAACTGGGACTTGTATAGTAAAGGGTAAACCCTATCTTCCACTGTGGAAAAAGGAGAAATTAATGCTAAGCAGTATTTTCTCTTTTCCTGCAATGTTTTCTACTCTACCAAATACAAATTCCATCAGTTAGAGCTATTCAAATTGCTCTCTGCAAAATTATTTAGAGCAGACAAATCCACATTTCTGTCATGTTGTAAAGAATTAACACTTTACCAAACGACAATTGAAAGCATTTGCAGATGACAATTTTAAAATGGCTTAACTCTTTACTACCCAATCCGGACTTAATGACCCTCAGTAAGAAGCCTTTTTAAAACTTTGTAGAAAACTTGGTGGGAAAAGGAGAAAATGCTGGTTACAAGCATTTTCTTTTTTTCCTACAATGTTTCAAAAAGGCTTCTTTTCCAGGAGCATCAAAAGTCGTCATTGTGTGGTAATGGGTTATTAACTCTTTACGACACAATCCAAACTTTTAACGACTCTGAGAAAGAAGCCTTTTAATAGCATTGTGGGAAAAGGAGAAAATGCTGGTAACCAGCATTTTCTCCTTTTCCCACAATATTTTCTACCCTACTGGAAAACAAATTTCACTTTTTGAGTTTCGTTTATTTCGTCGTCTGCAAATGCTTTCAATTTGGACTAGCCTAAAATTTTTTTGTTTGGTAAAGAGTTAAACAACAGGACTGTATGGTAAGGGGTTTATCTTTTCATGGGACCAGAGGGTAGACTGTTTTACGGCAATATACATGTGCATAAATTGCCATTTTGTTAGGACTTGAAAGTTAGGACATGAATATCAAAAATACAGAGACCTTCTGGAGCAGTATTCAACCACTCTTAACCCATTACCAAACAATTCCTAGTTTTTATGACCCTGAGATGGAAGCTTTTTGAAAACATTGTGGAAAAAGGAGAAAATGCTGGTAACCAGCATTTTCTCCTTTTCCCACAATGTTTTCTACCCTTCCCTAACCAGGTTTCAATCTTTCAGTCATGTTTATTTTGTTGTCTGCAAATGCTTTCAATTTAGACTATTCTAAGACTTTCTTGTGTGGTAAACAGTTAACTTTGAAGTTCTTGCAGAAGACAAAATACTTCTGACTCAGTAAAAAAAATTCTTCCTTGGAAGGTTGGGTAAAACAGTGTCGGAAAGGGAGAAAATGCTGGTTACCAGCATATTCTCATTTTCCCAAATTGTCTACAAAAAACCTTTACTTAGGGTTTGTAAACCCTGGATTGTGAAGCAATGGGTTTAGAATTTGCTTTCAGACAACAAAATAAAGTGACTGAAATTTTGAAATTTGTTTTGTGAAGGGTAGAAAACATTGTCGGAAAAGGAGAAAATGCTGGTTACCAGCAGTTTCTCCTGTTCCCATAATGTTTTCAAAAGTCTTCTCTAGACGTGTCGTTAAAATCCGGGATTGTTTGGTAAAGAGTTAACCCATTACCACACAATCCCTATTTTTGATGACCCTAAGAAGTCTTTGGAAAACATTGTGGTAAAAGGAGAAAATGCTGGTAACCAGCATTTTCTCCTTTTCCTACAATGTTTTCTACCCTTCACAAAACAAATTTCAAATTTCCAGTCATTTTTATTTTGTTGTCTGCAAAAACTTTCAATTTGGACAAACCTGAAATTTTGTCGTCTGGTAATGAGTTAAAACAGAATTCTTTTATTTACTTACAGGCTTTGTCTATTTATCAAAATCCTGCTAGAGACTGTTGAAAAAAAAAAGCAAAGTCAGCTCTGATACAATCACTCCAGTAATTTATGTTACTGACATTTCTTATGTCATGGGGAAAAACAAATGTATCAGAAACCAATTGACACCATTATGCCTTACAAGGTTACTTCCCTTTAGTGGTCATATGACAAAGTTTTAGACTGGTACAAGTTGAAAGTATTTGCAGACGATAAATTCATTTTGCGCAATCTGGGATTTTTTCTTTTGACCCTTTACCACACAATTACAACTTTTAATGACCCTGAGCAAGAAGCATTTTGAAAACATAGTGGGAAAAGAAGAAAATGCTGGTAACCAGCATTTTCTCCTTTTCCCACAAAGTTTTCTACCCTATCAAAGATTTAAAAATTGCATCATTTGAACCAATATGAAATTATCATCTGCTTATGGTTTCCGTTTGGGAAGGTATAAATGTTCCAGAATATTAAAGGATTAAAAGTAAGAAAACACTGTGGGAAAAGGGGAAAATGCTGGTCACCAGCATACCTGCATTTTCTCCTTTTCATACAGTGTTTTCAAAAACCCTTTTCTTCTAGGTCGTTGAAACTTGTGATATTGTGGTAGAGATTTAACCCTTTACCCAACAATCCCTGGTTTTTATGACCCTAAGACCCTGAGATACAAGCCTTTTGAAAACATTATGGGAAGAGAAGGAAATGCTGGTTACCAGCATTTTCTCCACAAAGTGTTCTTCCCTATCAAAGAAAAATTGTATCATATTCATATTAACCAATATGAAATTTTCATCTGCTAATGGTTTCCATTTGAATAGGTATAAAATTTTGCCATGTGGTAAAGAGTTAAAAGTTAGAAAACATTGTGGGAAAAGGAGTTTACCAGCATTTTCTCCTATTCACACTATGTTTTCAAAAGCCTTTTTCTTCAGGGTCTAAGAAACTTGTGATACTGTGATAGCTATTTAATGTATTAAAATAATACCTACATTTTGGAATGCTAGAAACAGCTTCTTGTGATTTTGCAAGCCATGGTGACCAAGGTACAACTGCTTGGTTGTACACTACCTTTTGATTCATTAAACTGTCAGAAAACCAACAACTCAAACCCCAGGTATTTGCAGTATGTTCTACTTTTCCATTTTGAAACCTTTCTAGGAAAAATCCTACCATTTCATAGGTTGCTTGCATGTGAATTTTGTACATGTTAAATGTCATGGACAGTTTGACCAGCTGCATAGCTTTGGTGGTAGAATCTTCGGACTAGTAAACACCCAGGTCATTTGAGGGTGTGGATTTCAGTCCCAAGGCTGGCTATCTCAAATTACAAGTAGTCTTTCAGATAGGACAATAAACCCACATCCCATGTAAGGGTGCTATACACTGAACAATTTATTCCTTTACCAAACAATCCCCGTTTTTTTCGAGCTTGAGATAGAAGCCTTTTGAACACATTGTGGGCAAAGGAGAAAATGCTGGTAACCAGCATTTCCTCCTTTTCCCAAAATGTTTTCAACCCTGCTAGAAAAAAAATTCGATTTTTGAGTTACTTTTCCTTTTTCATCTGCAAGTGCTTTCAATTTGGACCAGTCTAACAATTTGTTGTTTGGTTAAGGGTTAAAGAAACAGGACTGTAACATTCAGGATGGGGTTTGTTCTGAATCTTGCACTATGCCCCCAAAACGAACAGTTTTCAGGAGGGTGTCCCCCATTAAAGTTGTCTGTGGCAACGATATATAAACCCAAATTCAATCAATCAATCCAAAATTTTGACAAATAGTAAAAGTTAGTACTCACTACTCAGTCATATTATACTAGCATGCATATTGACCTATGAACAACCAGCATTCACCTGTAACTGACAATTCAATGCAGTATTTTCTCTGACCTTCTGTTCCTTCAAATTTGGACCCCTAAATTTTCTTAATTTCTCCTCACGTTTAAATATTTACCTTCATTAAAGGATCCACCATTGAGAAAATCTAGGGAAAACCCTGTGGCCACTAACTTTTGCTCTTTTTGTCATTCTGTGCCCAAATAAGAAATAGATCAATGGCATGAACCATTCATAAAAATTTCTATTTACCAAACTGGTCATTTTCTAAACCAAGTATAGATCTTGAAGTACGACATGCTCTGAAATCTGCTGTGTACTAGAAAATCTATGTACATGTCCTTAACTCATTATCAAACAACAAAATTTTAGATTTGTCCAAATTGAAAGGATTCGCAGACAACATAATAAAAGTGACTGAAAATTTGAAACTTGCTTTGTTCAGGGTAGAAAACATTGTGGAAAAAGAAGACAATGCTGGTTACCAGCATTTTCTCGTTTTCCCACAATGTTTTCAGAAGCCTTCTTCCTCAGAGTCGAGAAAACATGGGATTGTTCGGTTAAGCCTTTACCCAACAGTCACGGGATTTTACGACCCTGAGGGCAAATTTATCCTTATGAAGACAATACAGAAAAATGAGACGAAGCTGGCAACAAGCATACTCTCCTTTTTGCATATTACTCTCTACCCTTTCATTAGCAAATTCCATCATTTTAGTTGCATTTCATTTATCGACTGCAAACGCTTACAATTTTTGACAGGGCAGTGGCTAGAGATACGGTACCGTACCTCTAGCCTATATTAAAGAAATGGCTAGAGATACGGTACCGTACCTCTAGCCCCGGAGTCTAAAGATACGGTACCGTATCTCTAGCCATTCTTATGATATAGGCTAGAGGTACGGTATTTTGTAGATACATGTAAGAAATTATAATTTTACTTCAGTTTTGATTATTAACATTATTAGTATGGCTTTGTATTAATTGATCGGCATCAAAGAACAGATCGAACTCATCAAGTTGCAGTGTACGAATGTGCACTGATGAGCGAAAATAATAATTGCGTTGATTATTAGGTGAACTTAATTACTTAACCCTGGGATTCTATATAACATATGTATTATCCCTGCTTAACCCTTTCTCAAAAGACAAATTTTACACTCAAAGAATTTGTAAACAATTTAAATTTTGATGAAAAATTGTGGAAAATGGTCATCAAAAAGGGTAGAAAACACTGTTGGAAAATGAGAAATTAGCATTTTCTCCTTTTCCTACAGTGTTTTCAAAGGACTTGTACTGCATGTAGGAAAGCAGTCAGTGGCTTAGAAAGAATATTGTGCCGAGTACTGGTTATAAAAACTCGAGAAAAGCATGAATAGGTGCACTGACCGATGCAAAAGTACTGAAATACTGTTGAAAACGGCGTTAAACACCATTCATTCAATCAAATTCCTAAAGTTATTTACAACCATGTGCAGGCCTAGCCCCATAGCTCAGTCAGTATAGCGTACCGGAACTGAGAACAGGAGATCGCCGTTCGATCCACAACCCAAGAGTAGATAAATAAATGAATAGATAAAATAACTTAATAAGTATAAATAGATGGATGGTAGACAGACAGACAGACAGACAGATAACCTTTGTTCTCTCACTCCTGTCCCACTGGCTATGAAATTCTTGCCACCATGAATACAGTATTTAAAGCGATATCCCGTAATACTTTCTCCTTTCTTTTATTTATGTTTGTACGCGCGGCTGGGCTTTTTTTTTTTTTTAAAGTCATAGAATCCCTCTAGTAAAACTGCACACTTTCTGCACTTTGATAGCACTTTATTGCGCTTTTAAATGTTTGAAAATCTTCAAATTTCTTCCCGACGTGAATACTATGAGCCATTTTGACCGTATGATACAAAACTGGCTTGAAAGTGCTTTCAGAAAATTTCCCGTGATTGAGTAATAGTTAAATTATCAATTTCCGTGATTGAGTAATTGATTAATTATGTCGTTTTCCATTATCAATTAAAGTAACAATAGCGTCCAAATGTAAACAGTGGGAGACGTTAAAAAGCAGTAAATTCATATCACACCATATAAAAGTATGTAAATTAATATGAGGATGACACTCTTTAAATGTGCGATTGGTCAAAGTTCCATTCGCTAACAGAAGAATTAAATTTCAATCTAGCACATTTCCAACCAAGCCGACTAAATTTTTGTTTACATCGATGATCATGACGTAATGATCACGTGACAGCCTGAAACTAAGGTAAACGAAAATACAAAATGGAGGACCGTGAAGGTTCAAATTCGACAGGAGAGCAAGTTTATTAACCGAATTCGCTGAAGTCTTGCGAAGAGCGATACAACAGAACAAACGGGCGTCTATTTTAGAAATTGCTTTCGACTAAAAACCCCATGCAAATAAAAAGAATGAGCGAAAAGCCGGAAAATAGATGCGGATTTCAGTTCGCACGGAAACCGGTTTACGATCGGTAAGTCACCTCCATTTACTATTGTTATAGAACATGGAGAACTTTTCGATCCATGAATATGGGATGGTTTGATAAAAATGATCATTTTTACGCATAATTCAGCACTCGATTGACCCATTTACTGCGCAGGTATTGCAAAGATTAAATGTGCATAATTATGTCTGATCCTTGGATATTCCAGCCTTGTTGACCCAGTTTCGATTGAGTCTAATGCATGGATAGTAACGTAATGCTTAAACCTGAGTTCAGAGGGTACGGTTATACTCAAAACATGTTTATTGAGGGTTGAACTCTGTCCAAATTGAAAGCATTTGCAGACAACAATTTCAGTGTGGCTCAATTGATTAGGTAGAAAACATTGTGGGAGAAGGAGAAAATGCTGGTTACCAGCATTTTCACCTTTTCCGCAATGTTTTTAAAAGGCTTCTTTTCCAGGGACGTCAAAAGTAGGGATTGAGTGGTAATGGGTTAATTATAGATCTAAATTTAGTCTAATCCCTAGTTCTAACGCCACTGAGAAATGGCTTTGGAAAATTTTGAGCAGGATTATATTCTTATGTACATTGCATACATTACTTCTTGCAAGCTATGGGCTACATACCAATGCAAAATTTTTCAAATGAAAATTGAGGGAAAAGATTGATTGATTGTATGCTTTTTAACACTTTTTCCATTATTATTTCAGTTATATTGTGGCAGCCAGTGCACCTGTCCATGCTTTCCTGGAGTCTCTTTTACAAGTTGTATGCACAATTTTCTTTCCAGGCCACTGGCTGTTATCCCATATAGCCATTGTCGAGACTATGGTCAGAGGTGGGAGAAGAATGAATCCTGTCACAAGGGACTATCATCAATCCACCGAAAGAAATTTTCCGAGCTTGGGATCGAACCCACGACCCGCGCTTTCTCAAGTGCTGCATGCTACTGACTAAGCTACCGTGGCTCGGTTTGATGGAAAAGAAACAGTTCCAAGCTTTTAGCACTGTATATTACTAAGTCACTAGGCATACCCATGATAATGATAAGGGGAAAGTATAGAATCAGGTTGCTGGTCTGTCCATAATTACTCTCAGATTTGTTAAGGGCTCTTCTTGGACAATTTTCAACTATTGTCCTTGCAGAACTAATGTATGTATGTAATTTAACTAATTTTCATAACGATTTGTACACATAACGTTAGGTGGGACTACTGAAGGACTCCTTAATACATGTGGTACATGCAGTATGGCCCTTATGAATTTTTTTTTCATCTGATCCAGAGATACAGCGACTGTTTGATTGTGTTGGAGGTTGTAGACCTACATGTATCTAATTTTAATGAAATGTAAAGTCTATACTTCTTCTAATGTGGAAGAACTCTTGAGAAACACCTCTAAAAACTGATGTGTAGGTCACTTTCATTTCCCCAGTCATTTTCATGTAACCAAAGAGTTTAACCTTCATAAAATGTTTAAACAATATTTGGAGCTCTCACTTGTTTTGTAAATGATATTTCAGGGTACAGAAGGAACTATTTTGCACTTCTCTGGCCAATGCGAATGGATCCTCCGACATGGTGATACACAAACAGAATCATACTATGAAGATGCAGATTAGCCTTGGTTTCTGACTCTTTCATCATTCCATTCCAGTAGACAAAGAATTTGGCCATCTGCTTTCAGGTAACTTAATTAGGTAAAACAGATTTTATTTCAACAGCCATATTCTTATTTACATGACTGGTTAGTGAAAATTGAATGCATGTATTACTGTTTCAGTGGTTCACCTCTACCTAAACTCACAGGCCATCTACCCAGAGAATCATTGTAGATATAAGATTACTGGTATACTGTAAGAAGATTTTGCTGTCTCATCTTGATGTTGAATGAACCCATCATTATAGACTGGGTTAAAAATGGAGCGGAATTCTTAAAAATGTTCTGTAGGACAAAGTAGACAATTGAGATAACTACTGCTGTTCTTGTGTGACTGAATTTGATATTGTCACCTAGGGCTATACAGTCCTTCTATACCATTTGTGACATTAGTAATGTCCTGATTTTTATTCAGCTGAACAGCTATAAAGGGCTTCAGGATTACTTCATGATTCAGTGGTTAATTTAATGCATAATATAAGTAATCCATGAGTATGATCCAGTTCTCTCTGGGTTTTGCTGGGATGTCCATGTGCATGTTACTTCAGATATTGGTAAAAGTAAAAACTCCAGAAATTAAGAATATTATAGTTTATCAAATTGGTATGACTGATATCATGTTGACAGTTACACAAATGCATCACTGATTCAGTCAAGCCTGGCTTCATTTACAAAAGTGTCGTCTATTTTAGTGAAAGATGCTGAATTACACTGTTAATTAAAGGTAGCTCAGATTATGAAAATTGTCCTTGATAGGGTAGAAAACATGGTGGGAAAAGGAGAAAATGCTGGTTACCAGCATTTTCTCCTTTTCCCACAATGTTTTCTAAAGGCTTCTGTCTCAGGGTTGTCAAAGGTAGGGATTGTGTGGTAATGGGTTGAACAAACCAGTTTTGACTTTAACCCTATCCAAAACGACAAATTTTGGACTCTTCCAAACTGAAAGAGTTTGCAGACGACAATTTTAGATTTTGAGAAAATGGCAGAAAGTTCTCAAAAAGGATAAACACTGTGGAAAAGGAGAAATTGCTCGTTACGAGCAATTTCTTCTTTTCCCACAGTTTTTTTTAAAAGACTTTTACTGCAGACATGTAAAAACCAGGGCTTGTTTGGGAAAGGGTTAAATAATGTATGGAAAGTATTGTGAAGATGACAATATGTTGTTTTATGATCACTGCAAGTGTAATTTGATGGCTAAAAAAAAAGATTTTTGAAATCAGGTAAAAGAAACCAAAGGACAGAGAGACATGGCAACTTTTTGACCTACTTTTAAACTCCATTTTCTGCCATTAACTAACACTTGCACGGGCTGCAAAATAACAGATTGTCACCTTCCATAATTTCCATACTTCTGTTATTATTTAAATTTAGATGCATTTTAAGACCTACTACGTGTACTTTTGCTGCCATTGGGGCACTATGACATACCCCAACTCCTTGCTAGTACAAACAACATGTGAAGTAAATTAGTAAAGGGTTGGAGATGCACCAACAATCCAACAGTCCAATTATAATTATGCTGGATATTATGCTGGAGGTTATTCTGTCGTCAAATAGAATGAAGTGGAGTATAAAAACACCCATTTCAATAATTCCTTTTTTTTTCTTCTCCAGATTTTCAGATTGAGATGAATTGAGAAAGAGATTATGATTTTTTTTCTATTTTTAGGGTATACAGCAGAACAATCAAATTTCCAAAGACATTCTGTGGTGTTGCTGAAGAATACGTAGCATAGGAATATTTGGCCTTCCGTATGCTTGTTACAATATATAACTGGCCACTTTAGATGACAGTTCATACAAGGACAGATATGTTTCATGCAATAAGCAAGACAATAAGGTGTAAATATTAGTTTATAATTTTGAATACATTATATAATCACAATAAGAATTCGTAGACAAAAAATAAAATACATTCATACATACAGCCATATTAAAGGGTGTTGCCTGTTGTCAGCTCTTAACCCAAACATCAAAGTTTTCCATGTTAAGAACTATTTAGTAATTCTAACACTGAAAATGATTTCAGGGCATTTTTGGAAATGGAAGAATTGCTGGTAACCAATACTTCTTTTCCCTTTTTCAAAACATTAACATCTCTTTCAGAAAAAAAATCATATCATTTCAGCTATGTCTAATTTTTCATCTGCAAATGTTATCAATTCAATCAATTCCGAACTTTTACAGCTTTTTGATAACATTGTGGAAAAAGGAGAAAATGCTGGTAACCAGCATTTTTACCTTTTCCCACATTTTCTACTCTATTAATGACAAATTTCATCATTTGAACTATGTTTCAATTGTCGTCTGCAAATGCTTTCAATTTGGACAAGTCTATTATTTTGCTTATGTGGTAAAGAGTTAACAAACGTCAGAATGATAAAACTTTGCAATGTAATAAATTTGTTGTGCGGTCAGGTGGCAGGGAACTTGGAAACATGCTCTGACCGTACAACTAATAATGTTTCAAGTGGTACAAAATACTCCAACAAACAAAAATCAAATATTTACTGGAGAACAACAATTAACCTTTCCCAAACGACAGAGTTTGACTCTTCCAAACCGAAAGAATTTGCAGACGACAATTCTAGATTTGGAGAAAATGGCAGAAAATTCTCAAAAAGGGTAGAAAACACTGGGAAAAGGAGAAATTGCCTGTTACGAGTAATTTCTCCTTTTCCCACAATGTTTTCAAAAGACTTTTAATGCAGACATGTAAAAACAAGGGCTTGTTTGGGGAAGGGTCAAGTTTTTTGCTGATGAAAAAGTTATTGAGATAATAAAAGTCTCTTTAAAAGGGTAGAAAGGAATAAAATGAAAATGCTGGCTACCAACATTTTCTCCTTTTCCCACAGGCTGCATTTGACCAACATTTTGTCTTTATCCCACAATGTTTGCAAAGAGAGTCTTTCTCCAGGTTGTTAAAACTTATATTGTTTTAAAAAGGGTTAAAATGATAATGTTTCTTATACGTCTGTTTCGTTTACTAGTATCCTTAGCAAAGTCTTTAAAATTTTCAGGCTTTTTCCACCCTCCCCCATGAACAAAAGTGCCCAAATTGAAAGCCGACGACAAAATAAATGTGAATCGAAAATTGTAAATTGATTTGAAAAAGGGTAGAAAACATTGTGGGAAAAGAAGAAAATGCTGGGTAACAGCATTTTCTCCTATTCCCACAATGTTTTCAAAGGCTTTCTTTCTTAGGGTCGTCAAAAGTAGGGATTATGTGGGAAAATAAATGTGAATGGAAAATTGTAAATTGATTTGGAAAGGGAAGAAAACATTGTGGGAAAAGAAGAAAATGCTGGGTACCAGCATTTTCTCCTTTTCCCACAATGTTTTCAAAGGCTTCCTTCCTTAGGATCGTCAAAAGTAGGTATTGTGTGGTAAGCACTCTTTTCCCACAATGTTTTCAAAGGCTTTCTTTCTAAGGGTCGTCAAAAGTAGGGATTGTGTGGTAAAGAGTTAACTCTGTACCAAAGGAAAACATTTTAGACTGGACCCAATTAAAAACATTTGAAGATAACAAAATAAAAGTGACTGAAAATTTAAAATTTGTTTTGGGAAGGGTAGAAAACATTGTTTGAAAGGAAAAAATGTTGATTACCAGCATTTTCTCCTTTTCCCACAATATTTTCAAAAGGGTCCTTTCTCGGGGTCGTGAAAAGTCGAGATTGTGTGGTAAAGGGTTAAAAATCAACTGCAAATGCTTTAAATTTTAACAAGTCTGCATTTTTGTCTTATGATAAAGAGTGAATAATAAGATTTTCTTTTCAATAAACTATATTGATACTGTTTGCCTTTAAAATGGTTATCTGACATTTAAAGCTACCTACATTGTTTACCGTAACTAAATCACAATTTTTTCAAAAAGTCTCTTTTTTTTCATATTCCAGTCTCTTTTAATTTTAATTTTGTTATCACACTACCACTTCCCAACTTTGTGCCCATCACGACCTCCAATGTTGATAGCCCATCAAACGCAGTTCAATCATGTCCTTGTAACCTGGCTTTACTGGGCTGGCTTTGAGCAAAATGAGACACTGAAATGACAAGATTATAAGTTTCTTGCTAAATACTGTACTGTAATATAGGAGCCATGCTCTGTCAAAAGTGTGTGTAGGCTGATATGGGATGACACTTTTTGCACTTTACAAATTTTCTGCATGTCAAAGTACCATTCTACCATCGGTTCAAGTCCACTGTTATACAAATTGGGTTTTATGGATCCATAATAAGGTGCTTAGTATAATACATCACTGAGATGTATGAGGCCCATTTTTGCTAGGCCATGGCCCATACATCTTTACAAATATGGTTTCTGACAAAAATGTATGATCACAAAATGCATACAAGGTTTATGCAGAATACATGGCTACAGACAGTTTTAAAGTTCTTCCATACTTTATGATTGGGAGATGTCTGATGAATATAGGCTACAGACTTTGTTTGGGAGTCTTTTAACTATATCCTAGGAAGGCCATTTAAAAATGATGTGTTTGTTTCTAACACAGCCATTGAGACTGCATTCATATTTTCAGACTGAACTAAATTTTTAACTCATCCATATTAACCCATTACCACACAATCCCTACTTTTGACGCCCCTGAGGAAGAAGCCTTTTGAAAACACAGTAGGAAAAGGAGAAAATGCTGGTAACCAGCATTTTCTCCTTTTCCCACAGTGTTTTCTACCCTTCCCAGAACAAATTTCAATTTTTCAATCACCTTTATTTTGTCGTCTGCAAATGCTTTCAATTTGAACCAGTCTAAAATTTTGTCGTGTGGTAAAGAGTTAAAAGCATTTGAAGACAACAAGTTGAACGTTGCTCAAATAATGGAATTCGTTTCGAAGTTTTTTCCTCTCTCCACTAGGTTTTCAAAAGTCTTCTTTTTTTTTAATGTAAAAAAACAAAAAAAAAAAAAACAGATCAATAGGAAAAGGGTTCATCAAGCATTCTTTTGTGTAGAGGAGAGTACTTTACTTTTACCAAATACTCGTGTCAAACCCAAATGGTACAGCCATTGTTATACAGGACTTGAGAACAGGAAGTTGCTGGTTCAAATCCCAAGCTGGGCAAAATTTTTCCCCAGAATCGAAGATAGTCATTGCAACAGGATTCATTCCTTTCTGACTGATAATTGTTTTGAAAATGGTTACAAGGGAAATCAGCCATTGGACTATTGTGCAAAGTACAGGTAACAGAAACTCTAGAAAAGCATGGATAGGTGCACTGGCTGTAAGAAAGGAATATTTGCTTGTTACATACAATTGCTTCTTTCCAAAACTTGATTCTTTCCAAAAATTAATTATTGCACATGCAGTCTATGGTATGGATGTACAAAGCTGAACCTTTGTCTGGTCAAGTATTTAAGCTCTGAATACAAAAAGACACAAGTTTTAACATTAATGTATTTTAGATCCAGACATAAATATCATTGAAATACCTGTTGACATGTTGTTAAAATCAGTAATAAAAGGAATCCTTTCAGATGGGATATAACACCAGACTGTGGTATCTAATCATCAGTTTAAAAACATCTTGGTCTCTCTGTCTGCCTAAAAAGATACATTGTTGTTTGATTAGAAAGGAAAGTGATCAGTAAAAAAGACATGAAAAACATCATTCTCAATCACAATGCTTTAGATCTACTTGAGTACAGTCTACTACTGCTGATGGTCTTCAACTGTCTTGCATCTGTAGGGTTCATCTGTATGCGATGACTTAATTGATGAAATAACACCAAATTTTTCTTAAAAAACTGACTGTAAAGATATCTGTAACCTGCGAGTCAACCCATTACCACACAATCCCTACTATTGACGCCCCTGAGAAAGAAGCCTTTAGAAAACATTGTGAGAAAAGGAGAAAATGCTGGTAACCAGTATTTTCTCCTTTTCCCACAATGTTTTCTACCCTTCACAAAACAAATTTCAAATTTTCATTCACTTCTATTTTGTCGTTTGCAAACGCTTTCGATTTGGAATTGTAAGCTTTAAATATTGTCATTTGGTAATGAGTTAAACCAAACTCTTGAAAGTTGAGACTTAAAATATGCTGTGTTGACACTGTAACGTTAGTCAAGACCAGAATATACCTGGTAAGAAGTCTGACATTTGATATAAAACGTCTACCACCTGATGTTAAACTCGGATCAAAATTCATCAGTTATTTTTTCACAGTAAGTTCTAAACTCATTCACTACCTACGATCAAGATCCGAACGCACCTAATATAAAGTCCGATCTTCACTATAAAACATCCACAATTTGTTTAACTAGTTTTCCCTGGTCCATACTACAACCCTGTGTACCCTACACATTCGACTTTGTATGTATAAACGCCGAATGTCTTATTGGATGAAATAGTAATGGGCCGAAAGTGTTATCGGCCGAGACGCGAAGTCTCTACAGTACAGCTCTGACAAGAGAAAAAAATGTGTTTATTCATGTCCTGATCAGAATGAAGGAAGTGCAACTCCGGTTTACCAATCAACATACAAGGAACGCAGTACTAATTTCAAGAAAATTAAAATCTTACCGAGGTTTCGCAGTAGCTTTCATGTAGAGGAAGCACATAGCGTCTGTGGAAATACGTCATCATTATCAATCACGTGATGCCCAAATATAGGACATCAGAATCATTCCGAATAGATGTAGCAACGTCTTTTTGGAGTTGGGAGAGTTGATAACGAAAAAATGCAAATGGTTCTGTAGCAGGAGCCGATGTTGCAATGAACGCTTCTATCCCCTTGTTGACATAATTAGAGTATAATTAGCAGATTCGTGTCTTTATTGCGACTATTTTCACGCACAAAAATACCTCTGTATGAGCGCTATTGGGGCTTTAAAGAACAACAAAAGTTAAAATAATGTAAGATCCGCATACATCTTAAGCAATTAAATTCACTTAACTAATCAACGCAATTATTATTTTCGCGCATCGATGCAAACTCGCACACAGCAAAGAGTTTCTGTCCTTTGATGCCGATCAATTAATATAAAGCCATACTAATAACGATAATAATCAAAACTGAAGTAAATTTATAATTTCTTACATGTATCTACAAAATACCGTACCTCTAGCCTATATCATAAGAATGACTAAAGATATGGTACCGTATCTTTAGACTCCGAGGCTAGAGGTACGGTACCGTATCTCTAGCCATTTTTTTGATATAGGCTAGAGGTACGGTACCGTATCTCTAGCCACTGCCTTTTGACAGGTCTTAAGTTTTCTCCAGTCTAACAAAGTTAATTTAGACTGTGTAGAGTCACTGTAAATGTCAACTTCGTATTGAAGAAATTTAAAATGAGATTCCAGACTGAGAAATCACTCTGGCAAGTCTGCATCAACATCTGACCTTACAAACAGGAAGCTGGGGTACAGGTGATGTCAAGTTTACCTTGAAGGCGGACCAGGTTTTCATGCACACAAATACTTACTTATCTGGCAACGCCATCCGTAAAGTTTCTGTCAGTTTGATGCCTTCCAAGACTTGACAATGCTGAACATAACAACTGAGCTTATATTGACAGAATTTTCATCAGGTGAGTGTGGTCATGTATCTGCTAGGTTAGTCTCAGTCATACACCGAACTAATGATTAATTTACAGTCTCTGGGCAGCTAAATATCGTGAGGCAACGTTAATTCACACAAGTATGCATACAACTGCAGAACTATCATTCTGGAAAGCGCAGTAGAGTCATTACAAGAGAATTGCATCGTCTATTTACATTATCTACGACTATAAGGGAGCAAAATAAATTCAGACATTACAGACCGAAGAACGCATTTGTGATAAGACATCATGGTTCGTATATTTTGGGCGAGGAAATTCATTTTCATAAATCTTGCATTTCAGTTGCATAACAACAATTATATTATCGCAATTTTTCCTCCTTAATCGAACTTCAAACCGTTTTTCGAGATAGATACTTTGGGATCTACTTTGTGTATTGATACCCTAATTTGTCCCGAACTTTTTACCTGCTCTGCAGATTCAGAAAGTCATGGATCTCATTGGTTTAAAAATACATCACAAAAACAAACAATAAGTTATCTCCCTTAGAAGACATTTCACTTGTCATTGCCCTTACACTGTTGGGGACACACCCACTCGGACAAATACATGTAAAACGATGCAGGTGGAATAAAGACGTCGTTTTTATTCTCCTGACAAATCATATTTCAGTTACATTTTATCATATTATGATATTGGCTCGAAATTCGATAAACTTTGAAAGATTTCCGTAAATGGTACAAGAAAGACAACTGCAGTTAAATTTTGATATTCAGTCAAAGATTGTCTCCCTTGTAAAAATAGCATTACTCTATACTGGGACAAGAACAGGCGTAGTATTTAACTCATTACCAAACAACAATATTTTAAACTGGTCCAAATTGAAAGCATTTGCAGACGACAAAATAAAAGTGACTGAAAATTTGAAATTTGTTTTGTGAAGGATAGAAAACATTGTGGGAAAAGGAGAAAATGCTGGTTACCAGCATTTTCTCCTTTTCCCACAATGTTTTCAAAAGGCTTTTCTCTCAGGGGCGTCAAAAGTAGGGATTGTGTGGTAATGGGTTAACATAGAATGAAGCAGCGAGGACAGATCTCTGAAATTATTTTGAGATTACGTGAGATGTTTTGCGGTCATCGAATTGCGGTAGTCTGTAGAACACTATTTTTTTTCATTGAATTAGAATATCTTTTTTACCCTTTCGTCAAAGGATCATGTGTAAAAATATCTTCGAAAAAAGGAGAAATTCCGAAACTAGTATTTTTTGTCATTTTTTAAATAAGATTTTCTGCTGTTTTGATCATACATCTCTAGTTTCCTTACTGCGCAATCCTAAGTTTTTGTGTATGATGTTTAACCCCGTTTCAACAATGATTTAGTTATATCGCAGCGGCAAGTGCACCTATCCATGCTTTCTTAGAGTGTCTTTTACCCTACGCTATTTTCTTTCCAAGCTACTGGCGGCTTTCCCACATATCCATCGTCGAGACAATGGTCAGCAGTGGGAAAGGAATGAATCCCGTAGATATGACTTCCATTTATCCTCGGAAAGAAATTGGCCGAGCCAGGGATCGAATCCACGACCCGGACCCAGTTCTCGAGTTCTGCAAGCTACCGACTGAGCTACCGAAGCTCGGCTGCCATTATCTTGAAGTAGCTCATTTGAAAACCGGAGGTAAATGAAGAAAATGCCGATAACAGGTTGTAGGCGGTAGACACTGCACCGGTGTAATGCAGAGAAATGACCCTCCCCTTCAAAATGACCCATGGGTCATTTCTCTACATTATCATTATTCTACGTAGAGAAATAACCCCATGGTCATTATTCTACGTAGAGAAATGAGCCCAGAGGGTTTTTAGATATATTAAATAAGTTATATATATGTTATAGATAGGTTAAACTGTCAATAGTTAAAACTCGATCAATGCTACTTCAAGTTTATTCTTTGGAGAAAAAATATCTTCTTAACGAAAAATGTTGTACCAAGATCATACAGCACGGTTTGTGCAGTCTTAAAGGTGGCCCTTCAGATTTCGGGACGAAAATCTTACGAAAATACAAAAAAAAAAATCATCGTTATTCTCCAAAAGCCCTTTAATTTTCATTCATAAAAATCCAGTAGTAGAAAACCATCTGACAACAAGAGAAATCAGAGATTTACTTCGGCCCAGGTCGACATCTAGGTGAAACACGGTCTGTTTTTACATGAGCAACCCGCTCATTTACATACCAGAAATACACATGCGAAGCTTTAAACAAAGCGTCCGAAGAACACATTACGAAAAAGAATTACATGTTTGTTATCTTATGGAATTTAAGCGTCATTAGTTACGTGCCAATCGCTTGACATTCCCACAATGTTTTTTTTTTTATTTCTGGCGCGGAATCTAAAAATACCTTAAGAGGCTACGTAGCCTTTTAACCCTTTCCCAAACAACAAAAGCTTAGACTAGCCCAAATTGAAAGCACTTGCAGACGACAAAATTGATGTTACCTTAAAAGCAAAATTTGTTTTCAGCAGGGAAGAAAACATATTGGGAAAAGGAGAAAATGCTGGTTACCAGCATTTTCTCCTTTTCCCACAATGTTTTCAAAAGGCTTCTCTCTCAGGGCCGTAAAAACCAGGGATTGTTTGGTAAAGGCTTAAGGGAACACCATAACATTTCTTTTTTTTTTTTTGTAATTTTATGATTCTTAATTATTGATTATTTCTATTGTGTTTTTTTTTTTTTCATATAGATTTAAGTGACATATAGAATTTTTCAATACTAAAAGGGCCCTATGAACATACATTTGATTTCCTGACTTGAACAACGAGGTAGGCTTACCCAAAGACTCCGATCGACTTTCCTGGAATGATAAATTCACCGGGACAATTAGCGACAGGAAGCGAAAAGTGCATTTCCTGGACTTACGTCTGCGGAACTCGTTTTCAGCTCTATCGAGGAGTCGACACATGTTTTTGCATGTCTATTTTTAGCGTCGAGTTTATTTTAGGGTTCGTATGCAGCTATTAACAGAATTCCTGATTGGTATTACTCGAACAAATCAATTGACCCGAACTTGACCTCTATGCAAAGAATCATTATAGAGTAATTTAATTTTTTTTTACATCATCACTAATAATTGGACAGTACAACAATTCTGTTTTTAACGGTAAATGTAAGGTTAAACAATTGTTTTTCACGGTAAATGTCGGGTTTGACCCTTCAAGTGTCAAAGTCTAAATATGCAGTTTTTGTGGATGACATGGATCAAGATCAGACTGTACAGAAAGTGCATCCTAGATTAACGTCAGCCGCCACGTATTGCCAATTTAACCCTTTACCACACGATAAGAATTCAGACCTGTCGGAATTGAAAGCATTTATTGATAAAGGTTTCAATGTGGCTCATATGAAATGATTTTTCTTTGATGGGTTAGAAAACATTGTGGAAAAAGGAGAAAATGCTGGTAACCAGCATTTTCTCCTTTTCCCACAATGTTTTCAAAAGCCTTCTGTTTCAGGGGCGTTAAAAGTCGTCATTGTGTGGTAAAGGATTAAACCAACAAAATCAGGTTTATTTCAGATATTTTCTGTATTTATAAAAAAAAAAACGATAAATCTACGTATTTGTTGCGTAAAGGTTTAAACATCTTTCACAAAATTCCGCATTCATAGCCGAAGCTAAGTTTGGACAGTGTAAAATGTACAAGATGTTTTGTTTTCACACTAGTATATAACATTTTACATTATTTCATGCTTTCCGGTAGGATATCGAGAAATGGCAGTGAAAATATTTTTCGATCTTACACTGGTATCACCAGTGCAAATACCGATTTTCACGTTCTTGTCGCCTAGGTAAATTGCGCGTGCCTAACAACCAGATGGGAAATATGACGTCATATACCTTAGATTTCTCGCGCTTGACGTAACGTTGCTATGCGGGAGGGGTACGCCACGGGGAATAAAGGAAAAGAACTGTACTGAATTTTGATAAAGCTCCTCCCAGAAAGGGTTAAAAGCATAAAATAAATAGAATATTTGTTTTTTTCGGTGAAAGATCGAAATTTATTTCATCTCGTGAACACCATCGGTAATATTTTCACTCGTGGCTGCGCCACTCGTGAAAATATTACCGATGGTGTCCACTCGATGAAATAAATTTCGATCTTTCACCGAAAAAAACAAATATCCTCTATATCTTACACACGTTTGATATCACATTTGTGTGACGTCATTTTTGACGCCATTTCGTACGCATTTCATACATCAAATATCGAGGGTGCATTTATGAATTTTTTGCATCATCCTGATCTATATTTTGTGAAATATCATTATGTGATAAAAAGAATCTGACATTCATGGGTGTTTTAGATAAGATTTTATTAAACTCATCAAGGAAAATGTTATTAAGCTTGCCAAAGGCTCGCTTAATAACATTTCCCTAGACTCGTTTAATAAAATCTTATCTCAAAAGCCAACTCATGTCAGATCCTATATGTATAGGGGATCGCAAATCTTATGGGTTAGAATCATAAATGTCTGGAGGAAAAAAAAAACCCCCGAAGTCACATCGCAGGACAAAATTGTGAAGGGGTAGTACCATCGCTGCATAATAAATCATCGTCAGGGGACACAACGACCTTACAGTCAATCAACTACTGTATTGTCACATTACGCCAACGTGCCAGGAAATGATCGGGAAGACAGCGTTTCTGGGTAAGTTGGACCTGTAAATATCCCTACAATAGAATTTCTATATCCGTCACCATCTTGTTTGCTGTTAACTCTTTAACAATCGACAAATATGTTAGACTGGTCGAAATTGAAAGCATTTGCAGACGACTGATAAAATGTGGTTGAAAGGATGAAACTCATTTGTGAAAGAGACGAAAATATAGTAGGAAAGGAGAAAACGCTGGTTTGCCAGCTTTGTCTCCTTTCCCACAACATTTTTAAGAGCGTTGTCTGGGAATGTCATATTCTTAGAAGATTCGACCTGTCTGATATGACGCATTACCCTCCTCAAAGTTGGGGGGATTGTTGTAATACGCGCTATGAAGTAGCAATAGGGACAATGGCTTTTATCAATACGTTTGAGGGGAAACCAGGCATGTTTTAGATCCAGATTTCTCTAAACTGCTGATCACAGCTAAATGAATCGTACCAGGTAGGGTTTTATTGAGTAAACGTTTATTTTAGTTTGAAACTAAAAGCAACGATTGTCGTGTAGAAAAGTAGTCCGGTTGTGTAACCAGAATGCCTAAATTACGAGACACATGTATTTTTGTAGAATGCCATCTAGCGGGAGAAAATGTTTCAAGAACCTTCTTACTAAGGGTCGTTAAAGCTCGGGATTGTATGGCACAGGGTTAACTCGGACAAGTTTGAAATTCGGTTACGTAGTGTCAAAAAGCGGCCAGAAGTAGGGACAACCCTTAAAAAAAAAGAGAATAAAATGGCTATATATTTAGCTTGATATTCATTTAACCAAGTCAGACTGTTTGCATTGATGATATCATTAGGCAAGTGCAATATTGGGTTTTGTCAAAAAAGTAGGTCAATAGGCTAAATCTTAAAAAAAAAAAAACACCTTGTGTGTAGTCTTGAGGCTACATTTCAAACCTGATACTCATGGAACTTGGACAGTATATTGGTCTTGATGATGTCCTGGACAGCTTTGGAACTAGGCCATATCCAGTGAAAAGGAGGTCACAGGGCCAAAATGAGAGAGAGAGAGAGAGAGAGAGAGAGAGAGAGAGAGAAAACTTGTGTGCAGTCTAGAGACCAGATTTATTGTGCTGATACTCATGAAACATTAGCAGAATCAAAAGTAGGTCAAGTTTGCAAAAATAGGCCACCTACAGTGTATGACATGTGTATTACATCATGAAAACCAGGATCTCTTCAGCTTTTTTTAACCCATTACCACACAATTCCTACTTTTGACGCCTCTGAGAAAGAAGCCTCCAGAAAACATTGTGGGAAAAGGAGAAAATGCTGGTAACCAGCATTTTCTCCTTTTCCCGAAATGCTTTCTACCCTTCACGAAACAAATTTCAAATTTTCATTTACTTTTATCTAGTCGTCTGCAAATGCTTTCAATTTGGACCAGTCTAAAATATTGTCGTTTGGTAATGGGTTAAGCATGGATAACTTTACTCAGGTGAGCGCTTCAGAGCCAGTGGCTCTCTTGTTAGTAACAGTGTTTGATGATCGAAGAATGAATATTTGGATGTTCATGTGATAGAACAATGGAGCTTCATAGCCTTTGCTATATTTGGTGGCTTCCTTTTTCAGCCATGGATTTTTAAAAATGTGGATTTTCTTCTTTTCATACGAATGACGTAGAAGCTAAAAAAGAAGCCAAAATCTTATTTCAATAGGAATGCAGGCAACATGTACAATGGTCGTTTACTTCGTTACAAGCTGTAGTTACGAGTTTTCGAAGTAAATCGACGTTATGTTATACCTCCACCGGACAAGTTTGTCACTCGACAATTAATTGAACACTTTACCAGGCGGCATTTTAGAATTTTCCCGTTTGAAAGTATTTGCAGACCAGGACATAAGGATGGCCAAAGTGATCTAATGAGTCGTTGAAAGAATGAAAAACATTCATAGAAAATGAGAAATTGCTGGATAACACCAGGTTCTATTTTTTCCAAGCACATGTTCACATACCTTTCTCAAGGTCTTTGAGCGTGGAACGCTGCAGTAAAGATCTAGAGAAAAGCTACAGAGATAGCATGGTAAACAACAATTAGTATCAAATACGAGTGAAATCGAGGTTATGCACTAAATTTAGAATTCGCAATAGTATCATGACGGTGCATTTAGCGGTGGTGTATCTTTGTAGTGGTGTCAAATGAAGTTGGTGCCGTGGTACGAGGGACTATTTTCAAGTCCGGTAATCAATAAATGGCGGCGGTGGGGGAGGCATACAAGTATCAAAGCCGATTGATTTCCAATGATCTGAACAAAGACTAAAATAGATCAAAACATGATGATGAAAGTATCCCCATTGTTTAGAACTATCTTCAGTTGTTCTTTTGAATGTGAAAAATGATTTTATTTAAAAAAAAGATGAAAGCCAATTACCCTTGAACTTCTCTTTGTAGAAAGGCCGACTGGTCAATGTCAAGTACGCAATTAGTGCGCCAGGAATATCAATGCGCTTGAAACTTACCAAAAATACACAGCTCTGAGTCACTAAATTTAGTTTGTTTGTTTACAGTGCACGTATGAATGAAAAAGACGGTTTGAGCTACAAAATGAGAAAATGTAATTAAGTCTATTCCAGGGACAATTTTGGAATTTAGGACCCCCGCACTCCAACGCAGGTTATCAATTATCAACAAATATTTCGTCCTCTTTGTCAGCCGTAGTATACATCAGTCATTGTCATTTCAGTTTGTTTATTTACAATGCACACACGCGAATGAAAAAAAATGTTTTGTGCACGAAAATAGTTCCTGACAAATCTGGGATAATTTAATAAAAGTTGATTCCAGTAAACTAAGTACACGACACCCTCCTTCGCACACTCCAACACAAACAGAGCATTGGCATACATTTTCCCCCTTTTCTTTGACTCTTTTTCTGCTGTATTTAATAAAATGAAACTTTCAAACCTAAATCTAAAGTAAAAAGACCAAATTTTGCTATTTCAACGGTTAATTCTTTTTTTTTTTTGGGGGGGGGGGGGAAGAATCTCCTCTTTGGACAGTGTAGATCAAGGATCAGACTGCACGTTCTGTGCAGTCTAATCATGGATCTACACTGTCTGCAAAGGGTTTTTGAGTCGTGCTTAGCAGCTCGAGAGTTGATCTAAGCACTCAGCATTATCCGCACCATCTTTAAAAAGCCACCAGCCCCCCAAAAAAGCCGCCAGCCAACCGCACATCCATAAACAAACCCGGGTACCATTTTACTAACGATTCTTGAGTTTGTACGTAGTTCTTTTCATTTAATATAACATACATTTAAATATTTTTCCATCGCGATCTGCCCGCCCGGGTGGCTCAGTGGTGAGCAAGTCGGACTCATAACCTGGTGGTTGTGAGTTCGATACCCGGTTGAGGCAAACTTTCTTACCGGCGTATTTTCGCCTCTCACCTCTGCCGAAGCAAGTGAGAAAAGTAGTCGGTGGCTTTTGAAAAAATTAGAGAAAGCCAGGAAACACAGGTGCGTCACCAACCGCCATGATATGACCATAACTGTTAAAGTGGCATTAAATCCCAAATGCAACCAACCAAATCCATTGCGAGCTTTCTTTTCCATTGCTCAGTCCCGCGCAATAGAATTTACTAGGAAGTTTAAACATCTGCACTGGTATAAGTAAAGTTTCAGAATTCATGGATCCACTAATTAGCCATTGAAACCAAAACACTATAAGATACGTTTTGGGTACGATTTGTATACATAAATTTGAATCTGGAAAATTTCCCATTTCGTCATCTGAAAATGTCCAAATTAAGGTATATAGAACTTTTTCTAGTTTCCATGTGTCTCTATTTTATCTAACATAAATGAGTACAAATAACGCGTTTGGAATCAAGTATTGTTATTTGATTTGATAAGAGAAGCGTAATATATTTCCATTGCATACTTTCTTTTCCATTGCGCCCATTGCTCTATAATTTTTCCATTGGGTACTTTAGGCCCACTCTTCAAACGGAGGAAAAAAATGACGGATCTCGCGCTTTATGTCAATAAATCTATCGTCTGCTGCATAGAGAAATGGACGGTGCAAGGCGAAAGAATGAAAACTGGACAAAAGCTGAGACAGCGGAGCTCCGGGTTGCATATTTGAAACGACATTCCATTCTTGGGGGCCATCTGACCAATTCTATGACTAAATCTTTATCCAAATCCTTAGAGTTAACGCACAGAGCCAGTGACCTGGGACAGTTAGAGGTGAAAAAGAAAGTGTCCAATATAAAGAGTGGCTTGAAGAAAAGAGAGAGAGAGAAGGCTATCTCATCTGACAGGTAGTGGACCAGCCCCAAGATTTGAAACTTGGGAAGGGCTATTATGTAATCATAGATTTCTTTCTCCCTCTTAAGCTTTTGCCACACAATCCCGACTTTAAACACCCCTGTGAAAGAGGCCTTTTGAAAACATTGTGGGAAAAGGAGAAAATGCTGGTAACCATTGTTTTCATCCCTTCCTAAAACAAATTTCAATTCTTTAATCACATTTAATCTGTCGTCTGCAAATGCATTCGATTTGTACCAGTCTAAATTTTTGTTGTTTGGTAAAGAGTTGACCCATTACCACACAATCTCTACTTTTGATGAGCTTGAGAAAGAAGCCTTAGAGAAACATTGTGGGAAAAGGAGAAAATGATGGTGGCCAGTATTTTCTCCTCTTCCCACTGTGTTTTCTAGCCTTCACAAAATTTTCAGTGACTTTTTTTGGTCGCCTGCAAATGCTTTCGATTTGGACAAGCCGAAAATTTTGTCGTTTAGTAATGAGTTTAAAGTTTCTACATTAAAGATTTTCGAAGCCATAGCCAAGTGATGTTGAAAGCCTGAAAATGTGTATCAGACAGCTGTCTCTATGATACCACTGAAATTAATTTACATGTAAAAAGATGTGTTGCAAAAGTTGACCAATCACCAGCCAGTCTCTCGCTCTTTCGCTTGGTCTCTCTTTCTCTTTCCCCCCAAAACCCACTGAACCCTTTACCACAAGATCTTGAGATTTAACGACCCTGATGGAGAAGCCTTACGAAAGCATTGTGGGAAAAGGAGGAAATGCTGGTAACCAGCATTTTCTCCTTTTCCCACAATGCTTTCTAACCTTTCAAATACAAATTTCATCATTTTAGATACTTTCAAGTTGTTGTCAGCAAATTCTTACCATTTTGGAGAGTTCAAAATATGGTTGTTTGGTAAAGGGTAAAGAATTGATGATCAATAAATTAATATGGTTTACTTAACTGTTTACCATATGGTAAAATTTTAGACTGATCCAACTTTAAAGCATTTGCACATGACAAAATTAATATGACTCAAAAATTGAAGTTTGTTTTTTGGAAGTGTAGAAAACATTGTGGGAAAAGGAGAAAAGGCTGGTTACCAGCTTTTTCTCCTTTTCTTACAATCTTTTAAAAAGGCCTCGTCCCCAGGGTCATGAAAACTAGGGATTGTTTGGTAAAAAGTTAAAGTATTATTGAATTTTTTTAACTCCCAGACTGTTTGAGACTTCTTTCTGTTAGTACAAAGCATGTAAATTATTTTTTTTCTGCATCTTCGTTTAACCGTTACTGAATGGAAAAAATTTACACCTATCCAAATTGGAAGCATTTGCAGACGACAATTTTATAGTGGCTTACATGATGCAATTTTCCTTTTTTTGATAAGTTAGAAAACTTTTGTGAGGTAAAGGGTTTATGGGTAATTTTTATACTAATATTTCTTGAAATACATCATATTTTGACACTGCTGTTTGCATACTTTTGAAACATTAGTTAATATCTCTTTACCAAATGACAAATTTATAGACTGGTCCATATTGAAAGCATTTGCAGACGACAAAATAAATGTGACTGTAAAATCAAAATTTGATTTGGGAAGGGTAGAAAACATTGTGGGAAAGGGAGAAAATGCTGGTTATTTTCCCATAATGCTGTCATTAAAACTTGGTGTTGTGTGGTTAAGAGTTAACTGTATTGAAATCTAAAAATTTCTTAACAGAAATGTCGTTTACCTTTCCAGATGCTTGATATTATTGGAGATACGGCCATTGGGGGCTTTGATGGCATCAACATGTTTCGATGCAACAATCAGTAAGTTTTTTATCAACAAAGCTTGTCATGAGAATTACTACTTATCTAAAAAACAAATGAAAGCAATAAAAATAGAGATAATACAGATTTATCTCATGCATTGAAAATGTGATCATATTATCTTTTTTTAAAACATATTTAACCCTTTACCCCATAAGGCATTTCGATTGTATCTCTAATTGACCCTAAATAACAGCAAGGATGAAACCATTCTCCTTTTCCCACAATGTTTTCAAAAGGCTACTTTCTTAGGGTTGCTAAAAGTCGGAATTGTGTGGTAAAGAGTTAAGGGGCTTTCACAATTGGCGCATGAGCAGAAGTGACAAAATATTCTTGCGACTGATAAATTTCGATTTGCATCATAACTGTTTTTGAAATAATTGCATATGATCAGTTGTGGTCTGAAACAGAAATGCTTATACAGGCTATATATGTCAATGGCAAAGCATAGCAAATTGAAGCTAATAAATCGTGCAATGATAGTAAAACATTGCAAAGTTACATTGGACACGTTGAGCAACACCCTCATGGTTTGCAAAGCACATGCATAGACTGCTGCGATTTATCTTATGACCTTTGAAAATTGTGTACACCAAACGCTGCAAGACATTCATACTAATGTTTGTGCATTGCACTGCAATAATTTGCTATTTTTTGTAAAGAGTTTAAAATACATGCATTTTGCATGAAATATCTCATACTTCTCTGATATGTGAATTTATCTACTGAGATAATTAAAACTTAAATTATTTTAAAATTGGCAAATCTTTCCAATTTATTTGTGTTTAAAACATTAAAAAATTCTCTTGAAACTGCAACAAGAGATAAATATGTGTACTTATCAGTTTGTTCTTCCTCATACAAGTGTTCATGTGTTATGAAAACAGTGCAGCGGCAGTTCCAACTGGATACCCATGCAAACTAATATGCAGCTATACTTATTATCTTATCTGAGTGACTCAGAATACCCAATGTCTGAATGTCTGTCTTCTGTTCCATGTTTGATTATCACTGATTAGAAGCATCATGAAATTTGAGTACTTAAGGCATTGTCTGTGATACATGTATTTAACAAAGCTTTTCAAACTATTTTTTTTTTAAATCTCTGTCTCTCACCTCCTTTAAATAGTTTTTCATGTATATTTACCTCTTGTTTTCAGTAAAAAAAAACGGAGAGACTAAAGATATTGTTATAGAAGACCACTCCCTCATGCATGGCTTTCTTTTGATTTGAATACAATATCTAACACCTGTGTTAGGGAGATATCCCTTTGGCACAGTGGTTGAGGTATTGGCCTCTAGTCCGAGCATTCTAAGGTATGAATCCTGCCCTGTCCCTTATTTCTGCCACGCTTTTGTTCATTTGTTTCTTTGTTACGGACTTTATTCGTAAGATGGGGACTCGTCTGGGATTGGTCATTAATCCCATTTGTCATCCAAGAAGGGACTTCCTGCCTAATAAGGCTTTTAGTCATTGATAAATGATGACTTTAACCCTTTCCCAAACGGCAAATTTTGGACCTGACCAAATTGAAAGCATTTTGCAGGTGACAAATTAACAGGTGCTAAAAAGATGATTTTTCTGTATGACAGGGTAGAAAACATTGTGGGAAAAGGAAAAAATGCTGGTTACCAGCATTTTCTCTTTTTCCCACAATTTTTTCAAAGGGCTTCTATTCCTGACCGGTAAAAACCAGGGATTGTTAAGTAAAGGGTTAAGAAGGGATGTGTTATGGGAGACCACTCCTTCATGCATGGCTTTGTCCTGGTTTAATTACAATACCTAACTTCTGCATTATGGAGATATCTCTTTGGCTCAGTGGTTAAGATATTTGCCTTTCGTCCGGATGTTCTAGGGTTCAAATCCTGCGTGGTCCCTTATTTCTGCCATGCATTTGTTCATTTGTTTCTTTGTTATGGAGTTTGTTCGTAAGAACATTGTATTGCATGATTAACCCTCAGCAAATCTTTTCTAACTGATTTCAGTCTGCCTGTCTGTAATCCAATGGACTTACACACCCAGGATGCCACCACTTCAAGTGGTAATGGTATGTTTTCAATAATTGAATTTCAGTAAAATATTTTATATGTCACTCTATATCATCCTTAATTCTTTACCTAACAACAAAATTTTGGACTAGTCCAAATACAAAGCATTTGCAGACGACAAAATAAATGCAAATCAAAAATTGAAATTTGATTTGGAATAGGTAGAAAACATTGTGGGAAAAGGAGAAAATCCTGGTTACCAGCATTTTCTCCTTTTCTCACAATGTTTTCGAAAGGCTTCTTTTTCTGGGTCGTTAAAAGTCGGGATTGTGTGGTAAAGAGTTAATAGCAATTTGAATAAAGGTAGAAAATACAAGATAATTAAACACTTTACCTCTCAATCTGAGTTTTAACAACCCTGAGGAAAGAGTCTTTGCTAACATTGCAGGGAAAGGAGAAAATGCTGGTAGCCCACAATGTTTTCTTTTCAAAAACAAATCTAATTATTTGAGTCAGGTGCATTTTATCATCCACAAATGAGTCTAAACTTTGTTTTGTGTTGAAGGGATAAAAAGTTTTATTTCATGCTTTCTGTTAGAATATCGAGAAATGGCCGTAAAAATATTTTTCGATATTTCATGGGTACAGCCAGTGAAAATTTCGATTTTTATATTCTAGTTACCTATGTAAGATGCGTGTGACTCACAACCAGATGGAAATATGATGTCATTTATCAAGTACATTTCTTGACGTAATATTGTAATGGGCTCCTATGCGGAGGGGGTATGCAACGGGAATAACTGAAAAGAACTCTAATGGATTTTGATAAAGCTTCTTCCAGAAAGGGTTAAAAGCATGAAATAAATAGAATATTTGTGGGGTTTTTTTTGTGAAAGATCGAAATTTATTTCATCTTGCGAACACCATCAGTATTATATCCACTTGTAGCTGCACCACTCGTGAAAATATTTCCGATGATGTTCATTAGATGAAATAAATTTCGATCTTTCACCAAAAAGAACAAATATGCATTATATCTTTTCCAAACAACAAGGTTTTAGACTTACCCAAGTTGAAAACATGCACATGATCAGACAATAGATAAAATAGGAACTGAAATGATGGGATTTATGCTTGAAAGGCTGGAATAAGAAATGGGTGAAATATTTCACTCTTGCTTTTGACCTCTACTTCAACTTCTGAACATGTCTGTTGAAAATTTCAGGACCAAGCAAAAACTTAGGAAGAGGTAGAGACAATGGGGTAGAATTTGATGGACCTATAAGGTTAGTGTTTGGTAGTTAAAAAAAAATTCTCTTACACTTTAACCCTTTCCCAACGACAAAATCCTAACACCATCCCAATTGAAACAGTTTCAATGTGGCTCAGATGATGCAATTGTTCGTTGATACAGTAGAAAACATTGTTGGAAAAGGAGAAAATGCTGGTTACCAGCATTTTCTCCTTTTCTCAAAATGTTTTCGTAAGTCCTCTTTCTTAGGGTCTTTAAACGTCGGGATTGTGTAGTAAAGCGTTAACCCTTTCCCAAACGACAAAATTTTAGACCAGTGACAAATGAAAGTACTTGCAGATGACCAAAAACTGAAACTTGCTTCCAGCAGGGTAGAAAACGTGAGAAAAATGAGAAAATGCTGGTTACCAGCATTTTCTCCTTTTCCCACAATGTTTTCAAAAGGCTTCTTTCTATCTCATGGTCGTAAAAACCAGGGATTGTTTGGTAAAGGGTCAATGTTTGCTGTTATCAATGTTTTTCATCAGTATTTCTGTAATTTGGTGTATTCCAACAAAATGTATCTGTTAATACATTCAGGGTATTCATTATACCCTCCACAATGTAGTGGAGGGGGTATACTTGAATCTCCATGGCTGTCTCTCCGTCTGTCCATATCTGTCTGTCCGTCTGTCTGTCTGTCTGTCTGTCTGTCTGTCTGCTTCGGGACAAAACCGTTTGACCTCGGGACGCCAATTTTTGTCACTTTTTTTCCGGGTTTTTTGCATTTTTTTACATGTTTTGGGCAATTTTAAGACTTTTAAATTTTAAAATTTTTTGTCCCTATCCCTGTCTGTCAGCAACGAAATTTTGCTTAGTGGGGGCATCGCCTACCTCTCTCAAAATCTTTCTGACCCGATTTACAAACCTTCTAAATATTCCACTTCGATAAAATTACGTGAAGTGATTGTTTATGACTCAATTAGTAACGCATGTAAGTTTTGTGCAAAAATTTTGAATATTTACAAAAATACTGCAATTTGATTTTTTCGCAAATTTAGTCAGACACTCACTTTATAGACAGACAGAGGTAGGCGATGCCCCCACTAAGAGAAAAACCATTTTGTAATTATCTCCAAAACCTTATCGAATTTTTTCGTAATTTTCACCAGGCATCGACTTCATGTAGAGCACAATAGTTTCAAAAAGTTTCATGAAAAAACATTGGGTGGTTTTGAAGTTATATGGTTTTCTTTTTTTCATTATTTTTGACAGACAGTTTCTGTCAAGCAGACAGAGACAGACAAAAACAGAAGAGCGCATTTTTGCACATAAAACTAAAACTGTCATCATCTTTTGAAAAATAAGTATTTGATCGACTTTGAGGATGTCTGACGCGTCTTCCGAGCAATAAAGGAAAGGAAAAAAGCTTCATTGATATCAGAGGTTTGCATATCTGTCTGTCAAACACCATCGAGCGAGGATTGCATGACCAATTTATTACTAAAATATGGTGCAGAAAAAGATCGATACCAACCTGGAAATGTGATAATTTTAAATATATCTTCAATCCCTATCGGTTTGATTTCATTTGAGTAAAATATATACAGAAAATCGGTGAGAATTAGTACCAAAATCGCTCTGGAAAAAGCTTCATTTCGGCAATTTGGAGGGGGAGGGGTAGAAATATTGTGAATTTCTCGTTTAGTAATGGCTATTAAGCTAGGATTTCATTACCATGTTGTAGCCAGATAGCAGGGCTACAAATTGAAAAAAATATAAATGAATTCGACCACTGTAAAATGGTGTAATTCTTCAGCGCGCGGGTCTTACGTCGCGAAAACCCGTGATTTTCGTTTTTCCGTGACCCTGACACCGAATTAGCAGACAATTCCGTCCTTATTAATGGAGATATTGATAAAATCTTGGTATCATCTTAAAGCAGGGACTTTGTAAAATGTATTTAAACTAAATTTCGCCATTTTACATTGAGGATTTATGAATACGATCCGATTTTCCTACCCTACCCTGGGCTGAAAATGGATTTACAGCTTTTCGATACCCATATTGCTCCTTAAAACGTGTCAGTTTTTCTATAAAAAAGATTTCAAGTAATTTGAGGTATTGTTCTTAAGATTCTGGCGGAGTTTAGGGGGAAAGAAATGTTATTTGTGGGAATTATGGCCGAAATCGCTCCGAAAATTGCTTCTTTTTTTCGCCTTTTTAGGGGGTAGGGTAGAAATATCGTAAATTTCTCGTTTATTAATGATTATTAAGCTAAAATTGTATTATCATGTTGTAGCCAGATAACAGGGCTACAAAATAAAAAAAAAATTAAATGAATTCGACTACTGAAAACGGTGTAATTTTTCAGCGTGCGGGGGTTACGTCGCGAAAACCCGTGATTTTCGTATTACCGGGACCCCGACAACGAATTAGAAGAACATTCTGCCCTTATTTATGCAGATATTGATGAAATCTTTGTATCATCTTAAAGCAGAGACTTTGTAAAATGTATTTAAACTAAATTTCGCCATTTTACATTGAGGATTTATGAGTACGATCCGATTTCCCTACCCTACCCTCGGCTAAAAATGGATTTACAGCTTTTCGATACCCATATTGCTCCTTAAAACGTGTCAGTTTTTCTGGAAAAACGATTTCAAGTAATTTGAGGTATTGTTCTTAAGATTCTGGCGGAGTTTAGGGGGAAAGAAATGTTATTTGTGGGAATTATGGCCGAAATCGCTCCGAAAATTGCTTCTTTTTTTCGCCTTTTTAAGGGGTGGGGTAGAAATATCGTGAATTTCTCGTTTATTAATGATTATTAAGCTAAAATTGTATTATCATGTTGTAGCCAGATAGCAGGGCTACAAAATAAAAGAAAAATTAAATGAATTGGACTACTGAAAACGGTGTAATTTTTCAGAGTGCGGGGGTTACGTCGCGAAAACCCGTGATTTTCGTATTACCGGGACCCCGACAATGAATTAGAAGAACATTCTGTCCTTATTAATGGAGATATTGATGAAATCTTGATATCGTCTCAAAGCAGGGACTTTGTAAAATGTATTTAAACTAAATTTCGCCGTTTTACATTGAGGATTTATGAGTACGATCCGATTTCCCTACCCTACCCTCGGCTGAAAATGAATTTACAGCTTTTCGATACCCATATTGCTCCTTAAAACGTGTCAGTTTTTCTATAAAAACGATTTCAAGTAATTTGAGGTATTGTTCTTAAGATTCTGGCGGAGTTTAGGGGGGAAGAAATGTTATTTGTGGAAATTATGGCCGAAATCGCTCCGAAAATTGCTTCTTTTTTCCGCCTTTTTAGGGAGTGGGGTAGAAATATCGTGAATTTCTCGTTTATTAATGATTATTAAGCTAAAATTGTATTATAATATTGTAGCCAGATAACAGGGCTACAAAATAAAAGAAAAATTAAATGAATTCGACTACTGAAAACGGTGTAATTTTTCAGCGTGCGGGGGATACGTCGCGAAAACCCGTGATTTTCGTATTACCGGGACCCCGACAACGAATTAGAAGAACATTCTGTCCTTATTAATGGAGATATTGATGAAATCTTGATATCGTCTTAAAGCAGGGACTTTGTAAAATGTATTTAAACTAAATTTCGCCATTTTACATTGAGGATTTATGAATACGATCCGATTTCCCTACCCTACCCTCGGCTAAAAATGGATTTACAGCTTTTCGATACCCGTATTGCTCCTTAAAACGTGTCAGTTTTTCTGGAAAAACGATTTCAAGTAATTTGAGGTATTGTTCTTAAGATTCTGGCGGAGTTTAGGGGGAAAGAAATGTTATTTGTGGGAATTATGGCCGAAATCGCTCCGAAAATTGCTTCTTTTTTCCGCCTTTTTAGGGAGTGGGGTAGAAATATCGTGAATTTCTCGTTTATTAATGATTATTAAGCTAAAATTGTATTATCATGTTGTAGCCAGATAATAGGGCTACAAAATGAAAAAAAAAAGTAAATGAATTCGACTACTGAAAACGGTGTAATTTTTCAGCGTGCGGGGGTTACGTCGCGAAAACCCGTGATTTTCGTATTACCGGGACCCCGACAATGAATTAGAAGAACATTCTGTCCTTATTAATGGAGATGTTGATGAAATCTTGATATCGTCTTAAAGCAGGGACTTTGTAAAATGTATTTAAACTAAATTTCGCCATTTTACATTGAGGATTTATGAGTACGATCCGATTTCCCTACCCTACCCTCGGCTAAAAATGGATTTACAGCTTTTCGATACCTATATTGCTCCTTAAAACGTGTCAGTTTTTCTATAGAAAAGATTTCAAGTAATTTGAGGTATTGTTCTTAAGATTCTGGCGGAGTTTAGGGGGAAAGAAATGTTATTTGTGGGAATTATGGCCGAAATCGCTCCGAAAATTGCTTCTTTTTTTCGCCTTTTTAGGGGGCGGGGTAGAAATATCGTAAATTTCTCGTTTATTAATGATTATTAAGCTAAAATTGTATTATCATGTTGTAGCCAGATAGCAGGGCTACAAAATAAAAGAAAAATTAAATGAATTGGACTACTGAAAACGGTGTAATTTTTCAGAGTGCGGGGGTTACGTCGCGAAAACCCGTGATTTTCGTATTACCGGGACCCCGACAATGAATTAGAAGAACATTCTGTCCTTATTAATGGAGATATTGATGAAATCTTGATATCGTCTCAAAGCAGGGACTTTGTAAAATGTATTTAAACTAAATTTCGCCGTTTTACATTGAGGATTTATGAGTACGATCCGATTTCCCTACCCTACCCTCGGCTGAAAATGAATTTACAGCTTTTCGATACCCATATTGCTCCTTGAAACGTGTCAGTTTTTCTATAAAAAAAATTTCAAGTAATTTGAGGTATTGTTCTTAAGATTCTGGCGGAGTTTACGGGGGGAGAAAAGTTATTTGTGGGAATTATGGCCGAAATCCCTCCGAAAATTGCTTCTTTTTTTCGCCTTTTTAGGGAGTGGGGTAGAAATATCGTGAGTTTCTCGTTTATTAATGATTATTAAGCTAAAATTGTATTACCATGTTGTAGCCAGATAATAGGGCTACAAAATGAAAAAAAAAGTAAATGAATTCGACCACTGAAAACGGTGTAATTTTTCAGCGTGCGGGGGATACGTCGCGAAAACCCGTGATTTTCGTATTAATGGGACCCCGACAACGAATTAGAAGAACATTCTGTCCTTATTAATGGAGATATTGATGAAATCTTGATATCGTCTTAAAGCAGGGACTTTGTAAAATGTATTTAAACTAAATTTCGCCATTTTACATTGAGGATTTATGAGTACGAGCCGATTTCCCTACCCTACCCTCGGCTAAAAATGGATTTACAGCTTTTCGATACCCGTATTGCTCCTTAAAACGTGTCAGTTTTTCTGGAGAAACGATTTCAAGTAATTTGAGGTATTGTTCTTAAGATTCTGGCGGAGTTTAGGGGGAAAGAAATGTTATTTGTGGGAATTATGGCCGAAATCGCTCCGAAAATTGCTTCTTTTTTCCGCCTTTTTAGGGAGTGGGGTAGAAATATCGTGAATTTCTCGTTTATTAATGATTATTAAGCTAAAATTGTATTATAATATTGTAGCCAGATAACAGGGCTACAAAATGAAAAAAAAATTAAATGAATTTGACTACTGAAAACGGTGTAATTTTTCAGCGTGCGGGGGTTACGTCGCGAAAACCCGTGATTTTCGTATTACCGGGACCCCGACAACGAATTAGAAGAACATTCTGTCCTTATTAATGGAGATATTGATGAAATCTTGATATCGTCTTAAAGCAGGGACTTTGTAAAATGTATTTAAACTAAATTTCGCGATTTTATATTGAGGATTTATGAGTACGATGCGATTTCCCTACCCTACCGTCGGCTGAAAATGAATTTACAGCTTTTCGATACCCATATTGCTCCTTAAAACGTGTCAGTTTTTCTTAAAAAAAAAATTCAAGTAATTTGAGGTATTGTTCTTAAGATTCTGGCGGAGTTTACGGGGGGAAGAAATGTTATTTGTGGGAATTATGGCCGAAATCGCTCCGAAAATTGCTTCTTTTTATCGCCTTTTTAGGGGGTAGGGTAGAAATATCTTAAATTTCTCGTTTATTAATGATTATTAAGCTAAAATTGTATTATCATGTTGTAGCCAGATAACAGGGCTACAAAATAAAAAAAATTAAATGAATTCGACTACTGAAAACGGTGTAATTTTTCAGCGTGCGGGGGTTACGTCGCGAAAACCCGTGATTTTCGTATTACCGGGACCCCGACAACGAATTAGAAGAACATTCTGTCCTTATTAATGGAGATATTGATGAAATCTTGATATTGTCTTAAAGCAGAGACTTCGTAAAATGTATTTAAACTAAATTTCGCCGTTGTACCTTGGGTATTTATGTGTACGATCCGATTTGCCTACCCTACCCTTGCCTGATGAAGGATTTTCAGCTTTTCAATACCCGTATTGCTCCTTAAAATGTGTCTATTTTTCTAGAAAAATCGATTTCAAGTAATTTGAGGTATTGTTCTTAAGATTCTGGCGGAGTTTAGGGGGCAAGAAATGTTATTTGTGGGAATTATGGCCGAAATTGCTCCGAAAATTGCTTCTTTTTTTTCGCCTTTTTAGGGGGTAGGATAGAAATATAGTGAATTTCTCGTTTATCAATGATTATTAAGCTAAAATTGCATTATCATGTTGTAGCCAAATAGCAGGTCTAAAAAAAATAGATGAATTCGACCACGGAAAGAAATGTTATTTGTGGGATTAATGGCCGAAAGCGCTCCGAAAATTGATTCTTTTTTCCGCCTTTTTAGGGAGTAGGGTAGAGATATGGTTAATTTGTCATTTATTAAAGGTTAATAAGCTAAATTGTTATAACCATTTTGAAGCCAGATAACAGAGCCTGAAAATGAAAAAATATAAATGAATTCAACCACTGAAAATGGTGTAATTCTTCAGCGCGCGGTGGTTACGTCGCGAAAACCAGTTACTTTCGTTTTTCCGTGACCCCGACACCGAATTAGAAGAACATTCAGTCCTTATTGATGGAGATATTGATGAAATCTTGGTATCATCTTAAAGCAGAGACTTTGTAAAATGTATTTAAGCTAAATTTCGCCATTTTACATTGAGGATTTATGAGTACGATCCGATTTTCCTACCCTACCCTTGCCGGAAAATGAATTTACAGCTTTTCGATACCCGTATTGCTCCTTAAAACGTGTCAGCTCCGACAATTGCTTCTTTTTTCCGCCTTTTTTGGGGGTAGTGTAGAAATACCGTAAATTTCTCGTTTATTAATGGTGAATAAGCTAAAACCTTACTGCCATGTTGTAGCATGATAACAGGGCTAAAAAATAAGGTGAAATTTGAATGAACTCGACCACTGAAAATGGTGAACTTTTCGACTTTTCAGAAATTGGCCCATTTTTGGATTGCTTTTTCGACTTTTTCCACACTGTTTTAAGTAGTGGCAAAACACTTTTTACAGCGATTCAAAAAGACATTCTCAGCTACAGAATGATGCAAGAACTTAAAGATCAGCTTACATTTAAGAGCTTTAGGGCCCTGAAAAGGTTTCTTAATTACGTCGAATTTTTCGACTTTTCAGAAATCGGCTCGTTTTCGGAAGGGTTTTTCGACTTTTTCCACACTGTTTTCAGTAGTGGCAAAAACCTTTTTACAGGGATTCAAAAAGGCTTCCTAGGCTACAATATAGTATTTCAAACTTTGCAATCAGATTAAAACCAAGCACAGGAAATAAGATCAAAGGGTTTTGAGAGGCAAGCGTAAAAATTGTGCGGAAAAATACAAAAATATGTCCTTGTCTGAGGATTTTTTAGGCTTGCCCTTGAATAACTCGCCATTGCTAACGCCTGCTTTTACTATACTGTTTTCAGTAGTGCTAAAACCTTTTTAACAGAGTTTCAAATAGGCTTTCTCAGCTACGCAATGATGCATAAATCTTTAAGATCGGCTTATATTTAAGAGCTGTAGGGCCCTGAAAAGGTTGCTTGATGAGGTCGAATTTTTCGACTTTCAGAAATTGGCTCGTATTCAGAATGGTTCTTCGTTTTTTTCCATATTGTTTTGAGTAGTGCTAGACAACTTTTTACGACGATTCAAAAAGACATACTCAGCTACAGAATGATGCATAGAACATTAAGATCGGCTTATATTTAAGAGCTGTAGGGACCTGAAAAGGTTTCTTGATGACGTCGAATTTTTCGACTTTTCAGAAAAAGGCCCATTTTCGGATTGGTTTTTCGACTTTTTCCACACTGTTTTCAGTAGTGGCAAAAAACTTTTTACAGAGATTCAAATGCACATTCTCTGCTACAAAATTATGCATAGAACTTTAAGATCGGCTTATATTTAAGAGCTGTAGGGCACTGAAAAGGTTTCTTGATGAGGTCGATTTTTTCGACTTTTGAGAAATCTGCCAATTTTCTGAATGGTTTTTCGACTTTTTCCACAATATTTTCGGTAGTGTAAAACAGCCTTTTATTGCGATTCAAAAAGACGTAGTAAGCTACAGAATGATGCATAGAACATTAAGATCGGCTTATATTTAAGAGCTGTAGGGCTCTGAAAAGGTTTTTTGATGAGGTCGAATTTTTCGACTTTTCAGAAATTGGCCCATTTTTGGATTGGTTTTTCGACTTTTTCCACACTGTTTTCGGTAGTGGCAAAAAACTTTTTACAAAGATTCAAATGCACATTCTTTGCTACAAAATTATGCATAGAACTTTAAGATCGGCTTATATTTAAGAGCTGTAGGGACCTGAAAAAGTTTCTTGATGACGTCGAATTTTTCGACTTTTCAGAAAAAGGCCCATTTTCGTATTTGTTTTTCGACCTTTTCCACACTGTTTTCGGTAGTGCCAAAAACCTTTTCACAGGGATTCAAATAGACATTCTCAGCTACAAAATGATGCATAGAACTTTAAGATCGGCTAATATTTAAGAGTTTCAGGGCCCTGAAAAGGTTTCTTCATGAGGTCGAATTTTTGGAGTTTTTAAAAATCGGCTCGTTTTCGGAAGGGTTTTTCGACTTTTTCTACACTGTTTTCAGTAGTGGCAAAAACCTTTTTACAGAGATTCAAATGCACATTCTCTGCTACAAAATCATGCATAGAACTTTAAGATCGGCTTATATTTAAGGGCTGTAGTAACCTGAAAAGGTTTCTTGATGACGTCGAATTTTTCGACTTTTCAGAAAAAGGCCCATTTTCGTATTTGTTTTTCGACTTTTTCTACACTGTTTGCAGTAGTGCCAAATACCTTTTCACAGGGATTCAAATAAACATTCTCAGCTACAAAATGATGTATAGAACTTTAAGATCAGCTTATATTTAAGAGTTGTAGGGCCCTGAAAAGGTTTCTTGATGAGGTCGAATTTTTGGAGTTTTTTAAAATTGGCTCGTTTTCGGAAGGGTTTTTCGACTTTTTCCACACTGTTTTCAGTAGTGGCAAAAACCTTTTTACAGGGATTCAAAAAGGCTTCCTAGGCTACAATATAGTATTTCAAACTTTGCAGTCGGATTAAAACCAAGCACAGGAAATAAGATCAAAGGGTTTTGAGAGGCAAGCGTAAAAATTGTGCGGAAAAATACAAAAATATGTCCTTGTCTGAGGATTTTTTAGGCTTGCCCTTGAATAACTCGCCATTGCTAACGCCTGCTTTTACTATACTGTTTTCAGTAGTGCTAAAACCTTTTTAACAGAGTTTCAAATAGGCTTTCTCAGCTACGCAATGATGCATAAATCTTTAAGATCGGCTTATATGTAAGAGCTGTAGGGCCCTGAAAAGGTTGCTTGATGAGGTCGAATTTTTCGACTTTCAGAAATTGGCTCGTATTCAGAATGGTTCTTCGACTTTTTCCACACTGTTTTCAGTAGTGGCAAAAACCTTTTTACAGAGATTTACATGCACATTCTGTGCTACAAAATTATGCATAGAACTTTAAGATCGGCTTATATTTTAGAGCTGTAGGGCACTGAAAAGGTTTCTTGATGAGGTCGAATTTTTCGACTTTTGAGAAATCTGCCAATTTTCTCAATGGTTTTTCGACTTTTTCCATAATATTTTCAGTAGTGCAAAAAAGCCTTTTATTGAGATTCAAAAAGACGTAGTAAGCTACAGAATGATGCATAGAACATTAAGATCGGCTTATATCTAAGAGCTGTAACGTTTTTGTTAATGTTAATGTTTCTTGATGAGGTCAAATTTTTCGTCTTTTCCGATATCGGCCCATTTTCGGATTGGATTTTCTACTTTTTCCACACTGGTTTTTGTAGTGGCAAAAAAACTTTTTTACAGAGATTCAAATACACATTCTCAGCTTCACAATGATGCATAGAACTTTAAGATCGGCTTATATTTAAGAACTGCAGGCACCTGAAAAGGTTTCTTGAAGAGGTCGAATTTTTCGACTTTTCGAAAATTGGCCCATTTTCGGATTGGTTTTTCGACTTTTTCCACATTGTTTTCAGTAGTGCCAAAACATTTTCACAGGGAATCAAATAAACAATCTCAGCTGCAAAATAATGCATAGAACTTAAAGATTGGCATATATTTAAGAGCTGCAGGGCCCTGAAAGGTTTCTTGAAGAGGTCGATTTTTTTTACGTTTCTGAAATCGGCCTATTTTCGGATTGGTTTTTCGACTTTTTCTACACTGTTTTCAGTAGTGGGAAACACCTTTTCACAGGGATTCAAATAGACATTCTCAGCTACAAAATGATGCATAGAACTCTAAGATCGGCTTATATCTAAGAGTTGTAGGGCCCTGGAAAGGTTTCTTGAAGAGGTCGAATTTTTGGAGTTTTTAAAAATTGGCTCGTTTTCGGAAGGGTTTTTCGACTTTTTCCACACTGTTTTCAGTAGTGGCAAAAACCTTTTTACAAGGATTCAAAATGGCTTCCTAGGCTACAATATAGTATTTCAAACTTTGCAATCAGATTAAAACCAAGCACAGGAAATAAGATCAAAGGGTTTTAAGAGGCAAGCGTAAAAATTGTGCGGAAAAATACAAAAATATGTCCTTGCCTGAGGATTTTTTAGGCTTGCCCTTGAATAACTCGCCATTGCTAACGCCTGCTTTTACTATACTGTTTTCAGTAGTGCTAAAACCTTTTTAACAGAGTTTCAAATAGGCTTTCTCAGATACGCAATGATGCATAAATCTTTAAGATCAGCTTATATTTAAGAGCTGTAGGGCCCTGAAAAGGTTGCTTGATGAGGTCGAATTTCTCGACTTACAGAAATTGGCTCGTATTCAGAATGGTTCTTCGACTTTTTCCACACTAGTACTAGACAACTTTTTACGATGATTCAAAAAGACATACTCAGCTACAGAATGATGCATAGAACTTTAAGATCTGCTTATATTTAAGAGCTGTAGGGCACTGAAAAGGTTTCTTGATGAGGTCGAATTTTTCGACTTTTGAGAAATCTGCCAATTTTCTGAATGGTTTTTCGACTTTTTCCACAATATTTTTAGTAGTGCAAAAAAGCCTTTTATTGAGATTCAAAAAGACGTAGTAAGCTACAGAATGATGCATAGAACATTAAGATCGGCTTATATTTAAGAGCTGTAACGTTTTTGTTAAGGTTAATGTTTCTTGATGAGGTCGAATTTTTCGTCTTTTCCGATATCGGCCTATTTTCAGATTGGATTTTCTACTTTTTCCACACTGGTTTTAGTAGTGGCAAAAAAACTTTTTTACAGAGATTCAAATACACATTCTCAGCTTCACAATGATGCATAGAACTTTAAGATCGGCTTATATTTAAGAACTGCGGGGCCCTGAAAAGGTTTCTTGAAGAGGTCGAATTTTTCGACTTTTCGAAAATTGGCCCATTTTCGGATTGGTTTTTCGACTTTTTCCACATTGTTTTCAGTAGTGGCAAAAACCTTTTCACAGGGAATCAAATAAACAATCTCAGCTGCAAAATAATGCATAGAACTTAAAGATTGGCATATATTTAAGAGCTGCAGGGCCCTGAAAGTTTTCTTGAAGAGGTCGAATTTTTTTACGTTTCTAAAATCGTCCCATTTTCGGATTGGTTTTTCGACTTTTTCTACACTGTTTTCAGTAGTGGGAAACACCTTTTCACAGGGATTCAAATGGACATTCTCAGCTACAAAATGATGCATAGAACTCTAAGATCGGCTTATATTTAAGAGCTGTAGGGCCCTGAAAAGGTTTCTTGAAGCGGTCGATTTTATCGACTTTTGAGAAATCGGCCCATTTTCGAAATGGTCTTTCGACTTTTTCCATACTGTTTTCAGCGGTTTCCAAAAATCTTTTTACGGCGATTGAAATAGACATTCTCAGCTACAGAATGATGCATAGAACTTTAAGATCCGCTTTAATTTAAGAGCTGTAGGGCCCTGAAAGGTTTCTTGATGAGGTCGAATTTTTCGACTTTTGAGAAATCTACCAATTTTCTGAATGGTTTTTCGACTTTTTCCACAATATTTTCGGTAGTGCCAAAAAGCCTTTTATTGAGATTCAAAAAGACGTAGTAAGCTACAGAATGATGCATAGAACATTAAGATCGGCTTATATTTAAGAGCTGTAATGTTTTTGTTAATGTTAATCTTTTTTAATGAGGTCGAATTTTTCGTCTTTTCCGATATCGGCCCATTTTCGGATTGGATTTTCTACTTTTTCCACACTGGTTTTAGTAGTGGCAAAAAAACTTTTTTACAGAGATTCAAATACACATTCTCAGCTTCACAATGATGCATAGAACTTTAAGATCGGCTTATATTTAAAAACTGCGGGGCCCTGAAAAGGTTTCTTGAAGAGGTCGAATTTTTCGACTTTTCGAAAATTGGCCCATTTTCGGATTGGTTTTTCGACTTTTTCCACATTGTTTTCAGTAGTGGCAAAAACCTTTTCACAGGGAATCAAATAAACAATCTCAGCTGCAAAATAATGCATAGAACTTAAAGATTGGCATATATTTAAGAGCTGCAGGGCCCTGAAAGTTTTCATGAAGAGGTCGAATTTTTTTACGTTTCTAAAATCGGCCCATTTTCGGATTGGTTTTTCGACTTTTTCTACACTATTTTCAGTAGTGGGAAACACCTTTTCACAGGGATTCAAATAGACATTCTCAGCTACAAAATAATGCATAGAACTCTAAGATCGGCTTATATTTAAGAGCTGTAGGGCCCTGAAAAGGTTTCTTGAAGAGATCGATTTTATCGACTTTTGAGAAATCGGCCCATTTTCGAAATGGTCTTTCGACTTTTTCCATACTGTTTTCAGTGGTTTCCAAAAATCTTTTTACGGCGATTGAAATAGACATTCTCAGCTACAGAATGATGCATAGAACTTTAAGATCCGCTTTAATTTAAGAGCTGTAGGGCCCTGAAAGGTTTCTTGATGAGGTCGAATTTTTCGTCTTTTCAGAAATCGGCTCCTTCTCGGAATGGTTTTTCGACTTTTTCCACACTGTTTTTAGTACTGCTAAAAAACTTTTAACAGAGTTTCAAAGAGACTTCCTGGGCTACAACCTAGTATTTAAAACATTGCGATCGATCTAAAACTAAGCACAGGAAATAAGGTCAAAGGGTTTCGAGAGGCAAACGTAAAAATTGTGCGGAAAAATACAAAAATATGTCCTTTTCTGAGGATTTTTTTAGGCTTGCCCTTGAATAACTCGCCATTGTTAACGTCTGCTTTTCAGGAGTGCTAAACCTTTTTAACAGAGTTTCAAATAGGCTTTCTTAGCTACACAATGATGCATAAAACTTTACGATCAGCTTATATCTAAGTGCTGTAGAAAAATAGAAAATTCGACCTCACATAGAAACCTTTCGCAAGCTCTGTAGTTCTTAAATTTAGGCCGATCAAAAAGTTTTATACATCACTGTGTAGCTGCAAAAGTCTCTTTGAAACTCTTTTAAAAGTTTTTAAGCTCTAATGAAAGCAGTATGGACAAAGTAGCAAAGTAATGCAGTGTGAAAATATTGATGGTCAGGCCAAACAAAACCAGCGGAAATATACTACATTTGGTACAATTCCGCTAGGAAGGAAGGAAGTGAGGAAGAAAAGAAAAAAGGAGGGAATGAAGTGAGGAAGGAAAGAAAACAAAAAGACGGAAGGAAGGAAAGAAGAAATCGTTACTAACATGTATTAAAGAAAGCTACAGGAATGTTCTTGTTGGGATCTGTGTCTGACAGGCAGGCATCGCCTACCTTGACAGACACGACTCTGGACGGTTAGCATTGCAATGTCATAGCCGATTTATATTAATAGGAAAGGAAGGTAGTTATATAGGAAGGAAGAAAGAAGATGTAAAGAAGGAAAGATATAAAGAAATAAACAGAAAAAAAAGAAAGAAAGAAAACGTAAACTATTTAAGAAAGCTACACGAAACTCCTTGTTGGGATCTGTGTCTGACAGGCAGGCATCGCCTACCCTGACAGACACGACTCTGGACGGTTAGCATTACAATGTCATAGCCGATTCATACTTATAGGAAATGAAGTTATTTATATAGGAAGGAAGGAAAGAAGATGGAAAGAAAGAAAGAAAGAAAGAAAGAAAGAAAGAAAACGTAAACTATTAAAGAAGCTACACGAAACTCCTTGTTGGGATCTGTGTCTGACAGGCAGGCATCGCCTACCCTGACAGACACGACTCTGGACGGTTAGCATTACAATGTCAAGGTTATTGGTATCATGGAAGGAAAGAAGGAAGGAAGGAAGAAAGAAGAGAAAGAGATAGCATAATACAGTCAACAAGATGAAAGATTTATCTGTTATAATCGTTCTTTTTAGACCTCGACCTGATAAAGAAACCTTTTGCAGGCCAAGCACGTCTTAGATTTAGGCCGATCGAAAAGTTTCATACATTACTGTGTAGCTGCGAAAGGCTACTTCAATCAACGTTAAAAAAAATTAACATTAGTGAAAACAGTATAAAAAAAGTCGAAAAAACTATTCCGAAAATGTGCCGACATCTGAAAATTGAAAAAGAAAAATAGAAAATTCTACCTCATATAGAAACCTTTCGCAAGCTCTGTAGTTCTTAAATTCAGGCCGATCAAAAAGTTTTATACATCACTGTGTAGCTGCGAAAGGCTCTTTGAAACTGTGTTAAAAGTTCTTTAGCTCTAATGAAAGCAGTATGGACAAAGTAGCAAAGTTATGCAGTGTGAAAATATTGATGGTCAGGCTAAACAAAACCAGCGGAAATGTACTACATTTGGTACAATTCCGCTAGGGAGAAAGGAAGTGGGGAAGAAAAGAAAAAAGGAGGGAATGAAGTGAGGAAGGAAAGAAAACAAAAAGACGGAAGGAAGGAAAGAAGAAATCGTTACTAACATGTATTAAAGAAAGCTACAGGAATGTTCTTGTTGGGATCTGTGTCTGACAGGCAGGCATCGCCTACCCTGACAGACACGACTCTGGACGGTTAGCATTACAATGTCATGGCTAAATGGTATCAAGAAAGGAAAAAAAGGAAAGAGCCAGCATAATATAGACAACAAGACGAAAAGTTTATCTGTTATATTCGGTCCTATTTGGATCTGTGTCTGACAGACACGCCTCTGAACGAAAGAAAGAAAGAATTAAAGAAAACGTTTACTATCTAAGAAAACTACAGGAAACGTCTTGTGGGTCCCACGTCTTGTTGGGATCTGTCTGACAGGCAGGCATCGCCTACCCTGACAGACAGGACTCTGGTCGGTAAGCATCACAATGTCATTGCCAAATGGCAACAAGGAAGGAAGGAGAGAAATAAAGAAAGCTTCAGTATGTAAGACAAAAGAGATATCTGTTATAATCATTCTTCTTGGGATCTGTGTCTGACAGGCAGGCATCGCCTACCCTGACAGACACGACTCTGGACGGTTAGCATTATAAAGTCATTGCCGAATTATTTTAATATGAAAGGAAGTAAGTTAGATAGCAAGAACGAAAGAAAGAAAGAAAGAAAGAAAGAAAACGTTATTCATTTAAGAAAGCTACACGAAACTTCTTGTTGGGAACTGTAAAGATCAAGATCAGGCTGCAAAGAA